>JAGTTD010000012.1:22434507-23121629 GCA_018398585.1 Simmondsia chinensis
ATGGCTACCTCTGTTGATCACCGTAGCTTGGCTTCAACCACCTCCCACCGCTAAGGTTTGCTATCATCCATCATCGTGGCTAGGCAATATTCACCAACATGGGCCCCACTATCACTCACCACTACTGGATAGCTTATATTATTAAGCCTTTTTTATCATTATAATAGATAAGTTCTTTTTAACTATGTATCTAAATATTCTATTATGTAAAAAAAATCTTTCTATATTACATAACCAAACACCACATTGAAAAATTATAGATCTTAGTGCAATAAATAAGTTAAAAATACATGAACCAAACACACCACAGAAAGGACAAGCCAATGTACATGGGTCTAAAACAATGCAGTCTAAGGCTCAAATGTACACGACATTTCCAATTTGATATAGAGATTGTGATGCAGGACGTAAAATTATGGTTGACTGTTGTTTAATCTTTCTGATTAGGAATGTAATTTGAGTTATTTCCTAGTAGGAATCCGATAATTAGAATAATCTTCCTATTAGAAGTCTACTAATAGATGAGTTATTTCCTAGTAGGACTGTTGTTTAAGGAATTAATTTTTAAGAGTTTAAATTGTTTAAAACGACTCTAATATATAATTATAGTTGTTTTAGGAATTTATTTTTAAGAGTCTAAGTTGTTTAAAGGGCCTTTAATTTATTTTTATAATTAGTCTAGTTAAAATTCTAGATATTTAAGAATCCTTTTCTCAAGTTGTAAAAACAGGAGTCTTCTAAAGGGTCCTTTGACTAATTGAAATTCAGTGTTTTAACTTTTAATTTTGTGTTATTTTGGGTTCTTAGCTAGAAACAATTAACCAAATCCCCTATAATCATTATTATTTTCACAATCTCAGTTAAGGAAGGCCATTGAATCTATGCTTCACTTTTTGCTCCATTTTTCCCTACATCAAATTGTTTCCTACACTTGTATCAGTGACCTCCTAATCATAATGGAGTAACCTTATCGATTGCATTTAGATCCACCCTCAAACTAAATAGAAACAATTATCTACAACAACAAAGACAACCATCCCCTGGGGGGGCCCCCCCAGGGGGGGAATGGGGAATGTACGGAACCTTACCCCTTCAGGGCATATGACCCTAAAGAGAGGTCGTGTCCGAGTGCTCCCAACTCTAGAAAGCAAGAAGCAATGTTAAGGCATCAAGCAACAAATAACAAATCAAAGCACAGCAAAACACAAAGCACCTAAGCACCAAACATCGAGCAACAGTAAAGCAACAAAGATCACGCCAACAACAGGCCCCAAGCAACCACAGTATGAAAACTAGGGGTGTTATGGGCTCGCTCCATTGTGCCCCGCCATCCTAAATTGCTACGTCAGTTACCCCTATTCTGGCTGACCAAGCCACTCTATCTAAGGCTAGGTTTAGGTGGGTGAGGTCCTGTCTAATCGTCTCCATCCAACTCTTCTTTGGCCTGCCTCTACCTCTCTTCCCGTACATAATATGAAATTGTTCGCATCTCCTAATAGATACAGTGGTCGGTATCCTCCTAACATGCCCAAACCATCTCAAATGCTGCTCCCTTAGCTTATCCTCAAGTAGGGCCACACCCAATTTGCCTCTTATAACATTATTTCTAATCTGGTTCTTCCTAGTGTGACCACATACTACAACATCCTCATCTCCGCCACCTTCTACTACTGTGTGTGGCATTGTTTAAGGGGCTAACATTCGGCACCATAAGACACGGCCGGTCTCACTACTGTCTTATAGTATTTTTCCTTCAGCTTGAGAGGGATCCTTTTATTGCATAGTATTACTGAGGCCATTTTCCACCTATACCATCCCACCTTAATGCGGTTGTTTACATCCTCGTCTACTCTACCGTCTTGTTGCACCATCGAGCCCAAATATCCAAAGTATTCTTTTTCCAGTATGCTTTCAGATCCAATCTTCACATCCTCTCCGCTTGGGCTGGTTATGGCATAGAATTCGAATTTCATATACTCGGTTTTCGTTCTATTGAGCCTTACGCCTTTAGGTTCTAAGGCACTTCATCACAGTTCCAGCTTCTCATTTACTCCTCGTCTTAACTCACTCACCAGAACTATATCGTCATCGACAAGCATACACCAAGGTACCTCCCCTTGAATGTGTCCAGTGAGCTCATATAATCAAAGTAAATAGGAAAAGGCTCAAAGCTAACCCTTAATGCAACCTAACTGTGATCGGGAAAGCATCACTCTCCCCTTCCACTGTACGCACGTTTGTTGATGCGCCTTCATACATGTCTTTAATGACTCCGATATATGTTATGGGGATGCCCTTGTTCTCCAAAAGTCTGCAAAGCACCTCTCTTGGCATTCTATCATAAGCCTTCTCCAAATCAATTATATAAAAGAAAAAAAATCCATCCAACCCCAATTCTCTTTGTATTCCCATTTTCTGAGTTCGAGACGGATATCAACTAACATTGAAGGACATTTATCACCAGGTTCAATCTGTATGGCTCCAAAGTTTAACCTTCAAAACTTAGTATCACATTTCACATATGGACAAGTCTAGCACGACTAAATGGCACAGAGAAAGAACTAAGAATATACGATAAAAACTCAACATCAAAATCATTACAAGTAGCAAAAGATAATCATACAAGTTTGAACAAAAGGAAGGACACGGAACTGAGATTTAAGACTAAAACTCAGAAAAAAGAGCTAAAAGGGGGTAAGATAATGGGGGCTAAAACCTTACCTATTTGGCAAATCCTTTTTTTTTTTTTGGGGGGGGGCGGCCGGGGGGGGGGGGGGGGGAGGAATAGGAACTTGCCCCCTGATGTGCTTTATATTTACACATTTTATTCTTCACTCCTGCGAAATATTCGGCTTTTACACGTGTGTTTTTTGTTGTAATCTAGGTACATTTAGGCTTGGAGTATAACGGAGCGAACAAAGGTGGAAAAGCGACAAAGTCAAGCATAATCGGGGCATAATTGAAGACTACTTTGAGAAACCTGACCACGTGTGGAAAAGAATAACCAATTGGGTTGTAATTCAGTAACCCAAATAGATCTCGTGGACAGTTAATACATATTATATAATATAATATTATATATTATATTATATTATGTTTATATAATATTATATATTATATTATAATATATATTATATATATATGAAAAGAGACGGAGAGAGGAGGCATTGGAGGACGCCGCACACGACGTCGCCGCACCCAATTTAAATACCGAATATCTAATTATTTTGGGGATCTTTTGCCACGCCTCCTCTCCTCCTCTCTTTCCCGAAGCCGCTACGAGATCCAAGGGGTTCTCAAACGCCGAAGTGCAAATGGTCGGAGTACTGGAAGGATCAAAGCAAGGATCAATGTCAACGCCAATTAAGGAAGTCTTCAAGACCTTAGTTGTTATTCATTGTTTTTATCTTTATTAGATTTGAATGATGTGTAAAACTCCTATGGAGGAGTAGACTTGTAGTTTAGGAATGAAGGGCGGGTAGTCCCCCATATCCCAGATTTATATTATGCTTTTGACAATAGATTTACGTTATGTTATATACGCACCCCTGTGGGGAATTTATGATTGTATTTAGTGTTTCTTTGTGTGTGCTTGTAGCCATATTGAGATTTCCAAATTATTAGCGTTAGCCTCCGAGCTTGTAGCCTAGACCATAACATAACTGGTTTTTACGCGTGGTTAGGGTTGAGGTTGTACCCAAACCTAAACACAATCTTTTACACAAATTAATATTTAATTAGGAGTGACAAAGGAATTTATTAGTGTTATTGAGATAATCCATGCTACACCTAGGGTGATACGATGGGTTATGCCCTTAGACTAGTTCATTACCCTAAACCCTAACTTAAGTATTAATATAGGTTTAATATTGAACTAAGAGCAAAAAAAGGAATTAAGTAGTACTAATAAGATAACCTATGCTACACGAAGGGTGATATGATAGGTTATGCATTTAGACTAGTTTATTATCCTAACCCTTGTTTAAATATTAACCCAGGCTTAGTGCTTGTAGCCTAAGCCTCCTAAATTATTATCATAGTACAATATAATGACAGGATACAAGTAAAGCTACCCTGGATTCATTTCCCGAACTAACCTTAATTGAATTGACACCTTTAATTTATATTTAGTTTTACTATTTTGGTCAACAAATCATTCAAACCAACTAAAAACCCAAAAAATTTAACAGCTTGTTAAAAACGAAATCCAACTTAACTCCAATTCCCTGTGGATACGAGCCGTATACCCGATTTAGCTACAACGATCTCATACGCTTGCGAGTACACGGTTTTAAAACACTCTTTTAAAACACATCAAGTTTTTGGCGCTGCTGCCAGGGAATTGAGAGGCTAAGTTGATTTAGAAATTAACGAGCTATTTTTTTCCTTTTCTATTTTTATTTATTTTTTTGATTTGTTCAAAAAGAAAAACTTATTTTTCTGTAGTTTATTTTTCTATTTTATTTTTTTATTTTTTATTTTACGTTTATTTATCTGTTTAGTTATTTTAATTAATTTTTTTATGGCTAACTCCGCACCGCATATGATTACAGACCACTTTGTTCCCCAAAAGTACATCGGTCCCGCCGGAGTTACGTTACCCGCTGTGAGCAATGCAAACTTCGAAATTAAGCCGATGATCATCAACATGCTTCCCACCTTCTATGGGAAGCCGATTGAGAGCCCATACAAGCACCTTGATGCTTTCATTGAAATATGCAAAACTTAGCACTATCAAGGTGTCTCGACTGATGCTGTTAGACTACGTCTTTTTCCGTTTTCGTCAAAAAGATGTAGCTAAAAGGTGGTTTCAGTCCCTTCCACGGGGTGAAATCACCACTTGGGATGACCTCCAACAAAAGTTCTTAATCAAGTTTTATCCTCAAGCTAGAACGATGGCTGTTAGGCATGCGATCAATAGTTGTGAACAAAAAGATCAGGAACAATTTCACGAAAGTTGGGACAGATTTAAGGAGCTCCTTAAAAGCTATTCCCTACCACGGGTCACCCAAGTGGGCTCTTGTGCAGCATTTTTATGACGGTCTTACAGCTTCAAACAAGCAAATGGTTAATGCTTATTGCGGGGGATCATTTAACCAACAGGATGAGGACGAGGCGTGGTCGCTATTTGAACGCCTCAGTGAACACTCTCTCGACCAAGCCTCTTCTATAAGGGCAGTTAGAGGGGGCACACGTGGTGTTTACGAAGTAGCACCCAAAGATGACGTCCACCTTAGACTGGACACCCTTAGTAAGAAGATGGATCAGCTTATGAACTTGCATGCGAATCCTACTAATGTGCGCCTAGTCCACACAGCTAAGTCATCGGGTAGTACTACTCCATGTAGCATTTGTTTGGGTGAGGGCCATTCTGTGCTTGACTATTTATATGCATCTCAATTTCCTGAATACGTGCAGGGACAAGTTTATGCAGCTCAAGGATATTCGAGAAATAACGACCCGTTCTCCCCTTAAAAAAAAAAGCGACTCGTTGGTTCTTGTAGCCCCTGTGTCTCGAGCAAGTAAGCCCGTAGGGGTGTCTTAAAACCTAGTACCTTGAGCCAACTGGGTCGAGAGCTGCCGGTCGAAAGCTCGCTACATGGACCACAGGGAAAGCTTAAAAAGAATCAACCCTTTAGGTCACTAAAATAAGCATTAATACCTAATGGAAAAAAAGGGAGTATGTGCTAACAGATTAGGCTGTGAATTCCTTCGACTCGAGCCATTAGGTCCGTAGGGGTCTCTTAAAACTTGGTAACTTGAGCCAATAGGATTGGGAGCTGCCGACCAAAAACTCGCTACATAGGTCTGAGGGGGACAAGTCTGACTGTGGAAAAAAAAAAAAAAAGCGGGGGGGGGAGCCTTTTTATTTCAATATTAATTAGCGGTGAATCTTAGGTTGGGGATCCTCGGAAATAGCCTCTCTTCAGGGTAGCCCCCTGAAGGAGGAAAGCTGCGTACATCTAAACCCCCCCACCCCCCCCCCCCCCCCCCGGGGACCTTGCTGTTGCGGGAGCCCTTTCAGGCACTGGGTTTGTTGTTGTTGTTGTATTAATTAGCGGTGAATGATTAAGATAGCTAATTCCTTCTATTATTCTCTCTATTCGTCTTAAATTTGGAGGATTTGAAATAAGACAAAGGGGAGAGAAGTTCTAAGCTCACATAGCAGTAAAAAGACTTGGATCGCGAGACTCGAGTTAGAACCATTATAATAATAACATCGCATAAAGATTCTGTACTCTTAGGTATACCTTCAAATATAATCGGAAAATAGTTGTCACAAGCTATTCTTACTATTGCATGCCCGACTAAAATTTTCCATTATTGGCTAGTTTAAGCTGAATCTTGCTTGAGCACAAGCAACGAGTGGATTTGGAGATGTTGATGTGCCTTATATTTACATATTTTATTCTTCACTCCTGCGAAATATTCGGCTTTTACAAGTGTGTTTTTGTTGTAATTTAGGTACATTTAGGCTTAGAGTACAACAGAGCGAACAAAGGTGGAAAAGCGACAAAGTCAAGCATAATCGGGGCATAATTGAAGACTACTTTGAGAAACCCAACCACGTGTGGAAAAGAATGACGAATTGGGTCATAATTCGGTAACCCAAATAGATCTCGTGGATAGTTAATATATATTATATAATATAATATTATCTATTATATTATATTTACATAAATAATATTATATTGTATTTTATATATATATATATATATATATATATATATATGACAGGGACGGAAGGAGGAGGCACTGGAGGATGCCGCACATGATGTTACCGCACCTGATTTAAATATCGAATACCTAATCATTTTGGGGATCTTTTGCCACGCCTCCTCTCCTCCTCTCTTTCCCGAAGCCGTTACGAGATCCAAGGGGTTCTCAAACGCAGAAGCGCAGGTGGTGGGAGTACTGAAAGGATCAAAGCAAGGATCAACGTCAACGCCAATTGAAGGAGTCTTCAAAACCTTAGTTTTTATTCATTGTTTTTATCTTTATTAGATTTGAATGATGTGTGAAACTCTTATGGAGGAGTAAACTTGTAGTTTAGGAATGAAGGGCGGTTAGTTGTCCATATCCCAAATTTATATTATGCTTTTAACAATGGATTTACATTATGTTATATACGCACCCCTGTGGGGAATTTATGATTGTATTTGGTGTTTCTGTGTGCTTGTAGCCATATTGAGATCTCCAAATTATTAGCGTTAGTCTACAAGCTTGTAGCCTAGACCATAACATAACTGGTTTTTATGCTCAACCTTAAACACAATCTTTTATACAAATTAATATTTAATTAGAAGTGACAAAGGAATTTGTTAGCGCTATTGAGATAATCCATTCTACACCTAGGGTGATACGATGGGTTATGCCCTTAGGCTAGTTCATTACCCTAAACTCTAACTTAAGTATTAATATAGACTTAATATTGAACTAAGAGCAAGAAAAGAATTAAGTAGTACTAATAAGATAACCGATGCTACACGTAGGGTGATACGATAGGTTATGCCTTTAGACTAGTTCATTACCCTAACCCTAATTTAAATATGAACCTAGACTTAGTGCTTGTAACCTAAGCCTCCTAAATCAGTGTCATAGTAGAATATAATGACGGGATGCACGTAAAGCTACCCTGAATTCATTCTCTAAACTAACCTTAATTGAATTGACACATTTAGTTTTACTATTTTGGTCAATAAATCATTCAAATCAACTAAAAACCCCAAAATTCAATCACTTGTTAATAACGAAATCCAACTTAACTCCAATTCCCTGTGGATACGACCCGTATACCCGATTTAGCTACGATGATCTCGTACGCTTGCGAGTACACGGTTTTAAAACACTCTTTTAAAACACATCACCCCCTTTACCCAAGTTTCTTTATCCCCAATCTAGAGGTAAAGAGTTGTTCTCAAAAATTTGTGACAACTTTGCCATATTTTAACTATAACTCTCTTCACTCTTAACTTTTTATCCAATTGCCAAATAAGAGTAACTCATTTACCTCTCTTTATCCCCCCCCCCCCCCCCCCCCCTTTATTATACGTATCCAAACAAGAGTAGAATAATACATTATCCTTCCGTGCTTTTGTTTACCCAATTGCCAAAGATGGGGGAAGATAATCATACAAGTTTGAATAAAAGGACGTACTATGAATTTAAGATTAGAACTCGAAATCAAAACCACAGAAAGCAACAGCAGATAATCATACTATCTTCAGGATAAAGGCGGGCACGGAATAAAGAATCTAAGATTACAATTCAATCAAAATCAGAGTTATTTACACCTTTTATCCCTTATTTTTTTTAAAATTCGTTCAAATTAGTCCCTTATTTTGTAACTTTATTTAAATTAATTTCTTATCTAATCTTTTATTTGAAATGGTTCCCGATGTTTAATTTCTGAAAAAATTGGTCTCTCATTTTTATTAATTTTTACTGAATTTTGGTCACCATTTAAGGAACTAATTTTGTCATGAAATAAAACATTAAAGACTATTTTAAACAAAAGAAAAAAACAAGAAACTAATTTAAATAAAGTTACAAGGATAAGGAACCAATTTGAACACAATAAAAGATAACTGATCAATTAAGAAAAAACATAAAAATACCAAGAACCAACGTTGTAAATAACTCAATCAAAATCATAAACATCAGGAGAAGATAATCATACTATTTTAAAGGAAAAGGAAGGACAAAAACTCAGAATTTAAGACCAAAACCCAAACTCAAAATCAAGACCAAAACACAAACGCAACAAAGATAATCGCACTAATACTTGGAATAAAATGAAGTAAATACCGATCGAAACCCTTGCCACAGCAAAACATCGACCACAACGCCATTTTCACCTCCAATTGTCCCCCTCTCTCTCTCTCTCTCTCTCTCTCTCTCTCTCTAGAATTCGACTTTATCAGAGATGACTGTCACAATCCGAAACCCTTGCAGTGTAAGACAATAAACGGAGGGCCATGCCCCCAAAAAACAACAATTCTTCTACAACTCACGTTCTCTCTGTACTTCTCTGAGCAGAATTTGCTTTTCTGCTCTCTCTCTCTCTCTCTCTCTCTCTCTCTAAAGGCAAGTCTTCTTCGAGAAGCAACCCTGTCTCTCTCTTACAGAAACAGAAGACATGTTGAACTGGTACAGCAAATGAAGTAGACGATTATTCAAATTTAATCATTAAAATATTATGACTTTTCGGATTATATATTTGGAATATTATTCCAAAACGTGAAGCGCCCTTTTCCCTTTGGATTTTGATTTTGAGTTCACACTCCCCTTTTTTTTTTTTTTTTTGGACCAAGTCTTGTTTACTTGTTCGACACCTAAAAAGTATATTTTTAAAGAAAATTATGAATTAGATATTCTAATATTTTTGAAGTATATTTTTAATATCTTAGCTACCAGTTAGAATCTCCATTAACGAATTACCTCTTTTTTCTCATTCTTGCTCTAATTGTGGCGTCTATTGTAATGTCATGGTTAATTGTAGCTGAACAATTGTAATTGATTATTTACACATTGATAGTAGATAATTGGTTGTTATAATTGTTGTGTTGGTTGTAATTGCTATTATACTAGTTGTTACATGGTATTGGTAGTTATACATGTATGATGGGAGGATTGTATTTTGTATAAATAACCCATGTATTGTACGGTTAAAGGCATTGAATGGAAAATCACAGGCTTATGTCTTTTCTACCTTCTCTCTCTCACTTTCCTTTCTCTCTCTCCCTCATGGGTGCCCAGCACCCGATCTCTTCTGATCTCTACTGATCTCTTCTCATCTCTCTCTCTTCTCGCCAGATCCAACCCAAATCTCATACTTGTAGTTAGATCCATGACATTTGGTATCAGAGCATCATCCTGAGCACCAACTTGACTCAAACCCTAAAACAAATTGATAAACCCTAGCTAGAGGCAAGCGAAGTCCTTCCATGGCGGAGCTTGAGAGTCACATGCAAGTTCTGGAGCAAAAGATAGCCGAATTGCAGCAAGAAGTAGTCCGATTGCACAAAGAAAAACACACCCAGCTGTTGGAAGCCATTCAGCAGAGCAATGCCCAGATGGCGCAGGCTACCAACCAGATGCTGCTCTTATTGCAGCAATTGACAGTGAATTCTTCAAGCCCTTCGGCGCACATCCAGAACCAAGGAGCCGAGGCAAGAATCCAAGAATCCTGGGCCAACACGAGAAACATCAACGCTGGAATGCCCTCTGTTCTCAGGGCACCCCCTGATAAAGGAGATAGCAGTCAAACAAGAGGTTCAAATGGAGGTAAAAGCTCTAAACCGAGACCCAAGATTGAGTTTCCTTCTTTCCATGGCACTAACCCTAAAAGGTTGGGTCAGGAAGTGCCAAAGGTACTTTTCCCTCTTCCAAGTCGAGGAGTCGGAGAAGTTGGGTATGGCCACAGTTTATCTAGATGACAAGACAGATCTGTGGCTTGATGGCCTCATAGCAGATAAAGGGGAAATAGGTTGGGCTGAGTTCTGTGAAGAACTTTATGACAGATTTGAAGGAAGTGACCACATGGATGTTGTAAGCTAGTTCAACAAGCTTAAGCAAACTGGGTCTCTGCAAGATTACCAAGAAAAGTTTGAAGAACTTCGTTCCTTGATGTTGACAACATATAGCTCTTTTTCTGAAGGGTATTTTCTTTCCTCTTACATCTCTGGACTAGACAAAGAAATCCAACCCATGGTCAAGGCCCTTAACCCAAAAACCTTGTCAGATGCCTTTGTTAAAGCAAAACTATTCACGAAATCTGTTGATGCATCCCTGCAGAAAGCTAAAGGCCTTTTAAAAACCCATAACCCCACAACAAACGTGAGTAGCACTATAAACCCAAAGCCTCAAACTCAATTTACAAGATCTAACTCCAACTTGACCAGATTTCCATCCCAAAGAAACCCTAGCTTTTGTTACAAATGTAACAAGAAGTATTTCCCTGGTCATAAATGTGAAAACCAAACACTAAATAGCCTAGAAGCAGTAGAACTCCTTGACCTAGACCCTGAATCAGAAAATGAGCTATCTGAAGCCACATTGGAGGAGGAAACCATTGATACCTGGGATGAGCTGGCCGAAGAGGTATACGTGCATGCTCTAACTGGGAATGCATCTACAAATACCCTCAAGATTCTTGGGCATTTGCATAAAAGATCTATAATCATTCTAGTGGATAGTGGAAGCACTCATAGCTTCCTTGATCCAAGACTGGCCAAAGAAGCTGGATTCACACTACAGGATAAATCTGCCCTAGGCATTACAGTACCCAATGGCCAAACCATGGTCAGTAGGCAATAGTGCTTGGCTAAATGGCAAATGCAGAACCAGTCATTCACATATAACATTAGACTGATGAAGATTGGGGGATGTGACATGCTACTTGGGGAGGATTGGATGAAACAATACTGCCCAATATCCCTAGACTTCAATAAGCCCAAACTCAGTTTTGTCAAGGAAGGGAAGGCAGTTGAGTTGAAAGGGATTACAGATTCAGGCTCATTGAAGCTGCTGTCTGGCCAAAAGCTGCAGAGCTTATGTAACAAGAAGGAAGAGTACTTCGTGGCAACCTTGATGTTGGTCCATGGCCATGAAGGCCCTCAGGTACCTTCTTCCACCTTACCTCTTTCAATCAGTACCCATCTTGCTGAATATGATGTGGTTTTCCAAGAATCTAAATCCTTACCACCAAAAAGATCCCATGACCACCATATACCCTTAAAAGATGATGCCAAGCCTATTAACATTAGACCTTATCGATACCCATATTTTCAAAAGCATGAAATTGAGAAACAGGTTAAAGAAATGCTGGAAACTTCAATAATACAACCTAGTTGTTCACCTTATGCATCCCCTGTCTTGTTGGTCAAAAAGAAAGATGGATCCATGCATTTCTGTATTGATTACAGATAACTTAATGATCTCATAATAAAAAACAGATTTCCCATACCCCATATCGATGATCTGTTGGATGAACTCTAAGGTGCTACTTTTTTTTCTAAACTGGACTTAAGAGCTTGCTATTTTCAAGTTTGAGTACACCTACCAGACATCCCAAAAACAACATTTTGAACCCATCATGGCCATTTTGAATTTAGAGTCATGCCCTTTGGCCTTACAAATGCCCCAACCGCTTTTCAATCCTTAATGAATATTGTTTTTGCAGCAGACTTAAGAAAATATGTCCTAGTATTTTTTGATGATATACTCATCTATAGCCAATCCTTAGAATCTCACATAATCCATCTGAAATCAGTCCTACAAACACTAAAAGATCATTAGCTTTTTGCCAAAAAATCTAAATGTAGCTTTGCCCAATCCCAAATAGAATACCTAGGCCACATCACTTCTGCCAAGGGGGTGGCTACTGACCCTTCAAAGGTGGAAGCTATGGTATCATGGCCCAGCCTAAGAATGGCAAGGAGTTGAGGTCATTTCTTGGCCTCACTGGTTACTACAGAAAATTTATTCATAATTATGGCTCAATTGCAAAACCCCTGACTGACCAGCTGAAAAAGAATGGTTATTCTTGGACAGTAGAGCTCAGAATGCTTTTTGTCAGCTCAAGGAGGCTATGACTAGTGCACCAGTCTTAGCACTCCCAGATTTTTCCAAGCAATTTGTCTCAGACACAGATGCTAGTGATAAGGGGATGGGGGCTGTCCTCATGCAGCAAAATAGACCCTTAGCTTTCATCAGCAAAGCTTTTGGACCCAAGACCATGGGCCTCTCAGCGTATGAGAAGGAGTTTCTTGCCATACTCCTAGCTGTTTCCAAGTGGAGGCATTACTTGGAGATTGATAGTTTTGTGATTAAAACTGATCACCAAGCACTTAAATTCTTGTTAGAACAAAGGATACTACTGGTGTGCAAAAGAAAGGCTTGTCTAAGCTTTTGGGCCTTCACTATACAATAGCATACAAGAAAGGAAAAGAGAACGCAGTGGCTGATGCCTTATCCAGGAAGGCAGATGCTTCATGCAATGCCATGACCACTTCTGTCCTGCATCCAACTTGGGTGAATGAAGTGGTAAGAAGCTATGAGGGTGATGACCATTGCACTCAAATTCTCACTGCTTTACTTGTTTATCCTGACAGTCAACCAGGTTTACACTTAAAAATGGGGTCATTCGATTCCAAGGACGAATATTGGTGGGGCAAAGCAATAACCTCAGACAAGAGCTGGTCCTGGCAGTCCATTCCTCACCACTGGGAGGCCACTCCGGGGTGCAAGCTACACTCCAAAGATTGAAGGGGTTATTTTATTAGCCTCAAATGAAACATGATGTCAAGCTCACAGTGCAGCATTATGATATTTGCCAGCGTAGTCAAGCTGATCATAGTGCTTATCCAGGCCTCTTACAGCCTCTAGATGTCCCAACGCAGTGTTGGACACATATCGCAATGGATTTCATAGAGGGACTTCCCCTCTCCGAAGGCAAATATACAATCATGGTTGTTGTTGATAGATTAACAAAGTATGCACACTTTGTTAGTCTTTCACATCCCTTTACAGCCTCACATGTGGCCAGGCTTTATATGGATCATGTATACAAATTACACGGCCTTCCCATTAGCATTGTCTCTGATAGGGACAAAGTGTTCTTGAGCCAATTCTGGCAAGAACTCTTCCATACTCTTGGAACTGCATTGCATCTTAGCTCCTCATACCACCCTCAATCAGATGGCCAATCTGAGAGGGTAAACCAATGCTTAGAAACTTATCTAAGGTGTTTCTGTATACATAAACCTAAGCAATGGCATAAATGGCTTACTCTTGCTGAATATTGGTACAATACTAGTTACCATACCAGCTTGCAGCTCTCACCATTTTAGGCTTTATATGGCCACACTCCACCACAACTGGATCTCGAGGTTATTTCTGAGCTAACACTGACCAATGCCGCAGTAGGGGACTGGTTAGCAGAGAGAACATGTTACAGCAATTGAGGTTCAACCTGCACCAAGCCCAGGCACACATGAAGCATTTTGCTGACAGGAGGAGGACAGAAAGAACCCTACAACCAGGGGATTAGTATACTTGAAGCTGCAACCCTGTAGGCAAGCTACTGCTGCAGTTAGAAGACACTTGAATTTGTCCTCAAAGTTCTATGGACCAATTCTGGTCCAACAGCAAATTGGGCAGGTGGCCTACAAGTTGCAACTCCCTGCTGATTGCCTCATCCACCCGGTCTTCCACATATCACAGCTGAAACGCAAGGTTGGGACTCAGCTGCTGGTCCAACCTGATCTGCCTCAAACTACAACTGCTAGTGAGTTTAAAATACAGCCAGAGAGGATCCTAGCTAGGAGAATTGTGCCCAGGAACAATGTTGCAGTAACATAATGGTTGGCAAAATGGGTCAATTTAGATGAATCAGAGGCCACATGGGAGGATACCATTGCATTAACATCTCAATTCCCTGACTTCACTCCAAATCCTTGAGGACAAGGATTTTTGAGGGGAATGCATTGTCATGGTTAATTGTAGCTAAACAATTGTAATTGATTCTTTACACATTGATAGTAGATAATTGGTTGTTATAATTGTTATATTGGTTGTAATTGCTGTTATACTAGTTGTTACAGGGTATTGGTAGTTATACATGCATAATGGGAGGATTGTATTTTGTATAAATAACCCATGTATTGTATGGTTAAAGGCATTGAATGAAAAATCACAGGCTTATGTCCTTTCTACCTTCTCTCTCTCACTTTCCTTTCTCTCTCTCCCTCACGGGTGCCCAACACCCCATCTCTTCCGATCTTTACTGATCTCTTCTCATCTCTCTCTCTTCTCACCAGATCTAACTCAAATCTCATGCTTGTAGTTAGATCCATGACAATTCAGTTGAACATATTCTCTTTTTTGTGTCCAAAGGCTTGTGCAATTTGGTTTGCATCCAGTTCGAGTATTATTATTTCGGATGTGAGGTTTAGAGGGTTTTGGAATTGGTGGATAGATTTATGTGCCCACTTTTCTTCCTCTTTTGGTATTCGTGACAAGGTTGCTTTCCCATGTTGGGAAGTGTTGAAGGCCAGCAATGACATTTGCTTTCCCAATTGTGCTGCTTTTTCTCCCGTGTTGCGGCTCTGCCAGATTCTTGTTGGAAAGAATTGGTCGTTCCTTCCCCGCCTCCTCGTCCATCCATGGTCGTGCCTTCAGTTGTTTTTAATTTTTCTCGTGATATGATCTTTCTTTCTTTCTTTCTTTCTTTCTTTTTTTTATGCTTCTTGGGTTAAGAAGGATTTGTTGGGTGCTGTTGCTGTTATGGCTATATCTACTCAGGGTTCGTTCTTAGGAGGGCAGTGCTACAGTTTTCCATCTGACTCTCTGTTTTTAGCTGAGATGTTAGCAGTTCATGGTACTATTTACTTTGTGCTTTCCCGTGGATGGGTCTCGATGCAAAATTTTTGTCTGATTGCAAGTCCGTAGTTAACTGTTTTGTTCCCGGTGCCTCCATCTAGTGGTCTATCCTTTCAGTTGCTCATGATGTTTTAGCTTTAAAAGCCTCTTTTTCTTTTTCTTTTTTTTATTTTGGTTCTTGGATTCCTAAATCTTTTAATTTTGCGGCTCATTGTATAGCTGTTTCTCATGCTAGGCGTAGTTGTGATCATTTGTGGTGGGTTTCTCCCACCCCTGCTCTGGTTCAGAAAGTTGCATCTGACTTTTCTTATTTATGCTAGTTCCCTACCCCATGCGTTATTTTGTAAAAAAAAAATGAATATTCTAATATTAAATCATTTATTAATTGGACGCCTTGTCAATTAAATATACAATGAGGTATTATAAAGTTTAAACATTTATTACTTAGTTATTTTCAAATTTTGAATTTTTTCAATTAGGTATCATTTTGTCAAAATTTGATAGGTTTTCTGTTGAATAATGTTAAATTTGAATATGATTCCAAGAATATATATGAATCTTCATGAAGATCCGTTTATTTTTTGCCAAAAAATGCTAATATGATACATAAGTTCAGTAATATTTAGGTAGTTTATATCATTATTCAATGAATAATTTATTGTAATTTACCAACTTTTTATGAAAATATTGGCATGATGTATATGCATATGTATATATATATATATTGTAATTTAGGATACTTAGGTGATAAATACTTAAATCTCATGACATCTAAGTGATACTATGTTCATTTAGTTTTTGTGTAATTCTTATTATGTTAATTTAGTTTTCATGTAATTTTTATTATATTAATTTAGTCCTACCTATACTTAAACTATTAATTAGAAGTCTTGACTTTCATCCAAATTCAACAAATCCTAAATCCTCAATTTCTAGGAGGTGTCTATCAAAGAAATGAAAAAATAAATAAATAAAAAGAAGATAATTGTCAATACAATCTTAATGCATTCATTTAATACAATAAAGTTTAATAGAAAAAACGCTTAAAAACTAATTTATCTTCATGAACAAGTTGCAGTTGAGATAAATGTTATATCTAATTTTATAGTACAAAAGGGACCAAGGTAGCAATCAAAATAAATTTCATTTCTTCAAATATTATACACTTTGTAACTTGTATTCGAGATAAAATAAAGTAAAAAAAATTTAAAAATAAACAAGAAAATATTTAAAATAATTTAATTTCGAAGGAATAATTTACCAACTAGATAACTCAATTATTAAATCCTCAACGAAGAGCAAATATTGTCTGAATATGTGTGTAGAAGTTTTTGTGTCAAACAACATTAGGAAAATATAGCATAACTTTTTTGTAAATAAATTTCATTCCTTCAACATTGAGAATATATCGGAAAAAATCTTTAAAAAGCAAAATTAAAATTAAAAAAAAGGATAATTTTAATAAGAAGTTAGAGATGAGTTATATGTTTGAAACATAGTCGATATAACATATTAAAATGTAAATTTTATTCCTTCAAAAATTATACCCATTTAAGATATATAAAATAAAGTATGAAAAGAAAGTTAGAGATGAGTTATATGTTTGAAACATAGTCGATATAACATAATAAAATGTAAATTTTATTCCTTCAAAAATTATACCCATTTAAGATATATAAAATAAAGTATGAAAAGAAAACTTAGTTCTAATTTCATAGTAAAAAAATAATGATAAAAATAAAATATGCTCCTTCAAAAATTATACCTTAGGATAAAATAAAGTATGAAAAGAAAACTCAAATAATGAAAAAAAATATTTAAATAAGTCATTTATTAGAAAAATGGAACAAAATCAGGAAAATGAACAAAGACAATATTTCTTAACAAATATATATATTTTTTTTATAAAAAATCAGGAATTTTGAACAAACAAAAATTTAAGAAACTGATTTTGAAAAATATTTTGATAAAAATTATTTTCCTATTTTAAAAGAAGAAATACACAAATTAGCAATCAAAATATATTTTGTTCCTTTAAAAACTATATGTATCGAGATAAAATAAAATTAAAAAAAAGGAAAAAGCAAATGTTAAAACATTATTTGGGAAATAAGGAAATGTTAAGAAAATGAGTAAAGAAATTTTTTTTGGTGAAAATAATAAAGTAAGAAATCAGTGAGGAAAAAAATTAAAACAATATTTTTTTGGAAAAAAAACCAATGGTTTTTCAAAAGAAAAAAGGTTATAGGAAAAGTTTAAAAAAAAAATTCGTGTCATTTGAAAGTCTATAATGTAATAATTATTTTTTTAAATAAGTGACTAAATGAGTTCTCAAACCATCCATGAACTATATCTATACCATATATAAATTATATCACAATGAACAAGTAATACATAAAATATAAATGTTTCATTGACAAAAATTTGGTCAAAGTAACAAATCACATGATTTGGAATATTTTTAAACATAAACATCTTCCATACAATGTACGAATATGCTACAATACAAAATGTAAATCAACTAGAATCACAACTAATAGTATATATTTGATAGATTACCTCCAACAATGGAGGATTTTACATATGAGAAAAGGGAGAAGATATAGAAAGAAAGGGGGGAGAAGTAGAAAGAACACACATTAATATTCAACATACTAGACCCTAAGTCCTACACTACTATATATTCAAGTTGGGGGGGGGGGGGGGGGGGGGGGGGGGGGGGGGGGGTGGTGTGGTGTGGCATGGAAGACTCTAGAAAGGTAGGTGTCATCGGTAGAGCAGGGTGGCAGGTGGAGATTGGGTCGGCGGTTGGAGACCCGTATTGCTAAATGAATCTTGGTGGTAAGGATGGCGAGAGGGGTCTTGGCAGTAATGGTGAGAAGAGGCAGGCGAGAGAGGAGATAGGCGTGTTGGCGGTAAACTGAGAAGAGGGAAAAGGCGATAGATATAGTGGCGGTAATCAAGAGGGGGTTCTTTGCGGCTAGGGGTACTAAGGTGTGCATTAATACCGCCCCCTCGAAACGATCCTCGT
Organism: Simmondsia chinensis; assembly: GCA_018398585.1. Taxonomy (NCBI): domain Eukaryota; kingdom Viridiplantae; phylum Streptophyta; class Magnoliopsida; order Caryophyllales; family Simmondsiaceae; genus Simmondsia; species Simmondsia chinensis. The sequence goes on from JAGTTD010000012.1 coordinate 22,452,923, forward strand.
CCTCGAAGATGGGAGGTAAGTTACCCACCCATGCGGGTGGGGCTAATGGGATGGCATCCTTTTGTACGCCCAATCCCACTTTGGCTCGTTTCACTTCTCTCCCCTCCAAAGACCCTTACTCCCAAGGGTCATGGACAATGAGCTGACTCTCCAATGTAGAACGTACTCTCGGATCAAATACTAATATCTGGAACCTTGGTAGTGCGAGATCCGTGAAGTCATCCGAGTGAAGGTCCACCTGGTGGTTGAAGAGTTGGCGGGTAAGCGGGAACTAGGTGGAAATGGTGTCCTCATCCTCTAAGTCTAAGAGCTGCTACGGAAGCACTGGGAGATCTATCTCGATTGGCGACTCCAAGCTGACTGCGAATGATGGAGGCGAGTCAGGGGTTGGGATCACAGAGATGGCAGGCAGAAGAGTTGGGCGAAAACAACCCGTTTTCCATCCATAACTGAGGCTGAAGGGTGGATGGTGGCATCCACGAAGGCGTGAAGAGGTTGAACAATGGCGGTATCTGGGGATAGATCTGGACTTAGATACACAGGCGGCGGTGAAGGAGGCGCAACATCATCGAGCTTGGCGGGTAACACACTTAGATGCTCTATGGATGTGTCATTAGTTAGCGGAGGATGCTTAGGTAGATGGTTAGCGGATGTGGCTCTCGTAGAACTTGGATGTGGCTCTCAATATAGACGAGAAGGCCTTCCTGCTGCTTGGCCAATAGCTTGGCGTCATGCACTGATTATGGCATGAATAGGATGATGCCTTCAGCTACCTGGTCTTTCAAGCTGCCTATGAACACTTCCATCTTTTTTCTTTCCATCAACCCACACTTGTCCACTAGGGACTCAAATCGGCTCAACACTACCGGTCTGGAGAAGCTTGATGAGTTCTGTGAGTGAGTTGAGCTGAGCGATGTCGGGGTATTGTGCTGATAAGGCATCCACGACTTTATTGAATGTTTCCACGCCGCGCTTAAATGACGTGAGGCGGGGCTCGGTGACTTGCTTCCTCTCTCTCATCACGGATTGGACCCAGTTTCCTTCAGCCATGGATAATTGTTGGTGGTAAGAAGTGAAAAAATTGGTTAAGGCATTTTGACAAACACCTTGTAATTAAATTAAAGTTAATGATATAAAACACAATTATGCTAAATACAAATAATTCAATATGACCCTACTCATTGGTCCAATTTAAACAACTTAGTCCATAGCACTAAAATTTCATTACCAAGTTAACATAGCTTCTTAACGACTAAATGGACACAATGTAATTTATTTTGGAACTAATATGCTATAATTAAAATACATAAATTAAATTAATATAGTAAACAAGTAAACACATTTGGCATGAATGACCCTAAGAATTATTATATTAAGAAAGTAAATACTTCTTTGTATTGCACGGGATAATACTATTTTGCTTGTACATCACATCTTCGCTTCTTTTATTTTTGGGAAGTATAGGTTTATTTGGCAAAAATATCCCTATTGTATAACAAAATTTTCACTTTTCACATTTCCAAAAGAAATATGCTTAAAAAAGTACCTAATTTTCTTATCCTTTTTAAAGAAAATTTAATTATTTAATTTTCTATATGTATACCAAAAAATATGTAATATATTTACATTGTTTATCAAGTTTTTTTTTTTTTTAAATTAAGAAGGTTATTTTTATATTTTTAAATTTTCCTAGATATTTATAATTGTTTTCTACATGAATGTCAAAAGACAAATTACAAACATAAATTAAGCAATTATTATTGATAAATATCATCGTGGAACTAATGATATTATCTTCGTTTTGCTTACCGTTTGGTTGTGACTTTCATTTTTAAAATGATGTTCAACAGTGTGCCAATCCAATGGATTTCCAAAAGAAAGGAGAAAATTAGACCTTCGTTGTCATTAAAATTAAGGGCATTATCCTTTCAAAATGGAGCTCAATAAGTGTTAATGAGCTCGAGTTTGAAGCCAAACTTTATTGAGTTTTAGAACCTTTGTATGAACTCAATTAATAAGAAATTATGTGCTTGATACTCAGCTCAACTTCTACGGTCTAATTAGGTATAGTCGATTGTTATCAAGTCAAGCTTGCAATTGAGTCAAAATTGCTACCGCACCGAGCTTGCTCTCAAGTCCTATCGAGCCAAGCTATTCAAGCAATTTTGGAGCCATTGTCGATCCATTATCACGCCAATACTGAGCCAATAATGGCAAGTTCTTAATTAGTCATTATCAACTTATTATCAAATTAAACACAAACATTAATTAAGTTCCCCTTTTGTTTGACAGTGCCTCACTAAGCTTATTGAATTTGTTCGAACTCTACTATAGCCGTCAAATCCCCAAATCATCAAAAAAAAGCTCTAGTAGATTTCTATCATCAATAGTTCTTTGAACATTTGGTTAGTGTAGACCCTTAATTATAAATTAGCACATTTTGGTGTGTTCAGTTTTCTTTGTGCATGCGTCGTTAATCGTGCAAATGAAAAAAAAAATTCAACTTTTTATAAAAAGATTGATGTCGTATGTATAGCGTTCTTCATGGTGTTGGAAGGAGATAGATGAGGTGAATGTCGATAAAACATTTGCAACATCATGAGACTAGTGCAAGTTATGGTGTCTAGTGTTTCATGCGGTGAAACCAATGAAGGAGTGGTCATCGTGCAAGTCGGTGGTTTGCCAAATCTATGGGCATGATGTGTGCCTAAGAAGTAGTATGCCACAATGGAAGACAGCAAAATTTCGGTGACTCCACAGTAAAAGGCCTGGATGTTCATCGGTAGAGAAGGTGAATGTCGATAAGGTGTTTACAATAGCATAAGACCAATGCAAATTATGGCGTCCAGTGGTTCATGTGGTGAAACCAATGGAGGAAGTGGCCTTCGTGTGAGTCAATGGTTCGCCAAACCTATGGGTGGGATATGCCCCTAAGCGGGGTTATACCACAGCAGAGGACGACAGAATTTTGGTGACTTTGCAATAAGAGGCTTGCATGGGCTGAGCATTGACAAGGTCAACGATGGTGTCCAAGGATGATAATGGCGATAATCAATATCTCTTGCTAGTCCTGCTATTGGCCAATGAGAGGGGTGAAAGTAGGGGTAATGCGACATGAGGAAGCAAATCCTAGAGTTTGGAAGACAAGTGTGCAATGTGGATGAAGAAGAAAACATGAATTAGGGAACCTTAGGCTCGGTCTGAACCAAACTCACGACGAATTGATCATGTTGAACTTATTATACATTTATTTGGCGTGTTCCACATTTAGGAGTGTTAGGTTATGTTTCAAAGTACTTGTTTTAATTTTACAGGGTTGCCGTAGGGTCACTGATCGATCGGAAGGGAATCCGATCGATCGGGTGATTTAAGGAAAAATTCGGGAGTTTTTTTAGGAAACTAGAGGGCCGATCGATCAGGGGGCCGATCGATCGGGTCCCTCCTGACCTGTGTCTATATAAAGAACGTAGGGTTTACGTCATAAAGTATCAAATCAAAGGTGAGGCGCCGCCATTGAGAGAAAATGGGTGATTTTGTAATTCCTTCAAGATTTTGAGTGCTACGAGAGTTCAAAGGGAGTGATTGTAATTCTTCCATAAATCTCGTTCTGGGAAGTGTCGTTGTAATTCTTCCGTTCAGTTAATAAAGAATCTCCATCTCCGCCCGTGGTTTTCTCCCCTCTCGATTGTAGAGGGGTTTCCACGTAAATATTGTGTGTTCATGTTTTGTTCTTTCTTTCTCCATATTTGTTGACTTCTCGTTTTGCGTGAGTCATATTATTTGAATCAAATCAAGCAATCAGGGTTTATGCTTCCGCATTAAGATTTTCCTAACAAATTGGTATTATAGTATATCAGATTTGTTTAAGTTTTCTTTACAAATTGGTATCAGAGCCCTGTTTATTTCGATTTGATAATATGATGTCCGTAATTAGATCCGAAGTTGAGAAGTTTGGTGGTCAAGGGAGCTTCAGCTTATGGCAGGTTCACGTTAAGGGCCTCTTGACTCAGAATGGCTTGAAGAAAGCTTTAGATGGGAAAGAGAAGAAATCAGAGAATCTTACAGAAGCACAATGGGAGGAGTTAGATGAGAAGGCGCTCACAACAATTCAGATGTGTCTTACCGATGACGTTTTGACAGAAGTTCTGGAAGTGATGACTGCTAAGGAGTTGTGGGAGAAATTGCAGGATATGTTATGTTTCAAGTCTGTCTCCAACAAACTCGCAGTTAAGTGCTGGTTATTCACGTTTCGTATGTTAGAAGGTACGTCACTTAAGAATTACGTTAGTGAATTTAATTCAATTATTCAAGATTTGAAAGAATTGGATGATATTCCTAAGGATGAAGATCAAGCAATGTTGTTGTTATGTTCTCTCTCTACTGCATATAAGGGTTTTGTTGAAAGCATGATTTATGGGAGTAGACAAACCATGTCTGTTGATGAAGTTAAGAGAAATGTAATGAGTCAAGAACGAGTAGATAGGGAATTATCTGATTCTGTTTATAACTCAGGTAGTGGTTTATTTGTGAGGGGGAGAACTGAGTATGATCATAGTGGAAACAAGTCTAAGTCTAGGTATCAAGACCCAACCTGTAACTACTGTCATAAGAAAGGGCACATTAAGAAAGACTGTTACAAGCTTAAGAGAAAATTAGAAGCAGATAACAGGTATGACCAGAGATCCATAGCAGCTAGTGTTGTGAATGGTGAGAATGAAGATTTTCTACTGTCTGTGTCTGAACCTCAGTCCAATTTGAAAGTTAGTTGAATTTTGGATTCGGGTTGCTCCTATCATGTCTGTCCCAATCGGGATTGGTTTTCCACGTACGAGTCAGTTCGAGGCGGAGTTGCTTTGATGGGTAATGATACTCGATGCAAAGTTCTGGGTATAGGAACAATTCGTTTTAGGACGTTCGATGGTACTATCAGGGTTTTGAGCGATGTTCGTCATGTTCCTGATTTGAAGAAGAATCTCATCTCTTTAGGTACTCTTAAGTCTAAAGGGTACAGGTACACAGGTGAAAGTGGAGTTTTGAAGGTCGTTAAGGGTGCATTGACCGTTATGAAGGGCAGAAGGTTAGATACGTTGTATGAGTTTGTCGGTTCCACAGTTGTTAGATCTGTTGCAGTATCTTCATTATCCTTGTTGTTGACAGAACCAGAAATCACAAATTTAGGACGTTTGAGATTAGATCATTCAGGTGATAGGGGTCTGTCTGAGCACAGTGTGAGGGGATCCTTGTGTGGTTAGTCTACAGGACTGGTGGTATGTGAACAAGGGCTTTATGGGAAGCAGAAAGGTTTTCGCTTCAAACAATTCTTGAGGAGTAGACGTGTCACGCTTGGTGAGTCTTCGTTATTGTCTCCACAGAAGATGTCATCAGTTGGTTGTGATTCAGGTCAGGTGAATAAGCCAGAGGGAGTTCAGTTTAGTAACACAGTTCAGCAGCAAGTGGCTGTTTCAGATAGTGTGTCAAGAGCCAATTCAGAGAAGAAGAAGATTGGCATTGCCGATAACCTCTCAGATATCTTCACTCAATTTTTACCTAGCAGGAAGTTCAAGCTTCACTCGAACTCGGTTAGGTTTCGTGTTTCGTTGTGTTAACCTCGTTTGTGGGGGTTTAGTGGAGAAGGTGGAGGAGATTCTTTTATATATGTAATTTGAGCCAAGGTGGAGATTTATTAGGTTATGTCTCAAATTACTTGTTTTAATTTTATGGGTTTGCCGTAGGCTCACCAATCGATCGGAAGGGAATCGGATTGATCGGGTGATTTAAGGAAAGATTTGGGAGTTTTTTTTAGGAAACTAGAGGGCCGATCGATCAGGTGTTTCCCGATCGATCGAGTCCCTCCTGGCCTGCGTCTATATAAAGGACATAGGGTTTACGTCATAAAGTATCCAATCAAATATGAGGCGCCGCCATTGAGAGAAAAGAGGTGATTTCGTAATTCCTCCAAGATTTTGAGTGCTACGAGAGTTCAGAGGGAGTGATTGTAATTCTTCCATATATCTCGTTCTGGGAAGTGTCGTAGCAATTCTTCTGTTCAGTTAATAAAGAATCTCCATCTCCGCCCGTGGTTTTCTCCCCTCTCGATTGTAGAGGGGTTTCCACGTAAATATTGTGTGTTCATATTTTGTTCTTTCTTTCTCCATTTTTGTTGACTTCTCGTTTTGCGTGAGTCATATTATTTGAATCGAATCAAACAATCAGGGTTTACACTTCCGCATTAAGATTTTCCTAACAAATTAGTATCATAGTATATCAGATTTGTTTAAGTTTTCTTTACAAGGAGAAAAAGAGAAGAAAGAGTGAGGTGTAAAAATGATTTTCAGGTATGGAGGAGATTTATTAGGATGTTATTGCCTCAAAGTTATTTATGATAATGAAAAAAAGATAGCACTTGGGTAATATTTAGATAAAATATAATTTGGGTAAGGTTGAATTTGAATCAAATTAGAATTAGGTTATTCAGTTATAAATGGGACATATGGGGTGTTAGGATGCTCCACCAGAGAGGATATATGTGAGGGACGAGAGTGAATTTACAAGAGGTGTCTCGAGGGTACCTCGGGTAGGGGAGAGTGGGGAATTTGGTTTTGAGTGGTTTATGAGTATGTTTTGATTGAGAGTTTGCAATTTTTTCTTCTAAAATTTGTATTGGATTGGGTTTGTAGCTGTCTATGCAAAGTTAAGTTTGGGTTTAAGAGATTGTAAGATATGGTTTCATATTATAATTCGAGATTCTAATTCCGAAATTCAATAGTGAATGATGCACACATTTGAATCTTTATTTATTTTTTTTTCTCTATATGTGAAGAAGAGTTTTCACATAAATTCGGTGTATTATGTGTTTGAATGCTTACCGCTTCCTTTTTTGAGGGTTGGAGTATATTCTATATTATTAAGGTAAGACGAAATAAAAAGTATTGATTTTTTTCAAATAAAATATGCCTAGGCTTTTTTTCGTATTATATATATATATATATAAGCAATTTTATAGGTACAAAAATATATAGTTATTTATGTGTTAAATATATGTCAAAAAATATTAATTATGAGTAATTAATTAATTTAATATTAATTCTTTTTGAAATCCATCAATTTTGTGCAACAATATTCGATAAAGAAATTTGATACACAAAATTTGGACACTTAGCATTTTTCTTACTAGGTTATAGGTACCTTAACTACATGCCTATCAAATACATAAAATAGAAGATTATTAATTTACAAAAATAATTAATTTAATATTATTTTTAAAGGTTAGGAATTTCTTGATACATCATTAAATGTACTAACGGAATACTTAAATTGATTATTTATTTTTCGGACAAATTTAAGTTGATTGTTATATTTTATATTTTGCTTACCTTAAATTTTTTGCCAATACTTTCTGACAAAAAAAAGAAAATTTCTTTTGCCAACATTGAGTCAATGCCTAGTATTAGGGTTTGGAATGAGAATGACTTGACTTATTGTCCAACTAGCACTAATGAAAAACCATCAATATCTACCAAATTGCTTAATTTTCTATATTTTATACTAAGCATAATTGTGCTAGTGAACCTCTTTAATATTTTTAAAAAAAGACAGAAATTAATAAAACAATTCCCAAAAAAAAATATTAGGATGCAGTAATAAATAAAAAAATCTTATTGGTTCTAAATGGGTGTGGATTAACATTTGTTATTTTTTTTTCATTATCATATTAGTTGTTTTATTTTGTTGTACAAATAAAAAAATATTTAAATACATATATATTTTTTTAAATTGGTAATATCTTCATGGGAGGTGGAGGTGTCCCTCAACCCCCATACCTCCAATCAGTGGCAGATCTAGAAAAGTTTTTCACTGAGGGCACATATAAGAGGTTATAGTAAGTGACAATAAACAAAACTTGAGATTTAGGCTATCATTTATAAATTAGAACCAAATTAACAATTTCGGATGCTTGAAAATCACCAAAAAAATCATAAAACTATATCAACGCAAAAGTGTTGTATATATAGTTTACATGCAAAATATCATATGTGTGTGTGTGTATATATATATATTTGAATTATTCAAATTTATGTACATTAAATGGATAAATTAATAATTTAACAATTAATCTAAAAATAACCCAATTATATATCAATATACCAAAAAATAATCCAACTCTATTTTCTAACAAAAAAAGAACCCAAATCTAACTTTTCTACCAAACAATAGCCAAACTCTAACTTTTCTAAAAAAAAAAAAAAAAAAAAAATTAACTCTAACTTTTCTACCAAAAATTAACCAAACTTTAAAATTAATCTAAAAATAATCCAACTCTAAAAATTTGATATAAAAAATACTGAATTATGGTGCGTGGTATGATGCTCTAATAATATATATTTCTTCTACGTATTTTTGTTTTAGCTTGTTCTCTGTATGGTTACAAATGAGCCAAGTTGACTCGTGAGCTGATTTGACTCGGCTCATTAAGGACTTGGCTTGGGTTCGTCTAAGCCGACTCGAGAGCTTGTTTGACTCATTTAAGGGTAGCTCGTTTAAATAAAAGAGCCAAATCAAATAGAGGCCGACTCGACTTGAAAGGCTCACAAGCCGACTCGTAAGGCCCACGAGCCGGCTCGATTATTGGCTCGCATGTCTACATTACGGAATGGAATTACATGTATGTAATTTTATTTCCAATTTCCACATATGATTTATTTTATCACCCTTTTTTAGAAATTCAAGTAACAATAATCATAAATGAGTATAATAAACCTAATAAATAAGCTTAACGAGCCTAGTAATGATCGCAATGAGTCGGGAAAACTGCCTAGTAAATGAGTGCAATGAGTCGGCAAAACTCAATGAGCCAGCTCGCCAAATAATCAAGCCTAAATGATATCAACACTACGCCGGTCTCATTTAGTAAACGGCTGAGCCGACCACATATATGCGGCTCGGTTAGATAAATGATACCGATATCGAGCTAGTCTCATTTAGTTAACAAGTTGAGCCAAGCAAGCTATGATTTGGCTCAGCTTGGCTCGGCTCATTTGCAGCTCTAGTTCTCTGGTTGTATTCCTCTATTGTTTTGTTTGTTCTGTGCCCTGGGATATTGCTTTTATGTGGGATTGTACTTAATTATTGAAAAATCAATTTTTAGTTTGGTTAGATGGGAAAAGAAATCAAGTCAAATCAAAAATACATAGAAGAAAAATATATTATCGGAGCGTCTTACCACACCCCATGCTTAGCCACCAATTCAATATTTTGGTTATTTTTGGTAGAAAAGTTAGAGTCGGATTAATTTTTTGGTAGAAAAGTCAGAGTTGTGTTATTTTTTTGTTAGAAAATAGAGTTGGATTATTTTTTTGGAATATTAACATATAGTTGGATCATTTTTAGATTAATTATTGATTAGTAATTCTTCATATTAACTTAAGACATTACTAAATAAAGAATATTTATATTTTTGAATAAATCCACAACATATTCCCAAAGAAATGTTTAATTTTGCTTGATATATACTTACTAACGCTATAATGACTATAGTTCCATTGTTAGCTATTTCTCTCAATCAACAGAGGCTACAAAAGTAGGATGAGAATAGGACTAGAGAAGGCTATGGTTGGGGGCATTGTCATTTTTTCTTTCAAATATATTAGTTATTAAATAATACTTATAGGTTATTATCAGTGGCAGATCTAGTATTTTAATAATGCGGGGTCCGAAGATGTAATAAAATAAAAATAAAAAAACTTATTACATAATTATTTACCTAAAATTAAATATATAATTATTAAAATAATATTATAATAAATATTAATTAAAAAATATAGGTATTAGCATATAAAAAATGTATTAAATAATTATTTTATAAGTAATAAATTTGTTCAATATTAGGTTAAACAAATATTCAATATGAAATAAAACTTTTATGAAGGGAGAGTAGGGGCCCAAGAAAAAACAAATAAAGGTATGGACACAAGGGATTGAACCGCAACCTAGTGGAGGGAAAAAAGTCATGTGCATGCTTACCACTAGATCATCAACTTAGCTAGTAATACTTAGGCCCTCATTATATTTAAATTTGAATACATACAGAGTTTATGCACCCAATTACCACTACATAGATCCGGAATTAACTAGGGGCACTTGGTCCAAGTGCTTATAAGCTGGATTCGTCTATGCCTGCGATAGGCATATTGCCACCCTAATTATCAAGCTACAATAAGGACAGACATTTAGATACATATAATATACTATATATTATGTTTTGACTTGAGAGAGGGTGTCTTGCTCTCTCTCTTGACCCCCACCCCTGTTTTACTAAGCCAACATCCCCACCGTGAAACATCGTGCCTGGCGACAATGTATGCCGCCATCGCTCTTCTGAGATCGCCTGGAAGCCCTCTTCTTAAGTATAACATCAATTTCATGTGTTCAAGCCTTACTTGATGGTGTTTTTAGGCTTTGATGCTTCTACCCTAAGATTCAACGTGGTGGCGAATTGGAGTGCGTGTATCAGCCACCCACATGGTATCCATCACCAGTGGGTCTGCCTCAAAGGTTGGTCCATCTTCAATTAAAGTTCTTGGTCAAAAATGGCCTCCTCCTAAGTTCTTTTCCGGCTACAATTACCAGTCCTATGACGAGTTGGGGTTCCCCCATTTTCTCTCTTCTGATCGCACATGTTAAAGCACCTCCCCTAGTTAGGTGCATTGTTTTCAGCCATGGGTATGCCCCTTGGTCGGTTGTAGGCTCATCGGAGCAAAGATTTGAGTTACTGTATGCATAGTTGTTTTATTACTTGTGTGGGGTTGATTTGAGCTAACTCTCGCCTTCTCTTATCTTCTTGGGCATTTGCTTGGACTTTTTCTCTTTGGACCTATTCAATTTGAGGATGTAGCCTTGTCTCATCTTTTTAGAAAAGTTTGTTGAGAGCTATAGTGCAAGAAAAATGAAAGGTATGACGTATTTGATGATGTCTATTATGGTTGCATGTACCACTCCTTCTCCTTATGGTTCGTTTGTTCGTGTTGGGGGATGGAAGTTGAAGATATTAACTCTATTTTGATCGACACTGTGACATTGGTAGTGAAAGAAAGGATCGCAGCTCACTTCCCTTGGTTTGAAGACTAGGTGCATGTAGCACTGTCCAGTGCTCAGGTATATCCTCTCTCCTTTTTTACTTTGTTTCAGACTGGATATTTTAAACATCCATGGATCGAGCTTCTATGCTCCTACTCGCTCGTTGGGTCATGTTTGTCCGTCCCAAACTGATCTTCATTTTATGGTGAGCATTTAGCTCTTGATTGGCTCAAGGGCCTTGATTGTTGACCTAGTGTTGACTATTTGTTGCCTGACATGTCTCTCTTTTTGACAATTGTTTCTATGAAAACCCTATGCTGGAATATTAGAGGCCTTGCAAGGCCTGCAACTAGACAAGAGCTTTGTGGTCTAATTAGGAAATTTGGCTCTGATGTTGTGGAGATCTTGGAGCCGATACCATCTAGAATTGAAAACTTATTTCCCTCTACGGGATAGATGAAGGAGGCTATTCCCCCCCATACCATGTGGAGGGTCTTTGGCTCCTTTAGCGTATGACTATCTACAACATCCCAGTCAGGTCTATGGACCATAGGGTTGTTCATCTTAAGGTCACTGATAAGATTGTCCCCTGTTTATTTTCTTTATCTGTTGTTTATGCTAGGAAGGGGGATAAAGATGTGTTTTGGGACTCCTTAGCGATGGAAGGTAGGTCAGTTAGAAGACCTTGCTTTATAATAAGGGATTTTAATGAACTCAGGGATCCTTCAGAAAAGAGCAAAGGTGCCCCAGCTCCTTGTTAGGCTCAATCATTTATATAGCTCATTAGGCCTGATGGATGTGCCTTGGAATGGATACATATTTACTTGGAAAAAAGAAGTTAGTGGTTTCTGCATTTAGGAAAAACTTGATAGAACAATTGTTGATTTTGGCTTATTTTAGCTCTTCCCTCACTGTCTAGTTCAAAATACGCACGGAGCTGTTTCGGATCATAATCCCCTGATTCTTCATACATCGGTCCCACCTTTGTCTAAGCCCAAGTCATTTCGGTTTAGGGCTGGTTGGGTTAATTATGAGATTACCAAGACCATTATCATGCATCTCCAAGGCCTATAAGACTAAATTCTTAGGATCTAGAATGTTTGAGGTAGTCTAGTGGCTGAGAGTGGTCAAGAATTCTATTAAAAGCCATCTAAGGCTTTCCATGGGGCCCTCGCCTCTTGTCTTGAGAATAATACAGTCAGGATCCAAAAGATTTAGGAGATACTAATTGAGCACCCTAATTCCTTGGGTCTCTTGAAGAAACTTCGTCAGCTATCTCTGTAACATGATAGAATTTTGTCTTTTAACCATAGATATTGGGCAAATTACCGCCATAAGGAGTGGCTCACAAAAGCGGAGAGAGACTCAAAGTTGTTCCATCTTTCGGTGGCATCCAAGTGAAAACATAGGAGCATTCTGGGGCTTAGAAATGAGCTCGGAATGGTGGTGACGGATAAAGAAGGAATTGCATATGTCTTTGTTCAATAGTTTCATATACGGTTTTCCTCAAGCGAATACAATGGCCCTATTAGGTCAGTGGCTAGGATATGTAAAAGAGTCTCAGAACAAGAAAACAATGAGCTTATTAGGGAGTTGTCAAATGCTGAGACAAAACAAGTTGTTTTTGAGATGAACCCCCATAAAGCCCCTGAACCTAACGGTTTCTCTTTCTTTTTCTACTAGCATTACTGGAAGACTGTAGGGCCTAACATGTGTGAAGCCATTAGAGCATCGTTAAGAGGTGGACATATACTTTGAGAAATTAACCACCCCTTTATTACACTCATCCTAAAGGTGAATAACCCTCAAAGTGTCAGCCAATTCAGACCTATACGTTCGTGCAATGTGCTCTATAAAATTATTGTTGAAGCACTTGCTAACGGCCTTAAGCCGCTTTGGAGTAAACTTGTTGGGAAGTGCGAAGGTGCCTTTGTTACAGGGAGATCAATCTAGGATAATATCCTGGCAGCTCATGAAGTTATAATGGTGTTTAAGAGGAAGCAGCGACGTACGGTCTAGGTTGCTCTAAAGCTTGACATGAAAAAAGCTTATGATAGAATTGAATGGCACTTTCTTAGGAGGGTTCTTCAAGAGTTTGGGTTACTCTAAATGGATTGAGTGGATTATAGAGTATGTTTCAACAATCTCTTTTTTGTTTTCATTAAAGATTCTCCAATGGGTTGATTTAGTCCGTCTAGTGGCTCCGGCAGGGTGATCCAAAATACCCCTACTTGTTTATCCTTTACCTAGAATCCCTTGCTACAAATCTCTAAGAGCATAACCAAACTAGAGACTCAGGGATAGGAGTTAAAATTGCAAAGGGTGCTCCTACAATCTTCTGCCCCTTTCTTGCGGATGATTGCCTTCTTTTCTGCTATGCTCACATGGAAGTGGTAGCGTGTCCTCAAAATGTGATACATGATTACTGTAAGGAATATGGCCAAATTGTTAACCTTGGTGAGTCTTCGATTATGTTTTCGTCCAATACTGATAGATCTTTGAGGGAACATATAAGCGGCTAGCTTGGAGCCTCGATCTCCCAATGTCTGGGTAAGTATTTGTGATGTTGTTTTAGCCCTAGGGGATTCGATATCGGGGTGGTGGCGGATGTTGTGGCCAATATGTCAACGAAGCTGGACAACTGGAAGGTCAGGTCCCTGTCCAAAGCAGGAAGGACGACCCTGATTCAATTTTCGCTTGAATCGATGCTAAGTCACATTATCAAGTGTTTTCATCTACCCAAGAAGGTTTGTAATAAACAGGATAGTCTTTGCAGACAATTCTTCTGGAAATCAAAAGATAAGGATGATATGAAAATGATTGCTTGGAGCAAAATTTGCAAGCCTAAGAGTGCTGGAGGATTAGGCTTGCTTAAGTTTGAAGCTATCAACTCTACATTTCTCTACAAACTGGGTTGGAATTTCTAATAGATAACAACAGTGTTTGGTTGTAGTTAGTCAGGGTAAGTATCTGAAAAATGTGAGTTTCATGAATTATGCCAGTAAGATGTTTGATTCCCCTGCCTAGAGAGAGGTCCTCGTTGTCGGATCCCTCCTCAATAAAGGAATGAGATGGAGGATTGGTGATGGGCAGAGAGTAAATTTTTGGCTTGATCGTTGGTCTACTAATGTCCCTCTGGTTAGTATAGTAAGGAGGGAGGAGCCTCAGTAGATTGTAGTCGTAAAGTTGCGAATCTTATCTTGAGTCATGAGTGGAATATGGATAAGATTAATTAGGGACGTTCCCAGATTTCTTCACAACACTATTCTACGAATCCCAATCCCTATGAGCAATTTGTGGATAAGTTCTGTTGGGATTTTTCTAGTAATGGACAGTTTACTGTAAAATCGGCTACTTGGTTGGCACATAACCTTGAATGGTCTGAAAGGAAGAGTTGGGAATTTCACAAGATCTAGAATTTGGATGTGCAGCCCAAGCTCAAGGACATCCTTTGGTGGGCATTGAATTGCTTTCAATAGGGGCCCAGCTTGGTAAACGTTTGTTGCCACATGCGTGTTCTAGCCCTTGGTGCGGGGAGAGCAATGAGGACCTCGCCCATATTCCTCTTCTTTTCCTGCGAGCTAAGGAGGTGTAGGTGCTGCTAGATCAATAAGGTGGATGACAGCTTCCCCTAAACAGCCAAATCTAATTGACGATCTGAAAATGAGGAGAAACTAGAGTAATCTAAAGGAGGGTAGAAATCTTGTCAATTTCATTTTCTTATGCTGGCAGATCTGGAAGGACATGAATAACACTCTTTTCAGAAATGCGGAGCACAGTTCCATCAAGCTCATAATTTTGGCCAGATAAATGAGCTTGAAATGATCTTTTTTGGCAAGATGACAGGTGTTAATGCCCCTCATAAAAGTGACCACAGGTATAAAAGATTGAATAGGGGCCACCGAATTTTGTGGGTCCCCCACTCATTCCCCCTAGGTTGGGTACAGGCGAATTTTGATGGATCTAAATGTAGTAATTTGGCGGCTATAGGCTTCAATGTTAGGGACCAGGAAGGGAAGATCTGTTGAGCGGGTTTTAGTAAGCTTGGTCATGCCCCAATTGTTGTGACTAATGCGGTTGCGGCCAGAGATGCACTCATCTATGCTTTGGACTTGAGAGCTCGAAGAATCATTGTGGAAGGGGATAATGAGTTAGTTATTAAATCGATTAATGGGGTGTACTTGTCTCCAACAGAAATCATAAATATAGTGGAGGACATTCGTGCAATTAATTCTTCGGTGGTGCATGTTTCTCTTAATCACTACTTTAGAGAAGCAAACAAGACTGCTGACTAGTTAGCTAATGCAGCCTATGAGGGCTCAGGTGTGTCTTTATGGGATCATTCCCTACCCGGGTCCTTCTCTCTTTTGCTCAGGTTGATTCATTAGAGGTCCCTTTTAAGAGAGGGATGCCCTAAGGCTTTAGTCTATAACAAATAAAAAAATACTATATATAAAATATATTAACTATAAAAATAAAATAAATTAATTAGTCATTATAAATTAATAATTTTATTTTATATATATGATATTATTTTTTCCTTTCATACAACCTTAAGTCTTTCCGTAAGAGGCGACAAATCCATTCCGACTTGAAAACCTAACGTGCAAAACACATAAATCGACCCAATTTGAACTAAAATTTTGTCTTAAATAATTAAATCGGAAGTTGAAATGAATTGATTTAAAATTAACCTGACTTGTTCTTTGCTTAACCTGGAAATGGTCCAATATTCAATTTCGCCTAAACCGACCCACCATTGACCTGACCAGTTTGACCAAAACTGATTGGAACTTGAACCCAACCTGACCTAAAACCCAAAATAACTCAAGATTTTTAGATAAATGATAATTATTATTTATCAAGAGTATAACTGAACTTAATGAGAGATATTAAATATTTATTTTGGTAAAAAAATAAACATGTAGGTAAAAATAGAAATTGAAATTATTTGAAATATAATTTAAACTTTTGTGAATAACTCACGCCACCAAGGCACCAATTGTAAACTTATGATATGATGGCTTAAAACTCATGCGATATAACTCGAGATTGCCCTGAACCCAAGATAACTAAAAAAACGTAATGACTTGAACCCAAAATAACTTGACTCAAATCCAAACTGAACCTGATACAAATGACCCAATTGCCACCTCTATTTTTACTCAATTATTAACTAAATTAATATAAAACCTTGGAATTGAATCAAGAACTGCACAATTTTGACAATTAATTTTATATAATAGGACATAGTAAGTTAATGAAATCTAAATACATTCAAATCATGACTAGCACTAAAAAAAAGAAAAAGAATAATATTCAAAAAGACCTCCAAACTATTGGTCAAAATCAAAATGACTCCCAACACTTTCAATTTCATCAAAGATACCCCCCGAACTATTGCCCAAAATCAAATGTGACGTAGAGTTAGATCAAGCCCATAACTTTGGCCAAACAAATGAGCTTGGAATGGTCCCTCTGTGGCAAGATGACAGGTGTTAAGGCCCTTCATAATACTGATCACAGGAATAAAAGATTGAATAGGGGCTCGCAAATTTTGTGGGTCCCTCACTCCTTCCCCTTGGGTTGGGTACATGTGAATTTTGATGGATCTAGATGTAGGAATTTAGCGGCTGCAGGCTTCATTGTTAGGGACCAGGAAGGGAACATTTGTTGAGTGGGTTGTAGTAAGCTTGGTTCATGCCTTAGTTGTTGTGACTGAAGCAATCGTGGCTAGAGATGCACTCATCTATACTTTAGACTTGAGAGCTCGGAGAATCATTGTGGAAGGGGGTAATGAGGTAGTTATTAGATCGATTAATGGGGCGTACTCGTCTCCAACAGAAATTGTGAATATAGTGGAGGACATTCGTGCAATTAATTCTTCAGTTCTGCATGTTTCTTTTAATCACTACTTAGAGAAGCAAACAAGACTGCTGACTGGTTAGCTAATGCAAGCCATGAAGGCTCAGGTATGTCATTGTGGGATCATTCCCATCCTCGCTCTTGCCTGAGTTGATGCATTAGGGGTCCCTTTTAAGAGAGGGATGCACTAAGGCTTTGTTCTTTACCCCCAAAAAAAAAAACTATATATTAAAAATATTAAACTATAAAAACAAAATAAATTAATTATTCATAATAAATTAACAATTTATTTTATATATATGATATTATTATTTTTTTCCTTTCATACAACCTTAAGTCTTTCCGTAAGAGGTGAAAAATCCATTCCGATCTAAAATTAACCCAACTTGTTTTACTTAACCTGGAAATGACCTGATATTCAACTTCACCTGAACCGACCCACCATTGACCTGACTAGTCTGACCCAAACTGATCAAAACTCGAACCCAACCCGACCTAAACACAAAGTAACTCAAGATCTTTAAATAAATGATAATTATTATTTATCAAGAGTATTAATGAACTTAATAAGAGATGTAAAACATTTATATTGGTAATAAAATAAACATGTAGGTAAAAATAGAAATTGAAATTATTTGAAATATAATTTAAACCTTTGTGAATAACTCATGCCACCAACGCACCAAATAGTAGACTTATGATGGCTCAAAGCCCATACAACCTAACCCAAGATTGCCCTAAATCTAAGATAACTAAAAAAAAAGTAGTGACTCAAACCTGAAATAACTTGACTCAATCCCAACCTGAACTCGATACAAATGACCCAATTGCCACTGCTACTTTCACTCAATTATTAACTAAATTAATATAAAACCTTAGAATTGAATTAAGAACTGCATAATTGTAACAACTAAATTTATATAACATGACATAGTAAGTTAATGAAATCTAAATACATTCAAATAAATCCTGACTAGCACTAACAAAACAAAAAAAGGATAATATTCAAAAAGACCCCTGAACTATTGGTCGAAATTAAAATGACCTCCGAAACCTTTAATTTTATCAAAGATACCCCCTAAAATATTGGCCATAATCAATGCCCCCCCCCCCCCCCCCCCCCCCCCCCCCCCCCCCCCCGCCCCAAAAAAACTTCTAGCTTCACAAAAAATTTCCATTAATTTATTGGCCAAAATGAATGTGACTCCTCCAACTTCTAGTTTCATTAAAGATACCCCCTAAATTATTGGCCAAAATTAATGTGACCTCCCCCCCCCCCCCTCCCCCTTAAATTTCTAATTTTATCAAAGACTTCTCTAAACTTTTAACTAAAATCAATTTGATCTCCCAACTTTAAAAATTATATCTGTTGAGAAAAACTTAAACAAATTTGATATACTATGATATCAAATCTGTTAGGAAAAACTTAATGGGGAAGCATAATCCCTGGTAACAAGATTCGATTCAAATAATATGACTCACACAAAATGAGAAGTAAACAAATATGGAGAAAGAAAGAACAAAACAAGAACACGCAGTATTTACGTGGAAACCCCTCTACAATCGAAAGGGGAGAAAACCACGGGCGGAGATGGAGATTATTTATTAACTGAACAGAAGAATTACAACGAAACTTCCCAGAACGAGATTTGTGGAAGAATTACAATCACTTCCTCTGAACTCTCGTAGCACTCAAAATTTTGGAGGAATTACGAAGTCACCTCTTTTCTCTCAATGGCGGCGCCTCACACTTTGATTGGATACTGAATTACGTAAACCCTACGTCCTTTATATAGACGTAGGTCAAGAGGCGCTCGATCGATCGGAACCGGCCGATCGATCTGCCCTCTAATTTCCTAAACAATCCCGAATCTTTCCTTAAATCACCCGATCGATCGGATTCTCTCCCGATCGATCGGTGACCCTACGGCAACCCCATATAAATAAAACAAGTAATTTGAGACATAACCTAACAAATCTCCACCTTGGCTCAAATTACATACATAAAAGAATTTCCTCCACCTTCTCCACTAAACCCCCACACACGGGGTTAATTCAACGAAGTACGAAACCTAGCCGAGCGAAGCTTGAACTTCCTGTTAGGTAGAAACTGAGTGAACATATCTGAGAGGTTATCAGCAATGCCAATCTTCTTTTTCTCTGAATTGGCTCTTGACACATTATCTGAAACAGCCGCCTGCTGCTGAACTGTGTTACTGAACTGAACTCCCTCTGGCTGACTCACCTGACCTAAATCACAAACAACTGATGACATCTTCTGTGGAGACAATCACGAAGACTCACCAAACGTGACACGTCTACTCGTCAGGAATTGCTTGAAGCAAAAACCATTCTACTTCTCATAAAGCCCTTGTTCACAGGCCACCAGTCCTGAAGACTGACCACACAAAGAGCCCCTCACACTGTGCTCAGATAGACCCCTATCACCTGAATGATCCAATCTCAAACGTCCTAAATTTGTGATT
The DNA here is from genome assembly GCA_018398585.1 of Simmondsia chinensis. Lineage (NCBI taxonomy): Eukaryota > Viridiplantae > Streptophyta > Magnoliopsida > Caryophyllales > Simmondsiaceae > Simmondsia > Simmondsia chinensis. The sequence continues at coordinate 22,472,347 of JAGTTD010000012.1, forward strand.
TATGGTTCTGTCACCAACAAGGATGATGAAGATACTGCAACAGATCTAACAACTGTGGAACCAACAAGCTCATACAACGTACCTAACCTTCTGCCCTTCATGAATGTCAATGCACCTTTAACGACCTTCAAAACTCCATCTTCAGCTGTGTACCTGTACTCTTTACACTCAAGAGTACCTAAAGAAATGAGATTCTTCTTCAAATCAGGAATATGACGAACATCGCCCAAAACCCTGATAGTACCATCGAACATCCTAAAATGAATTGTTCCTATACCCAAAACTTTGCATGGATTATCATTACCCATCAAAGCAAATCCACCTTGAATAGACTCGTACGTGGAAAACCAATCCCGATTGGGACAGACATGATAGGAGCAACCCGAATCCAAAATCCAACTATCTTTCAAATTGGACTGAGGTTCAGACACGGACAAAAGAAAATCGTCATTCTCACCATTCACAACACTAGCTGCTATGGATCTCTGGTCAGACCTGTTATTTGCTTCGAATTTTCTCTAAACTTGTAACAGTCTTTCTCAATGTGCCTTTTCTTATGACAGTAGTTACAGTTTAGGTCTTGATACCTAGACTTAGACTTGTTTTCACTATGATCATACTCAGTTCACCCCCTCACAAATAAACCACTACCTGAGTTATAAACAGAATCAGATAATTCCCTATCTACTTGTTCTTTACTCAGTAGGTTTCTCTTAACTTCATCAACGGATATAGTTTGTCTACCACCATAAATCATACTTTCGACAAAACCCTTATATGAAGCAGAGAAGGAACATAACAACAACATTGCCCGATCTTCATCCTTAGGAACATCATCCAATTCTTTCAAATCTTGAATAATTGAATTAAATTCACTGACGTGGTTTTTAAGTGACGTACCTTCTGACATACGAAATGTGAATAACCGGCGCTTAACTGCGAGTTTGTTGGAGACAGACTTGAAACAGAACATATCCTGCAATTTCTCCTACAACTCCTTAGCGGTCTTCACTTCCAGAACTTCTGTCAAAGCGTCATCGGTAAGACACATCTGAATTGTTGTGAGCGCCTTCTCATCCAACTCCTCCCATTGTGCTTCTGTAAGATTCTTTGATTTCTTCTCTTTCCCATCTAAAGCTTTTTCAAGCCATTCTGAGTCAAGATGCCCTTAACGCGAACCTGCCATAAGCTGAAGCTCCCTTGACCACCAAACTTCTCAATTTCGGATCTAATTGTGGACGTCATATTATCAAATCGAAATAGACAGGGCTCTGATGCCAATTTGTTGAGAAAAACTTAAACAAATTTGATATACTATGATACCAAATCTGTTAGGGAAAACTTAATGCGGAAGCATAATCCCTGGTAACAAGATTCGATTCAAATTATATGACTCACACGAAACGAGAAGTAAACAAATATGGAGAAAGAAAGAACAAAACAAGAACACACAGTATTTACGTGGAAACCCCTCTATAATCGAGAGGGGAGAAAACCACGGGCGGAGATGGAGATTCTTTATTAACTGAACGGAAGAATTACAACGACACTTCCCAGAACGAGATTTATGGAAGAATTACAATCACTTCCTCTGAACTCTCGTAGCACTCAAAATCTTGGAGGAATTACGAAGTCATCTCTTTTCTCTCAATGGCGGCGCCTCACACTTTGATTGGATACTGAATTACGTAAACCCTACGTCCTTTATATAGACGTAGGTCAGGAAGCGCCCGATCGATCGGCCCTCTAATTTCCTAAACAATCCCTAATCTTTCCTTAAATCACCCGATCGATCGGATTCTCTCCCGATCGATCGGTGACCCTACGGCAACCCCACATAAATAAAACAAGTAATTTGAGACATAACCTAACAATATCAAAAACATCTGAAATAATTACAAAAATCTGAAAAAACTTTGATTTAGAGTTCCTAAAATTTGATAATATATTTTTCAAATGTCTTGAGTTTTTAAAATATTTTTACGATAACCTAAATTTTGATAACTTTTTTTTTCATATACTATCTTTATAATTCCATCAGTATTCCATTAAATTAAACTAACTTGGTACTTAAAAAATAATATAACACCGGGAAAAAAGGTCATCTGCACTTAAAACAATCATAAATATAAAAAAAATTTAAAATAATTTTAAAAATAAAAATTATAATTTTATTTTTTAATTTTCTAAATTATTTATTGGTAGGTTTAGCGATAACTATATTTTTTAAAATTTTGAAATCATTTTAAATATTTAATTGTATTTTAAATATAAATGATAATTAGATTATGTTTAAGATACTTTTTTTATTTTATTTGTCATATCAGTATAATTTAGCAAAATAATGATAAAATTGTGGTGCAGATATTTGAAAAAGAAGTTAAAAAATTTAGAGTAACTCAAAAATACTCTAAAATTGTGGGGCATCTATTAAATATATTGGCAAGCGTCAAAGTTTCCAAATTAACGTTTTCTACTTTTTCTAATAGTTTAGAATATTTTTAGTAAAATTTAAAGTTAAGAATTAAATTGGTTTTCGTTAATAGTTCGGAGGTGTCCTTAATGTAATCTAGAAGTTGAGGGGGTAGCATTGACCTTCACCAATAGTTCGAGAGGTGCATTTGATGAAATTAGTAGTTGGGGGGAGGGGGTCACATTGATTTTGATCAGTAGTTTGGGAGATGACTTTGATGAAATTGAAAGTTCGGGGGGGTTACTTTGATTTTGACCAGTAGTTCGAGGAATCTTTTGGAATATTATCCAAAAAAGAAAATATACAAAAAGTAGCTAGTCCATGCACATATCAAAAGAATAAGGACTATATCAGTGCTAAAATCCACCGCTTCACATTACACATCGAGAATTCGCATTAGCACCTATAAAATTAACCATAGAGACTGTAAGTTTAATTTCAATAAGCTATTAATATGAAAATTTTCATATGCTATTGTCCGTAATACTATACTTACTATAAAAATTCATAGAAATCGTCACTCAAAAATATTGGGTCAAATCTAATGTTTTCTTTTTTTTTTTTTTAATAAAAAAATCTAATGTTAAATCTTTGCAGAGAAGAGGTATCCATATCTTATAAGGATAGCAAATTATTTAGATGACAACATAATATAGTCAAATTAAATACATCTATATTAATTCAAACTTACATAAACATTTTGAATAAGCGATGATTGCGTTGAAAATGAAGTCCATGGTATGTGAATATTATGGTCTTGACTCAATGATAAAATGGACAAATAAGACGAACTTCTAGCTATCAGAATTGAAGCTTGACTACACCCAATATGGACAGATTTGTTGCTGCTGTGCTAGCAACTATTATCCAAAAGATAGAAATACCTATTAGCATATGAAAAATAAAAAATTTGAAGCACAGACTAGAATTAGAAAAAACTTAGAAATATAATACCCAAAAAACTTTAGAAGTTTGAGATTATTTTCTCCTTTTTATAGTATCTTTCTCATATCAAGCACATAATCTACGCCATTCTTTATTAATCACCCTCTTTTTTTCCTTTAACCACCTAATTTGAGCAATCATAGAGTCCAAAAGGGTTAGTTAATCTCGTATAGGTGGAGGTGAGAACGGAAGCAGTGGGGGCGAAGTCCATACCATCAAATGTTGCGTCATTATCATAGCCTAGCTCTATGATATTCTCAAAAGCACATATTTCATGCTCGTTCTTGTATAAGTATGTTGTAGCTTTTGAAATTAATTCATACGCAGTCTCACTCTTTGAGCAATAAGACATCAAATGCACTAACTTCGGACAAATTTGTCAATAACAAGATGTTACTAGTAATTTAGGACTGTTAGTGCTAATGGCTTCATTGATGCCTTTTCTATAATATCCTTTTACATATCTTCTCCATTGCTTAAGTATATACTTCGCGGGAACTTCAATGATACTCAAGTGATCGAGCACCTTAAATGCATGACATCACAAAATTCCAGTATTTTCAAATTTCAGACAACTACAACAAATGCTTATCTCATTGGGTTCAAAGGTTACAGCATACTCTCTTTAACACTCAATTAAGCCAATAACAAATTGAGATTCATTGATCAATTCTTGATTTTTTTCACAACACAACTTAGGGACTCATTATATTCATCATGAAACAACTCAAAGATTGTTGGCATATAAATCTTACAAACTTGAATTGATATTGGCGATTCACACATAGCTCACGCAAGTGCTCCCTTGCTTTATACAAAGATTCCCAACTCTTTATATCGTTTATCATAGACAAATCTACTAAAATGAGTGAAAAGCTGATTAATGTTGTGGTCTAGTTGAATATACTTGCGTAAACTAAAATTAACACTCTCACTTAACTGGATACTTTGCATGCCTCATGTGAATGTTTTCTTCATATATACACGTGCCCATTTACGGGTAATATCCAACCTCCTCTATCCACATGTTATCTCGAATGTTGTACTTTTCATGTAAAGAGTTCCAAGCTTTAGCAAATTCATCTTCTATTTCAAAATAAAAAGTACAGCTAAAAACTCTTAACCAAACTTAGATCCACCTTTGAAGAAGTATGATAAATGCTTTCCCGCATTTTGCATCAAATTCCAAGTGCACAAGCATGCTATAGATCAGGATATACTTCTGAAATTGCTTTCGTCATTATTTGATCTTGATCTGTAAAAATAGTTATAGGACTTTTTCCGGACATACAATGTAAGAACTATGAATGTATAATGAATATATTATTGAATGATGCGAATAAGAGATACAAAGAGCCCTTTATATAGGCACATAAAACCAGAGATAGTAAATATCTAGAGGATATTCTAATATATCTAGAAGATTATTAATATCATAATATATCTTTTAATATATATCACAATATCCTGATATATCTAGAAGATACTCTAATAAGAACGTCTCAAAGAACCAAGCAAAAGATACAGATGTTTCATCATACAATAGAGCAGCTCCAAAGATAAATGCCTCATAGAAGTTATTAAGTCCAACAAATATTGCTAAAGGTCTCCTTATTTGTACAAAAGGTTATATCAAAAGAAATAACATCATGAAAACAACCATAATCAACAATCATTTTATAATTTGCCCAAAAGATGTTGTAATATGTTCGAATTCACCTAGTTTTACCCCATGGTAAAACAATGGGTCCACGGCAACTTGTGTTTTGAAATATCCCATAAAAGCACCCAGTTCACCGTATTTTAAATTCCGCTGCCTTCTTGATCGTAAATATTTTTTCTAATCTAAGTGAGTAAAGCCTAAGTTCTCATTTCCACCTACTTGTAAGCTCATAAGCTCATCTTCAACAATATTCCACATTTGTACTTTGTGCTATTGACATTTTTCTTTGTGAGGGCATCATGTGTGCACAAAGTGCAATATGCAATTCATGATTATGAGTATTCTCAAAGTTTGTCACTTTATAATTGTTAGATTTTTATCCAAAAAAATGCTCATATATGTAGGACATTTAGTTCTTGTTTCTGCTTGATATCGAATACTCAAATCATCCCTCTAACCTTAGTTCTTTCCCCTTGCTTATTACAAATAAAATTTTCACTAGTTAACTTGTCACCTTTTCTTTTTTTATAATGATAGTATTTTCTAATGTCGAACCCTTTCTTTTGCAAGTTACGTTGCATGCTAGTATGAGGTTTTGAATCAAGAGTTTCACTTGCGATATCAATAATATTGTCCAACTCCTCCTCCGTCCTATCATATAAGTACATATATAAATAAAGTTAATAAACTACTAATACATTAAATGATCAAATGCTGCACCGCTCAAACTCATAAGCACATGATAAATGTGATAAAAAACTGGAACAAACTGATATACTCTGATACCAATTTGTTAGAAAAATCTTGATGCGGAAGCGTAAACCCTAATCACTTGATTCGATTCAAATAATATGACTCACACAAACGAGAAGTAAACAAAATAGGTGAAAGAAAGAACAAAAAAGAAGAACACAATGATTTACGTGGAAACCCCTTTACAATCGAGAGGGGAGAAAACCACGGGCGGAGATGGAGATCTTTATTGAACTTGAATGGAAGAATTACAATCACACTTCCTCTTAAATTATCTATGGAGAATTATAGATCACTTCCTCTGAACTCTCGTAGCACTTGAATATCTGAATTAGAGGAATTATGAAATCACCTCTCTCTCTTAATGACGGCGGCCTCACTCTGAAATTGGATCCAAAACTGAAGCCCTAATAGTTCTATTTATAACCCTCGTGGAAAAATGACTCCCGATCGATAGGCCCAAGCCTGATCGATTAGCCCTCTCTCGGCCAAAACAGGTATTTTTCACTTAAATCACCCGATCGATCGGACATCCCCCGATCGATCGGTGGCCCTTCGACTACCCTTAATTTCTAAATACATAAATTTGAGGCATAATTCGAACAAATCTCCACCTTGACTCAAATTTACATAAAAAATAAAATAAAGACAATTCTCCACCTTCTCCACAAAACACCCCACACACGGGGTTATCTAGACAAAACACAAAACCTAACCGAGTTCGAGCGAGGCTTGATCTTCCTGCTAGGTAGCATCTGAGTGAACATATCTGATAGGTTATCAGCAATGCTAATCTTCTTCTTCTCTAAATTGGCTCTTGACACACTTTCTGAAACAGTCACCTGCTGCTGAACTATGTTGCTTAACTTAAACTGAACTCCCTCTGGCTTACTCACTTGACCTGAATCACAAACAACTAATGATATCTTTTGGGGAGTCAATAACAAAGATTCATCAAACGTGACATCTCTCTTCGTCAGGAATTGCTTGGAGCGAAAACCTTTCTACTTCCCATAAAGCCCTTGTTCACAGACTATCAGTCCTGTAGACTGACCACACAAAGAGCCCCTTATAATGTGCTCAGACAGACCCCCTATCACCTGAATGATCCAACCTCAAACGTCGTGAATTTGTGATCTCTGTTTCTGTCAACAATAATGATGATGAAGATGCTGTAACAGATCTAGCAACTGTGGAACCGAAGAGTATCTACCCTTCTGCCTTTCATGACTGTCAAAGCACCCTTAGTGACCTTCAAAAATCCACCTTCAACTGTGTACCTGTACCCTTTAGACTCAAGAGTACCTAAGGAGATGAGACTTTTCTTCAAATCAAGAACATGGCGAACATCGCTCAAAACCCTGATAGTGCCATCGAACATCCTAAAACGAATTGTTCCTATACCCAGAACTTTGCATGGAATATCATTACCCATCAAAGAAATTCCACCTCGAACTGACTCGTACGTGGAAAACCAATCCCGATTGGGGCAGACATGATAGGAGCAACCCGAATCCAAAATCCAACTTTCTGTAAAACTGGATTGAGGTTCAGACACAGACAATACATTACTATCAATCTCATCATCCATAACACTAGCTACTATGGATCTTTGGTCAGACCTGTTATCTGCTTCAAGTTTTCTCTTAAGCTTGTAACAGTCTTTCTTAATGTGCCTTTTCTTATGACAGTAGTTACAGGTTAGGTCTTGATGCCTAGACTTAGGCTTGCTTCCACTATGATCATACTCAGTTCTCCCTCTCACAAATAAACCACTACCTGAGTTATAAATAGAATCTGATAATTCTCTATCTACTTGTTCTTTACTCAGTAGGTTTCTCTTAACTTCATCAACAGAAATGGTTTGTCTATCACCATATATCATGCTTTCAACAAAGCCTTTATAAGAGGTAGAGAGTGAACATAACAATAATATTGCCTGATCTTTATCCTTAGGAGCATCATCAGGCTCCTTTAATTCTTGAATTAATGAATTAAATTCATTAACATGATTCTTAAGTGACGTACCTTCTGACATACGAAACATGAACAACCGACGCTTAACTGGGAGTTTGTTGGAGACAGACTTGAAACAGAACATATCCTGCAATTTCTTCTATAGCTTCTTAGCGGTCTTCACTTCCAGAAATTTTGTCAAAACGTCATTGGTAAGACACATCTGAATTGCTGTGAGTGCCTTCTCATCTAACTCCTCCCATTGTGCTCATGTCAGATTCTCTGATTTCTTCTCTTTCCCATTTAAAGCTTTCTTCAAGCCACTCTGAGTCAAGAGGCCCCTAACGCGAACCTGCCATAAAATGAAGCTCCCTTGACCACCAAACTTCTCAACTTCTGACCTGATTATGGACGTCATAATATCAAATTGAAATAAACAGGGCTCTGATACCAGTTTGTGAGAAAAAACTGGAACAAACTGATATACTCTGATACCAATTTGTTAGGAAAATCTTGATGCGGAAGCGTAAACCCTAATCACTTGATTCGATTCAAATAATATGACTCACACAAACGAGAAGTAAACAAAATAGGTGAAAGAAAGAACAAACAAGAAGAACACAATGATTTACGTGGAAACCCCTCTACAATCGAGAGGGGAGAAAACCACGGGCGGAGATGGAGATCTTTATTGAACTTGAATGGAAGAATTACAATTACACTTCCTCTTAATGAGATCTATGGATAATTATAGATCACTCCCTCTGAACTCTCGTAGCACTCGAATATCTGAATTAGAGGAATTATGATATCACCTCTCTCTCTTAATGACGGCGGTCTTACTCTGAAATTGGATCCAAAACTGAAACCCTAACAGGTCTATTTATAACCCTCGCGGAAAAACGACTCCCGATCGATCGGCCCTCTTTCGGCCAAAATAGGTATTTTTCACTTAAATTACCTGAACAATCGGACATCCCCCGATCGATCGGTGACCCCTCGGCTACCCTTAATTTCTAAATACATAAATTTGAGGCATAATCCTAACAATAAATTATAAAATCCAAAGAGAATCAATGAGATTTTATTATAAGTCAAAAAAGATAAAATAACCTGAAATTATTGTAACAGATCGCTAAAATAAGGGTGATTAATAGATATTTCTACATCCACTAAAGAATCAAACCATGAATACTCGCTAATTTTGTCTACCTAATTTTTTACCGGAAACATCAAAATTATTATAATTATTTTTCTAAATCATTGCCTTGTATTCTCCTTATTTCCGAAATTCTTCCTTTTAAAATTTTATCCTCTTATTTTCTAAGTAGATCCAAGGAATAATGTTATTATTAAGTCATTTTATACTTACTTATTTATCATATATCACGATTGGCAGAGTTCATATTAGCTTCTTTAATTTATGTTTATTACAACTTTCGTTTGAAATGTATACCACAGTTAATACATATTTTATTTAGTATGAAAATCTTAATAATATTATATTACACTAATATTATAGCATGTAAAGTGAGAGAAATCATGCACAATAGAATTTTCAAAAAGTTTAATTAGTGTAAAAAATTCCAATATACTTTGGCTATTGTTAATTTCAGGACAGAAATTACTAATGGCATTACAAATTTGCTTTTCAATTTTTAATGGAGCATTTTGCCTTTATTTTCAATTTAAAATGGCAAACATATCATTATAAATATGTCAAAATTTTAATTCTAAATTACCATATTGTTACCTCTTCTTCATCCTCGCTTTCTCCATCATCTTCCTCAAGAATAGTTTGCTAGATGCAGCCCCAGTAAGGCAACTCTGTCATCTCTCTTCAATTATAGCTCCATTTATTTGGATCAATACTTTACCAAATTTCATAAGTTTTAAGGTTTGTCATATTTTTATTTATTTTTTTTTTCTCTGCCCTTTATTATTCTAATAAAATAGGTTTTTGATTAGAGGTGGTCAATGGATTGGGTTGATCTGTGACCCGACCCGCCATATTGGAGAGTCGACCCGGGTCTACCCGTCCGCTGTAGCGGGCCAGGTCATGGGTCAATTTTAATGGCTGCAAAACTTAGACCAAGCCCGACCCGTTGGAGTGAAACGGGTCATGCATGACTTGCGTCATGACACAGATCTGACACGTGTTATTAAAAAAAAGGGTGGAAAAGTCGTTGGGATACCCGTTAACAACTCTTTCCTCCAAAATTTTAAATCCCCCCGGGCTACTTACATTAACAAATTTTTTTTTTCCAATTTATTAATAACCCCACATCCCTTTTTTCTTGACAACATGTTTGATAATTGACCCACATCCCTCGTCATTCACCATAAAACTCAATAATCAATCATCCTTTTTTCTCTACTCTCTGTGCAGAAAAACTGGAACAAACTGATATACTTTGATACCAATTTGTTAGGGAAATCTTATGCTGAAGCGTAAACCCTAATCACTTCATTCTATTCAAATAATATGATTCACACAAACAAGAAGTAAACAAATATATGGAGAAAGAAAGAACAAACATGAACACACAATATTTACGTGGAAACCTCTCTACAATCGAGAGGGGAGAAAACCATGGCGGAGATGGAGATTCTTTATTGTTACTAAACGGAAGAATTACAATGACACTTCCTCTAAACGAGATCTACGAAAGAATTACAATCACTTTCTCTAAACTCTCGTAGCAATCGAATATCTGAATTAGAGGAATTACAAAATCACATCTCTCTCAATGGAGGCGCCTCACACTTTAATTGGATACTTAATGATGTAAACCCTACGTCCCTATTTATAGACCCGTGTCTGGGAGGTCCCGATTGATCGGGAAACACCCGATCGATCGGCCCTCTTACGGCCCAAAATCCCGAAATTTACTTAAATCACCCGATCGATTGGGCTTCCCTCCCGATCGATCGATGACCTCTTGGCACCCCATAAACTTAAAATAAGTAATTTGAGACATAAACCTAACACTCTCTCCTGTTCTTCTTTACTCTCTTCTGATTCTATAGTTGTGTTTTGAAGCTTGGAATTCCGATTGTGTTTATAGAAGCTTGTTGAAGTTAAATATTCAATTTACGCTTTGGTGAATTAGTATCTAATTTTTATTTACTATTTTGCATTGCATCATTACTTGTTGTATTTATTTGACATCTTTAATATAATATTAATATCATGGAACATAGAGGATCTTCATTTGGAGCTGGCCGATCTAGTTCTAACTCTTCACGACTGCCCAAAGCCCCTAGGCCCTAGTCTTCTCCAACAATTATTAGAGGAGTTGAATTTAATACCCAAAAACGTAATTTTTAGACCCCGTGATGACACCATGATGTGCTTTTAAAAGATTGTTAAAACCATGTGCTTACAAGTGTACGAGCATGCCGTAGCTGTGGCAGGTATATGGGTGTCGTATTCACAAAGAATCTACATAAAGTTAAACTAGGTGATTAATAAGCAGTTAAAATTGGGGTTTTGGTCGAAGAATGAGCATTAAATAAATTTATAGAATTAAACAGTGAATTTAATTGTCAAATCAGTCAAAGATAGTTTAGGATATGAATTCATGTTAGCTTAACACAGATCCCATCATTATATATTACCACGACAATGACTTTAGAGGCCGAGGCTACAAGCTCTAAACTTGGGTTAACACTTAATTAGGACTTAGGATAATGAACTAGGCTAAGAGCATAACCCTCTAATTACTCTAGGTGCTGTATGAGTTATCGTAATAGCATTACTTATTTCTTTTCTCACTCCTATTTAATGTCAATTTATATAAAAGATTGTGCTCAAGGTAGAGGTGGCAATCAGGTCATTTGGGTTTAGTTTGGGTGAACCCATTCTAGTTTGGGTCATTTTGGGTTTATAACAAACTCGAGTCGGGTCGGGTTCGAGTCGACCCATTCAGGCTTGGGTCACTTTTGAGTTTTACCTATACTCGGGTTGGTCTAGGTCAAGTTATTTTGGGTTTGAATCATTTTAATTTTGAGTGGTCTTGGGTTTAGGTCAATCTTGGGTCAAGTTGTACAGGTTTCAGGTCATCATAATCCTACTATTTAGAGCCTTGGTAGTATGAATTGGTTACAAAAGTTTAAATTATACCAAATACTTTATATTTTTACCAATATATTTATTATATTGTCAATATAGGTGCACAATAATATGTTATGAAGTGCAATTATACTTCTGACAACTAATAATTCTCATTGAATTTAAAGACCTTGTGTGAATTTAGTTTTCAGGTCGAGTTGGGTTTGGGTTCAGGCTAGTTTGGGTCGCGTTGGTTCAGGTCAAATTGGTATCCGGTTATTTTCAGGTCAGGCAAAGAATGGGTCGAATTAGTTACAGGTCGGGTCATTTCAGTTTCGGGTTTAATTATTTACGAAATATTTTCAATTCGGGTCGGGTTGGTTAATGGGTTTTTCAGGTCGGTTTTTCGGGTTGGGTTGAATTTGCCACCTCTAGCTCAAGATTGGGTATGACCTTAACCCTGACCACTTATGAAAACATGTTATACTATGGTATAAACTATAAGCACAAGACGAATCACAATATACTAGAAACTTAGCAATGACTACAAGCACATGAATCGAAAACCAATTTCAATTAAAAATTCCCCACAGGGATTCGAAAATAGTATTACACAAGTCATTGCCATAATTAAAATATAAATCTGGGATTCGGATGACTACTCGTCCTTCACCCCTAAATTATGGTTCTACTCCTCTTTATAGGTTTTATACATCACAAAATCAAAAGATAAGAGTAAAAAAAAAAAAAAAACTCACAGATTGAAGACTCCCGAGACCAATATTGACGCGACTCTCACTTTAATCCCCGGTACTCCGACCACTTGCGCTTTGGGCTTTGAGAAAATCTTGGTCGGGAAGAAGGAGAAGAGAAAAATAGGCAAAAAGTACCCAAAAAAAAACCCCTTATCCCTTTTATATAGGCGGCACATGCCGCTTTGCTCGTCGATCGATTGGCAGGTTTGGCCCGCCGATCAGTCTCTTCCCGAGGCCTTATAAAATTGACTCAAGTCACCAAATCTTGACCCATTGAGTCGTCTTATTCACATGTGGTAGGATTTCTTAACATAGTCTCAAAATTTGTCCATTTTAACTCATCTTTTTACCACTTTTTAAGATTTCTTTACTTCGGCTCGTTCTAAGCTTACATACACATAAATTATGCCGTACCACATATGTAATAGCCAAAAATATCATAGAAATGTGTTATAAAATATATAACATATGAGACATATCACACCACAATTCACATACACTATAAATTGGGAAAATGATGATCAATTTGAATGTACTCCCCATACCTCTACAGATATTTGCACTCATTTAGAAGGATAACATTTTCTTGAATTGGCTAGCGTGGGATATTCTCAACTTGTTCCCATCATCGGTGAAACACTTGATTCAGAGAGCATGACGGTCGAACATCCAGCAGTATTTGTCGCTAGCAGAAGTGTCAATAATCATGTATTTCAATATTTTACCTTAGATCGTATGCAAAATAAGGCATTTTATGAACTTTTCCAAAATAAAAAATTTATACGATTTATTTGCAATTTATTATCAAAAATATCAAAAAAATGTAAATGCTTCATGTTCTCGAGGACAATCATATGCGTGGGATATGTTTAACAGATTAATTCCCTTGGATCCAATCAATTGATCCTACTGGACTTTTAGATATTTTGCTATGGTAGAAAGCATAATCAATCCTTATACCCTATGCTTTCCACCATAGTGCTGTTGGTTGTAGCATCGGAGTGTGCTTTTAGTACATATGAATGACTTCTAGGAGAGGGGGAAAAAAAAAAAACAAAGCCAGCACCGAAGATGTCGAAAAATATCCATATGCTTGATGGACTGGCTGGCCGCATTGGAAAGGAGCCAGGGGGGGATCTTAACTTGGCATTATCAAGTGATGATTTCAAAGGCACCAACTCCTCTACAATTGACGCACCAACTGAAGCAAGTACAAAATGCTTTATTTACATAATTATTGTGTAATAATTTAATAAAATTTACCATGTTTATAGTTTTCATAATAGTGCAATTTTTAGTATTTTACATTTGTATTATTCTCCGGATAAAAAAGGGTACTATTCTTAATAATTTGTAAATTTTATCGGATGAAATATGTATTACTAATTCTTAGTAAGTTAATGTATTTTCGTAAGTTCATATTGCACATTTAATATTATTTATTAATAAATTTATAATTTTATTTATTTGTATTCTATATTTATATACTTATTTTGTATTTTTTTATTTGTTAAAACATAAAAAGGGGTCTGATTCGGGTTAGACCCTCAACGAGTCAAACTTGGATTAGACCTGGACTTGACCTATACGACCCCAACCCGTGTCACAGGCCGAACCGGGTTAGAGATCCCTCCCCCCAAAATTTGTCTTGGCCCTTCACCTATCTAAACCATTTCGACCTACAGGTCAGCTCATGGGTTGAGTCAGATTAACCCATTGGCCACCACTAGTTTTGATTATCTAATCTAAAAGTAAAAAACTCCATAATTAGCTATAATTGTTTGATTACTAGCTATAGACATACCGATTTAAGTAGTCTTGATTAATTTCAGTTTTCTTTAAGGTCCTGCTTGGAGCATAGAATTAGAGCCTGGAATTGGTGTTGAGACTGAAATTGGGGCCCAAAATTCCAATTCCATTGTTTCGTTTACCCATTAGAATTGAAATTACAATTCCACTACCTAATTCCATGGAATTAAAATTTTAACCGAAAATCTTACTTTCCAATTCTCTGGGGTAGGGGTAAGGAATTACAATTCTATACTAACTCTATTGACTTGAAACCCAAAATGAACCCACTTGATTAACCCAAACCCAATGACTCTGAATGAAAAGACTTACAGATGGCTTAAAATTTGACTTGAACCTTGAAATCACCAACACGAATTACTCGAGCTCCAAATGATCTAAATCAGCTCAAACTCAATCAATTGTAGCCTGAATCCTAAAAAGACAGAACTCGATTAATTGAATATCTGAGATAACTTGAATACCAAATTATTTAACATGATACTCGACCCGATTTGACTCAAAACTCGAATAACGTGAATTCAAAGTGAATTGTTTGGACCATAATAAGCTGAATGCAATTAAATTTGTGTCGACCAAAATCTAATCGTAGCTAATTTCATATTTGATTTATTTCTACTTGATTGACCAAAAACCCGCAATGACTTGAATCACTATGGAATTGTAATTCCCACCTCCAATTCTTTTGATAAGCCAAATAATAAAATTCAACTCCATCAGAATTTTAATTCCACCAGAATGAAATTCGAATTACAATTTCATAGTTTAATTCCAATTTCGTATTCCAAACAGAGCCTAAGCGACTTTAGAAAATTTTTTATTCTGATTACATTTGAAAAACTTTTATTTTAGATTTTGATTTAGTTTTGGTGTATTATAATTTCTAGTATCGATTAATTTCAATAGACTTAGGAGGGAATATTGAACTTTTGCTAGTTATGGGGCATTTTTGGAAATTTTTGGGATTTTTTATTACGTTAAAATTCACGTTCTTATACACAAATTTTTGGGTTCTCATTCTTTTTAGAATTTTATCATTTTAATTTATTGGACTACTATGTCATTAGCCAAGAGTGTTATATTTAGGGATGGCAATAGGGCCGGTAAAACCCATTATCTATAAGTACTTGCTCCATTTAGAGCGGGTATAGGCGTAAGTGAGGCAGGTAGTGGGTACGGCGGACATATGTGGCCATAGTATGGCTATAATGTTGTACCCACTCTGCGTCACCTCGCCTCGCTTCGCCTCATACTTGCCATACCCTACTCAGTCCTCATCTCGGCTCCAATTTGTATCTAATTAACTTTGAAATTAAAAGAATATGCACTTTACCTAATTTATCCATCAATATTATAACAAAATATAGTTGAATTCTATGGAACTTATATTTGGGTGGCTACAGGACGGATATTAAAGACTCATTGGATATCCGTGGGTAGTGGGGCAGGTATAGCTATGGGTTCGTACGCATCCGGCGGAGTGAGTATGGGTATCTACTTCATACTCGTGGCAATAAGGTGACATATATGAGTATGGATTTGGATGACAGATAAGGGTTTGGAGGAGGCACTCCCATGCCTGCCCTCCCTATTGCTATCCTTAATTATGTTTGGTGGCTCATGCGTTGGATATTTTAATAAAAATATTTACTTGTTTTTATTTTCTAAAAAACAAAAATTTTACATGTTATTCTAGACATTACTTTAATGGGTTTCTTTGCACTAAATGGCCATTAGTGCAAATGAATATGACCATGAATTCATGTGGTAAAAAATTCTTCAATTGCACTAAAAGCCATCAATGTTTTGCTCCTTTAATAGGAATTGATGGTTTCGGTTACAATAGTGAAAATTTTGACCTTAGAAGTTCCCATTTGGACATGTAACTTTTTTGTTATAAAAAGCTATGTTATTGTGGTTCTTGTGACCATGGAAAAAACATAATTCTTGTGCTCTTTATGTTTTCCCATTTGAGTGTATCTTGGGGATGGTGTGTTACATATACCTACTGTATCGAGTTTTTTTTGTGGGATTGTGGAAACCATCTTAAAGAGAGCGTGATCCCTACCTCACTTAGTTGTTATATTATTGGTAATGCATTATTTAACTCTTCAATGGTAAAAGAAAAGCATTGAACATCCACATAGAAATTAATTTAGGATTAAACACTCATGTAGGAATTAATTTGGAATTGTATAATTGAAGGAAATAACTTTAACATTCTCCGTGTGTGTGTGTGTGTGTATGTGTGTATGTATATGTACATTTAAGTTATGATTATTTATGTAAGATGTTCTTGAACTTCGCCCGGTGTGTCAATTTAGTCCTTATACAAGTAAATTACATATTTTTTAATCGTTTGATCATATTAGATGCACAACCCAGTGCAAGTCCATCATTGAGCATAATTAAACTCACTTGCGACTCGGCTGTTAAAAAGTTTTTCACCACCTTGACAAAAATTTTACTATAGGACACAAGTAAAATTAGGCTAATAAAAAATTAAGCAACAACATTCCAGGTGCCCCAAGAACTCCCACCTAAGCAGGGTCTGGGGAGATTAATCCTACCTTAAAATGAACAAGAAGGTGGTGAAAAAGTTTTTAATGGTCGGGTCACGAGTGAGTTTATTTAGGCTAAATGGTGGATTTGCATGGGGTAGTGCATCTATTGTGATTAAACGATTAAAAAATATGTTATTAACTTATACGAGGACTACGCTGATACAATTAGAAGAAAAAAGGATTAAGTTGACACATTGGACGAAGTGCAAGAACATTTTACTTAAATAACCCTAATTTAAATAAACATAGTTAGTTTTTTCTATAATATATATATATATGTATATACAGTAGCGTTATTATGATAGGATGAGAGCGTGAGAAGAGTTAATCCTGGCTCTCCATTGTAATGGACGTCCAAGATTTATTTCTCTCAATTGTACAATTTCAAATTAATTTTGGTATGGGTGCACAATTCTAAATTAAGTCATATAGGTGTTCAATGATTTTGCTTTACCATTGAAAAGTTAAATATCAAAAATATTTTTTGAGGTACAGTTCAATACATTTTTAATCTTTTTTTTTTCTAGTAAACGTTAATGACTTGTTATAATTTAAAGGAAGGAAAAAATGTTCTTTTTTTTTTTTTTTTAAATCAACGGAAAAATAGTTTTTAAAGAAGAAGAAAACAAAAATGCCCTGGCACTATCAAATTGTGTCCTGGCAATAACAAATTTCTATATTTTTATTGTTAAAAAATTCGATAAATTTTGTAACTTTAAAAGATTATTAAATATTTTGAATGCCAAAAATAATTAAATATGTTTAATGTAATTAAATGGTGAGTTTGAGTAAATGAGTGGTAATTTTGGAGTATGTGGGTGTTGGTTTTGACTAAGTAGGTGGTGATTTTAAATAATTGAGTGATTATGAGTAAAGGAGTGGAGATTTTTAGTAATTAAGTGGTGAGCTTGAGCTAGTGGATGATTTTGGCAAGTGGAAAGTGATTTTTAGTAATTGGATAATTTTGAATGGGTCAATCGTGATTTTGAGTAATTGAGTTGTGATTTTGAGTAAATGGGTGATTTTGGGTAAGTGGGTTCTGATTTAGATTAATTAGGTAATTCTAAGTATTGGATAATTTTAAGTAAGTGGATGGCGACTTTGAGTCATTGGGTGATTTGGGGTGATCGCTAGCTTATATAGAGCAGAGAAAATGAAGAAAAGATAGATTTTGGTTCTTTACATTTGATGCTAGCCATAAGAAGGCCATTGTTCAGCACAGAATCTCATGCCAGTCAAGTATAGGAACAGCATTCAAAGTATTGCAAGATGAGTTGGCTTAGAGTTACTATTTATAGTGAAAGATGTTAAATAAGTTTGGGAACATGTGACATATTCTTTAAGAATATTTAAGAAGTGCATTCTGTGTGAACTACTTTAATTCTTCATCTACTTAGAGAATGAGTTGTAGTGTAAGAAGTTAGAGTCAGTTGGTTTTCCATGTCGACATAGCATGGCCCGTGAGTAAGCATGAAACACACAAATTGAGTAACGGTCCAAATGTTTTATTGTGTTTGTTGTCATGGTTGATTTTGACACTCAGCAAGCGATCAATAATATTATGGGTTATAGGATTGAACACTACTTAGTTAGGTATCTAAGGGTGTTGCTCATCACTAGCCAACTTTGGTATATTGATTGTAAGTCGCTTATCAATTGCATCCTTTCCCGCATTTGGCTCTTGACTTCACGTCCAATTCTCTTTTTCATTTAGGTTTACCGGTTATCAGTCGTCATACTCTCAAAGGCTATTATTAGTAAGACAGAGTCCATTTCTAGCTGCTTTCTTTTGGAGAGGTACTTCGTTGGACCCAAGGGAATGAAGGTGGTTTGGCTGTACTTATGCTGTCCTCGTCATGGGGGTAGCCCTGGGATCCGGTGCCTTGAGGAGTGGAACCATGCTTCTGTTATGAAGTATATCTGGGTTCTGCTCGTTGATCCTTCTTCTCTTTGGTCACGGTCAATTTGGGGATAACCAGCTTCGTGGGTGTAGTTTTTGTACTATTCGTATCCCAAGGTCGGATTCTTGGTGTTGGCGTCAAATTCCCCAACTTCGTAGTATTTGTTCCGAGGCTTTAGGCAAATCATTGGTGATAGGTGGATACGACATTGTGAATTGACTTTTGGCTTCCATATGGACATATTTTTGAGTACTTCCTAACTTGATTGCTGACTTCCACTCACCTTCCTGAGCACTTCATGGTATCTGACTGATATCTTTTTTTTTATTTTGGGGGGGGGGAGGGACGACGGGGATTGTCAGTGGTAGTTCCTACAAGAGCATCCAAAGCTACTTCCTATTTGGGATCTTATGTATTTTAGTCCACATGTTGGTCTTGTCATGTTTGATGGTTTGGCGACTTCTTGAGGAAGTTCACCACCAAATTTTTCTAGAAGATGATCAGGAGTGGGAGGGAGGACTTTATTCATCATCCACTTTGGTTCACTCCAAATGTTCTGAAACACTTGTTTGTTATGTGGTTGGCTACCTTTGAGAGGTTATGGACCCCTCATCGGATATTGAGACATGGGGTTCAAGGCGTTAAGTTTTTCCTTTTTGCATTTTGTGGCTCTGTTGATGAGTCGCATAGCCAACTCTTTTTTGTTGTTACATGCATTATAATGATACCTAAGCACTAGGTGTTAATTGGTTGAGATGCTTGGTTTAGTTAGTAATTGAACTCTTTAAATACTTGTAACTAAAAATTACATGAACAACAAGAATCATAACAAAATTTTTTAGTTCTCTCATTCTCCTACTTTCTTCATCTTCTACTCTTCTCCCATTTCTTTTTAATCTTCTTCTCCTAGGATATTCTTCTTCCTAAATCTAGATACAATTCAAATTGATTAATCAATTGATATCAAAACTATTAATCTCTGGACTGTAGTTCAATGACTGCATTAAAAGAAAAAAAAAAAAAAAAATCATCCTCAGCATCATCTTTAATTGAAAATTTTCCAAAAATTTTCAACTCAATTGTGCAGAAAATTCATCAATTTTCTAAAATAAACTTCAGCACTAGCAATGGTGAATTGACTGGTTGAGAAAAAGAAAAGGATATAACTTCGAAAATTTCAACCAAAGAAGAGCACAGCTTTTTATTCATCTGAAAAGAACGATGATTACAAAGTAGATATTTAAAGGATTTCTACCGCCAAGACATTATTGTTATTTAATTTGAAGTGGCTATCCAGCCGCATCATTAAAGTTTCGAGTTCTGTTGCGAGTGAAAAATTAACATTTGAAACTACCTATGCTTTTGTTTGCCTTTAAAGTGTGTGTGGTCATCGTAACTACAAAATCAAACATCACATGTAAAAAGGGACTCACCTCAATTGGGGAGCAAGTCTAAATTTCAAATCACATGTGTTTCACCTCAATCAATCACCTCTAGAAGATCGTTGATGCTTTTAGTGAATCTGACTTTGGTTTGCAACATGGATTCTACACATGCTCCAATTAAGGTAATTATATTTTTTGGTTTTCCTGTGTTAATTGATTTGTTTTAGAAAATTAAAGGGATATAGACCTAACCCAAGTGGTAATTGTTGGGAAAATCACACATTCGAGTACAGGCGGAAGCAAAAAATAACAAAACCAACAAAAAATCAATGCCGATATTTTTATGTGGAAAACCCTCCTGTCTTCCACCCTCTTCGAGGTCGTCGTTCGTCTTCTGTGAGGTGTTTCTGCGTGTGTTTATGCTCCGGCTATGTCTGCTGCCCTACTAGTTCTGGCCTCCGCCTGTTGACGTGTTGTTATCCCGGTTTTGTGTTGTTTGTGGTGCCTGTCTTTTTTTCCTGTTTGCTTTGGCTTCTTTTTGTACCCACTTCCGTTTACGGGGGGCTAAGAGCTCTCTAGTCGAGTTTCCTGTATGTACTACGGTTATGCAGATAGTTATAAAAAAAGGTGCATTATCCACTTTGAAATTTAAGGAATTACAATATCTAATCAGAACCTCCCCAAATCCCATTTTACAATCTTCATCAACATTATCAACATCCATGTGACTATTGCATGGTAAGTCACTAACCCTCTCCTAATGTGGCTTTGAACGGCAAGCCACTAGCCCTCGAATCAATGTAACTTTAAATGGCAAGCCATAAACCTCCAATAATGTAGCCTTGAACGGTAGGCCTCCTGCTCTCTCATAACGCAGCTTTGGATAGAGGAAGCTACAAAACCTTTCTTAACCTCTCAATCAAGGCACCCGAGTATGACTCCCTTCATTCTTGGGTAAACCCCACTCAAGATCTTAAAAAAACCTCACAGAAAAGAACACTCTTACATTCGTTTTCTCATTCTATCCCCCTATCCGGATGCCGCTCGGGCACCCCTTACAAAACTCACACTCTTTCTACATTTTCTCTAACTCTCTTCACTCTACACAACTCTACACTTCACACCTATTTATAAAAAAAACCTAACACATTCAAATTTCAAAACACAAATCATTTTTGGTAAAAAGACAACTCACTTTTTCCCTTTCTTTTTCATCTGTCCATTTTCATGTAATATCTTCACTTTTTCTTTTTCATGTTTTTCTTTTTCATTTTTTCATATGTTAATTTTGATATAAAAAATATACCTAACAATAGTTGAGGTGACAGAGCCTACACACAACTTACCTTGTACACTTAAGAGTTAGGAACTATGGTGAAGATAAGTTCAAGAGCTTAGCAGTCCACTCACAATCCCGAGTCTATATATTTTTAGGCCTTGCATCCTTTACTTGTGATAATTCGACAAGATTAAGATAAAGCGAACTGCATTTGAGTCACAGGATTAGGACCAATGTAATTAAGGTAAAAGTTCTGGCTGTCAAAGCCCTGAAACAGTGACTCAAGCTTAAATTCACTTGACTTACTAAGTCATGGAACCAATTTAGGACCAACTCAATCAAGCTCTGGGCCTTGTTCGTCAAAGCCTTAAACCAATGATGCGAAACTTAACTTGTCGATTTTAGAAACAGAAACTCGGTAGCAAAGTCATACTTTTGTTACAGAAAACCTGAATGTATTGCTTGAGGTGGCAAGACAGAAGCTACACTTAACGCTACTTTTAAGGAAGGAAAAAGAAATAAAGCACAAGCATGTTGTAGAAAAAACTAGAAGAAGTTTTGTATGTTGGGGATGGGACCCTTTACAATGTAATTGGAGTCCTCTATTTATATCCTAAAGTTTTAATTGCCACATCCTTGATTTGTGGCATATATGTCCACATTAAGCCTTAATGCCCTCCATAAAGTTGATTTGGTGTTGAACATGCTTTGACACACGTGCTCGAGGCCTCCTTGATATTTCCATGTTCACCTTTTCTTACTTGAATGTCCTCGAGGGCCATGTTCCTTGCAACACGCTCCAGATAACTTCATCGAGCTTGGTAGTTACCTTTCTTGTAGAGCTCCTTCTATTACCCTTGAGCTTATTGCCCCAATCAGCCATCTCAAGTGGCTTTTATATTGAGGCTTTAGTTGGCAAAATAGTTGAACTCTAGACATTAGGGATGGCAATGGGGCGGGGCGGGTACGGGGGGCGCCTCCTCGATACCCGTACCCTCCACCCAAATTCCATACCCGTACTCGCCCCATTACCTGCCAAGGGTATGAAGTGAGTACTCGTACCCGCCCCGGCGGGTACGAGCCATATCCATTACCCGCCCGTACCCACCCCGTACCCGCTCCCCATACCCACCTTGTTACCTATCCATTGTCCAACTTATTACACGTAAAATTCTTTTCTTTTTCCCTTCAATAATAACCATGACTTAATAATTATAAATTGCCTGAGAAATTTATTTTATATAAAATAACACAACGGGGATATGCGTGTACGGGGAAGAGCGGGGCTGATACATGCGGGTACGAGGTGGGTCGGGGCGGGGTGGGTACAAGCCTATACCCGTACCCGCCCCATCCCGTGACGGGTGTTAAAATGTGTACCCTACCCGTACCCGTTACCCGCATTATCTATACCCATACCTGCCCCAAACGGGGCGGATACCCATGGGTAACGGGTTTTACCCGCCCCATTGCCATCCCTACTAGACATCATCGTTTCTATTCCTTAGGCCATTTATATCTTGAGCAATGTTACTCGGATCCCTCATTTTACCTAACGTACCTGGGTCGACCCGACACGACCCCGGGTCGGATCCGGCAATTTCGGATCCGACTCTGACTCGGTTAAAACGAAATTGAAAAAAAAAAAAAAGTGAGGATGAAAACCTGCAGGTAGCTTGAAGCAAGAAAGCTCGGGTAAAACCCTAGAAAGCTGGAGAATGACCGTGGGGGAGAAAGAGAGGAAGATGAAGAGTGGAAATGAGGGCTTTGTATAAAAGGAACACAACTTTTCCAATTTTTAATTGTTTTGTGCTTCACTCGGTGGGGTACAGCTGTACCCCACCAAATCATCTTCTTTATTTTTTTTGATACATTTTGATACATCAAAAAAAAAAAATCTTTTTTTTTTCATACGGTAAATAAAAAAATGTGGCATTAATATTTGTGTCCAAGATTAAAGTTGGACTCTTTTGCCGAGTCGTACCCGTACTCAATAAAAAAGTCAGGACACTTGTTGATCGGATCTCCGTATCTTAGAATTTTATAATCCAAGTGTCCAACTCTCGGATCCACACCCGTACCCGATTCTTCTTCTCGAGTCCGAGTAACATAGGTCTTGAGCATGGCTTCACGTGTTGTGCACGTGTCCCTTTATCCCAAGACGATGTCGTTCCAACTTGAACTCCCTCGAGTTTGGGGTGTGTAAGCATCTTTTTTCTGCATTCTCTTTCTCGTAAGTTTTTATTTGCAACAATTCTGCACTCTTCAATTGGAATTTAATTATTAGAGTTTAATTTGAATTTTAGAAGACCAATATGATTCTATGGTTCTCAAAGGTTTGATGATTTGGCTGTAGTTTTGACTTTGATTTTTGGAGGTTCCGTTTTGGATTTTGAGGTAAAATTTCGATTTTTGTTGGTTCAAGCTCCATTGAAGAGGTTTAATAAGTAGAACATTTGCACCTCCAACAACATGAAGTGCTAAATTTGCTTGAGTTCTTAGTTTTGCATTCCTGGCAGGTCCTTAGGCTATATAGGGTTGATTTGAATTATATAATTTAGTGGCACACATAAGCTGTTTGAAAAAATGTCACATAATGTAATTCAACATTTATTCAAGTCAAATTCAGACCAAGTTAAGTCCTCCAATGATGCAATGCTCGATTAGAGTTTCAAAGCTCCTTTGCCCTATAAATGAGGATATTCTCTACCAAGTGTTTTCTCCTTATGGTCCTCTTGAGAGAATCAAAGTGGTCTCATCTTCTACTATTGAGGTTAATTATCATTCTAGCTATTATACAAAAAGCATCAAATTGGCCTTCGTTTCCTTGCACGAGAGACATACACATGACTAATGTTGTATTTTAGACATCTACTATCTCATGAGGTATGATGATATAGAGATTAGCCAAAGGACATAGGTCCTTCTAATTCTAAACATAGGGAGCCAAGGGACATGTTATACATCAACATTCTACTGGGGACCAAGACACTCTGAGACTCACAAGCATTCATGAAGTGAAGGATAAAGCACCTCATATTAATGCTAAGAGCTTTGTGAATGTACAATGTATGATTTAAGAATCAGAGAATTTGGAGGAAGAGCAAATAGATCCAGTCAATGCAAAAAAAATAAAAAAAAGGGTCATTTTTTGCATGTTCCGCCTAATTTACAGCAATGCAAAAGGTCACATACTTCCTAGATGTTGACTTTGATGGGAAACAAGAAGTGGGCATTGCAAAAGATGTGAGTGTAGTCACTTGCAAACATATTGGTATCCTTTCATCTATGCTGCATAGAGGATCAATGATTGATGTTGCAAGTCAACAATTGAATGACTCACAAGTATGAATAAAGGTCAAGGAAGGGCACCTACAGACAGAAGTTGCACATTTCGAAAATTTAGTAGTTGAAGCAACAAATTGAAAATTAAGACATGAATATTTCCAATTTCAGCAAGGCATGGTTTATTTAGTCATGACTGTCTAGAAGCTAAGCATGCTTTTGCTATCTGTAGAAGTTGGAGTACATTGTTTGAAACCATTATGGTATTTTACCCTGGTGGAGTAAGGATCACCAATAGGTTAAGGAAAGTGACATTGTTTTGATTTCCTTACTTTCATTGTCTAACTATTCCCTTTGATCCTAGCAAATGAAAAATATGGATCTTCCCAATATGTTTCTTATTTCATCCTTGAGGGCAAGGATGCTTTGTTGGGAGGATATTGTTACTTGCCTTATAGTGACAACTAAGCATTAGTTGTTAATTAGTTGAGATGCTTGATTTAGTTAGTCAGTAAATTCTGTATATATAATTGTAATCAATAATTGCATGAATAACCACAATTATAACCAATATTTCTCGTTCTTTGTCCTCTCCTACTCTCTTCGTATTCTACATTTCTTCTCCTATCTCTCTCTAACTTTCTTCTCCTAGTATATTCATCTTCCTAAATCTAGAGATAATCAAAATTGATTGTATCATTTGCTCACTCCCTTTAAGCATTTGTTTAGGGTATAGTTGCTGCATGCACTTCAATTGTCTGACCCAAGCACCCCGGGCCTGAGCTATTGGGTTGGCTACTAGACATCTTTGAGGTTGAAGAGTGTATCATTCTAGTTTACATCCTAAACTTGAGGGAGTTGGCACGACACCGTTTGGAGATAAAAGGACATGTGTCTGCCATATGTGGCCATGCTCTGGGCATATATGGCCATTAAGAATAAAGATATCGGCGTCTTGAGCATAATTGCTGAATGAGTAAAAGTCCCTTAGAAGGATAACAACCTCTCAAGACAGCTGATGGGAAAAAGCGGTTGGAGCTTGAGGGACTTCCCATAAGGCTGCAAGAAAGGTGGTTCTAAGGCTAGAGGCAGTTATGTGGAGTGCATATCAAGAAACGTGAGCTTCAAGCATATCCAGATGAACGTGGGGCATCTAGAAGAGTCTCAGGCAAAATAGACGGACACGGGATGTCCAAAAGAGGCTCGTGCACGTGTTTTTAGGGCATGATCAATGCCCATTCAGCACGAAAACAAGAGTTAGGACAAACATGATTTTAGGATGTAACAATTATTTTGTATTTCTATAAATAAGAGGCACAATTGTCATTGTAAAGTGTTCAGCACCACCATATAAAACTTCTTTAAGTTTTCCCTACAACACACTTATGCTTTTATCTTAGAAGTAGTGTAACTTAGTCTAGTCTAGCGTAGCGTAGCATAGCATAGCATAGCTTGTACATGTTTTGCTTTCCTTCAAGGCAATACAATCTATGGGTTTCAATTATGAACGCTCTATTTTAATTTGTCCACTAAATCAATGATTTGAGATTTGAGTCATTAGTTTAAGGCTTTGATGGCCAAGCCTTGAGCTTGACTTGCTTTGGTCTTAACACCAGTTTCATTGCTTGATAAGTTAGGTGAACTTAGGTTTGAGTCATCATTTAAGAGCTTTGACGGCTAAGGCTTGACCTTGATTGTGTAGTCCTAATCTAGTAACCCAGATACTATTCGCTTCACCTAAATCTTGTTAAACTCTAACTCATTCAAGTTATTATAAGTAAAAGGGTGTTGGCCTTTTGAGTGTACAAGGCAAGTTGTCCATGGGATTAGCTCCATCACCCCAATTGCCATTTGAGATAGGCCCATATCCATTTAAGTTTCTGTCAAGTATTAAATATTGAAAACACAAAAAATATTTGATTAGAGTCTGCTTAATAAGAACAAATTTTGTAGAATCCTCATAATTATTGCAAATTGAAGTCTGATTCACCAAAAGCATCAATCCTCTCCAAAGCTGATTGCTTGAGGTCAAACACACATGGTTCATAAATTAAGCTTGCTCCTAAGTCGTTGCGAGTCCCATTTGTGCACGATAGTTTGATTTTGTACTTACAGCGATCACGCACCCACTAAACAGATCCAAGGAGCAAACACACCTTTTAGCGACCACAATGGGAGACACTACACAAGGCTTTACAGTCTTTAACCCCATCATGGATTATCTCAACATAGTCTCAGACCATTCACCATGGTAAGAACTTTGGCCCACCACTTGAGCACCTCTCAGAGCCAAGTCCTATATCACGAGGGGATGAAATGAGCCACAATCACAATAATTAAAGTGGAGGTGATGAGGAAACCCCAGAAGAAGAGTGTATTTGGCTTGATGGCTATTCTCAAAAAAGCTTTGTGGCTATGCTCAAGCATTGGACTAAATTTGTTCATCAAAGGCTCGAGCAAGCTCAATAAGAGGCTCAAGAAAAACAACATGCTAAGACAAAGCGTACTCTAGCAGGCTAGCGTGAAAACACAGCTACTTTGAGGACCATTGTCAATAACATTGGGATTCAATGAATGAAGGACTTCATAAAAAAAACTGACGGAGTCTTGGTTGAGATGAATGCGATTGTATCCACCGTTAGCCTTATAACCAAAAATGTGGCAAGGCAAATGGTAGTTTAGGTTGAGCCTATCTTAGCAAGGCAAGCTAAAACTCACAATGCCTTAGTCCAAGCCATCAGGGAGGACCATAGGCATCTGAGGCCTGTTCCTCCTTCTTCAATTCTCATTGGATAACCCGTGATGTTCTTTTAAGCTCACGGTTACCAGGGTGCCAATGCTACCCCTAAGAGAATAGGAAGCCACGCTATGGCTAGTCTAGGTGCCACGAGCATGGACCCAAGCCGTAGGAATGAAAACATGACATATGGAGTTCCTGGACCTTCGGATCAAGGGCGTCCCTTGATCCCAAGGGAACTCAACTCCAATGTCTAGGCTGTGCCCACGCTTGAAACTAGGGGCAAGGCTACACATACCTCTCCATGCATGAGAGGCCATTCCAAGGCCTAATCAAGGCCTCGGAGTTGGTGGACAGACAAGTACCCAACATTTAGGATCAGTGTCCTCCTCATAGGCCTTCCACCATTTATGAAGCTGGGGGCCAATTGAATTTCCTACATCTCCATGATTATGCTTTGGGGATTGACCAAGTTAGCATGGCCCTACAGCAAGTGATGTGGGGTTGCCCCTAGGCATGCCTCCGACTCAAGGATCTGTTGGTCTATATGTAATGGCTAATCAACCAGTTGGCCACATTGACCAAGGAGGGTATAACCTTGCTTATTCAAGCAAACACCCTTTCCCTTATCTGATGGTCCAAGCAGCTTAGTGGTACCCTACTGATCCTCCTAGAGATGCTTAGCCCCTTTTGGGGGCAATTGCAAGTACATAATCAAAAACTAAATCTACCCCTCCAAGACCAGTTGGCCACCCTTATTGAACAATGAATGTGCTAGGCCTGAGATGGGTCAACAAACCCGTTTATAGTAAGCCATACCTTGATTACATTGGATAGGGATTATCTGCTCCCTTGAGGGTATAAGATCCCCAAGTTTACTCTCTTCTTAGGAGAGGGGAATGTGGTTGCTGTCAAACACTTGGTAAGGCTTAAATGTTGATGTAGAGAGGCAGTTGACAATCCTTATCTTGACCTTAGGTTGTTCCCTAGTTCTTCGATAGGGAATGCCTTTCAATGGTACATAAGCTTACAACCTAATTCCATTTATAATTGGGATGACATGGGTAGACAATTTCAGGCTAAAATGTACAATGGCTCTTCTCAAAGTTGAATATGCCAAGCTGGCCTTGAATGGCTAGGATATTGAATTCAGGAAGAAATTTGATGGATCCAATTTCACTAGTCTTCTTCAGTTAGTGGAATATGCCGCTAGATATAAGGTTATCTTGAAAGAAGAAAGCCTCAAGAAAAACAGTGTGCATGCAACCTACATGCATGAATTGATAGATAAGGAGGAAACCCCTCCTTATGGAATTGACGTTGCTGAATACGTCAAAGGGCATGGTCTGTAATCCTTTAGTAAAAAAGGATATCAAGGCTACGATGTCTAATCAATCCCAAGACTTGAGAAAGTATTCATTTGACGTCTTGAGAGCTGACATAATATTCAATTGGCTTGAGGCAAACAACAAATTCAAAAGTAAGGGAAAACACAGGAAACCTGATCCTAATTCATTGAGAGGGAAGGTTTACTTTAAGTGGTATGATTCTTTCACCTGCTCAACAAAGAGTCGCTTCATCTTTAGAAACATAGTCCAGAACGCCATTGAGGTAAGGGAACTTATTTTCCATGAAGAAGGATCAATTGATATTGATAATGACCCATTCCCTAGTCCTGTACAAGTAAATGTTGTAGAGGTAGTCAAGCCACAAGGTGTTTGCAACAATAAAATTGATATTAAGTCCCCTTGTAGGATGAATGAATATAACGAGAGAGTGGCTGTAGCCAATGCTTCATTTGAAAGACTGTTGGAGCGAGGAGTGCTCAGATTCACAAAGAGCTCTGTTAAATTGGGAATGAGTTTTGCAGACGGCACATCATGACGCAACACCTAACTTGTGACTATGCCACCTTGAAAACATTCATAAAAAGATAACTATAAAAAGGAACCATCCTTCTTTCGATATAAGAGGAGATGTACATGGGTTTATTCACCAGTGAACATTGGAAAACCATTTTGCTACCAAAAAGGAAGTAATGAGAAAGTTTATGGGGCTTATCCATTCCCTTTGTGGAGGTTGTGGCCATACATTGGTCTCTGAGATGAAAAAACTGGAGTTATATCCGAAGAAAACACTAGCACCCTCGAGGAGAGTCCCGTTCTTTGATTAGGCCTAGGATCCTTCCCCAAAAGCTTAGTTGATCAAGAGAATGGGACATCCTAAGAGAAATCCGAAATACCACTTGATTCAAGTGGATACTAACCAGGATTTACAACAGCCAGGCCAACAGCCCACAGGGGTTCATTTTGGTAATATGTGGAGAAAGAACTATCCTAGAAAGGGGGCATTGGATCTTCTAAACTTACTCAAACTCAAAAAAGAAAGCTGCTACGCAAGAAAGCAGCAAACACGAGAGCTCAACTTGACTCTTAGATGGTGAAAGATCCTAATAAAGGGACTCTGACCACGATGGTATGGGTATAAGTGGCCTAGAACCTATGGATCTTGAGGATCCAAAAGGGAAAGAAAGCACTGGAGCCATGAAGGCTAAGAACAGGCTACGTATGAAGCTCGAGAGATGGGCTAGTCTCTCATCTTCAAAAGGTAATGAGTCTTCATGGGAGCAACTTTTCAAGGATTCTTGGACTTGTAAGTTATCTGATGATGGTCCTCTTAGTGTCAATTTAGTAGAACCTCTTGACTAGGTCAACTGGGCGTGGTCAAATGTAGAAAATTGTTTCCATGAAGAAGACTACCCCAAACCATTGGAAGAGTCTAAAGCTCAAGAGGCTAAATGCAAGGACTAGCCTTAAAATCAAGACATGCAAATTGGTAAGGGTCTTGAGGAAGAGACTGATTTAAAGCTTCACATTCAGTTTGGATCACTTCTTGAACAACTTGAAATTGGAACTGCATTGCTTCTTCCCTTGGAGTTCATGGTACAAAGGGTCAAGATAACCTTGAAGGAGATGTGGTGGTGACAGATGAGGTATTCCAATTGGAGTGGTGGTTGAGGCGGCAGCCCCTAAATATACTATAGACCCTTTATCTTTTAAAGTTAAGGCTCCAATATCCAAATTAACTGTTGACCCTCCTGACATAATGAAGATGATATTTAATGGGCCTTCTATAGCCAACAAAAAAATTAAGCCCTTATACATTAACGCCAAGTTTGATGGAATTTTGGTGGATTGGTTTTAGTGGATAATGGCGTGGCCATCAACATCTTGCCATCATACATGTTAGGGGTTATTGGCAAGTCTCAAGACGATTTGATAACTTATATGTGGCAGTTTGTGGCATTTCTAAGCCAAATCTGATTGAGTTAATGATTGGCAATCTGAGTAAGCTAGCAACATTCTCTGTGGTGGATACTACCTCAAGTTACAATGCGTTACTTGGGAGGGATTGGCTGCATGCCAACTATTGTATTCCATTTTAACTTCACTATTTATTAATTTTCTAGAATCAAGATAAGTATGGGGTTTTTATGGCAGGTGACAAGCCATTTATGGCTTGCTCTTATGTTGTTTAGACAAAATTCTACAAGGAAGGTGTGGGACTGCCAACAGTGAGAAGGACCAGTCCTCTCGAATCCCAATAGAAAGATATGATAGCCATCCTCGAGAGCCCACTTACTGAGGCTGAAATATATCAAGTTGAGGTGGAGTTAGATGGCTTAGACTTTCGAGGATGTATGAGAGTCCTCCTTGATGAGAGGGACTTCCAAGGCGCAAATGATTCCTTATGGAGGGAAGCCTAGTCTTCCCAGTAAAGGTCTAGATGGTCGTTTCTTCAGCCATTGCAAAGCTAGTGGCTTGCCATGCTGAAGATCAACTATGGGCTAAATAGCCATTTACCTTGGGAAATGGCTTTAAGGTCCAAATGCTGCACAAGAAAGAGCTAGAGTTGTTAGGCTTGAGAGTGGCACCAGCCAGAATGGAGGACTTGAGAGCAGAGGTCCAAAAGCCTTTCTTTGAAG
This sequence comes from Simmondsia chinensis, assembly GCA_018398585.1. Lineage (NCBI taxonomy): Eukaryota > Viridiplantae > Streptophyta > Magnoliopsida > Caryophyllales > Simmondsiaceae > Simmondsia > Simmondsia chinensis. The sequence continues at coordinate 22,503,891 of JAGTTD010000012.1, forward strand.
TCAATTTGGGATTGGAAGAGAACCCGGTACCCATGTATGTGAGTGCTCTGCTTTTTGAAAAATTGAGAAAACAATATGTAAGCTTGCTCCTTGAATTCAAGGATGGCTTTACCTGGGATTATCATTAGAAGCGTGGCTTGGAGAGAAAGGTGGTTGAGCATAAACTGCCCATTAAGCTAGACTTGAGGCTCATCATTCAGACCTAGAGAAGGATATCCCAAGAAGTCATAAATTTGGTTAAAGAGAAAATTAAGAGACTCTTGAAGGCTAATTTCATTAGGATAGCTAGTAAGAACAAAGTCCTCTCACCATTGCTAAGACTCAAGTCTGAAAAAGAATTCAAGTGTGAGAAGCAACATTTGGCAGCCTTTAAGGCCATCAACGATTATTTGATTAAGCCATCGGTGTTAATTCCACCTAAGTAGGGAAAACCATTTAAGATTTACATTTCTACGTTTGCTGAGTCAATAGACTGTTTACTTGTATGAGCAAGGTTTTTAACAGACTTTGTTTTACCTGAGCTTTAGTTTAAATGAGTTTGAAATAAATATATTTCCATTGAGAAATTGTGTCTATCATTGTATTATGCATTTATAAAATTGAGACACGTATTCACTATTTATGGGGTTGCTCAAATAGATGTTCTCAAGTAAATGCTAGATAAACCTTTAATGAAAGGAATGTTAAATAAGTGGAGCGTTGTTTTGCTCCAGTTTGAATTAGTATATGCATTGCAGAAGTCAATAAAATGCCAGGCAGTGACAGGCTTTTTAGCTGACCATCATGATATTCAAATAGAATCAACCCATGAACAAGGGGAGATTTTGATGGAGGGTATGGTCCCTTGGAAACTGTATTTCGATGGATCAAGGACTAAGTCAAGTGCTAGAGTGGGGATAGTTATTGAATCTCCCTCTGGGATTGTCACCAAGCTTGTTGTCACCCTCATGGGTAAATGCTCCAATAATGGGGCTGAATATGAAGCTTTGATTATTGGCCTCAAGATCCTCCTAGAGATGCGAGTCCTCGACATATTCATAAGGACGGATTCACAATTGGTAATCTACCAAGACAAGGGGGATTTTCAATTTTTGAGTGATATCTCAATCAAATACATTTCAACAGTGCAAGAGCTGTTGAATAAGTTTGACGAGGTTGCATTCGAGTGTATACCTCGAGAACAGAGCAAGGTAGCTAGTGACTTGGACCAGCTAGCCTCAGGGTACAAACTACCTCTAACATAGTGTGAAGAATCCATGGTCATCAAGACTAAGGTTCTAGACCAAAATCTTGAGATCACTGAGTCCTTTAGTACTGAGAGCAAAGTGGTTGCAAATGATCACTTTGATTACTTTGAGGCATGTCAAACCTACCACTGAGCAAAGTAAGGATTGGAGGAAACCCTTAGTGGAGTACATTGAAAACCCACATGATTTCATCAATGATAAAAAGATGAAAATGAGGGCTTACATATATCACCTAGATGATGAATATAGGGAATTATACTGAAAAGATGCTAGTGGAATGATTCTAGCCTTGACTTAGATGAAGCCATGCTAGTCATGGTTGGGGCACATGAAGAAATTTGCAGATCCCACTTTGCTGGGAAAAAGGGCATTGGTTAATCAGGCGTTATTGATACTATTAGTCCCTATCAATGATGAATGACTGCATCAAATATGCCAAAGGGTGTAAAGCATGCCAGAGATATGGGTATATCCCTAGAGTCCTTGCTTATGTAATGCATGCCATAGTTAAGCCATGCCCCTTTCGTAGATAGGCAATGGACATCACAGGGGCGATTTACCCTTCCTCCAGCAAGTAATATTCATATATCCTTGTGGCCACAGATTACTTCACAAAGTGGGTTGAGGCTAAACCATCTAGAAACATCAATTAACAAAATGTGATTGATTTCATGAAGGAATTTATCCTATGTAGGTTTAGAATCTAGGGACGATAATTGTGGACCAAGCTAAGGTTTTTAATGGGCATGAGGTTAAAGATTTCACTAAAATTTTCAATATTGCGATCTTGTACTCAACTGCTGATTATGCCCAAGCACATGGCCAATTAGAGTCGAACTAATAAGATTCTTAAGGCCAATATTGATAAAATAATTGAGGACAATCCAAGGAGGTGGCATATGTTGTCACTTGATGCTTTATGGGCTTATAGAATGTCCAAAAGCGAAGCTACTAGGACAACTTGCTTCCATTTAACATATGACCATGATGTTGTACTCCAATTGGATGCTGGCTTATCAAGGAAAGTTTTCTAAATTTAAACATGAGCAAGTTATGATGGATGAGTTGACTAACAAGTTATGATGGATGAGTTGACTAACTTGGACTAAGATAGTTTTGGTTTTCTTCTTAAGCTTGAAAAACAAAAGAAGTGAGTAGCCAAAGCCTACAACAAGAAGGTCAAACCAAGGTCCTTTGACTCAAGGGACTTGATTTGGAAAGTGGTTCTACCCATTGTCCAGAAAGATCATGTCTTTTGTAAATGCTCCCCAAATTTGGAAGGTCCATCTAGAATTATTGAAGTATTTGGGGTAATGCTTACTTGATTCAAGATCTAGATGGAAGGATCCATCCTAGGGCCATTAATGGGAGTTTTTTAAAGAAGTATGGGCCTTCAATTTGGGATTCTAACAAAGAAGTTTTTAAGTTTAGATTTTATGAAATATGGGCTCAATTTCAGTATCAATGCCTTGAGGATCAAGCCAATGATCCTTGAGTTGTCAAAATATAAACAGAGAGAAGAACCTTACATATGAGTGACACAAGGGCGCTAATATGTTGTTTCATTCATACAAAGAGGTACATGGAATTACAGGATACAACTACTTCTTTACATTCTCAGAAGAGATGAATCCTAATCCTAACAAGGGACTCCTCTATGATTGCTAGTTGATCGGACATTTGGGTCAGATGGTTGTCAGCAGAGATAACTTCTTCTTAGAGCACTTAGTGTTCTCCTTGAGCTTCCAATGTTGCCTTCTCATGCTCTTGAGCTCTTGAATCTTGGAGGGAACACTACTACTTCAGGGATAAAAGCTTGCCTTTGAGCTGACTCAGCTGTTGCTCTAACTAATGTACTCGATTTTTAATGCCCTCCATATGTTAGGCTTGCTGGCAAGGCTTCCCTAGCCGCTCGAAGTTCTTTAAATAAGAGGTGCCAGCCTCGCAGGCAAGTAGAACGACTGAGATCTCTGTTTACAGTCTGATACTGCACTTCTTCTGAAGGAGTGAAGGAACTTCTTGGGAAATCCTAATGAGAATTCCTTCTAGTACCTCGAGCTCTCTAGCAATTAAGGGTGCCATTTTAGGGTCTTCTCTCAAGGATTTTACAAGAGAGATCCCTTCCTGACTATTATCATATGTAGCTAGAGATTAAATAGGGAGTCGAGCTAATGCACCCAAACTATGGAATCTAGGAGACGCCTCTCAATCCAACTACTGGACTGCTAGGCTCCCGCTGACCCCTAATCTTTCTAAAGGGGAAGAAATCTTTGTTGACAAAGGTGATGGGTAACCTAGATCAAGAAAGAAGGAGCATCAAGAATGAATTACGACTTCGGAATGAAAGACCAAAGTTTATAGAGTATGACTTACCTCTAGAGCTTCAACTGGAGTTGAAGGGGAAGCTGCTACTATTTCTTCTGATATTAGAACATCTGCTTCACAGGAAGCCTATGAGAAATGGCACTTATGAGTTAGAACCATTCCATGGTCTAGAAAATAGAACTTATGAGACAAAGTGAAGGGGTTTATGCCTTCATGAATTTCTTCAATTGTGATTGAAGGCCCCCTTGAAAGGACGAAGGGAGCTCAGATTAGTTCTTGCCTCGTGGGTATCGAGAAGGATTGCCTCACCTGAGAAGGCCTCTAAAATGGAAGAAATGAAGCCCTCCGTTTGTCAATGGTTAAGCCCAATGGCTCTGTCTCTTGAGGAGACTCCGGAGCTTGACTCTTTATACCTTGTTTGGCAATAGGATAAAGGAGGGTAAAGAGGGGGTTTTGGTTTTTTGGGGGGGGGGGGGGGGGGGGGGGGGGGGGGGGGGGGGGGGGGGGGGGGGATGTGGGGCAATATTCTACCTTTATTTGGATATGTCAAATGAGGAGGGATAAGAGTAAAGAAGGGTAAACAAATTACCCATGTTTAGCAGTTGGGTAAAGGAGTAAGGGTCAAGGAGGTTAAATTTATAAAAAGACAATCCTACCCTTGTCTTGTTAATTTAAATAAATTTTCCATTGTTGTGTTCTTCCCAATTAATTCTCTACTTTTATATCTAAGAGATTTTTTTTTTATCAATAAAAAGTTAAAGATTTTTGTCGCTTTTTATGTCACATTATATAGTTTGCTGTTTCAATTTTAACTTAATTGGAAAGAATGTATCATTAAGAGAGAAAGGATGTCTATCCCAAATGCCCAAAAAAAAAAAAAAAAAAAAAAATTCTCAGAATAGCTAGAAATCGTAATCATAAAAAATTCATTACATCATTTCAAAAGAGTGTTCAATCATCAATCCAAATGTACAAAAAAATACTCTCAAAATAGTTATAAATTATAATCATAAAAAAATTTATTGCGCCACTTCCAAGGAGTGTTCAATCTTCAATGCAAACATAAAAAAAAAAAAAGAAGAAAAAAACTCCTCAAAATAGTTATATACCATAATCATAAGAAAAATTCATTACACCACTTTAAAAGAGCGTTCAATCACCAACCCAAATGTCAAAAAAAAAAAAAAAAAAAGAAACTCTCGAATAGTTATATATCATAATCATCAAAAAATTTATTACACCACTTCCAAAAAGTGTTCAATCACCAACCTAAAAGTTCAAAAAATACTCCCAAAATAGTTATATATCACAATCATAAAAAAAAAAAAAAAATTCATAGCACCACTCCCAAAAAGTGTTCAATCACCAATCCAACCGTAAAAAAAACATACTTCCAAAATAGTTATATATCATAATTATCAAAAATTTCATCACCCCACTTCCAAAGAGTGTTTATCACCCACCCGAAAACATATCCATAACAAATCAAGTACGTGCCATTAACCATAGACCATTTTGTATAAGAACTGCTTTTGTCTCTCTTGTGGGTACATAAGTAACCACCTTAATTTTTTAGGATTCTTCGCAAGCAATAGGCATCAATTGTCAAAGTCATCATCTTTGATCTCCAATCTAATTAGAAGATTTATAATATCAAGCTCATTAACTAGAAGGCATTGCTTCAGCTTAACAAATTCAGCCGTGGACTTCATAATAGCCTCTGCAACTTCACTCATGCCTTCTCTAAGATACTCCAAGTCATCATTCCTCGTTTTTGCTTTCTTCTTTAACCTCTTTGAAGAGCCATCGGCTGCACTTACATCTGGAGCACTATTCTCATTTTGGGTTCCATCACCATCCTCATCATTGTTCCTCTTTACATCATCTATTCCGACTTGATTTTGGGTCACCATATAATCAATGTCTTCAATTGTATCCATGGTGTCTCCCCTAGACAATCTATCTCTCATTTTAGCTACACTTTGGCATATTCTCCAGTGGCTTTGTTAGCTCCATAAAGTATACAGAACTTGTCATAATTAGAAAATGGTTTGTTTCTTTAGTCTTTCACAGCAGGGTTGCTCTAATAAACAAAGACAATAGAACTTAGTGAGAATATAAGGATTCAAATCTTACTAGACAACTTTAAAAGGTTGAAATTACCTCAATCAAAGATGCCCATACTTCTTCCTCAGCTTCAAACATGCCATTTTCACTATTATAGCTGATGTCACTTCCTTCACAATATGTCCCATATCAGTTGAAATTTTATTTTAATATACTTGATGTGATTTTTTATTTTTTCCTTATCAGTGTTTTTATTGGGAAATAGCTCCCGCATTTCCCATGTTATGTTGGCGAATTAAGGCCTCAATAAGAGCATTGTCCATAGTGTAAGTCCAACAATATCTTTGATTGAGTCACCAATCTTTCTTTTAGCCATATTGAAGTCTACATAGGGAATACAAATGTCTACATAACAACATATATTGAACAAACGACATATTGCAGCATCTAATAAAAGTGTCTACTTAATTAAATGAAAATGCAATAATTGAAAACATGAGCATTTCATCTAGAAATCCCATACAACAACAAAAAAAAAAAAAAAAAAAAAAAATGCATAAAACAATTATATAAAATATGATTACCCATTGTAATCCCTTCACATATCAACTGCTATAGAGTCCCTCATATGCTCTCCTACACTAGCCTGAACTTAATCCTCATCCAAATACTCCTGTATGTCTTCTGGTTCTTCATTAGCAAGTTGCTCGTCCACTTATCTAATAAGAGCCTCATTTGGATCCTCAATCATCAAATAATTATATAAAATGCAACAAGCAACCACGAGTTGACTAAGGACTTCAACACGGAAATAAGGTTCATTGGAGCTTGATATGATGGGTAATCATTTCTTAAGTACACCAAATGCTCTCTCAACGGTATTTCTTAGTGAGGCATGTCGAAGGTTGAACAATTCTTGAAGATTAGTTGGTGTGTTTCTTGAATACTAAATGGTATCGTGCCTTTCTATAAGGAGTAATTAGTCCATTTGTCAATGTGAAACCGACATCAACAAGGTAGAATTTACGTAGAAAAGTATAAGCGTCGCATATTAATATAACGACTACATAGTGAAAAACAATTTATTTTTTGAAGTAATTACCTTGTGGGATTTTTAGTGGGTATCTTTGTGTTAGAGCATTCTTTATAATTCTTGAGTCGGATGCTGATCCTTTCCAACCAGGCAAAACATATGTGAATTTCAAAACAAAAGTGCATGCTGCCAATATATTTTGTGTAGGATATGCCTTTCTACCACAATATGTAGGTGCAACTGTAGATGAGACTTTTACTTGAATATGCGTACCATCAATTGCACCAATACAATCCTGACATTAAAACTTATAACTTAATTAAATAATTATAAGATAAATTTTTGAAATTCAATATGCTGTTGGGATAGTTGTTTTACCTTGAAATATGGATAAAAACTAGGGTTATTATAAATTTTCGAAGTAACTTGTTATCCACCCACTTGCTTCAAGTATATGGACTCTAATTGTATGATCACTCTTAAAACCTTATGGAAATGATGACTAATTGTCTCACCAGATCGATTAAAAAGGCCTTGTACTATACAACTCTTCACCTTGGGTCTGACTATCATGAGAAATTTTACAACTTGTTCTTCTACGTTTTCCAATTATGTAGGTTGAAAGCCACCATGCCTTCTTAATAAGCCACATCATTGTATAAAAGCTTTTGGCCCCATCTAACAATAATCATGACATTTAACCTCATTCTCCAAACAAATTCTAAGTAATTTACGTTGATACTTCTCTCTTTCCACCAAACTTCTCTAGGAAAAGAAACATACCCAGTGCCTTAAGGGCTCCCACCTACGCAGGGTCGGGGGGGGGGGGGGGGGGGGGAGGGGGTGGATGTATGCAGCTTTCCTCTTTCAGGGTGTTAACCTGAAGAGAGGCTGTTTTTCAGTGCCCCCAACCTGAGGGTGAGGACTTTTCAGGAGGTCACCCATCCTGGTACTACTCTCACCCAAGCAAGTTTAACTTCGAAGTTCTAATGGGATCCAGTGACGGCGTGTTGGTGCCCTCTTTGGTACTACCAAAACTTCTCTAGGAACTTCAATTTGTTTCCTTTTAAGGTGTCGATGCAACTTTCACCCATATAAAACAACACAAATAACATATACCGCAACCATATGATACAACTGTAGTAAAAAAGACGATGCTTCATCCTCTGAGTAATCCGTCTATTTGAAAAACATATAAATACACAAAAAGTCACTCTAAAAACTTAAAATGATGTACATTTATAACAATTTGTGTGGGTCCAAAAGATAAGCTAATATAATATCATTTTCGTATGTAAAGTATATTGAAGTTGGGCCCATATTGACCATGTTTATAACAGTGTCATTTTTTTAAATATAAGCTAATATAATATATGTTTATAACAATGTGTGTAGGATTTTTATCTTCAAACAGCCACATTGAGAATGAAGTTATTGTGTGTGTGTGTGTGTTTTTTTTTATTTATTTAAATTCAACCCTAATCCTCAAATTTAACTATAAGCAAAGTGAAACAAGGAGCAAAGTTATACACCTTTTTTTTTTTGTGTAATGAAGGATTGGGTTGCCCCAGCCAACCCTACCCCATGAGGAGGCCCACAATTCTCATGAGCAAATAAGTTATGATTATGTGAGAATCGAACTCCTAACCCTTGGGCGATGATCACATGGGTAGGAGGTGCCACCAACTGATACGCCCTCATGATGGGCGAGCAAAGTTAAACCCTAATCCTTAATCCCAGTCCTACTCAAATTTAACTCTAAACAAGAAATGAAGTAATGAGTTCACCATAATTCCTAAATTTAACTTTAATCCTTAAAATTTATCCAAAGCAAGAAGTGAAACAAGGAGTGAATTTAAACCCTAATCCTTAAATTCAACCATACTCAAATTTAGCCCAAATATAGAATAAAAACCAACAAAAATTACAAAAATGAAAGACAAAACTACATACTTGTTTGTAAGCAAGAACGGGTGAGCAAATGAGAGCAAGTGAAGTCAAGATGAACTCTAGAATGGAAGAAGTGGAAGAGACAATGAAAGAAAAGGAGGATGGGTTTAGAATGTGAGAAAGGGAGGGGAAAAGGAGAAAATGAAAAAAAGGAAAAAAAAAAAATGAAAGAAAAAGGAAGGGGCAAAATTCCTTTTAAAATTTTATTATTATTAATTTTTTAACATTTACCCTCCCCTCCATTATCCCTCAAATTGGGAGTCAACAAAAGTAGAGGCAATTTAGGGGGGGGGGGGGGGGGGGGGGGAATCTTACCCTTCACTACCCCTCATTATCCCCTATTACCCCTTCAATAAATTTTCCAAACAAGGGTACAAACTTACCCCCTTTTATCCTATTGCCAAACAGACGGGTTAGGGTAGAGTCCAGAATCTCCACTATTACTGGGGCTGCAGTAACCTGACGTCATGAAATATGAGGTAGGACAACCTCAAGAAGAGTGAATAAGGTAAGAAGCCAATGAAACAAAGCCAATACCTCTTATTGGGAGAGTTTGGCTCTCCTTTTTCTCACTTATTAAGAAATTGGCTTTCTTTTTCGTATTTTTATTCTTCTTCTATTGCTTGAGTGACTCTGGCTAGAGGAATAGATGGAATTCTCTTCTGCTACTTTTCCTAGAACTGCCAACCCTTCGAAATGGTAGCACTGGAAGTCTCCATTATGCTTCCTTGAGTAGCTAGAGCTGCAAAAGGGTAATACTGAGTGAGTATGCTAGTTGAGTTAGGCTTTGAAAGCATCTTGAGTAGCTGAGGTGGGTAGTTACCTGGTAGAGCTTTATTAATTGGAGTCTGTTTCACCTTAGCCAGCTGTATGACTATCGAGCTAATACTTGTAGGATCAAGAGAAAGCGAAAAGTACTTGGCGCTTCTGGCCTCCAAATATGACCAATAGGCTTGGAACCAAGCTAAGAAATATGGGGCAGCATAAGGGCCATACCTACATGGAAGAGGATCTCCATAGGCTGACCTAATGGCCAGGTTAGTCTCATGAAGCTCCTTGAGCTGAGAAAGCTACATGGAAGGCCTTTTGGCACACCAAAAGTTCTTGGTCCACACGCTGGGGAAAGAACTGTTTTGGACCATCCCAGATTGCTTGGCAAACAACCCAAGTCTATAAGAGTCAGCATCAGGACGAGTCTGATGACAAAAGGGGAAGCCTTGGGGGCACAGAATTGCTTACCAGGTTCGAGAATTGATGTCAATAGAGACATCAAGGTCTAGGCTCAGTTTCTTGAACTAGAGGGGGCTAAGTTTCCTCTCCCTAAACGGAGTCCATTAGACCACTGATCTACCCTAGGAAGCCAGTCTCTTTAGGTGTTGATTAAAGGATAACCTTGAAGGAAAAAGAACCTCCATGTGTGCAGAATGATCCTTATAACGGCTGGCAGTGTCACTTGTGGGGACAAAGGGGCCTTGATGACAAAGTTGGGGGAAATAGGCTTGGGCCCATCATTGGATCAGCCACAAGGGTCCTTCTATTTGGTTTCTTCACTATGATATCCCTAAGACAAGCATAAACTTGTGCCAAAAGCAATGGTCCCAGAGCTAGAGGATCAGAACTAAAGGCCAAGTTAACTACCACCATCTGAAGAGAGGAAGAGAAAAACTTGTTCAGCGAAAACAAGTAGAAAGAAACTTCTTCTTCCTTGGATCCTTGCCCATAATCACGAGCTTATGTGAAAAAGAAGTTGACAAACATCTCATAACCAATGGGCAAGGCAGTCATAAAAAAAAAGAGGTGAAAGCATTGGCCTCTTTTGAAATGAAAAAAATCCAAGGGCAATTTTGCCCCTTTTGGGGAAGGACCTATTAAGGCTACAATGTCCTCCAAAGTAATGTCAAAAAAACCCCAAGGGAGAACAAAAACATTGTAACAGATGTTCTAGTAGCAGGTCAGGGCTGTCATGATAGGGAAGTCATACCTGAGTGAGATCTCGGAGAGTTTGATGGCCTCGTACATATGAAGGTTACTCCATTTCTCCTCATAGCGAACCATTAGGTTATTCTTCAAGAATGTTCACCCCATGAGTGACCTGCAGAAGCAGAACGAGGCAAAAGGGATTCCTTAGTATCAGGAAAGATGCCTTAGAGGCTGGGCAGGTCCTTAGAGGGGTTAACGATTGGGATTAGGGCATATAGCTCATTGGAAGAATAGGGATCCTCCTCAGAAACACAAGAAGGGTCCTCCTTAATGCAGGTAATGTCAATAGGGACCTGAAGCTTGTCCAACTTGGGCCACTTCTTTGGTCTGAAACACCTAAGCTCTAGAAAAGCATTATAGAAATCAATAAGAAAAGCAAGAGCCTAGAAGCTAAGAGCAAGTGATAAGTTCTTGATTGCAACGAAGAGACAGCACAGAGAAAACAGTGAAAATTTCAAAGCCCTAATTGTTATATTTATAGATACGAGAGAACAAAGGTAAAACAAGCGTTAGACAGTGCCCTCTCGAGTTCCCTGTAGCTGTTGAAATCTAAAAAATTACCAATGCCTAAAATGGAGGCTTTTGTTTACATCTAAAACTCGACAGAGTTGGGAAGAAATCATTTGGAGATAAAAGGACATGTGTTTGCCACGTGGGGCAATGCTCGAGGTATATTTGGCTTTTAAGTATAACGATAGCGATGTCTTCAACCCAATTGCCTGATAAGTTAAAATTTTTTAAAAGGATAACATCCTTTCCTAGAAGGCTACATGAAAGGCAATTTCAAGGCTTGAGGCAGTTATTTGGAGTTCATATCAAGAAACATGGGCCTCAAGCATATCCAAATGGACATGGGGCATCTAGAAGAGTCTTAAGCGAAATAGACGGATGTTGGATATCCAGAACAAGCTCGATCATGCGTTTTAAGGGCACGATTAATGCCCATTTAGTGTGGAAAGGAAGAGTTGATGTAGACATGCACCAAATATGCCAAGATTTTTAGATGCATCATTTTTTTTCATATTTCTATAAATAAGAGGCATTATTATCATTGTAAAGTATCCAGCATCACCATACAAAACTTTGTCAAGTTTTCTTTACAGCACACTTGCGCTTTATCCTAAGAGTAGGGTAACTTAGCCTAGTTTAGCGTAGCATAGCATAACATAGCTTGTATTTGTTTTGCTTTCCTTCAAGAGAATACAATTCTTAGTTTTAGATTTGAACTCTTTACTTTAATTTGTTCCCGAAATTGATGAGTTGAGATTTGAGTTATTAGTTTAAGGCTTTAACGGCCAGGCCCTAAGCTTGATTTGTGTTGGTCTTAACACTGGTTTCACTATTTGATAAGTCAAGTAAATTTAGGTTTAAGTCATGGTTTAAGGGCTTTCATGGCCAAGGCTTGGCCTTGATTGCTTTGGTACCTCATCCAATGACTCAAATACGGTTTGCTCCATCTAAATCTTGTCAAACTTAAATGCATTTGAGTTATTATAAGTCAAAGGTGCCAAGCTTGAAAACCTAATTAACTCGGGCTTGTTAGTGGACTCTTAAGTTCTTGAGTTTGTCTCCATCCCAGTTTTTATTTTTTAAATGTACGAGGTAAGGTGTCTTTGGGCTCAGCTCTGTCATCCCAACTGTCACTTGAGCTAGGTCTATATCCATTTACTTTTCCGTCAAGCATTAAATCTTTAAAACACCTAAAATATTTGATTAAAGTCTTCTTAATTGGAGCAAGTGTAGAATCCACATAATTATTGTAAACCAAAGAAAAATTCTCCAAAAGCAGCAACCCTCTCCGGAGGTTATTGATTGAGATCAAACAAGTCAGGTTTGTAATTTAGGCTTGCTCCTAAGTTGCTGATGTTTGTTTGATTTTGTACTTTTTCCGACTACACACACACTAAATAGAAAAAAGGAGCAAACAATTCCATTGCCCACCTTTGTGTGCCAGTGATCGTGTATGTCGTCTGGTATGAGCGGAACCTAAGGATTCAGATAAATAAGTCTAGACCTGCTACTACTATAATTGAGGAGATTACATGCATTATTCGGAGTTGCCTGCTCACTGCACCTATTCTTCGGGATGCTTATCACCATATTGAGTTGCTTTAAGGATGGGGGATAGACTAGTAGTTTGTTCTTTCCTTTTGTTTTCTATTATTTGGTCTTTGGGCTTTGTTTTTTTGCTTTTCACCTTGTTTTTACTTTCTTATTGATCACTTCGCAGGCTTGTATATATCTTTATTAATTTCTCGTTAATTTATCCAAAAGAAAAGATATGGACATGGATAAAATTCCTCTTAGATGCATTATACAAGGTGGACAATACATGCAAGGGGAGCTGATTGTACAAGTGATACCGCTTGTATGCTAACTGATATGCAACACCTGATGGGATACACTGCATTGAATGTCAATTGTAACCAATTATATTTCCTTAATTTGCAGATTGATGATGGCTTTAAAGAGACAAAAAAATTCCATAGAAAAGTTTTTGCCTCGAATGAGGAAGATTATTGATAACTTCAATCATACCACCAATCAAACCATTTTCGGTGTTGCTAACCCTCCAATAGCTACATCGAGAAGGCATAAGATAACTACAAACACGAAGGTTTTCCAATGATGTGGAGAAGCAGGCCACATTATGCGTAATACTTAGGAAACTTGACATGTTTATATACTAAGGAAACACAACATATGCTTCACCATGTGACACTAACACATACATAGGTAGAAGCATCGGTGTACAAATATAGGCATAATTCATTGGCGCCATGCCAGAATTGGATGAACATTCGTGATGATGGAACCAACAATGTAAATACAAGGGTTTAGCAATCCCTATAACACATTGCAATGCAACATCATTCAACCATTAATTTGACCAATTGTTACAATGTGATACATTTCAAATCAAAACCAACCACCTTATGTGTTTTTTTTTTTTCAACATTACAAATAATGTTAACGCTACTTATTTAATACAATTTGACGGCAACTTTACAATTTCACAAGCATCAAGTACCCTTTTTACGACTAATGTGATGCATTGGTTCCCATCAACATTCCGGTAATAACAACCTTAAAGATCAGGTATATTGAACCACCGGTTGTATTTGAGTTAACAATGTCTATCCTTAATATTTATACAATCAAGTCTAATTGCACTAACCTAATTTTAAGTATTTACATCATTTACAGGCCGGACAAATACAATGCATCATCAACTACTATGCTTCATTTATAGGCTTGCTAGATGCAAACTTTATCCTTGACTTCTTGTAATATGTTGTCATTTTCAGAGTTCACCAATTCAATCAACAACTTCAATCTTTGGATATCATATTCCTACAGCCGGGGGGGGGGGGGGGGGGGGGGGGGGGGGCGTGGAGGGGTGAAACACAATTATGTATATAAATTAGTAAAGATAAAATGAAAACAAGAACAAGAAATACGTATATGTCACATTACACTAAAAGCTTTTAAGATGTACCTCATTCGACAAGTTTTCAAATATGCTCATTACATTGCGATTCATCTCTTGCATCCATTTTATGACAAAAACCCACAATCATAACTGCAGATTATCATCATCCAAAGTAAACTACAACATAGTCGATGTAAAAATGATAAACAATTGAAAATAAAGTATTATACTCATTTCTTTGTTTAGCCATGTTGGAACTTGAATTGGCTAATCTTGTAATTTTGAACACATTTCCTACCATTTGAGCTATTGGAAATATATAGGTACATTAATACAACTCAAATGTGAATGAAATTTTGATTATATATGATCCACACATAAATAAATACAATTCATAATTGTCATAATATTAAGAGAATGATGCATGCAATGTTCATAGCCACCTTTTGCTTAGTACTTGATTGATTGGAAGAGAATGCATGACATAGGATACCTTATAATTGAAATTGACAGCACACAAGAATGTCATGATTCAAGATCAAACTTGAATCATAACCTAGGGATAAGAGAGTATAGGATGAGAAGAGAAGTGAAAGAGATGAGAATTACAGGGAAATTAGGGTTGAGAGAGGAAAGAGATCAATTTTCTATTCAGTGAATGTCAATTACAAGAGAGCACACTCTTTATGCACATTTGAATAAGAGAGCAAAATATCTAACTATTCAATGCATCAAGACTTAAGCTTAATCGACCTTAAATAAGGCGCCAAACAAACAAATGAACCTCTACGGCTAACAAACCAACAAAATGCAGAGTTCTGATGATTTTTAATACTTAAACGCAGCTCGATCATAACAATGCTTCCATCTTGAAAACATTCTTGTCTTAAGAATGGAAGGAAGGAAACTAACTTTGAATGAACTTCAGCTCTTCCCAAGTAGAATCTTCTTCATCCAAATTCCTTTACTGCACCAAAACCTCTTCAATCTGTCTTCCTGAATGTTGAATCACCCGAGAGTCCAATATTGCTGCAGGCACTTGCAAAAGAGCTCCACTAGAACCAACTTTTAGGGGGTTAGAAGAACTTTTCCATGTATTTCTTTAAAAGGGAAACATGAAACACAAGGTGAACATATGAATCAGGAGGTAACTCCAACATATAAGCAATTTTTCCCAGCTTCTCATGCACTCTATAAGGACCAAAATATCGTGCACTAAGTTTTACATTCTTGCGCACCACTATCGTGGATTGCCTATAGGGTTGCAACTTCAAATAAACCAAATCTCCCATTTCAAATGATTTGTCTGAATGTTTCCTGTCAGCATAGTACTTCATTCTTGCTTGAGCCATATGCAGATTATCCTTGAGAAGTTATACCAACTGCTTCCTTTGAAGCAATAAATCAGATACTTCAGGCACTAATGGTGATCTTTTGTAGTACCAAAGGAGAAGAAAGATCATATTCGTAAAGTGCCTTGAAGGAAGTGGTGCCTAAAGATGAATGGATATGTGTGTTGTACCAGAATTCTGCCAAGGACAACCACCTACACCATTCCTTAGGATGACAAAAAGTCATGCTCCTTAGATATTGCTCAATGCACTGATTAACCCTCTTTGTTTGTCCATCTATCTAGGGATGATAAGATGAACTTAGAGCCAAGATAGTGCCCAAGAGAACAAACAATTCACACCAAAAGTAGTTAGTAACAATCTGTCACGATTAGAAATAATGGAATGAGGTAACCCATGAAAATGCTGACCAAGAAAACCTTGGAAAATTTTTGAGCAGAGATTGGATGGGTCAAAGCAATAAAGTGGCTGAATTTGGTGAATCAATCCACAACCACCCAGATGACTTCCTTCACCTCAGATTTAGGCAAGCCTTCAATAAAATCTATGCTTGTATGCGGCCACGCACAATCAGGAATTGGAGTGGGCTGGAGCAACCCTTGACGCTGCTTGTCATCTGATTTTGTCTATTGACATGCTTCATATGATTGAACAAATTGCACTACATCTCTTCTCATACCAACCCAACTGAAATAACTCTTGAGTCTTTGATAAGTCCTTTTAATGCCAGAATGTCCTCACCAAGCAGAGTCATGAGAGGCCTCAATGATCTGTCTCCTCAAATATGTTTCGGATCCTATATAGAGCTTCCCCTTCACTCTAATGATCCCCTTTATTACAAAAATATCAGCATTTGTTGCAGAAAAGGAGGCCTTGTTGATGCTAAAGGCTGTCACATATTCTTGAGCAAAGCTGTCTTCTTTATATGATTTATATACTTCTTCCATCTAAGCTGATAATACGACTAATACAGCCCCACAAAACCCAGATTCAATCTCTTCCAGCCTGCGAAATAGTGCACCTATAGCAAGATTCTCCTTCTCCTTCAAATATTTAATAGAATAATTTAGTCCAAGCATCTTCATCAAGCCTTTGCGTTGAACACTGGTTGCAATTTTCTGCTCTAACAAGTATTTAAGACTTTGGTGATCTGTTTTACTGATAAAATGGTGCCCTTCCAGATAATGTCTCCATTTCTTAACTGCCAAGAGGATAGCTAGATATTCTTTCTTATATATAGATAACTCTAAATGCTTTGGATTGAGGGCTTGACTGAGATAGGCCATTGGCCTCCCTTTCTGAGCTAAAACAACTCCAATTCCTCCACCACAAGCATTAGTATCCAAAACAAAATTCTCTCTGAAGTCTGGCATAGCCAACACTAGTGCTGAGAACATTGTTGCCTTCAAAGCTTCAAAGGAATCTTGAGCTGCATCTGACCACAGAAAAGCATCATTGTTCAAAAGGCCAGTTAATGCTTTAGCAATTACACCATAACCAGCTACAAATTTTCTATAATATCCAATAAAGCCTAAGAATCCCCTCAACTTCTTCAAGGTAACAAGTGTAGCCAATCCTTCATAGCTCGAATTTTTGAAGGATTTATGGATACTACTTCTTAAGAGATGATATGGCCTAGATACTCCACTTGAGGCTGAGCAAAAGAGCACTTGGAAAGCTTAGCATAAAGCTTATGGTTGCGCATAATACTGAACACCTGTCTCAGATGAGCCATATGATCCTTAAACATTGCACTGTAAATCAGAATGTCATGAAAGAAAACCACTATAAATTTCCTCAAGAATGCCTAGAACACATCGTTCATCAAAGCTTGAAAGGTAGCTGGAGCATTTGTCAAACCAAATGGCATCACCATAAATTTGTAGTGTCAATGATGAGTTCTAAAGGCAGTCTTGTATATGTCCTGCTCCAAGACTCCGATTTGATAATATCCTTGTCGCAGGTCCAACTTAGAGAAGTAATGTGAACCATGAAGTTCATCCAGAAGATCATCAATAATTGGGATTTAAAACTTATCCTTGATTGTAAGTGAATTGAGCTATCGGTAGTCAATGCACATTCTAGCATTTCCATATAACTAGTGAGGCAAAAGGGCTGTGACTATGTCGGATAAAAATGGTCTTCAACAGCTCCTCAACTTGCTTTTCTATCTTAGTCTTTTGCGAATGAGGATACTTATATGGTCTTAAATTCACTTAATTTGAATTAGACTTCAAAGGTATTACATGATCAAGAGTCCTCTTGGGAGGAAAAGATATAGGTTTCTCAAACAATTCCTTAAATTCATCAATCAATGTGCCAATTTTAGGATGAGGATGCATTGAGAGTTATAGAAAACAACTGTCCTATCCACTAATAGGTTCCCTTCTTGATCATTCCCTCTAGCCTTTCTCCTTTCATCAATTGCAACTGAACTTGCTCCACAATTTCTTGCAGCCTAACATTAGTCCCTTACATCTTAAAAGAAACTGATAGCTGAGAGAAATCAAAGATCAGTGGGATGAATGTCTTCATCCAATCAACACCGAGAACCATGTCACAGCCTCCCAATTGCAAAATCCTGAAGTCATACACAAACTGGTGATTTTGCATTTGCCAACTGAATCCTTGGCATTTGGTTTGAGTGAGTATCGAACTCCCATCAGCCACGGTCACAGCTAGAGGACTTGTCTTAGTCACTTCATGCCCACTTTCCTCACAACTTTGGGATCAACAAAGCAGTGAGTACTCCCTCTATCTATCAAAATCAGAATAGGTTTGCGTCCTGCCTCTCGCTTGATCCTTATAGTATTGTGAGATCCATTTCCAGTTAAAGCCTTTACAGAGATCTCCATTTCATCATCCACAAGTTCATCCTAGAATTCCTCTTCTTATTTACTCAGTCTAACTTCCATCTCCAACTCTTCAATATCCTCCTCTGCCCCTGCTCCAATTGCTGACATAAGGAGCTTGGGATTACACTTATGTCCAAAAAAGTATCGCTAATTACATTTAAAACACAATCTTTGGGCTTTCTTTTCCTTCACACTCAAAATCTTAGACCTTGTAGGTGTATTCTGTTGCTGATAAGAAGCTTGGTTACTTCTGCTTCTTTGACCATCAGATGCTGCCAAAACAGTGGATTCAAACAACTTGGCTTTTGCATAGGCTTTAGACAATGTTCTAGGTTCAAGGCTTTGACAAGGTTCTTAATTTTTGGCTTAAGGCCACTGATAAAACTCGAAACATAGTAGGCTTCACTCGCACCAGGGTTGGCAAACATCATCCTTGCTCTCAAGTTCTCAAACCTTGTTATATACTCTCTTATTGTTGTAGTTTGCACCACTTTATTGAAGTTATCCACAATATCACTTGGATCTTCATCACTGTATCTCTCACACAATTCTTCCACAAATTCAGGCTAAGATAATGAAGGATTACTGAAATGAGGCCATAGAACCACACCTCCTGATCTCCGTGGAGGTAAACAGGGCTAATTCCACCCTTTCTACCTCATCTATATGATAGAAATGAAAGTATCGCTTGCATCTTCTTATCTAAGACTGAGGTTGCTTGCCATCAAATGGTTCAATTTTAACTTGAGGCTACTTGAATCCATTGCCTCTACCACTAAGTTTTCCATTTTCACTAGCTCCTGACGTCTGAGGTTGCATAATATCTGGCGGACGATCATATTGACCAACAGATGCTCCTGGTGCCTGAGGTTGTATAACATCTTGAGGATGATCGTGTTGACTAGCAGCTGACGATTTGCCAACTCCCATAGGCAAATTCTATCTTGTATTCTACTGCTGCAATCCATGGATCTTCACTTCAATTTGCTGAGAATGTTGATCTAATGTTTCAGCAAGCTTTTGATCCTATGGTTGTAGCATTTTAACAAACATCTCCTTCATTTGAAGTCTTAACTGCTCAAATTGATTAACTTCAGCATTAGCTGCAGCATTTGCACCAGCAACAATAGCATACATAGCATTAGCAGCAACATTTGGCCTTGTCGTAACTCCACCAGCCATTGGTACACTTTTCTTGCGTCTAGCCAAGTTCGATCAATTAATTACAATCAATCAGTAGCAAACACAAGCTCTTATACCAATTGTTATGATTCAAGATCAAACTTGAATCATAACCTAAGAATAAGGGAGTATGGGATGAGAAGAGAAGTGAAAGAGATGGGAATTAGAGAGAAATTAGGGTTGAGAGAGGAAAGAGATCAATTTTCTATTCAATGAATGTCAATTACTAGAGAGCACACTCTTTATACACATTTGAATAAGAGAGCAAAATATCTAACTATTCAATGCATCAAGACTCAAGCTTAACCGACTTTATTAACTAACAATCAAAATAAGGCGCCAAACTAAAAAATGAACCTCTACGGCTAACAATCCAACAAAACGCAGAGTTTTGATGATTTTTAATACTCAAACGCGACTCGATCATAACAAAGAACCCATTAATACCGTGATCACATGGAATATACAACTTTATATGCAACCATGCACACTTTCAATGCATAACATATCCTCAAACATATACTGTCAACAAAAAGTTTTTCTAAAGATGATTATAAGTTACCCTATCAATACTGCACATATCCATTGGTATGTATCTTTCGATATAATCTTTACAAAATTTCAGCACATTCTTCATTGATGAAGAGAATGCATATGACTATAGACATGAACAAATACACCACCATTATCAGAACTTCCAATGTATCAATACATCTGCAATTCCCCTAAGAAATCCAACTCTTTGACTTGAAAGGGCGTGCTTGCGGCCAGGGGATATTGTGGTAAAAGGGACCATGTGGAAAATTGGGGACGGTAGTTGGTATTATTTTGGCATGACAAATGGGTTTCAGATACAACTCTTGCTAAGATGGTTTCCTGAGGCAGCTTTAGCAGCGATCCAGGACATAAAGTGGCTCCTGTTATCCGAGAGGATGAATGGAATTTAGAGCTTATTAAGAGTCTGTTGCCTTATCACTTGTGTGAGTTGGTTCTAGGCATACCTCTCCCAAAGAACAATACTAAGGATGGGCGGTGTTGGGGTTACTCATCCTCTTGTAATTTTTGCATCATATCCGCTATCTAGTTAGCTCATCGACTTATTTTATGGAAAGGCAGGAACTCAAGGGGAGTTTTAGATGGATCTAAGAGCTTGATATACACTAAGTTCGTTTTTGGCACATCTTGAATAAGGGCTTGGCGTTGGGTGCTCTCAAGAATGGAAATTGATGTGCACCAGATTAGGATTTACTTTTTATCATTAGGACTGATGCATTAAGCTTTCCCTTGCCTAGAGAATTTGCCCTTATGTCTACTTTTCCTTCGCCTTGTAAAAAAAATATTAATTTATCTTAAATTAAAAAAAATATTAATTTATCTTAAATTTATGATGTAATTGATTTATCATAAAGTAAGTTAGCAAAAACACTCTATTGATCCGCATTTTTTAGAAACGATAGTCAAATACGATACAATACAACTGATCACATGTGATAATGTAAGCATTTAGTATCATGAATATATAATAGTAACAAATCTTTACAAAGAACTTTCACTTATAGAGTTGGAAACCACTCACTTGAATATAGTGTTTTACAATCCTTCAACTGTACCAATCAGGATCAATTTCACCAATTTCTCCCTACAACAGAACATTCCAATTTATAAATACAAACACGACATCATTTGATGTAAGCATTACCAAATGTGTTTTATTTATATGCCATCACAATTCACCTCACATAAAAACTTTTCTAATGAATTGATTTTCTCTACACTACAAGAAAATGAAATACTTGTGGCGAATTAAATACGGCATAAAAGAAACATTGTATTAGAGTTGTGGTAGGAGCATCTAATACGACAAGCAAAACCACGCTGTATTAGGCCACTAGGCAGTATCTACTGGAAAAAGTGTATTGTGTTACACAAAACCTATAATAGACCTATTGCAAGGTAAAATGCACCGCATTAGGATAAATATACTGAATGTACATTAGACATAATATGAGGTATATATAAGGTTCATCTATTAGGCCTATTGCGAGGATATGTTTCCTCGTATTAGGTTATACTTATATAGATTTATTACGGGGATAAATTGTGCCATAATAGACCTATGAGGTCGAACTTGTATTACACATATTACGGGGTAAAAATGTGGCATAATAGGCCAATTTATGTTATACCTATTACAGGAGACAAATACGTTGTATAGAGATGAAAATCTATCAGGCCTATTGCGAGGATAAGTTTCCCTGTATTAGGTTATACTTATATAGACCTATTACAGGGATAAATTGTACCGTAATAGATCTATGAAGTCGAACATGTATTAGACCTATTATGGAGATAAATTATGCCGTAATAGCCCTATGAGGTCGAACTTGTATTAGACCTATTACTGGGATAAATTGGTCTTCTAAATACACTCAATTCTCACTCTTCCTCGCTCTCACTCTTGTTGTTTCTCTCTTTCTCACACTCAGTTGCTCCTGCTCTCATCTCATTCTCAATGGTTACTATTTCTTTCTCTTTCTCTCATCTCAATCTTGATCTAGGGTACAACAATCACAGTCATCGACTTGCTCGAAATTGTGAGTTCTCCATGCTGATTGTGTAAGGTTTCGCTCTAAATCGTGCTTAGACTCTTATTTTTGCCCTAATCAGTGAAAAAGTTCTCAATCTAACCCTACAATGTGATAGTGTTTATTTTTTTGTCCTAAATCTTGATTGTTTTCTCTTTTCAGCTTAAAATCATTACATTGTGTTTATTGTTCATGTTTTTTTTATCCCAAATCATGATTTCTCTCTAATTTACCCGTTCACTTGGCAAATGAGGCCAAGCTTAGTGGACCTGTGCAATATTGTTGGATGTATCAAATTGAAAGTTAATTCTTATTTCTTTGGTTCATGTTGTAATCATGCAATAGGCGTGCACTCCCTACTTCTTTTCCTTGTAGAGAGATGCATACATACAAATCATATGTGTGCACAACAAAGCTTGCCCAGAAGGCTCCATAGCTGAAGCTTATATTGCTGATGAATGTAGTAAATTTTGCTTGAGGTACTTGAGTAAGATAGAGACCATATTTAACAAGGTACCAAGGAACGATGATCCAATTATGGAGCAAAATGATTGTTTATCAATCTTCTAGAGGATTGGGCAACCATTAGGCAAAGGAGATAGAAAATTTTTGAGTTTTGAAGATTACAGGAGAGCTCATTTGTATATTTTGAAAAATTATGGGGAAGCACGCTCCTTTATGGAGTATGCTTATTTCCTAAACTTGTTTAAGTTTTTGTATGAAGGTTTTCAGTACATACAATTGTGTCTTTTTTTACACCTCAGTGACTATGAAACTATAACTAGGCATTCACGACAAGACTTAGCACGGTGGTTTGAATGCCGATTAAGTATGTTCTATTTTTAAACTCAATGCCTCTCTACATCATGGTTGTTTTGAGATTAAAATCGATCTTTGTTTTTTCCTTCCTCTTAATAGGTTACACAATTAAGGACAGAGAAAAATGGACGGGCTACGAATGATTTGTTGCTTTTGGCACAACAACCATTTAACCTAGTGGCTTTGTATGAGGGATATGTTGCTAATGGATATAGATTTCATATGGAGAGATGTGCTAAAAAGCGCAAAACTCAAAATTGTGGAGTTGTTGTAAAGGGAGGCATAGAAAGCCGGCCCGGGGGGGGGGGGGGGGGGGGGCGGAAGCTTATTATGGAATATTAAAAGAGATTATTTAGCTAGAGTATAGTGAGAAGAAGAAAAGAGGGTTTTGTCACAACTATAACTACTATGACACCCCATTTGACGAAACTGATGAGTCCTTTTGGGACATAGATGTGTCTATCCCTAGTAATGACCATGATCATCAAGTAGAAGCAAGGATTGCGGGTACTCTGTTAGTGAGACATGACGTAGAGTCAGAAGTTGTTGAGATTGATCCATCAAGGATACAACTTCCACGTAGAGAAGTGCAACAAGAAGAGGGGGAAGAACTTGACGATGAAGGCGACGGAGATGAGGGAGCGGAAATAGAGGACAAAGAAATCGATGTTGAAGATGAAATAAGTGATAATGATTTTGATAGTAAACAATAGGGTATCATGTTCTTATCTTTTTTATATTATTTGTGAACTCCTTTGATATGTAAATTCTTTTAAATTGTTAATTTTTGCACCATGCAGATTTAGATTATATGGCGACCTGTGCCACATCTTCCTACACTGGTGAGGATCACCCTTTGGATTGCAGTACATTTGCTACAACTAGTCTTGTTAATTATATAATTATTCTAATTCAATTATATAGTGAGTCATTTAGGGTTGCATTGTAGAGGGAGTTGCACTATAGTTGGTCGCACTAGTGAGGCTGGCCCTTCACAGCCTGGTATGTTTCTCTATTACCTTTTATGAACTTTGATACACTCAATTTTATAGTGAGCCATTTAGGGTTGCATTGTACAGGGAGTTGCACTAAAGTTGGCGACATTGGTGAGGCTAGCCCTTTGCCTCCTGGTATGTCTCTCTATTACATTGAGTGAACTTACCTCTTAGTTGTACGAAATAGGTGTTGGCAGATTTGCCTCTTTGTTCTAGAGGACAAGTTTGATTTAAAGTCTTGACCTCCAAAAAGAGAGGTGTTTACAACTTTGGGGAATAATGATAGGTAATGTTGTTTCTGATGTTTTCTAAGAACTAGTTATTCCAAAAATTTAATGAGGTACAAAAGTTTGCCCATTGACAATACGCAGTAGCTATGTGCATGTTTGGATGCTTACATAATCCGATTGGAGATCCTGTTGAAAAGGAAAAATTGAAAATACCAAATCAAATTACTACCAAAAAGTGCACCAACACGCCGTCACCGGATCCCATTAGAACTCCGAAGTTAAACGTGCTTGGGCGAGAGTAGTACCAGGATGGGTGACCTCCTGGGAAGTCCTCACCCTCAAGTTGGGGGCACTGGGAAACAGCCTCTCTTCAGGTTAACGCCCTGAAGGGGGAAGACTGCTTACATCCCCCCCCCCCAGACCCTGCGTATGCGGGAGCCCTTGAAGCACTGGGCATATTCTTACCAAATCAAATCACTCTTCCTTTTTCTAAACTCTAGAGCATAACAAAATACAATATGAAACAATTATTTTTTTGTATCAAAAAAATCACCTGCTTAATTAGTCATTTTCTTTCTGAATGACCTAGCCGCCGTATGCATTTAAATCACAGTTGCAAAAACGGTGTCATGATTTAATATAATAAATTGCAGGTATGAGTGTTCATTTTTTAATGTAATATTTGAGTTTAATTGCTTTGCAAAGTTAATGTGTTGTGGTATCGAGGTGTTGATTAGCAATAATCATTTTGGGTTTTCTAAATGAATTTATGTTAACTCACCTTCGCATTTGGAAAAAATTTGAATGAACAGTCACACAATAATTAATTTATGTATCTCTTTAATATTTCAAAATGAAGATACAATTATGAATACGTTTTAAAAAATAAAATACAACACAATACGCATTATGGAGGCCATCATGACCACTCGAATAACAACTAGCTCAAGATCCATTACGTGATAACCTTTATTTGTCACATATGCATATTATGCACATACCGCTGCTAGAAATTGTAAACAAGATGATTACTGTCATCTGGGTGAATTCGTGGTTGCCAATGGGGCGTTGGTCTAACAGGCGTACAACAAGAAAGTTGAAGCCCTCGGCAAAAAAATCCTATGTTCAAATCCTCCATTCCAACTCATCTATCTGCCTACCGAAAAAAGAGAATGCTTTGTAGTCCTTATTTTATATTTCTTATTACTCATTAAAAAACTTTTGATTTCATGGCCTGAGACTATAACTCCATTTTTACATCAAATTCCTCTATAGAAATTGAGCTTATTCTTCATGTTAAGAGACTCACATGGAGTCTGTTTTTCTTGTGACAAGAAACGACAAAGAAAATCAAAAGCTTATTCTTCATTCAGTTTTCCAACTGGTTTCTTTGTTGATGATCTTTTGGTTTTCCTTTGATTACTGCAATAAAACGCTTCATGTGTACATAATGAGTATGCAATTAAATATCCACTACAATTACAGATTGAAAGGAACATCTTTGTATGATTTTGTACTCTAATGTTGAGTAATGAATAAAAGATTCATTATGGTTTCTATGTTTTATTCCATGCAGTCAAGCGCACCCCTGGTCAGGGTAGGGGCTTAAAGTACAAGAAAAAGAGGGCTAGCAAACCAGGGCGAGTCCCAGCGGAATTCCTTCCTAACTTGATGAGAGTGGTAGGAGAAAATGCAAAACAGTTCATAGCGGGGATAGGTATGATAGTGCAACAATATTGTCCGTTTAACTTTGAGTATTTTAGAGATATTGATCGAGACACTGTCTCCTAAATTCTTTCCAAAGTCAAGGTAAAACAATAATTTATATTTCAGGAAAAGACACTACCTCTGTTCTTATTTTTTTTTTAAAGTTATTCATTGGATAAGTATGTTAGTCTTACTATCAGATCTTTGTGAAAAGAAAGCTTCTGATTGTTCATACTTGCGCCAGCCTTTTCACTCTTTTTGCTATGATGTGAGAGAATTTATTCCTAATTCCTGTAAATTTTCATTTAACTCTTGAAAATCAGGCGTCTATAATTCTTATAGCAAGCCTCCAAGTGTTCAGTTCATGGAAAATCTTGAGTTTTATATAGAACTTTTCTAAAAACTGCATTTTCATTTAAAACAAATATGCTTAAAATGTTGTGCTTCTCCTGTTTTTCTGGAAAATTTGTCTGATTTTCTGTACTAAGAATTGGATAAATGTTCTCCTTTGTTTCCAAGTCTTATGATGTTTTTGTGAATTATCAGGATGTTTCATACTAATAAGATTCTATGTATTCATGTTATTGTTAAGACATGTTTTTGCTCCTTGATGCGTGTATGTTAAAAGAGTCGTACTAAAGCAAATGGAAAAGAGCTATGGGGATTGGAGATGCAGCCTCAAAAGGCCCACTATTACAAGAATAAAATGGATGAAGATCGCCTAGCGAGTTGCCCCTCTGAAATTGATCCTAAAGCTTGGCAGCGGCTAGTTATGTCCTATTGGGGATCGGCTAAGCAAAGGGTAATTCATTAAATTGTTATCATATATGATTTATAGTGAGAAAATAAATTATTTTACTTATTATTTTGTGGCAATTCAAGGGAAGAAGAGAAAAGAATGGACAAAGTCGACTGAAACAAAAAATGGTTCACCACGTTGGAGCAAAATCTATTGCGAGGATTATGCAAGAAATGGTAATCCCTTAAACCAGCTCATGTGATTGATATCTATTTTGTATTCACATTTTAAGTTTCTATATAAATCATTTGTCACCTAGTTAGGGAAGAATATATTCCGCTCATCTATTTGTAATTCACTTGTTGGACCCTCGAAAATCAAGCGGGGAAATTTGGTTCCCAGGCTGTAGCTGTATTGACTGGCTATTAGAACAGGTTGACAGATAATGAAGACTTTGACTTTATTGTCAAATGCCTAGTGAACATGAAAGTAAATATGATCTGATTTAATAGCTTTATGTGCGGAAAATCTCAACTCCCAGTATACAATCCGAATCAAATACCACGACAATACGAGAAGTAAATGGATTAAAAGAGAAAAGAAACAAATGAAACAAGAATTTACGTGAAAACTCCTCTACAATCGAGAGGGGAGAAAACCAATGGCGAAGATTGAAGCTTTTATTGTTGAATCGAAAAGAAAAATTACAATTACTCCTTTTCTCTTTCTCTCCCACTCTTTTGACGCGGTGCCACAAGGGAAACACTCACGAATTATAATTGGATTACACCGGACGAACCCTATGTCACTATATATACACGCGTGAAAACGTGGCTCCCAGTCGATCGGGGGGGGGGGGGGGGTCCCGATCGATCGGCGCTGCTACAGCTTTAGTCCGTTAATTCTGCTTTTTTGCCCGATTGATCGGTACTACCCTCGGTCGATCGGCGCCCTCACGGCCTCCTCACTTATTTTCCAAGGAATTTTGAGACAAATCTCCACCTTGGCTCAAAATTAACATCAACAATAAAATAACTCCGCATTCTCCACAAAGGCACCCTTAACCAGGGCTAACACACATCAAACGCAAAGACCCGCCAAATTCTAGCAATGCTCGAATTTGCTCCCTAGTAGTACCTTAGTGAACATGTCAGCTGGATTGTTCTCAGTCCCTATCTTTTTCAACTCCACCGTCTGCTCATCAATTAGATCTCTAATGAAATGATGCTTTTCATCTATATACTTTGTTCTGTCATGATGTGACATCTGACCCTTCGCCAGGTGAATGGCGGACTAACTATCATAGTAGACTCTAACAGTGCCCTGCTCAACACTGATCTCACTAATCAGACCCCTCAACCAGACAGTTTCTTTGAATGCTTATGTGACTGCCATATACTCGGCCTCGGTAGTAGACTGTGCTGTAACAGACTGTGGACACGCTCTCCAACTGATAGCTGTGTCCCCTAAACAAAACACATATCCTGATGTTGACTTCCTCTTATCGAGGTCTCCACCATAATCAGAATTTACATACCCATCCAAGCAACATTTACTTTTCTCATATTCTAAACAAACATCAGAAGTTCCACAAAGATACCTGAGAATCCATTTCACTGCATGCCAATGCTCTTTACCTGGATTCGCCATGGACCTACTGACTCTGCTCACTGCAAAAGCAATATCTAGACGCGAACAAACCATCGCATACATAATACTGCCTACCGCACTAGAATAGGGAATCTGAGACATGTACCAGACGTCCTCAGTCTGAGGAAAATCAAATGCTAAAAGCCTGAAGTGAGCTGCTAAGGGCGTGCTAACTGGATTAGCATCCTTCATATGAAACCTGTCTAATACCTTCTCAATATACTTTTCCTGTGACAAGTATAATTTTTCGGCTTTTCGGTCTCTACGAATCTCCATGCCTAAAATATTCTTAGCTGATCCAAGATCTTTTATCTTAAGCTCACTCTTCAACATAGATTTCAAGTCATTAACATCCTTCATGTCTCGTGCTGCAATCAACATATCATCAACGTATAAAAGCAAATAAACAAAGGAGCCTGTATCAGTCTTTTTGAAGTACACACAGCTGTGGTACTTACTTCTGATGTACCCATGACCTGTCATGAACTGAACAAATCTCCTATGCAACTACCTAGCAGACTGCTTCAAACCATACAAAGACTTCTTAAGCAAACATACATGGTCTTCCTTTCCTTCTACAACGAAGCCCTTGAGCTGATGCATATAGATACTCTCTTCTAGTTCACTATGTAAAAATGTAGTCTTTATATCTAACTGCTCAAGCTCTAAGTCATGCATGGCTACTAAAGACAAAAGCGCACGAATTGAAGTATGTCTAACTCCAGGCGAAAATATATCATGAAAATCTACACCATGTACCTGACTGTAGCCTTTAGCTACCAAACGTGCCTTGCATCTTACATCTTCAACTCCAGGAATGCCCTCCTTTCTTGTGAAGACTCATTTGCAACCAATCAGTCTTTTCCCTGTTTGAGGCTTCACGAATTCCCATGTCTGGTTCTTATGAAGAGACTGCATCTCTCCATTCATAGCAACGAGCCACTTCTCAGCATCTGATCTCGATACAGCCTCAGAATTCGAAGTCGGCTCACTGTCATCTAAAGACTCATCAGTTATAAGGGCATAAGCAATCAGCTCCTTATACCCATATCTCTCCGGAGGCCTGATCTGTCACCTTGGTCTACCACTAGTTATAGTATTTTTCTCTACCTACTGACTCATTTTTGCATTATCAACAACATTAGAAACCCATACCTGAGGTGCCGGAATACTCTCTAGCTGAACTACCTGCTGATCTGACTGTATCTGTGTAATATCAAGTACCTCAACTTGAACTGAATCACTATCAATGGAGGGTGTGTGTGGCGGATGCAGTAGAGCAGACTCATCTAAAGTAACATCTCTACTAGTCAGAAACTTCTGAGCACTGGGATCCCATAACCTATATCCCTTCACACCTGGCGAATAACCAAGAAAGATGCATTTCTTAGCCCTAGGCTCCAGCTTTCCATCATTAACATAAGCATATGCAGGACAACCAAACACTTTTATCTGAGAATAATTAGAAATAGAACCAGACCATACCTCTTCAGGTGTCTTCATCTGCAATAAAGAATGTGGTGTCTTGTTCACAAGGTAGCAAGTCATGCTAACTGCTTTTTCCCACCATTCTCTTTTCAAGCCTGCATTTGAAAGCATACATCAAGCCTTCTCAAGTAACGTTCTGTTCAATCTTTTAGCCACTCCATTTAGCTGAGGTCGACCTGGACATGTTCTGTGTCTGATTATACCCGGATCTTCACATAATCGAGTGAAGTCACCTTCAACAAACTCAAGACCATTATTAGTCCTCAACCTCTTTATCGGCTTCCCAGTCTATTTTTCAAGCAGAATCTTCCATTTCTTGAAGACATCATACACTTCGTTTTTCTGCTTCAGAAAATAGACCAAACTTTACGTGAATAATCATCAGTAAACGTTAGGAGATACTTGGACCCACCTTTAGAAGCCACTCTGGAAGGTCCCCACAGATCAGAATGTATATAATCTAACGTTCCCTTTGTCTGATGCACTGCTAGCTTGAAGCTGACTCTCTTCTGCTTGCCATACGCACAGTGCTCACAGAAATCCATTAGTCCTGTTGACTGACCACAAAGTAGTCCCCTTTTACTCAACTCAGATAACGCCTTATCACCAATGTGACCCAGTCTCATGTGCCACAGTCTCATGATCTCTGCATCTATCATAGTAGATGTGGAAACAGCAACTGAACTGCATAACCTTCAGCAGTGTACTCATACCCATTAAACTCAAGGGTACCAAGAGAAATCAAGTTTTTCTTCAACTCCGGGACGTGACGTACATCACTCAAAGTTCTAATAGTCCCATCAAACATCCTCACACGTATTGTCCCAATCCCCACTACGTTACAAGCAGCGTCGTTACCCATCAAGACAACTCCACCTTGTATAGACTTATACGTGGAAAACTAGTCTCTATTTGGACTAACGTGCTATGAACAACCTGAATCCATGACCCACTTATCCTTGGACCTGGACTGAGAATTAGCAACTAAGAGAAACTCCCCATCACTATCATCCTCTACAACACTAGCCACAACGGACTTATCTTTGCCCTGGTCACTCCTGTTATCTTCTTTCAATTTATTTTTATATTTATAATAGTTCTTCTTTATGTGCCCTTTCTTGTGATAGTAATGGAACGATAGGTTCTTATGTCTAGATTTAGACCTAGACTTCTTCCCACTATCGGATCCCCTATGTTCTGTTCTATCTCTCAGATGCAAACCACTACCTGACTCATTCACCGAGTCGGATAATTCCCTATCTACTCGTTCTTTACTCACAAGGTGTTTTTTCACCTCATCAATAGTAATGGTCGGTTTACCCCTGTATATCATGCTTTCTACAAAGCCCTTATACGAATTAGAGAGTAAACATAGTAACAACATAGCTTGGTCCTCGTCCTTAGGGACATCATCCAATTCCTTTAATTCTTGTACGATAGATGTAAACTAGCTAAGATTTTTTTTAAGAGATGTACTTTCTGCTATACGGAAAGTGAATAACCAACGTTTCACTGCGAGTTTGTTGGAGACTGACTTGTGGCAAAAAAATGTCTAGTAATTTCTCTCATAACTCCTTAGCAGTTTTCATCTCCAAGACCTCTGTCAAAACATCATCTGGTAAACACATCCGTGTCGCCATGAGAGCCTTATCATCCAACTCTTCCCATTGTGCATTGGTCATATCCTCGTGTTTCTTCTCTTTCCCCTCCAATGCTTTCTTTACGCCATTTTGAGTGAAGAGTCCTTTCTCATGGACCTGCTATAAGCTAAAGCTTCCTTGACCTCCGAACTTCTCTACCTCGGTCTTAATACCCGATGCCATTGTACCAATTCGAATAACTAGGCTCTGATACCAATTTGTGCGGAAAAACTCAACTCCCATTATACAATCCGAATCAAATACCACTATAATACGAGAAGTAAATGGACTAAAAGAGAAAAGAAACAAACGACACAATGATTTATGTGGAAACCCCTCTACAATCGAGAGGGGAGAAAACTACGGGTGAACATTGGAGCTTTTATTATTGAATCTAAAAGAAGAATTACAATCACTCATTTTTTCTCTCTCTCTCTCTCTCTCTCTCTCACTCTTTTGACGTGGAGCTACAAGGGAAACACTCAAGAATTATAATTGGATTACACTGGAAGAACCCTACGTCACTATATATACACGCCTGAAAACGCGGCTCCTGATTGATCGGCTCCAAGCCGATCGATTGGCACTGCTACGGCTTCAGACCCTTAATTTTGCTTTTCTGCCCAATCGATCAGTACTTCCCTCGATCGATCGACACCGTCACGGCCTCCTCACTTATTTTTCAAGGAATTTTGAGACATTTTCCTAACACTTTATAATCATGTATAATGCATTGAAAGTTTAATCTATATTAATAATAACATTTTATTTATTGACTTTGTAGCAAAGAAGACCGGTCGAGGATCAGCACCCCGAGTATATCAGATTATTCGAATGACAAAAGCAAAATTCTAATGGTACTTGGGTTGACGTCCTTGTAGAAGAGGCATATAATACTCTTTTGAAGTCACATGAAGAGCAAATAGCGAAGTATGGCTTCGACAACCTGACGATTGCCGAGGCATTTACAAAAGGCCTTAGCCATCGGTCAGGACATCAGAGAAGCATGGGAGCCGGGCCTCCTCCAGCAATTAGGAGGCAATGCATTTATGATTTTGATGACCGACCTCACGTATCTCAAGAAGAAATAGCTCAATTGTGAGATGAGCTCATCGAGAAGGAAGCGTAAGCAACTAAGAGGGAAGCCCGATTGAGAGCTGAACTCACGGAGAAAGAAGCCCAAGCTTTCGAGAGGGAAGCCTGGTTGGCAGCTGAGCTCGCGGAGAAAGAAACCTAAGCTTTCGAGCGGGAAGCCCAATTTATAGCTGAGCTTACCGAGAAAGATGCCCAAGCTGTCCAGAGGGAAGCCCGGTTTAAAGAGGAGCTTATGTCCATGATACAGTCTATGGTGAATTTTTTTTTGTTTGTTGATCTATATTAAATTAAGATGACTGGATTTATCTATTCATAAAAATAAATTTACATGCAGATACAAAATCAAATTGGATGTGGGCAACGAAGCTCTTCGATTTCTTAGAGAAGCACTTGTACTGACTTTTGATATGTTTAAGCTGATGAGATTGTAATGACTTATGTAATTTATTTATTTATTTTTTGAGTTTCTTTAGTTGTTTTTATTACAATTTGGTACTTTTGACATTATTTTGAAAATTTCAGTAGTAGTTGATATTGTATTTTATAAATTTAGTGGGTTTTGATATTATATCTTGTAGTCTTGAATGGCATAATATCTACTCATGTGTTCCCAATAAAATGGATCAAATTATGTAGCAAATATAGTTTTCAGTTTACTTATGGCAGACAATAGCATAATATGGCTTCAAAAAACGCGTTGTATTAGGTGTACCAAGACAAGGCCTAATATAGGGATTTTTGCACGACGAAATAACATTATGGCTAATACCATGCAAAGCCTTAAAGTGGCATTCCCCATATTTTGTTGTATTAGGTCTCCCAAGGCCTTAAGTGGGGATTTCTGGTGTTGTAATAGGGGGTATAAAATATGACATTAAATGTCCCCGTATTAGGTTGGAGCAGGTACCAAGGACTAAAGCGGGATTTTTGGCGCCGTAATAAGGGGGTATCAAATACAGCGTTAAATATCCCCGTATTAGGCTGTATTGGGTGTCCTACGAGAAGGCCTAACACGGGGGTTTTCGTGCTGTAATAAGGGGCATCAAATACAGTGTTAGATATCCCCGTATTAGGCCATACAAGGTGTGTCATGACAAGGCCTAATACGGGGCTTTTTAACACCTTATTAAGTGGCATCAAATGTGGCGTTAAATACCCCCGCATTAGGTGTATCATAACAAGGCCTAATGCGGGGATTTTTCCCGCCGTAATAAGCTTATGGCGTTAAGTATCTCCTTGTTAGGTGCCTCATGACAAGGCCTAATGCAGGTATTTTTCTTGCCATAATGAGCTTACAGTATTGTGGGTAGTCGTGGCCACGGGCCGGGTCAGGGAGCCGGGCCCAGCCGGGGGGGCTCCAGGGCCAGGCCAAGGCTCGGGCCCTCTTTTTTGACAGAATTAAAAAAAATTTAAATAATACAAAGTCATTTTGTACTAAAATTATTGTAATTCATTGATAAATAGTATGAGATACAAATATATTTTTTTCAAGCACTAATAATACTAAATATACATGTTCAAAAAAAATAATACTAAATATATATAATAAAATAAAATATACAATAAGTAATGGTAAATATCTTATCAAAAAAAAAATGGTAAAAAAATTACGTAACAAGTACAAATACAACGCAGTTGGGGCCTAATATTTAAAAATACAAATTTGTTTATCAAAAATTATAAAGTTTGACCTATGGGGGGTGCGATCGTCTTTTGACTTAAATATTTAAAAGTAAATAATTGACATAAAAAAGTGTTGATATCAGTCGCACGGGGTGGGGGGGTTTCTATGCCATCATTTGACGTATCACATCGCTCGATGAATCCAGCTTCATTCTCTGTTGATCTCTTGCCTCAGCTAGCAGCCAATCCTTCAAGCACACGGACATCTCTAAGCTTGACGGCAATAGCTACGCCCTCTTCATTCCAAGCAACCTACCACCAAGACTGAAAGCACACTCCGATGCTATTGAAGACACTGGACAACTTAGTATATCACGTGCCATGGTGGATAGCACGGAATACTGGGTTTGGTTTGTGTTCCACCATTGTAAAAGCTCAAAAAGCGGGTTGGCCGGCGGCCCGAAAATATGGACCAACGGTGTCTGCAAATAATAATCTAGCTCGTCACATGACGTGGGGGCTACTATGGGCGTAAATTGCTCCAACAGCTTCCACGGATATGACGTATATGAACTACTTCCACTAGATATGGAAGATCCTACTGAAGCAGTACTAGGATATGGATTATTGGATGCTAATTGGGGAATATTGAGAAAATAATTTATGCAAGTCGTTATCGACATCGGCAATGAAAGTGTCGATATTAAGACTTGGATGCAAATATTTGAAAAAATGTTGGCAAAACAAGTTTAAATCCTCGCGTTTACAACGAGGATCTAAAATAGTTCAGAATAATATTTGGCAAACTTTTCTTTCATTGCCTTGATCGATTCGAACAAAATGGGGTTGGATTCATTATCCACCATCCAATTGGCAATATCAAGTAATCTTGATATTGCTTGAAGCATGGTCGGATAGCTGCAACCAGAAAAAAATTTCGTGGCCTCTTTAAACATGCTAAAAAGGTTACAAATTTGATCTATTGTCTCCTAATGTATACCGGCCAGGTTGTAATCGCTCCATTCTGTACGATTTTTTGGTGCGAATTCCATCAGAATGTCTTTGTATGGTAGAATGCGCTCTAACATTTCTACCGTAGACGACCACCTAGTTTGGGAGTCTAATTTGAATTGTTTATATTCTATGTTATGCAACCTACATAAATTTCTAAATCTTTTTTTTCTAGTGCCGGATGATTTAATAGATATTATTACTTATCTTAAGGTGGTAAGAGATACGCTTACAAGATCTAAACCATCCATTACCAGTAAATACAAAATATGACAAATGCAACGAATATGGAAACACTTCCCACCTAACATGGGTCTCATTTGCCTAATTAAATGTATAACGGATGCAGTGTTATTGGTAGCATTGTCGAATGTAATACTAAAGATACGTCGCTCTATGCCTCAGTCGCGGACTGCCGACATAATCGCACCCGTAATTATCTCGGCAGTGTGGGAGCAATCTAAAAGTCCAAAATGAATTATCCTCTTTTGGAGGATGTAGGAGTCATCGGTCCAGTGTGCCGTGATACACATATAATGTTGGCCGGGTTTCAACGTCCATATGTCCGACGTCAACTAGAACATGCTCGTGTTCGTTGCAAAAATAGTTAAGACCCCGGCTTTCATCCCATGGTACAACGTAAAAGCCTCCCGCTTTACGGTGTTTCGAGGAATCCTCACAATGGCGGGGTTCACATTTTGTTGGAGGTAGTCGACGAAATATGGGTTTTCGCCGGCATTGAAAGGCCTTTCACCCAAAACTATGTATTTAGCTAGACCCTTTCGGTTGCCCTCTTGAGAGAACCTAAAATTAGCAAGTGCACCGGTCACTTGCTATACTATACGTTGTTGGCTATTATCTGGGTATTGCTCGGGTGGCACCTAAGTATATGTCTGTTTAATGTGCTTGTCCCACTGCCAGGTTGATGGCTAAAAGTCCTAGCTGGGTCACATAAATTATAAGTTGCTTTATTAGTTATCTTATTAAGGGTAAAGTGATTCCATACCCCACTAGTTGTACGGCTACTAGTAGAGGTACTAATTTCAGGCTGGGCTTCGGTGGTGGGCGTGGGTTCCTTATCAGTTTGTGAGTCTCCAACCCCACCACCACCCGACTCATGATAATCTTGTTATTGCGAAAAGTCATAATCTATGCTATCATCAGTGTATTGGGGTGATGGGCCTGGTTGTATAAAAGCTCGTTCTTCCGTATTAAGTACGACAATTCTACTCCTTTTAGGGATTCTGGGTGGCCGAGAAGAGCTAGAACTAGCACGACCGGCTCCAGAGAATGATGAAGATTTGTGTGCCTTATTAGTAGAAGTGATTAGTATTTATAAAATGCAAGTAGTAAAGCAAATTAAATAACTAAAAATGCGAATCAAATAAAATTGCGATACTAAAATTACCGAAACGAGATAACAATGAAATTCGAACTTCAGCCAAACACTTTGCGAACTTCGAACTTTATAGCACAATTTTGCAATTAGCAAAGGTTGAAGAAGATGGAAGATGATGAATGTATAGGGAGAGAAGAGAGGATTGAAGATTTGGTGAGGAAATGGGTTGGGAAGGATTAAGTATTTATAGAAAAAAAATAATATAAATTTTTTTTTTTTAATTTTAGAGCCGTTGAACGGCTCTTTTAAAAGAGCCATTGCCGGCCGCGCCTAATTGCGGGCAGGTAAATTTTGCCGTATTAGCCCAATACGGCATAGCAATTATGGCAAAATTAAAGCGATTATCTACTTGGATGTAATTAGCCATATCTGCGTTTTTTATTTTTGTGGTGCCTTTATTGCCGTATTTGATAAATTTTCTTGTAGTTCTAATTGCGGACATATTGGCTCTAAATGGAGGGGTCTGTGTTTGTATCGTATTCTTCACCTGTGCAAATAAGCCTTTTTATGAAAGAACCAGCGCTCTTTTTTTTTTTTTTTTCTTTCTACTTTAATAAATTTGGTGATTTTTTAACAATTTTATTTTTACCCAACCTTCTATTTTTCCTCTTTTGACCCCCAAGTGTGGTAATCTTTTTTTATATGATTGTGATGCAGCCCCGCCTCATGTGGTGCATGGCTTGGTGACAATGCTTCAGGTTGGTGGCAAGGTTGAGAGAGGAATGTGCCCGTTAAGGCTTGGCATTAGCGGGTTCGGGGCGAGCTTGGCGTTAGCAGGGTTCAAAGCAGGGCAAGGCGTGATTCATGGCGCGATTCAAGGGATTTGGATCCGATTTGAATTTCCTTCCGTTTTTGTGATTTTATTTCATTTTTTTTTGAATTTTAAATTTGTAATTCCTTTTCTATATAAAGGGGAAGATTAGGTTAGGTTTAGGTTACCTCTTTAGGTTACTGCTCGGGTATTCACAAAATCAACGAGTTTTAGCCAATCCCTTTTAATCCGGCATCGTTTGGTACGATCAATGGGTTAGAGGCTTTTGATAGTTTAGAATCGTTGTTGTGGAGATTTATTGACTCCTCAGGCTGTGAGTGAGTGAGTTTTCTACCCTTCTTTGTAATTTTGTTATTTTCTTAATAAAATATAAAGAGAAGGCCGTTGAACCTTCTCGTAGCCCTTATTTCCTATCACGTGCTGCATCAGTTGGTATCAGAGCTTAGAACGACTTCTGAAATGGCCCGTGGGCGACCAAGGTACGCCGCCATTGGAGATATTCTTGATCGTGATGTCCAATGGTAGATTGAGATGAGGATAGGCATGAGGGAACAAGGCTTGGCGACATTGGCCTAAATGACCCCTCCGAATTCGTGGACGAATTCTCTCCAAGCCGGAGAGAATGATGCAGCCTCGCCTCATGTGGCGCATAGCTTGGTGACAGTGCTTCAGGCTGGCAGCACAAGCCCGGTGATAAGGCCAAGAGAGGAATGTGCCCATTAAGGCTTGGCGTTAGTGGGATCGGGGTGAGCTTGGCTTTAGTAGGGTTTAAAGCAGGGCAAGGCGTGATTTAAGGTGCGATTCAAGGGATTTGGATCCGATTTGAATTTCCTTCCATTTTTGTGATTTTATTTCCTTTATTTGAATTTTAAATTTGAATTTTGAATTTGTAATTTCTCCTCTATATAAGGGAATGATTAGATTAGGTTTAGGTAGAGATTATTATCCGGAAAATTCCAATTGTTTTGGTTTCTCCTTTTCTCAGGATGTGAGAAATCGAGCCCTTGTTTCTCATTTTCTCGGATGTGAGAAATCGGGCCCTTATTTCTCGTTTTCTCGGGTTGAGAAATTGAGGCTATCCTCTTACCTCTTTAGGTTACTGCTCAGGTATTTGCAGAATCAACGAGTTTGAGCCGATCGCTTTTAATCCGACATCTTTTAGTACGATCAACGGGTTAGAGGCTTTTGATAATTTAGAATCGTTATTGTGGAGGTTTCTTGACTCCTCGGGTTGTGAGTGAGCGAGTATTCTACCCCTCTTTGTAATTTTGTTATTTTCTTAATAAAATAAAAAGGGAAGGCCGTTGAATCTTTCCGTTTCCCTTATTTCCTATCACGCACTGCATCAGATTGTCAAGCATACACAAAATCCATCAACTAAATCAACTATAAAATACAATATGACATTTTTTAAAATATATTAAAAATTGATAGCAATCAGGGACCCTCATTCCAAATTAAACTAATATAATGAATTAAACAAGTCAATCAACCAATCAACAAATCACAAGTGACAAGACTGTATCTCGTATTATATAATTGTGAAAATATGATAACTCTAAACGAGCAAAACAATAGAAGAACACTTAGAATATTTGGGAAAATTGAATGATTTATTCACAAGTGATCTTCTGGATTTATACAACATAAAGAGAAGCCCAAA
Source organism: Simmondsia chinensis (assembly GCA_018398585.1). Taxonomy (NCBI): domain Eukaryota; kingdom Viridiplantae; phylum Streptophyta; class Magnoliopsida; order Caryophyllales; family Simmondsiaceae; genus Simmondsia; species Simmondsia chinensis. Next base: position 22,542,731 of record JAGTTD010000012.1, read on the forward strand.
AGACTAACCTAGATGATTAGCGAAAGAATCCTAAGCAAAATTAATTCCCGAGAGACAGAGAAATAAAAGCAAAGAAAAAACTCCTCCTCTTGCTTTCCATTGATCACGGTTACAAGGGAAGAAGGAGGCTACTAATGATACCAATTATAACCTAGTCAAATGTAATAACAATAATACTAAATGTACAATTAAAAGAAAATACAAGGAAATACATGAAAATACAAAATATTCGTATGATATTTTCAACACCCCCCCTCAAGTTGGAGCATGTAAATTTACAATGTCGAACTTGCGAAGAAGAGAAGAAAACGACGGTAAACTAAGAACATTGGTAAAAATGTAGGCCACTTGTCATGAGGAGCGAACAAATGAGGTCGATATCTCCTTAGCTAACAATTTCTCCTGAACAAAATGACAATCAATCTCTATATGCTTTGTTTGCTCATGAAAAACCTAGTTCGAGGCTATGTGAAGGTCAACTTGATTATCACAAAACAAAATAGCCGGTTGCTTCACATCAACGGCGAGATCAACTAGCAACCCTCATGACCAAACTAGCTCGCTGGCAACAGTGGCCATGGCACGATATTTTTCTTCTGTGGAGGAACGAGGAACAACTGATTGTTTCTTGGAACGCCAAGAGATAGGAGCTTCTCCAAAAAATACGACGAACGCGGATTGTCTACTAGTAGGACAATATGCCTAGTTAGCATCAAAATAAGCACGAAGGTTAAAATCATAGTTTTGTGGAAGAAAAATTCCTTGACCCGGTGTCCCTTTGAATACAAAAGGACACGGAAAGTAGCTTCCCAATGTGGTATTTGTGGATTATGCATTAACTGACTACGAATGCGAACCGCGTAACAAATGTCAGGACGAGTAATGGTAAGACAAAGCAGCCTTCCTATGACCCGTCTGTATTGACTGAGTCCTCAACCGGGTCACCAACTTCATCACTTAAATGATGATTTTGAACAATGGGTGTAGAAATTGGTTTATCTCCTAGGAGATCGGTTTCACTTAAAATGTCAAGAGCATATTTTCGTTGATTCAAAGCCAATCCATTTTGAGAACGAGCCAATTCTATCCCAGGAAAATACTTGATGGGTCCTAAATTCTTAATGCCAAACTTGACATTTAGTTTAGATTTCACCTCCTCATTATGTTCTAAGTTGTTTCCGGTAATAACAACGTCAGCAATATATACTAAAATTGAGGTATAAACCACATCGTGTTTATAGGTGAACAACGAATAATCTCACTTAGATTGTGAAAAAGCCATCCCAACGAGAAAATGCGTAAATTTCTGATTCCTATGTTGAGAGGCCTGTTTAAGTCCATAAAGTGATTTACGAAGACTACGGACTTTACCAGCATGTTTTCTTTCAAAACCTTGAGGCAATTTCTTATAAACCTTCTCATATAAATCTCCATGGAGAAAAGCGTTATTTACATCCAACTAATGTATTATCCAATTTCTAGTAACTGCAACTGCACGTACATAATGAACTGTCACTAGTTTAACAACGAGAGCAAAGGAGTCATGATAATCTATACCTTCAACCTGAGTATGGCTTTTGGCAAATAGTCTTATCTTGTGCTATTCTATAGTACCATCTGACTTGTACTTGATCTTGTAGACCCATTTGGAGTCAATAGCACGCTTTCCAAGTGGTAATTCTTCTATTGTCCATGTCTTGTTTTGTTCCAATGTTGAAATTTCTTTCTCCATTGCTTCTCTCCGATGCTGTGATCCTACAGCCTGAGCAAAGTTTCGTGGCTCATCACTAGAGGTGATGATTTGAAGCAAATCCAAGTGAAAGTTAGTAAACTGTGCATTAGACACATAATTTGATAACGGATAGACTGTACTTAAGTTAGCTGCCGAAAGGGTATCACGATGATGGGCTATAGAAGAGGGAACATCGACCATATAATCTTGATACTTAGCAGGCATTGAACAAACACGGCTTGACCTTCCCGACCTAGTACAACTCTGCTTCTCTCCTCCATTGTCCCGACTGAGTAGTACTTGGTCACTGTTCTGACCGAACACTGTTCGGTCAGAATCTGCAGCATCGTCTAATGATGATGCTGCTTCTTTTTGTTGCAAATTCACCACCCATGCTTGTAAAATATCCCTATCCTCAACATAGCATATTCAATCTAAAACATCATTACAAAAATTATTTTGCTCCTTCCCCTCAAGATATGAAAATATATTTTCCTGAAAAATCACATCATGAAAGATAACAAACTTCTTATTACTGAAATCATCAACCTTATACCTCTTCTTTCCATGGGGATAACCAACGAAAGCACAACTATTTGTCCAGCTACCAAATTTATCCTTACTACGATGTTTACTATGGACATAACATAAAGATCCAAAAACATGTAAATGTTTATATGAAGGAGTTTTACCAAGCAACATTTCGTAAGGAATTTTATTATTGAGTCTAGGTGTAGGCATGAGATTAATCAAATATGCCGCCGTCAACACACATTCCCCCCAAATTTGGATAGGGAGGCCGGCCTCAAATCGGATAGCCTGACCAACTTCAAGAAGGTGAAGATGCTTCCTTTCCACAACCCCATTTTGTTGGGGTATGTCATTACATGAATTCTGTATTTGTGTGCCTTTTCCTGCATAAAAATCAAGTAACGACCCAAAGAGAAATTATGTACCATTATCACTTGTTTAACACACAAATCGTACTGAGTTTGTACCAATTCAAAGAAATCCATAAGAATTTTGTGAGGCTAAGATTTGTCTCACATTAAGTATACCCAAGTACACTTACTAAAGTCATCAACAATACTGAGAAAGAAACATGCACCAGTCATTGACAAAGTATGATAAAGACCTCAAATGTCACAATGAATCAACTCAAAACAAGTAGTAGTTCTACCAACGAAAATAGGAAAGTGTAATCGTGTCTATTTAGCCCGATGACATGAAGCAAAAACAACATAAAAATTAGTACCAACATCCAAACTAGTAAAACTACACAGTTTAGCAAATGGCACATGCCCCAATCTACTATGCCACAAAATACCCTTGTCGGTGGTGCTTTCAACGTGAGCAGCCTTCGGAACAACACAGCTCTCCAACATGTATAGCCCATCTCGTTCTTTTCCCGCTCCAATCAGCCTCCTTGATGGAAGGTCCTATATGACACAGAATTTTGAAAAGAATGTTAGTGCATAATTTATATCTCTAGCCAATTTGCTTACGGACAATAACTTACAATGAAATCCTAGAATCTGTAACAAGTTTTTGAGAACGATATCGTTCGTGATCCTTGTGCGACCGATATGTGAAGCAGACAGACAAGTGCCATTCGAAAGCCGAACCGGTTTGACCTTAGTGTTAATATGAGCATCACGCAAAACAAACTCCGACGAGACCATATGATCTGTTGCACTCGTGTCAATAATCCAAAAATTATTACCAAATGATGCCTGACCAGTCAGATTTATGCATGGAGCATTATTTTTTGGGCTGAGAAGTGCCAACAATTGCTGATATTGAGAAGCTGAAATACTAATGAGTAGGCTCCCTTCTTGCTGCCCAGTTGCTGCACCACTACGTGCCGACGCTATGCATGCTGCGGCTGCTGCGCAGCAGCCATAGCAACCCTTTTTCCCTTATTTGCATTATGTTGCTTCGGTCCAGCAGGATATCCAATCAATTCAAAACAGTGTTCTCTTGAATGTCCCTGTTTCTTACAACAAGAACAAAATAAATGGTTAATGTGTTTTTTTTTTTGGGGGGGGGGGGGGGGGGGGGGGGGGGGGGGGGGGGGGGGGGAGGGAATTGACCTATTAGAAAGTGATGAGCCACCTCCTATATCCACGCTATTTGCTTTAGCAACAAGGGTCGTGGCCTCTTGAACAACGATGGTACCCGACGCAATGCACTGTTGTTTTTCCACTTGACAAATCATTGAATATGCACCAGAAATTAAGGGAAGAGGTTTAGTGTTCATCAATTGAGATCAGGCCATGGAAAAGGATGGGCCTAAGCCCATCAAAAAATAAGCAACCTCTCCATGTTCCGTATAGCCGTAAATGCTTGGGCAGAGCCACAAGTACACGAAGGATTCTACTCACAGATTGTGATTCCCTCTGGTCTTGGTGGATCCATGCCAACCGTCTCTAGTGAAGGAGCTTCTGGGAGGTTCGGCCTACAAGTTCAATTCCTTGGTCGTAGAGGAGCATCCTTGGCATTCGGCCGTTGTGTGATAGGGCTTTCAGGCATATCATTGGGGACGGCTGGGATACTACTCTTTGGAAGGATTATTGGCTACCTTGCGGGCGACTTACGGGGCGATTCACGTACCGCCTTTTGCACTCCACTGGTCATCTCTAGGGCTCTCGTGTTTCGGATATTATTGAGGGTGATCAGTGGCAGTTTCCTGAGGATAGGATTGAGCTGCTGCCTATTTGGGCATCTGTCAATTTCAGGCCTCAGCCAGGTGTTGCAGATTCTATTAGGTGGATAGGTGACCGCTCAGGGGTATTCACCACCAGATCGGCATGGGAGATGATCCGTAGTAGGAGGGTGGATGACACCATCCACCATCTCCTCTTGTCCTAGTTGCACATTCCGAGGCATTCCTTCATTATCTGGCTTACCTCTTGTGAATGAATTTGGACCCGTGACAGAATGTGAGACATTAAGTGTCCGGCATCCAGTCTTCATGTGTGCTGTGTGGTTCAGATGATGACTCCCATAGCCATCTCTTCTTTGCCTGCAGCTTCTCCGCTATTGTTTGGTCCTGGGTGTCATCACGCCCCTCCTTTGCCTGGCCTGCACTTCCGTGGCGTGAGCTAGTGGGCTTCTACTCAGCTCTGTGGTCGTGGGGTGGATCGTATCCTCACCTGCCTTTGCTGCTCTGCGACGATTTACATCCTTTGGTACGAGCGTAACGAAAGGATCCAGCGTTCTCAGTTTAGACCTTCTTCTGCTGTCATTGAGGAGATCACAGGACTAGTCTAGAGCTGTCTCATTGCTGCCCCTATGCTTCGGAGTGCTCATCGTCACACTCAGCTTCTGCAGGAGTGGCGAATTGAACATTAGGCTATGTTTGGCTCTTTGCTTTTGTTTTAGCTTTGCTTTGTTTTGGTCTTGTTGACCTTGTTTTTCATTGTTTTGTTTCTTTGTCTTTGACATTGATTCTTTGATGTAGGCCGCATTGGCCATGACTTGGGGTATGCCCCTCGTAGACTTGTACACATGTAGTTTTTCATATATGGTATTATTCACCAACTTACCAAGAAAAAAAAGGTTTGGCTACTAAGGAATAGAGCTCATCCCATAAAGCCCTCAATTTGGTAAAATAGTCGAAAACTGGTATGTTTTCTTGCTTTAAATGTGAAATTTCGCATTTGATTTCATAAACACGAGAAACATTTTCTGGAGAAAAACATTCATTTAAATCGAGCCAAATGTCATGCGAGGATTCAAAATACGCAATGCTAGTGTTAATTTCCTTAGAGATGGAATTAGTGAGCCATGAGGAAACCATTAAATCATATGTGCTCTAGTTTTCAAAATCCGGTGAATCTTCGTCTAGTTTCTTAAGGTTCCATCAAGGAACCCAATATGTCTTTTAGCCTTGAAAACTTTAAAAATAGAATGCCTCCAAGCCGGAAAGTTGGGGCCGGTTAAAACATCTTGCACAAAAACGAGCCCTGAATAATCCGAGGAATGCAAATAATAAGGGAAATTCACATCAGGAACCCCCTCGAAGCAATAACCGGCGCAATAATTTGGTTAGTGTTTTCTTCCGTTACTATGAAATATGCAAAAAAAAAAAAAAAAAAAAAAAAGCACAAGTAAAACAAGTAAAAGAGAAGAGCAAGACACAAATTACTGATTTAAGTCTGGTCTAATACCATGTAAAAATATGATAACTCTACACAAGCAAAACAATAGAAGAACACTTAGAATATTTGGAAAAATTGGATGATTTATTCACAAGTGTTCTTCTCAATTTATATAATACAAAGAGAAACTCAAAAGACTAACCTAGATGTCTAGCAAAAGAATCCTAAGCAAAATTAATTCCTAGGAGACCAAGAAATAAAAGCAAAGCAAAAACTCCCCCTTTCCCCTTCAATTGCTCACGGTTAAAAGGAAAGGAGGAGGCTACTAATGACACCCATTACAACATAGTCAGATGTAATAACTATAATACTTAATGTATAATTAAAAGAAAATACAAGGAAATGCATGAAAAATACAAAATATTAGTAACATATTTTCAACAATAATCAAGTATAATTTGTACAGCATGGGGTATAGCTTTACTAGTATAGCAAAGGAGGACAAAATATCCAAAGGGAGAGAAGGAAGGAGAACCTTGAGAGAGAGAGAGAGCAAGAAAGAGAGAGCACTTCACAACTAACTTGCCCAAATGTCCAAAACTAATCCATTATTTATACTACAACCTCCCAATATATTAGGTATAAAAGGAACCCACTAATTTTTTGCGACAAAAACCTTTTATGTTATACTTTTTTTGTTTTTTCAAACCTTTTTTATTGTTTACTGTCTTCATGTTTTATTGAAATATAAAATAAAAATTAATTCAATTTATACACATAAAGTATGAAACATAGAATAAATTAGTCCCACGAAAATAACTACTATAAAACAATGATTTAGGAACCAAATGTGCTGACGGTTTAAACCATCACAGAATCTGTGATGAAAATTGTGACGGCTGACTGACGGCATATTGACAGGGAACAGCGGTCAGAGTTTTCGTTTCATAATTTCAATACTGAAACCGTATTTGTACAGGTAAAATCCGTCACAAAAAGCTAATCTATTATTATAACATAATTTATTTGATTTTAAATATTATGTGAGATAAATTATTTATTATTATATTAATTTCTACTTGAAATATGTTGTGAAATGATTTTTAAGCCATAAAAGTTATATATATGTAACAAATTATTAAATCAGGGATTAAAAAAGTTAAAAATACGGTCTATTTTAAACCCTTATACTATGCTATTGGGAATATTGTATTAAAAATATATTAAATTTTTATTAAAATAGTATTTTATAAAATTTATGAACTAAAAAATTAATAAACAAAATCTTAGAATGCTAATATATATATAATTTACCATACTGTTTGTATAGTTTTTAAAATATTTAAAACATGTAATACTGTAATAAAATTAACAATAACTTTAAAATTATAAAATTAATTTGTTCTAACAATAAAACTAACAACTCATAAATAATGAAAATAGTTGTTGGTAAGGCAAAAACTAATATTTTTGTACTACTGATAAAAAGTTTATTATAGTTAGAGTAACTAGTTAATTTATAAACAATTAAAATTACAAAATTTCTTGGAAAATAAATATTTTTATTTGCTGATAATAATTTTGTCTTAACAATTACATTATTTTATGATAAAAAATTATATTATTAGAAATTATATTTAATTCAATAAATATTTTAATATTATTAAAAATTATGACCGCTGCGTCAACGGTCACAATAAAAAGTGACCGTTGACGCGGTCACTTTAATATTTCTCACTTAAGAATATCACTTCAAAACTAAAATTTTAAATTATTTTGTAAATATTTACAAATTTGTAAAATATGTGAATACTTTAAAAATATTTAAAATTTAAAAAAAATTAATTCTAATTTTTGTAAATTTTTTTTTAAAGTTATTTAAGCAAAATTAAAATTAAGACATGGCATCAAAAAATTAGAAAATAAATTTATTTTTTAAAAATCACATTTAAATTGTTATTAGAAAATATTTTTAATTATGAATTGGCAGTAAAGTAGAATGATATAATAAAAATAATCATAACATACAACAGATGTAGAAACAATTTTAATTTATTTTTTGTTATTCACTTTTAAATTTTATATATGTCACATGATCTATGGGAGCTATGTACATACTATGTCTTATTTTTTGACACCGGCCTATATATTATGTAGCATCTCTCAAATAGTCTTTTGTGTAATTTTTATTATGACTTTCAAAAGTTTTTTTCACTTTAGTTTAACATTAAAACTTATAGTAATAAGGTTTTGTTCAAGTAATTCAATAAGTTTTTCAATTAAAAGTACATATTTGCATTAAATAGTTAAAAAAAATCATAGTGAAGATTCGTTAATTGAATCAATAGTTATATATTGGATGTAAATATTTGTAGTGGTGGAACTCGTTTGATTGGAACCTAACTTTCATTAGTGTCAGAGAAACCAATGCAAGACAGAGTATAACATAATCATCTTTTCACCAATAATCATAAAATCAGACAAGGTTGTCCTTAATTTATAAATCCTAGCCTTGTTTGGTTGCCCAATGAATTGAATTCTTACAGGAAGTTGTACCCCTCAGGAATTAATGTTAGCTTCGAATTAGAAATTGAAAGGCTAACCTTGTAGAAGAAAGAGTTAAGATGAGAAGAGAAGTGAAAGGGGATGAGAAATAGAGAAGGAGATGAGAATAGAGAGAGAAATTCCAAAGGAAATTCTGAATTTTATTGATTGAATGAAGAAATTACATGCTTAATGCTTATTTATACAAAATGAGGAACATTGAACCTAGCCAACTACCAAAACCGACTCAAACATAATTTTGGCGCCAAAATGCACAGCCACCAAGTGACCTATCTTGACCACTAATCGACCTTCCCTTGGCGCCAAACCAACCCAACTAACTTTTGAATACATGAAAGCTCAACAATGAAGACAATACCTACGAATACAACCAAAATTACAATCAAAATCTAACGATTCATAGCATTCCCTCCCTCATGAGAAACTTCTTGTCCTCAAGGAGTAAAATTTGGGAATTGGCTCTTCAAGAAATTGCAATTTTCCCAGGTCACAAAGCTCTTGTTCAAGTTGCTCCATTGGACCAACACCTCTTGCAACGCACCATTTCCCACCTGCAGCTTCCTTCGAGCCTTGACAGCAACTGGGTGCAGCAGCAGCATCCCATTAGACCCTGCTTCAGGAGGCTCCCGAGCAACTTCAAATCCCTTCTTGACCTGCTTTTTAAGTAGAGAGACATGGAAGACCGAGTGAATGTATGAATGTGAAGGTAAGTCAAGCTTGTATTGAACATTGCCAATTTTTTCCAAGATTTTGTATGGACCAAAGAAACGGGCACTTAGCTTGACATTTCGCCTGACAGCCAAAGAAGAATGTCTATACGGTTGTAATTTTAGGTAGACCATATCTCCAACTTCATAGCTTTTGTCTACCCTCTTTTTATCTGCATAAAATTTCATTCGTGCCTGAGCTTGTTGGAGATTATCTTTAAGCACTTGCACAATCTGCTTCCTCTGCTGCACTAAATCACCTGCTGCTAAATCAAGAGCTCTCGGTTGCTGCAGCAACATTGGAGAAGGAGGAGGATAGCCATACAAGGCTTGGAAAGGTGAAGTGGCAATAGATGCATGAAAGTGAGTGTTGAACCAATACTCCGCCAAAGAAAGCCAATGATTCCACTCCCTAGGCCGTAAGAAAACCATACTCTAAAGGTATTGCTCCACACATTGGTTAACACGCTCGGTTTGGCCATCCATTTAAGGATGATAAGAGGAACTAAGTGCCAACGTTATACCCATCAATTTGAACAACTCCCTCCAAAATGTGCTTGTGAAAATCTTGTCACGATCTGAAACAATGGATTGAGGCAATCCATGTAACTTGTAAATGTTGTCAAGGAAGATTCTTGCCAATTTTTCAGCAGTAACATGTCGAGCAAGAGCAATGAAATGACTATATTTGGTGAAACGATCCACCACCACCCATATGACTTCCTTGCCTTCAGACATTGGTAATCCCTCAATGAAATCCATGCTAATGTTGATCCATGCTCCATCTGGAATAGGAAGGGATTGAAGAAGACCCTTGTAACGATGATCTACCAACTTGGTTTGTTGACATACCTCACAAGCCTTATCATACTCACTCACTTCTTTTTTCAAGCTTGGCCAACTAAAGTAAGCCTTAACCCTTTGATAAGTACCTTCTATACCAGCATGACCTCCCCACGCAGCATCATGAGAAGCTTGTATAATCTGATTCCTCAAACCAGTAGCAGATCCAACATACAACTTGCCATGGACTCTGATCAGACCTCTTTGTACCGATATACCAGCTGTATTATCATCCTTTCCTGCATCCTTCACAAGAGCAGCAGCTACACAATCTTGGGCAAAAGAATCACCCTCATATGTCTTATAAATCTCTTCCATCCATGAAGGAACCACCATAGATGTAGTACTGCAGTACCCCATTTCAGCATCTTCAAATTTTCTGGACAAGGCATCGGCTGCAGTATTCTCCTTGCCTCTTCTATACTCAATGTCATAATCAAGGCCAAGCATCTTCATTAGGCCCTTCTTTTGAATTCTCGTCACAATCTTTTGCTCAAGGAGATGCTTGAGGCTTTGTTGATCCATTCGAATGGTGAACTTGCGACCATCCAAGTAATGCCTCCATTTTTCAACGGCTAAAAGAATTGCTAAATATTCTTTCACATAAGTCGACATAGCTTGATGCTTGGGACTAAGAGATTGACTCAAGTAAGCAATAGGCCTTCCATGTTAAGAAAGAAAAGCCCCAATACCTGAACCGCTTGCATCTGTCTCCAAAACAAAGCTCTCGGTAAAGTTTGGCATTGCCAACACTGGTGCAGCACACATTGCAGACTTAAGAGCTTCAAATGCAACCTGAGACCTCTCATTCCATGTGAATGCATTCTTCTTCAAGAGTTATGTTAAAGGTTTGGCAATAGAACCATATCCTTTAATGAATTTCCTATAATACCCGGTCAATCCCAAAAAACCTCTCAATTGCTTCAAGGTTATTGGAATTGGCCAATCTTGCATTGCTTGGATCTTAGTAGGATCGGTGGAAACTCCTTCTTGAGAGATGACATGGCCCAAATACTCAAGCTTTGTCTGAGCAAACGAACACTTGGACAACTTCGCAAAGAACTTGTCTTGCCGCATTACCACAAAGACTTGTCTAAGGTGAGTGAGATGATCTTCATAAGTGGAACTATAAATTAGTATGTCATCGAAGAAAACGAGCACTAATTTTCTCAAGAAGGGCTTGAAAACATCATTCATTGCCGCTTGAAAGGTGGCCGGAGCATTTGTTAGGCCGAAAGGCATGACAACAAACTCGAAATGCCCATGATGAGTCTGAAAAGCAGTCTTGTATATATCCGGTTCAAGGACTTTGAATTGATGATAGCCCTGTCTCAAATCAAGCTTACAGAAGAAGCATGCTCCATATAACTCGTCAAGCAAATCATCTATGACGGGAATGGGAAACTTATCCTTCACTGTCAAGGCATTCAATTGTCGATAATCGATGCACATTCTAGCCAAGCCATCTTTCTTCTTCACAAGGATCACAGGTGAAGCAAAGGGACTATGGCTTGGTCTAATGAAGCTCACGTGAAGTAACTCCTCAACTTGTCTCTCAATTTCTGTCTTTTGGCCATGAGCATAGCGGTATGGCCTAATCTTGACCGGATCAGCATTTGCACGAAGAGGAATGGCATGGTCCACGCTCCTTTGAGGAGGAAGGCTCTTTGGTTGCTCAAAAATGTCCTCAAACTCTTCAACCAGAGCCTGAACTTCTGGCTTGATGTCTGGCTATAGCTCAACAGAGGAGATCACAAACAACTGCCCGAGCCACTGCACTGCTTTCTTCCTGATTCCACCTTGAAGTCATTTACCATCAATCAACTTGAGCTGAGCTTCCTCTGATATGCCTTGCAAGGAGACCTTAGTGCCATGAACCTCAAATGCCATAGTCCTTTTATCAAAATCAAATACCACCGGATTGAAGGTTCTCATCCAATCCACACCTAGCACCATATCACAACCTCCCAAAGGAAGAACTCTAAAATCAAAGGTGAATTGGTGATCTTGCATAGACCATGGGAAAGCTATGCGCTTGTTTTGAGTTGTTAATGAATTTCCATCAGCCACCATAACCACCAATGTATGAGTCTTTGTCACTTCATGCTTTACTTTCTTAATCAACTTTGGATCAATAAAACTCTCTGTACACCCACTATCAATAAGAATAATGATAAAGGTTTTACCAGCCTTGCCTCGAATTTTTATAGTATTATGAGCTCCACTCCCGGTCAATGCCTTCATTGATATCTCAACTTCATCACCAGTCATTTCTTCTTGTGAAGTAGGTCCATCACTGTCAACTTCTGCATCTGAATTTTCACTGCCAAAAATAGCAACAGCACGGGAACCCCTTGCATACATCAATGCTTGAGATTTGCACCTATGACCAGGTTGATATGGTTCGTTATAACGAAAGCATAGCCTCACTGAACTCTCGTCAACAACATGCTTAAAACTAGAACCAGAACTGCTCTTTTGCTGCAGTCTGAACTTACTGCCATGAAGCTTATTCTTGTCATTTGATTGAACTTTAGTAGCTTCAATCAATTTTGCCTTGTTGTAAGCACTCGAAAATGTCTTAGGACCAATGGATTTCATCATATTCTTGATCCTTGGCTTCAATCCACTCACAAAACATGAGACATAATAGGATTCTGCATCATCCGGAGCAATGGATAGAACTGACAGCAAATTAGCTCATAAGTTCTTAAATCTGAGCATATACTCTCTCACGCACGGTTGAGGTTTGGGACAACTTGTTAAAGCTATCCACAACATTAGTTGACTCATCTTTTCCATAACGTTCACACATTTCTTCTACGAATTGGCCCCAAGAAAGATTAGGTCTGCTCTTCAATAAACTATAATACCACACCTCATGATCACCATGTAAATGTACTGCGGCTAGCTGGAGCTTTTCATCTTCAGGTATGTTATAATACTGAAAATACCGATCACATCTTCTTAGCCACGATTCAGGTTGTCTACCATCAAAAGGATCAATATCCACTCTTGGCTGCCTGTAAGTACCACTCTTGCCACCAAATGAATTGTCATTACTCACTGATCTTTGCTGGAAATGTCAATCAGGAGGTTTATCAGGATGCTTGAGCTCATCAACTGCATTTCTGTGATGCAAAACAGAATTCTGTTGCCTTGAATTGTAATCTATATTCAAGCCATCCGATCTGAATTGAACTTGTCCTGAAATCCGATCCTGATTTTCTGCAGCAATTTCAGGTTGTGAAGGTAGATTCTTAGCTGATCTGATGTGGATTGAAGGTCCTACATCAGGTTGCAATATTAGAGATTTGCCTCGAGTCCTGTCCAAACCTTCAGTCCTGTCAACATGAGCTTGCTGATGATCCATTTCAACTAGTTGAAAGATCTGACTAGCTGGCTTAAGGATTGTGTTAATTGAGGATTCTCCTTGCTTATTAACCTGCTCCTGCAAATGTACCAGCTTAGCCTCAATTTGCAGCAATCGCTCGTCTTTTTCGGAGTCATTTTCCAACAACAATTGTCTCCTGCTTAACATCATCTGCTCAAACTTCTGATCCATCTTTTGATTGAGCTTTTCTACATTGCTAAGGCGATCATTGATGCCTTGAAGATGAGCAATTGTGAGGTACTGAGGTTCGTGTGTAGCTTCTTCACCAACAACAGCCGCGAAAGGGCGATTTGGACTCACAACAGTAGCTGCATTACCTCCTCCAGCTCCCGATCGAGTCCTCACACCTTCAGCCATAATCTGATTGATTTTCTTTGTTTTTGCCAGCCTCAATCAATCAATTGATTGCTTGAACCGGCTCTGATACCAATTGTTAGCTTCCAATTAGAAATTGAAAGGCTAACCTTGTAGAAGAAAGAATTGAGATGAGAAGAGAAGTGAAAGAGGATGAGAAATAGAGAAGGAGATGAGAATAGAGAGAGAAATTCCAAAGGAAATTCTGAATTTTATTGATTGAATGAAGAAATTACATATTTGGAGCTTATTTATACAAAATTAGGAACATTGAACCTAGCCAACTACCAAAACCGACTCAAACATAATTTTGGAGCCAAAATGCACAGCCGCCAAGTGACCTATCTTGACCACTAACCGACCTTCCCTTGGCGCCAAACCAACCCAACTAACTTTTGAATACATGACAATTCAACAATGAAGACAATACCCAAGAATACAACCAAAATTACAATCAAAATCTAACGATTCATAACAATTAATTTCCCTTGTCAACTTCCCTTGAAGTAGTATAAAAGTATTTGGGTGCCCGTATGGGAAATAGAACTTCCTGGGAATTCATGCCTACGTTCCATCTTTTAACATCATTGAAAAAGGTTGTTATAAGTAAACTTGTTATAATCACATATTAGACGGGGTGGAATATAGATTAAAAGTAAAGAAGGAAGTAGAACTTGTCTAGGGGGGATAGGTAATTTGAACTTCCCACATCCTTCCTACTTTCCGCATACCAAACAAGCTTAAAAAACGATACTTCCCATGAATGGAAACTTCAATAGTCTACTTCCCGCATACTAAAGGAGGCCTATATATATATAGTTGATGAGAGAATATCAACAAAAACAAACTCGGTGCCTCAAAGGGCTCAGCATGTGAAAGGTGAGATGTATACTGTCTTACTATACATATACGAGGTGCCACCGTGAAGGAAATAAACAGTTAACATATTGGTCTTGTAACCTAAGTAAAAAAATTAAGGTGGTAGAAAGTCGCACTTGACTTTGCATTTGACACATGAAATTAGAGCTGAATTATTGAGGCTATATTATACGTGAAATACTTCGAGTTATTGGTTACAAAGAATTGGATGTCCAGAATTATAATTCATAACAAATCATTTCGAGCTTTGAGTTAATAAAGGTAGATTGTTTTGGGATTTACGGACATTACATTATAGTTTTGATTGAATTGGATCATTTTATATCCGAGTCCTGTTAAGGTTCGAGTTAATTTGGGTCAAGTTTTATTCATTGGTTGAATCATATCATGCTTAAACTTTATTAAATTTTGGGTTAATTAGATGGTTGGGTTCGAGTTTTAATTGGTCATGCTCTCGTTTAGTAGGAGGATACAAGTTAGATTGTTCAAAGAATATGAGTCGGCAATATAAGTAAGTCGTATATCGTAGGGCGATAAATTTTTTTCTTAGATAATGCTAACATGACACATTTCTTTAATAATATAATTATACTTTAATACGATTAACGTTTTCGTAATCTGTTGGATTGTGGCTATTTAATTGTCCCACATCAATATTTCTAGTGTATGAGAAATCTAACAAAATTTAGGAGATTTTAAAATAGGGTATAGTAACATCGAACATATATATATATATATATATATATATTAAAATCATCCAAAAAATCTACTTTTTAATAAGTTATTTCGATTACGTAAATAAGATTTTTAAAACCCATAAATTTAAAATGTATAATAAAATTTAATTTATGACGGTATTGTGACCAATTTAGCCGTCAGAAATGCATTAATTACCCACACCCCACATTTCCCTTCCTTTTGTGGTCCCCAAAATCTCTTCTTCTCTCCCCGCCCAAAGAACCGTCAATCCGGCACCCGATGACTGCCGTTCGGCATCCTCATCCCCGACATCAGGCACCGTGACCACCGGAGTCCGTCACCGACGACCTCCGCTTGCCACCCGTCCGGTCCGTCACCACTACTTGCAAAACCCAAAACCCACACACAAAACCCAAAACCCCAACCACTGCTGTCCGGCACCATCGCAACCATCATTGGTAGCTGTCCATCACTGCTGCCGCTGCAAGCTATCCATTGCCGTTCGATTTTGCTTTGGATATTTATTGTAAGTATTTTTTTGGGATTTTTTTTTTCTTACATATGCTTACATTTTTGGTCAAGTTGTATAAAATACATGTATATAGTCCTCTACATTTAATACCTCGGAAGTTTTTTAATTTTGTTTAAATACAATGTATATGTATTTTTATATTTTTTATATTACTAATAATCATGGAAAAAAATATTTGATATTAGTAATTTTTTTTTGAAACTTCAAAAATATTGTTAGTGTACAATATGAATGTTTACAAGATATATATCAATATTATGCATTTGGAGTTGTATTGTTAATTTTTTTGTATTTTTTAAGTTGTTTTTGGTAAATGGTAAATGAAATTGAGATATTGAGATTTGAGTGGTGATGTTTAGTGATTTTGACAACTTGATGGTCATTTAAGTGGTGGATGATTATTTGAGTGGTGGATCTTTTAGTTCATTAGATTTTTTTGGTAAAAGGTTCTAATTTTTTAGGTTGATTTTATTATTAAGGTAGTTTAGAATTAATGAGTGATTTTGCATAATTTGGTGGTCGTTGTCATAAATTTGGTGGTTGTTCTTGAGTGAGTCGTGGCCTTTAGTTAGTATTTAGTAATTTGGTGATATATTCTATATTTAAATATTTATTATTTTACATTTTAGATAATATAACATAGTGGTATAGTATTAGTTTTTCAATTTAATATGTTTGATGATTGTTTTGTGGTTATTTCTTTTAATGATTTTTGACTACTGTTAAATTCACTAAAATTTATACATTTAATGTAGATTGTGATAAACAGCTATGGATCGATCGTGGATGTATCGTCGGATAGTCTTAGGATATATTGATCCCAAGTTTTCTAGAGGGGTTAAAGAATTTTTGCGATTCGCATACTCTAATAGCCATTATGTGTCATCCATTGGGAAAATTCGGTGTCCGTGTAAAAAATGTAAAAATCGTAAATATGAGGAGCGAGATACTGTTCCTTACCATCTTTTAAGCAAGGGATTTAGAGATAATTACACAATATGGACTTGTCATGGTGAAATGAGAACACTAGACCATGGCGATTGTGGACAATCATCACAAGAAAATGAACAATGTAATACTCGAATGGAAAGTGTTAACCCTTATAATCAGTTGGTTATTGATGCATTAGGACCTCAATTTGGGTTTGTTGGGCATGAATCAACTTGGGATACTAGTATCGAAGAGCAACGACCGGTAGAAGAAAATCCGAATCCTAATGCTGCAAATCTTTATTCATTACTTGTGGATGCTAATAAAACATTGTGGGATGGTTGCTCTACATATAGTAGGCTATCGATCATGTCTCAATTGTTAGACTACAAGTCCGCGTTTAATATGAGCGAGGCATGTTACAATAACATTTGTGCAATTATGAAAAATAGTTTACCCTCAGGTGAACAAATGGCAAAAAACTTTTACGAGATGAAAAGGATGGTTGCAACCCTTGGTTTAGGGTATGAAAAGATTGATGCATGTATAAATAGCTGCATGATTTACTACAAGGAAAATAAAGAATTGTTATCATGTGTTGTATGTGGCCATCCTCGATTTAAAGCGAAAAATGTTGCTGCAAAACGACCAAAGTTGGTTCCATATAAAGTCCTTCGGTATTTGCCTCTCACGCCGAGATTGCAGAGGTTATTCATGTCTCCTCACACAGCAGAGCATATGAGGTGGCATGCTGAACATCGATACGTAGACGGTGTCATGTCACATCCTTCCGATTCTGAGGCTTGGAGGCATTTCAATCGTTGTCATCCATGGTTTGCTTCTGAGGTCCGAAATGTTCGACTTGGCCTTTGTGCAGATGGATTTAATCCATTTGATGGGGGACTAACTTATTCTTGTTGGCCGGTGATATTTGTACCATACAACCTACCGCGGTGGATGTGTATGCAGCGACCATATATGTTTTTGAGTATGGTCATTCCGAGCCGTAATGATCCAAGTTTTAATATTGATGTTTTCCTATGACCCCTTATTGATGAATTGAAAATGCTATGGGAACAGGGGGCTGTCACTTACGACGTTTCGACAAAGCAAATTTTTACCATGCGAGCTGCACTCATGTGGACTATAAACGATTTCCTGGGGTATGGAATGCTATCTGGTTGGAGCACAGGCGGAACTCTTGGATGTCCATTTTGTATGGACTCATCAAAGGCTTTCCATTTGAATTTGAGTAATAAAGCATACTACTTTGATTGTCATCGCTGATTTTTGCCAATGGATCATCCATATAGGAGGCAAACACATGCTTTCACCAAAGACAGAATTGAGAGAGATCGTCCAGCGATAGTGTTGTCTGGTGAGCAAATGTTATCTATAGTGCGTTGTCTTCCCAAGATCACTTTTGGGGCAAGTCTTACAAAAATTCCAGGGAAGGGGAAAAAGCATAATTGGGAAAAAAAAAGTATATTTTGGGAATTATCCTATTGGCATACGAATCTGATTCGCCAAAACCTTGATGTGATGCATATTGAAAGAAATGTGTTTTGTAATATATTCAACACAGTTATGGATATAGGAAAAACCAAAGAAACTATTATGGAGATGGCGGACCATTTTCATATCAATTTAATCAATCGGGACCGACTCCTCCGCATTTGGGGTCTCAAGAGAGGCCACTCCCCTCTCAGCATGGAGTTGCAGGACCTCCACCTACAGTACTCGCGAGTGCTGCAAGCCCTCCATTACCACCCCGTCATCCGAATGATCCTAGTGCTCGCAGGTATATTGAAATCGATGGGCATGGGTAAGTACTTTAAACCTTTGTTTGTCAATTAGATTTTTTAGCTGAATAAAAATTGTATAACATTTTTTGTTACTTAATATACAGTAATTTCTCTAATTCCTAAGTTTTGGGATCTATTTCGAAGCTCATTACGGAGCACTTTCAAGGCGCATGGAACACGTATACAGATTTCCCCCAACCTATCAAAGACGGGCTGTGGACAGAGTTCTCGGGGTGAAAATAAGTTTAATTCAATATCATTTTTTTTTATCTTCTTATTTATTCTTTTGCAATATTGACATTGAAAAGTTCATTTATGATATAACAGGAAACTTATTGTTGGCGTCCAGATCTGAATCGCTCTACGAAAGCATTGTTGAATGTAAATTGAGGGATCGACTCAAAAATTTGTTGCATGGGGCACGGGAGTGTGCCCTTGATAATGCAAATAAAGCTGGAGATAATAACATGAAACTTCATCCACCTACATGGATAAGCCTAGAATTTTGGGATAAATTATGTGATAAGTGGATGAGTGAAGAGTGGCAGGAACTGTCAAAAACGAATAAAAACAATAGAGGAACTAAGGAGAATGGTTGATTGAATAAACATACAGGCGGTTCCATAACCTTTTTGGAACACAAGAGGAGGAAGGTATGTAATTTATGTTATGTTTTCTTAAATTACGTTATTGTGAAAGTTTTTTGTTTATGATTGTAATTGCAATTTAGTTTGATAATAGAAAGTTCAAAAAATGTAGGATGTCTAGTTATGCTCAGAGCATGATTTGTGGTTTTTATAGAAATGGTATATAGAAATGGTTATCTTGTAAAGCTCTGCCTATTGATGTATACATTAGGTTTTGTGTTTAGATTCTCATTAATGTGCAAGTGTTTTTTTTTTTTTTTTTTTTTGTGATAGGCAATTTATGTCATATTTGTCCAACTATTGTTGTTGTTGTTGTTGTTGTTCTTAGATGTACCTTTTTCTCTTAGTTTTGAATATGTAAATGCATTATGATACTATTATGTAATAGTTGATGACTATATATTCATTTTGATTTTGTAGGAGAAAGAGATAGGAAGGAAAATATCAGAAGTGGAGTTATTTGAGATGACCCACGTGTATAAAAAGGGGGACAAAAAGGGCCAATGGGTAGACTAGAAATCAAAGGAGGTCGTGGTAAGTTTTAATATATATACATATACATATACATATACATATATATATATATATATATATATATATATCTTGTTTTATTTTCTTGTGGATTTATATAAGAAACGACAGTTGAAACTTTTATCTTGGAGTAATTGGTTTAGATTGAAGCTTTTTTTGTCTTAGCTTATTTCATCTTTAAGTTTGTATCCTTTACCTAAAAGTAAGAAATTTTATATTGGCTAAGGTGGCATGATTATATCTTGGGATGATTCATTAGTGGTCCTCACCTTATATTGGGAATGCGTATTGTATGAGGTACTAAAAATTTAAACTTTTAGTGATGCTTTGGATAAATGCGTTGTTTGGAGGTTATTAGTAGAAGTAGGTACGAGTGGACTTAGGAAATGGTTAGACTGAGGAGTTTCTAAATTAATATTACGATGAATTCTATTTACTATTAGGTGGATTTTAAGAAGAACATATGGACTTCTTGATGTTAGTGTACTTTCTTAGACGTCTTGGCATGATTGGGTTGTTCCTTAGTAAGAAATGCATGATTTCGGAATTTAATGTTCATCATTGTTAGGTGCTAATATTCAATACTTTCACAAAATAACTTCAGATAAAACGATTATATAAGACACTTTAAGTAAACAAACGATAATAACTCTAAGATCTCAGATCTTGCCCCCACAGAACCAACTTATACAAGACCAGGACTGATTACAACACAAATCACTCAGCAAACCTAGAATACAACTCCAGATTCAAGAAAACAAATGAACAAGTTAGGCTACAAGTATACCTCCTCTTGTGAACTTTAATCTCACCAAGATTTGCAAGTATGAGACTCAAAACATCCAGTAAGGCACTGGAATCTGCAACACTAGCGATGATTGGACCCTACCGACCACGAACCGAGCAACACCTGCCACGAACAGACCTCCACCAGTGCGAACGAAGCACCACGACCACAGAATCACTTTGAACCAAGGCTCACAAGGCCGGAACCTTTGATTATTTTGGCTCAGAGGTTCGTATTTAGGGTTAGGGTTGCTATGAGAGCCTTAGAGAGACGAATCACCAGAGAGAGGGGAGAGGAGGAGGATGATCAGTTTTCTACCTCTCACAAACCCTAACTCTCGGCATTTATGGCCCTCCAAGCTACAATCCGAGTGAACCCTAGACCTCATCACTGCCGTTGATTTAGAATCGATCTAACGAACACGACTTACCCACATAAAGCACAATGTGAGCCACAGATCTGGTGACACGCGTTGAAGTACGAACGGCTGAGATCGGGAGGGCGAAGCTTCTTGAAGAAGCCTCGCAAAGAACCTTAATGGGTGTTGCTTTGGGAAAGAGGAGATAAGCAGTGCAAGGCAGTAAAAAATCAGCTTTTAACCCTTCTTTTACCTCTTTTACACAACAAGTATTGAAGTAACAGGCAGCATAGGACAAAAACGGAAAAGGCAGTACACACGAGCAGCTGAAGTACTCTATTGGGGCAGCATAGTACATGGCACACACGTAATTAGTAAAACAAGTAAGGGGCAATTTGGACATTGTCCCAATATACCTAAATTCAAAATATCTCCAAGGCAAAACACAGCATTTTGCATAACTCCTAAACATTAAGTGATGCATTTTATTCTTACTTAATTTTTCAGCTTGTTTTAACTCAATTTAAAAACTAATATTAAGACTGGCCTAAGTTATATATTTACCAAACATAACAAACTCCACCTTGGTAAGTATATGACTAACAATTCACATGCATCATCACCCCGGGTTCCATTCCATTTGGACGAGTTTAACAAGCCGTGTAAACTTCTCCAAAGGAAGACCTTTTGTGCCCATATCAGTGGGGTTATCATCAGTACAGATTTTCAGCAATTCAATCTGATTTCCTTCTCTATTATCCACGATAAAGTACCATCTAACTGCTAAGTGTTTCGTTCTATCATGAAAAACAGGGTTCTTACATAGTGCAATAGCGGATTGACTATCTGGGTAGATTTTAGGTGACCCTAGGTCGAGTTTTATTTCATTTAATAAGCTGTTCAGCCATATAGCTTCCTTAACAGCATCAGATATAGCTAGAAGTTCTGACTCAGTAGTAGATAAAGAGGTTAAAGTCTGTAACTTTGACCTCCAACTAATAGCTCCGCCCGTTAGGATGAAGATATAGCCGGATGCAGATCGTCTCCTATCTAGGTCACTGGCAAAATCAGAATCTACATAGCCAGTCAAGTTGAGTTCATTTTGGTCCCTACCAAAACTTAAGCCCAAATCTATTGACCCTTTAACATATCTTTGCAGCCATTTAACTTCATCCCAATGTACCTTACCGGGATTCGACATATAATGTGACTGTATACTCATAGGAAAAGCTAAGTCCAGCCTCGTGCAGGTCATTGCGTACATTAATGACCCTATGGCGTTAGCATACGGTATTATGCTCATTTTATCCTTTTCCTACTCAGTGTTAGGACATTGACTTGCTGAAAATTGGTACTGCAATTCTAAAGGTTGTTTCACAGGTTTTGATTCAAACATATTAAACCTTTTCAAGACCTTACTGAGATAATGACTTTGACTTAAATGGACTGTTTCTTTAGACCTGTTCCTGATGATATCAATACCTAATATTCTTTTAGCTTCCCCTAAATCTTTCATATCAAAAGAACCGTTTAACCGAGATTTCAAATCCGAAATTTTCTTCTGGGACCTGCTAGCTAACAACATATCATCCACATATATCAGTAGAAAAATAGCATCAGAACAGTCAATGTCTTTAAAGTACAAGCATGAGTCATGAACAGTCCTACTAAAGTCATTATCAACCATGAATGCATGAAACCTCTTATACAACTGTCTGGGTGACTGTTTCAGCTCATACAATGATTTTTTCAGCAAACAAACATACTCAGACTGCTCGGGTTCAACAAACCCCTTGAGTTGAGAGATAATGATTTCTTCCTCAAGCTCTCCATGCAAAAATGCGGTCATGACATCCATTTGATGCAGCGACATGTCATAGAAAGCAACCGGGCATATAATGACACGAATAGTGGTATGTTTAACGATAGGACTAAAAATTTCATTGTAGTCTACCCCCTCTTTCTGCAAAAAGCCTTTGGCAACTAGTCTAGCCTTAAACCGGGGCAGACCTTTAGGAGTATTGGGTTCTTTAACCCTAAAGATCCATTTGGAACCTATAACCTTCCTACCCTTGGGCTTGGGAATCAAGACCCAAGTATTGTTCTTTCTTAAGCTCTCCATTTCAACATTCATAGCATTCAGCCACTCAGCTGAATGCTTGCTATTAATAGCTTAAGAGTAGGACAATGGCTCTGTCTCTACATAATCTAGAGCCATGTTTGAAGCATAGGCTATACACTCACCATAGTCATATCTTTCAGGTGCTCTAGAATCTCTCCTAACTCTGTCCCTAGCCAATTGGTAGGTTTCTAAGTCCTGAACCTCATTTTCAGGCCCGTTAGGTTCAATTTCAGATTTGTTTGGCACAGTTATAGTAGCATTTCTGTCAATATTTTCAGAGTTATCTAGGTCACCTTTAAGTTCTTTTCTTAGATTTAGAGGTCTAGGTGGGTTAACTTCAAATTCGTAGTAGTTAGGGTCAAATTCCCTAACTGCTGAACTATTGCTCGATTGTTCTTTGATGTAGGGCATCTCATCTTCATTGAAGATGACATCCCTACTTATTATTGTTATAGTTCGGTTTCCCTCCTTAATCCCTTATCTAAAACCCTTTACACCTGAAGGATAGCCTAGAAAGATGCCTTTAACTGCCCTAGGCTCTAATTTACCCTCCCTTTGGTGTGCAAAGGCTAAACACCCAAATACTTTCAGGTTGTCATAGCTAACAGTCTTATTAGTCTACACACTCTCGAGAGTTTTCATCTCCAAAGCAGAGTTTGGGGACCTATTAATTAAGTAGGTGGCTGTATTAACAGCCTCACCCCAGAACTGCTTTGACAATCCGGCAGAAAACGGCATACATCTTACCCTATCTAGAAGGCTCCGGTTCATATGTTCAGCTACACCATTTTGTTGGGGGGTTCCTCTTATAGTTTTATGTCATTTAATACCGTTAACATCACAGAGCGTGACAAATTCAGAGTTCACAAATTCCAGTCCATTGTCAGTTCTTAAGACTTTTAGTTTCTTTCATGTCTGATTCTCAGTTAACGTTTTCCACTTAACAAAAGTATCATATGCATCATTTTTATTTATATGTAGAAAAACCCATACTATTCTTGAGAAATCATCAACTATAGATAGGTAATAATAAGCTCCACCTACTGTGGGAACCCTTAAGGGTCCTAACAAGTCAGTGTAAACATAATCAACAATGCCCTGGGTAGTATGTGAACCTGCACTAAATGCAATCCTATGATGCTTACCATATATGCAATGATCACAGAATTCAAGTTGTGTCACAGAATCAGCACCAAACAGCCCTGTTTTTAGAGCTCTATAAGTCCTCTCTTAGATATGTGTCCTAACCTCCTTTGCCATAGGTTGATCATGTCTTTAGGGTCGATCTTGGACATGTTTCCCTCCCCAGAAACCACCTCTTCCTTAGACAAATATATTTAATTGTTAAAATTTTCTGTAGTAGTTTACTCATAGTTTACCCCTCCATTAAATGTCCATGAAAAATAACTTAAACTATTATTGTCATTTTTTCTCAATTTTTCTTCTTAGTTCTCAACTCGCCATTTTCGAATAATTCGCTAATACAGAAAAGTAATTCTGTATTAATTTCAAATGTCAAACATGAAGAATGCTCTGGCCAAAGTCTCTGGAATTAATTCAAATACTTATGAATCAACTAAGGGGACATTATTTATGGTAGATTCCTAGCAAAATATATGTTCCCGCGACACTTCATACAATTACCCAAGCAATTAAAACTTCATGCACAAGTCCAAACTATTTCCCCGATTTAGAGTCATTGTATAAACAAATATATATGAATTGCTCACTTCCAATAGTAGCACAAAGACAATTCATGTGGTCCATTTAGTGTAGCAATCTCATCATAATACACCAACATAACATTCTGGATCACCATACACATGATCAAGACAAGTTATATAAATGTTATTAATCTTAGAGGACAAGTAGCCCAAACTCATTGCTGACTACAAATCATTTATTAAATAGTATTTTAATCTATTATTAATCTATTCGTGGCATAATCTCAATATCCACTAAAAACAGATATACAAAATGTAGGACTTCATCCGTCTCATGGTAGGTGCTTTCAAAGATAAACAACATCACATGTGTATAAAATCATAAACATATAGATGATAATAAACAATTTTTATTCACTTATAAAAATGCTCACATAAATTGGGTTCTCTAAGACACCAGCTCTAACAATGTAGCATTTTGTCTTAAACCCAATTTTCCACACAAAGCATTCCCATCCTATTTGAATGGGACTCAAACGACTTTTGAGTCAAAGTCTTTGTTAAAGGATCTGTTAAATTATTTGTGCTTTCAATCTTTCGAATTGCAATCTCCTCTTTTTCCACGTAATCCCGAATGACGTGATACTTTCTTTCGATATGCTTGGACCAATTGCGCTTTCTTGATTCCTTAAAGTTAGCTACCACACTAGAGTTAATTTGATAAATGGCAACAGATGTAAGCCCCTCCTTAACAACCTCGAGCTCCATAAGGAACTTTCTTAGCCAACAAGCCTGCTAGGCAGCTTCTAAAGTCTCCATATACTTTGCTTCCATTGGTGGAGTTAGCAATTCAAGAATGTTTGACACTCCTCCAACTAATAACTCCACCTCCAAGGCTAAAGACATAACCAGATGTCAAATATTTAGCATCCATTCCTGACTGAAAGTTGGAGTCTAAATAGCCTACTAGAATTAGCTTCTTACCATGAAAAACTAACATAAAATTTCTAGTCCCTCTTAAGTAATTGAGAATATGCTTTATTGCCCTCCACTGCATAATACATGGATTATACTAATATCTACTAACCATGCCAACAGCAAAGCAGATATCAGGTCTAGTACATAACATATCATATATAAGGCTTCCCACAACTGAAGCATATGGAATGTTCCTCATATATTCTTTCTCTTGAGGTGTTCTAGACGTTGTTCTAAAGAAAAAGGCACACCATGCCTGAAAAGTAATAAACCCTTCTTGGAGTCCACCATGCTAAACTTAAAAAGCATCTTGTCTATGTAGACAGCCTGAGATTGACCTAAAATCTTATTCTTACGATCTCATAGAAGCTTGATCCTAGGAATATAGCTAGCTTGTCCTAAGTCTTACATATCGATCCAACTTGACTACCAAATCTTAACAATTGATAAAAATCCTACACCATTCCCAATGAGTAGGATGTCATCTACATATAATACTATGAAAGTCACTACTTTCTCTATATTGCACTTGTACACACATAGTTCATCAACAGATTGAACTAAACTATAGGACTTTATCGCTTCATTGGATCTCTTATTCCATGAGCGAGAAGCTTGCTTAAGTCCATAAATGGACCTATTCAGTTTGCATATCATATGTTCATGATTTTTACCAACAAACTCGTCTGGTTGCATCATATTGATGTCTTCATCAAGACTACCATTCCAAAAGGATGTCTTGACATCCATCTTTTTTATCTCATAATTATAATGAGCTGTAATGGGCAAGAGTATCCTTATGGACTTTAGCATGGTTACCAGTGAGAAGGCCTTGTCATAATCGAAATTTTCCTTTTGTGTATAACCCTTAGCAACCAGTCTCGCCTTGCAGGTTTCTACCTTTTTATTCACTTCTCTCTTCCTCTTGTCAAGCCACTTACAACCAATGGGTTTATTGCCAGGAGGCGCTTCAACAAGATTCCAGACTTGATTAGAATGCTTAGATTCTGTCTTAGCTCTTATTGCTAAGAGCCATTGGTCAGCATCCTTGTCCTCCAATGCCACATTGTAATTAAGAGGATTAGATACATCATCTTGCTCCACCACAAGGGCTCCAGACAAGGATTTGTTAGGTTGCTTGACAATCCTCCCACTACCTCGAGGCTCCCATTGTACTTGGAATTGTCTCTAAACAAACCGCACGTGTATCCCATACACCTACTCGATCTGAGACATATCAAACCGTTTAGAAGTAGCATCAATATCTCTTAAATCCCCACACACTATTTGACTCTTACTTTTATAGTCCATCAGAAAGTCCTCCTCTAAGAATCTTGCATTTGAGCCAACAAATACCTTGAGCACCCCTAGGGTAAACTACAAACATACACACTTTTGTTCTACACTCCAACGTGTCCGGGTTCATTTCAACACATGTGCTAGACATCCCCAAATACGAAGGCATCCCATATTAGGCTTAAGCCCGGTCCAAAACTCCATATGTGTCTTATGAACCAAATTAAGAACATAAGCTGTTGTTTCCAAGGCATAACCCCAAAAAAGAGATTGGTAAAGAAGAATGACTGATCATGGGCCTTAATATCTTCAACAATGTCCTATTTCTCCTTTCTGCAATGCTATTCTATTGTGGTGTATTCGGTGCAGAAAGCTGAGATCTAATCCTACTTTCAGTAAGGAAATCTAAGAACTCTCCTAAAAGGTACTCACCACCTCAATCTGATCTAAATGTTTGATATGTTTAGCCTTCTAATTCTGGATTTTAGCCTTAAACGCCTTCAAATTTTTGAGTCATACTTATGTCTCATAAAGTAAACATAGCCATGCCAACACAATCATCAGTAAAGGTGATGAAATAATCATACCCTCCTCTTGCCTGAACATTCATTGGTCCGCACATATTTGCATGAACCAGCTCAAGCAAGTCACGAACTCCGCTGCATTTACTCTTAAAGACAGACTTAGTAATCTTTCCTTCAGGATTCGCAGACTGACAAGGACTTTAAGTCTAATGACTCAATTAATCCTTCATCCACTAGTCTGTATGATCAAGGCATTGGTGCCATTTGAAGGCATTATCAATTTCAGGACTTTTTCTTTTAATAAGTACACTTAGTCTACTAGTGTTAGATTTGAACATGCATTTAATAGAGTTTTGATCAGGCATCAAAATATCCACAATAGTGCCTTTGCAAATAAATAATTTATTTTGCTTAACAACAAAATCAGCTCCAAAACTAACTGAATACCCATCATCGACTAAACATGACACAGAAATCAAATTCTTACATAATGCGGGTACATAAAGACAATTCTTTAAAATTAAAACTCTACTTCGAAAGACTAAGCTAATGTCTCCCACTTCTAAGACTGAAACATGCCTTCCGTCTCCAATGGTTAGGTGCAACTCATCATGTAGCTTCTTGGTCGGCCTGGGTCCCTTGTCCTACTAGTTTCTTTGCCTTAGCAGGAGCATTAGCTAAGTACTTAGGGAAGTTCCTCTTCCAGTGGCAATCCTTACCATAGAAGAAACACTTTCCTCTTGATGGCTTCTTTTTCATTGGCTTAGTTGCTACACTAGTAGCTTGTCCTTATTTTTCTTACCATACTTTCCCTTTGATGGTTTCCTGTTGCCAGTCCAGGGTGCTTAGGTTAACTGGACTGTCCCTTTAGGCTTCATCATCCCCTCAACCATTTGCAGCTTCTTCATCAACTCAAGCAACAAATAATCCTTTTTATTCATTGTATATTTCGGCCTGGACTAATAGGACTCTACCAAGGAGCCAAGTATCATGTCCTACTAAGATTGACCATTAATCTTGAGACCAAAGAATTTCATTTCATTTAAATAAGCTATCATTTTCAAAACATATTCTTGAACTGGACGTCCTTCTGACATTTTCATGTTGTGCTGCTCTGTCTTGCTCACCAAACATCTTCTTAAGATGTTCTTTCACCTCTGTCATTGTCTTCATCTCAAGGATTGATGCTCGAGAAAGTTAGACACAGAAACCAAGATATAACACCTAGTTAGATCATTGGACTTAATCTAGCACTTCTAACGTTCCTTGAAAACATTGTTGGCATTGTTAGCAGGAAAAGGAGGACAGAGTTCAGTTAACACAAACTTATGACCCTCGTGGATTGGCACAATATATAGGTTTATTTTTCAGTTTGGATAATTTGGTCTAGCAAGGAGGTTATCCTTGCAGTCGTCGTGATTGCACTAAAAACATGTAAATAAACCATACGAGTGACGCATCTTACTATGTCCTTATTTCTTTCAAAATTTAGCAATCATAATTAATTAGGTATCCACTACACTAGACAAAATAAAAGCAATGATGATCCAAACTATCCACTCGTTATTCCCCATCAAGGAGATCGCAACAAGCCTAGCTCAGTTGAGACCGTTTCTCTATTATTATATTTTCTTGTAAACTCTTTACTAAATCATAATAATTCATCATTTTTTCCTTAGTCTCTAAATAGTACAACAAAGCTCCTCAAGGAGGCTAATGTAGTATTTTAGTCAAGTGTAATCCATTACCTGAACATCCATAAAAGGTCACGAAATACTTCACATCGGAGTGGCCGCACTCATTTACTTGCACTTCAGTTCATCATAACAGAAGTCTAATCCTGTATTCCGCAGATCAACATCCTCCTCAACGAGTTTGTAGACCCATGTTATGATTGGGGCCTGATTGTAGTGATAAGCTGGGAGTGATGGGGTTGAAGTGCGAACTAGAGACTGATCTTGGCAAGAAAGGCTGTTGGTGATCGTTGGCAGTTGTTAGTTTTGCTTAAGTTCTTGGTAGTCTTGTTTTGAGTCAATATTGGCGGCAGTTCTTAGTTTTAAGGCGGTTGGTAGTTAAGTAGATGAATCTAGATTCATTATTGATTTCTTGATTGTATTGGTATAACTAGTAGGCTATCATGTAAGAATCATTTTATGAATGGAATTATCTTGATTTCTTTCACTCATCTCTAATTCTCTCTCTACTTCTCATCTATGTCACTTCTTTTCTCATCTAACTCTCTTCTATCTTAGGTTATGAATCTGTTATAAATCGCTAAAATTTCATTATAATTTCTGTTTGTAATGTTCGGGTAGTGTCTCAAGTTGAAGTGTATGTGTTCAAATGTTAGTTAAGGGGTAGTTGACACCAAAATTAGGAAAATGGTCAAACTCCGGTCAATGTCGGTGTGCAGCTGTAGATTTCTGGCGGGAAGCCAGTTAAGGTAGTTAAGTTTTGATTTCTTGTAATTAGATGACTATAATAATGCTCCTAGCTTGTAATCACATTCATTCAATGAAATACAAACTGAATTTCTTTAGGAATTCTCTCTAATTTCTCATCCCCTTTCACTTCTCTCCTCACCTAAACTCTTTCTTCTAATAGGTTAGCCTTTCAATACCTAATTGAAAGCTAACAAGTGGTATCAGAGCTGGTTTCACAATCAATTAATTGATTGAGGCTGGCAAATTAAAGAAAAACATGATTGAAGATGTAAGAACAAGATCGGGAGCTGGAGGTGGCAATACATAGGCTTCTGGTGTGGATTCAGTAGCTGCGGTTACCGGTTTTGGAGTCAATCCAGCAAGTGATCATCAGTGTGAGTTGAATGACAAGATAGAACAGCTTAATGCTAAGTTTGATCGGCAACACCTAGAGAATATGCAAAGGAGTGACAATATACAACAAATGTTGAAATTGCTTTTGGATCAGGACTCGAACAAGGATGAACGGCTACAACAAATTGAAGAAAAGCTTGAAAAATTACAAGATCAGGTTAACAAACAAAAAGAATCAAGTGTAGATGCGATCTTGAAGCCTGCTAGTCAGATTCTTCATCAAACGGTACCCGATCAGCAGCAAGAACAGCTTGACAGGGCCGAGTTTCTGGTGAGGAACCGTGGCAAGTCTCCGGTGGTTCAAGCGACTGCCGTACCTTCGATTAACATCAGATCAGCAGCCAATCAACCTATGCAACATGAATTTGATGTTGATAACCAGAATCGAGTCTCTGGACAGCCGCATTGTAGACCTGAAGCCTCTAATTCAGGCCATATCAGCAGGCCACAGAATCCTGTGTTACAACGCAGTGAAGATTATGATGAGCTCGATCATTTGGACAGACCTCCGGATCAACAATATCAGCACAGGACAGTGAGTAATGATATGTTATCTAGTGGTAGGAGTGGTAATCATAGGCAACCTAGAGTTGAAATTGATCCTTTTGATGGCAAGTTACCGGAATCGTGGCTTAGAAGGTGTGATCGGTACTTCATCTATTATAACATACCTGAGGATGAAAAACTCCAATTAGCTGCTGTACATCTTCATGGCGATCATGAGGTGTGGTACTATAGTTTGTTGAAGAGCAAACTGAATTTGTCTTGGGGCCAATTCGTAGAAGAAATGTGTGAACGTTATGGAGAAGGGGAATCAACAGATGTCGTGGATAATTTTAACAAATTATCTCAAACAACAACCGTGAGTGAGTATATGCTTAGGTTTGAGAACCTAAGAGCCAATTTGTTTTCCGTGTTGACTATAGCTCCCGAGGATGTCGAGTCATATTACGTGTCTTGCTTTATAAGTGGATTAAAGCCTAGGATCAAGAACATGGTGAAAGCCATTGGTCCTAAGACCTTGTCAAGTGCCTATAACAAGGCAAAATTAATCGAAGCCACACATGTCCCACTGCATGACAGATTCAAGCAGCAAAGCAGCAAGTTCAGATCACAACAGAGACCGAATGCTGGTACAGGTGCTGATTCTGGTGCAAGGTTCAAGCGTGCTGTAGATAGAGGTTCGGTGAGGCTTTGCTATCGTTGTAACCAACCATATCAACCAGGTCACAGGTGCAAGTCACAGGCTATAATGTGTGCAAAGAGGACCCGTGTTGAGGCTGAATCAGGCAGTGAACTGCAGAAAGCGACAGTTTGGATGATTTTTCACAAGAGGAAATGAGTGAAGAGGAAGTAGAGATATCGATGAAGGCTTTAACTGGTAGTGGAGCCCATAACACTATCAAGATTAGGGGGAAGGCTGGAAAACATTCCATCATTATCCTCATCGACAGTGGGAGTACACATAGTTTCATCGATCCCAGCTGAGTAAGAAGGTAAAGCATGAAGCGGTAAAAACTCATCCCTTACAAGTCATGGTAGCTGATGGCAACTCTCTAACCATTCATAATAAGTGCATAGCCTTCCCATGGTCTATGCAAGAGCACTAATTCACTTTCGATTTCCGAGTTCTTCCTTTTGGCGGTTGTGATATGGTGTTAGGGGTGGATTGGATGAGGACTTTCAACCCGGTTATATTAGACTTTGATAAGATGACCGTGGCATTTGAGGTTCATGGCGCTAAAGTATCCTTGGAGGGCATGTCAGAGGAATCTCAACTCAAGATAATCGATGGCAAATGTGTGCATGATGGGATCACGAAGAAAGCAATTCAATGGATCGGCCATTTGTTTATGTTAGCTACGGGTGAGCAGCAGCAGGTACTACAACCAGAGGTGCAGTTCTTGGTGGGTGAATTTGGTGACATCTTTGAACCACCGAAGAGTCTTCCTCCTCCGAGGAGTGTGGACCATGCCATTCCTTTACGTGCAAACGCTGATCCGGTGAAGATTAGGCCTTATCGTTATGCACACGGCCAAAAATCAGAAATAGAAAGGCAAGTGGAGGAACTTCTTAGCATGAACTTCATTCGACCAAGCCATAGTCCTTTCGCTTCACCCCTGATCCTTGTGAAGAAGAAGGATGGCTCGACAAGAATGTGTATTGATTACCGTCGGTTAAATGCTCTCACGGTGAAGGATAAATTTCCCATCCCGATCATAGACGATTTTCTTGATGAATTACATGGGACGTGCTTCTTTTCAAAGCTGGATTTGAGGCAAGGATACCATCAAATTCGAGTCCTTGAGCCAGATATTTACTTACAAGACCGCTTTCCAAACTCACCATGGTCATTTCGAGTTCGTTGTAATGCCTTTCGGTTTGACCAATGCTCCGGCCACGTTTCAAGCAGCCATGAATGATGTTTTCAAACCTTTTCTGAGGAATTCGGTGCTCGTTTTCTTTGATGACATACTGATTTATAGCTCGACGTACGAAGCTCATCTTATTCACCTTCGACAAGTGTTTGATTTGATGCAACGACACAAGTTTTTTGCCAAGTTGTCAAAGTGTTCGTTTGCTCAAGATAAACTTGAATATTTGGGTCATATCATCTCTCGTGAGGGGGTGTCTACTGATCCGAACAAGATCCGTGCAATGCAAGAGTGGGAAATTTCGCTAAACTTGAAGAAATTGAGGGGATTCTTGGGGTTGACGGGCTATTATAGAAAATTCATAAAGGGCTATGGTTCTATTGCCAAACCTTTGACCGAAATCTTGAAGAAGGATGCTTTCACATGGAACGAGAGAGCTCAAGCAGCGTTTGAAGCCCTTAAAGCCGCAATGTGTGCTGCCCTGGTTTTGGCAATGCCGGGTTTTACCGAAAGCTTTATTTTGGAGACCGATGCAAGTGAAACTGGTATAGGGGCTGTTCTTTCCCAAAAAGGAAGGCCGATTGCTTAATTAAGCCAAGCTCTTAGCCCTAAACATCAAGCAATGTCGACATATGAGAAGGAATATCTTGCCATCTTTTTAGCCGTGGAAAAATGGAGACAATACTTGGAGGGTCATAAATTCATCATTCGGACTGATCACCAAAGCCTCAAGTATCTCCTTGAACAAAAGATCATGACGAGAATTCAAAAGAAAGGCCTCATGAAAATGTTAGGCCTTGATTACGACATTGAATATAGAAGTGGTAAGGAGAACACCGCAGCCAATGCTCTGCCAAGGCAGTTTGAGGATGGAAATCAGGCCACCTGTGCTGCTGTAACCATGGCAATACCTTCTTGGGTGCAAGAGCTACACAAGTCCTATGAGAATGACCCATTTGCTCGGGAAAAAGTGGTCATTGCAGCTCTCACAGGCGATGTGAAGCTCGGGTCTGCAGACAGTGAGGTATCTGTGCAGCAGGGACTGATCCAGGCGAAGGGACTGTTATATGTTGGTTCGGCCACTGATTTGAGAGAAATGGTCATCCAAGCTTCACATGATGCTGCTTGGGGTGGACATGAGGGTGTGGAAGGCACCTATCAACGAATCAAAGCATATTTTACATGGCCGAGTATGAAGAAAGATATGAGTGAATACGTGAAGTCGTGTGAAGTATGCCAACAAACGAAGTTGGGAGATCCTTGTTACAAAGGACTTCTTCAACCTCTTGCCATTCCGGAGGGAGCTTGGGTTCATATTAGCATGGATTTCATCGAGGGACTTCCGAAGTCCGAAGGCAAGGAGGTCATATGGGTCGTGGTGGATTGTTTCACCAAGTACAGTCATTTCATTGCTCTTGCTCGACCCATCATCGCTGAAAAGTTGGCAGGGATCTTCCTTGACAATATTTAAAAATTGGACGGATTGCCTCAATCCATTGTGTCCGATCGAGATAAGATTTTCACAAGCACGTTTTGGAGAGAGTTGTTTAAGTTGATGGGCACCACATTGGCACTCAATTCTTCATATCATCCTCAGACGGATGGCCAAACCGAACTAGTCAACCAATGTGTAGAACATTATTTGTGGAGTATGGTCTTTTTGAAGCCCAAGGAGTGGAACCATTGGCTGTCCTTAGCCGAATTTTGGTTCAATACACACTTCCATACATCCATTGGCACTTCTCCATTCCAAGCTTTGTATGGCTACTCTCCACCTTCTCCTATATTGCTTCAACAACCGAAGAGCACAGGGACTGCAGTTGCCGATTTTATGCAGCAGAGGAGGCTTATGTTGCAAGAGCCTAAAGACAATCTTCATCAAGCTCGGGCTCGGATGAAGTATTATGCTGATAAAAAAGGGGTAGACAAAAGTTATGACGTCGGTGACATGGTCTACCTAAAATTACAACCGTATAGACAGTCCTCCGTGGCTGTCAGGCATAATATCAAGCTAAGTGCCCGATACTTTGGCCCGTATAAAATTTTGGAGACAATTGGCAATGTTGCTTATAAGCTCGACTTACCATCACACTCGTACATTCACCCCGTGCTTCACGTGTCCCTACTCAAAAAGCAGGTCAAGAGAGGAGTCGCAGCAGCTCGGGACCATCCTACAGCAGAGGTGAACAGCATTCTCAGGTTGCAGCCCGAGACAGTTAGAGCTCGGAGGACTATGCAGCAGGATAGCGGAGCGGTGCAGGAGGTATTGGTCACTTGGTGCAACTTGGACAAGAATTTGATGACTTGGGAAAATTGCAATTTCTTGCGGAGTCAATTTCCGAGCTTCACTTCTTGAGGACAAGAAGTTTCTCAAGAGGGAGGAAATGTTATAAATTGCTAAAATTTCATTGTAATTTCTATTTGTAATGTTCGGGTAGTGTCTCAAGTTGAAGTGTATGTGTTCAAATGTTAGTTAAGGGGTAGTTGACGCCAAAATTAGGAAAATGGTCAAACTCGGGTCAATGTCGGTGTGCAGCTGCAGATTTCTGGCGGGAAGCCGGTTAAGGTAGTTAAGTTTTGATTTCTTGTAATTAGATGACTATAATAATGCTCCTAGCTTGTAATCACATTCATTCAATGAAATACAAACTGAATTTCTTTTGGAATTCTCTCTAATTTCTCATCCCTTTCTCTATTTCTAATCCCCTTTCACTTCTCTCCTGACCTCAACTCTTTCTTCTACTAGGTTAGCCTTTCAATACCTAATTGAAAGCTAACAGAATCATGATTGATCTTAATTCATAACAATTGGTATCAAAGCTTGAATTGCTTCCGAATTTAAGACTTGAAAAGGTGCTGCAATAACATCAGATCACAATGGTGACAATAAGGGCTAGCACAGCTACTAATAACAATGTAGCTTCAAATGTAGCTACTTATGCAGATGTTGTTAATGAAAATGAGGCTGGTACTGCTATAAGAAATCGACATGATGAGCAGTTCAATCGGACAAATCAGCAGATGGAGAACCTGATTGCTATGTTCCAGCAGAGTCAGGTGAACATCAATCACAAATTTGAATGAAAATCGCAACAATCTGAGAGGAAGTCACAAAAAATTGAAGGAATTGAGGACCAAATTCATCAGCAACAACAATCTCCTAGTGCAGGATTGCTCCCTCCTGCTAGTCAACTTGAAAGGCTTCGCAATTTAGCTCCAACACATGTTTCACTGCCTGCTTCTTCAAATAATGGCATGAACTTGGCTAATTCCAGGGGATATAGTAACAGACAGTCTCGAATTGAACTAGAAACATTTGATGGAACAATGCCTCATTATGGATCAGGAAATGTGAGAGGTACTTTCGATTTTACAACATTCTTGAGTCAAAGAAGCTAGAAATAGCAGCAGTATATCTGAAAGGAGAAATGGAGGCGTGGTACTATAGCCTTGTTCGAGTTAAACCTTTGATAACATGTCTAGAATTTGAGAAGGAGTTGTGCGAAAGATATGGAGATGAAGATATTAGTGATGTGGTGGAAAACTTTAACAAGTTCGTGCAAACAACTTAAGTGAAAGAGTACATGTCAAGGTTTGAGAACCTTAGGGCCAAGATGTTGGCAGTTTATCCGGATGCTACTGAGGAATATTACATCTCCAAGTTTACCTATGGCTTAAAGCCAAAGGTCAAAATTTTGGTTAAAGCATTCGAACCTACTTCCCTGTCTCAAGCCTACTCGAAGGTGATGAAGGTTGAGAACATAGTCATAGTTCCTAACGAAATGCCTTGAGCAAGAAACCCTCAGCTAGGAGGATCTTGTTCTAATCCCGCTGCAACTAGAAACAAACCATTGAGCATTGAAGAGAAAAGGTTTCAAAGACTTTGCTTTAAATGTAACCAAAGGTATTTCTTTGGTCATAAGTGTGATCCCCAGTATTTGATGTCAGCTTCTGGATGCAAGGCTAAGGATGAGACTCCAGATGAGGAAGGGTATGGTAATGAAGACATGCAAGAAAATGTAGAAGTTGAGAAACCAGAAGATGAGGCTATAGAGATATATGTACAAGCCTTGACAGGAAATGTTTCACATAACACCATTAGGATACAAGGAGAAGCAAGGAATAAATCATTGCTGATTTTAGTTGATAGAGGGACTACGCATACCTTCATTGATCCAAAATTTATAAGAAGTGTGGGGCATGAGAAGATCAGAACCGCTCTTATGGTAGTAACCGTGGATGATGGAAATGCAATTCTAACGCATACCAAGTGCAGTAAATTCAGGTGGATGTTGCAAGGACAAAGCTTTGGATATGATTTCAGAATATGGTTTTAGAGTACTGAGATTAAGTGGTTGTGACATAGTTTTAGGAGTTGATTGGATGAAGACCATTAATCCATAGCTCTTTGATCATGCTCAATTAACTATTTCCTTTGAAAGAGGAGGAAAATCTGTGAATTTGTAGGGAATAAAGGAGCAAGGACAATTGCAAGTAATCAGTGGGAAGCAATTACTGGACGTGTTCAAGAAGAAGAATTATCATTGGGTGGGACAACTCCACTCCATCAGTGCTCTCTACAAGGAGGAAGAGCCTTGTTTCAAACAAGGAAAGAAGAATTTTGATCTAACTTTTAACTCTAAATTGCTGCAATATCAAGATTTGTTTGAACAGCCTTGTTCATTGCATCCCAAAAAAGTATTTGATCATGCCATACCTTTGAGAGAAGGGTTTGATCCTAGGGATCTTCGACCTTATAAGCGTCCTCACTCCCAAAATAGTGAGATTGAATGACAAGTAAAAGAATTGCTGAAGACGAAATTTATCAGACACAGTCATAGCCCTTTTGCTTCACTGGTCATATTAGTTAAGAAAAAAGATGGAACATCAAGAATGTGCATCGACTATCGTCATTTGAACTTTGTGACAATTAAGGACAAGTTTCCCATTCCGATCATTGATGACTTGTTGGATGAGCTTCATGGGTCTAAGTTTTCCTCTAAGTTGGACTTGTGGCAAGGCTGTTACTAGATCAGGGGTCCAGGTGAATGACATCTACAAAATAGCTTTCCAAACACACCATGGGCATTATGAGTTCCTAGTGATGCTTTTGGGTTATCCAATGCCCCTGCCACGTTTCAGGCATTGATGAACTCAGTGTTCAAGCATTTCCTCAGGAAATTTGTACTAGTGTTCTTTGACGATATATTAGTTTACAGTCCTTCAATGGAGGCTCATTTGGATCATCTTGAGTTGGTTTTCAAGATAATGAGATAGAATCAGGTGTATGCTAAGCTCTCCAAGTGCTCCTTTGCTAAGACACATGTGAAGTATCTTAGCCATATAATTTCAGAGGGAGAGTGTAGCTACTGATATGAGCAAGGTGCAAGCCATGAAAGATTGGCCAATTCCTAAGACTCTCAAGAAGCTTAGAGGGTTCCTTGGGTTGACAGGGTATTATCAAAAGTTCATTGCTGGATATGGGATCATTGCACAACCCTTAACTGAATTGTTGAAGAAGGATGCATTCAAGTGGAATGATCTTGCTAGCGATGCTTTTGTACTACTTAAAGAGGCTATGATTTCTGCTCCTGTTTTGGCTATGCCAGACTTCACTCTACCGTTTGTTTTAGAGACAGATGCATGCAACAAGGGAGTGGGAGAAGTGTTGTCCCAAAATGGCAGACCTATAGCATATTTGAGTAAAGCCTTGAGTTTTAAGAATCAAGGCCTCTCCATATATGAAAAGGAATACTTAGCAATATTGATGGCAGTTCAAAAGTGGCATCCCTACTTGGAGGACCACCATTTCATAATTAAAACAGACCATCAAAGTTTGAATTACTTGCTTGAACAGAAGATCAGTACAAGGGTGTGGAGAAAAGGGCCTATGAAGATGTTGGGACTACATTATACCATTGAGTATAAGAAGGGAAAGGATAATAGAGCAGTGGATGCCTTATCAAGAAGATTGGAAGGTCAGGAGGTGGCTGATTGTGCTGCTGTATTTGAAGTTATACCTTATTGGATGATAGAAGTAGTTCAGTCTTATGAGGGAGACACCTTTGCTCAAGAACAGGTCAGGGCTCATCTGGTTCACAGTACCGCAGATGTTGATTCTAAAGTCACAGTTCAGCAAGGGGTCATCAGAGCAAAATGAAGGGTTTATGTGGGAATTGGTTCGGATATGAGGAAGCAGGTTATTATGGCTGCCCATAGCTCTGCTTGGGGTGGCCATTCAGATATTGAAGGTACCTATCAAAGGTTGAAGCAGTATTTCCATTGGCCCGGGTTGAGGAAGGAGATTCATGACTTGATCTAACCGTGCAAGGTTTGTCAAAGGACCAAGAGTGAGCATCGGCCTTATTAAGGGTTATTATAGCCCTTACCCATAACTGATAAGGCTTGGCAACACATTAGTATGGATTTTATTGATGGCTTACCTAAGTCTGAAGGGAAGGAAGTCATTTGGGTGGTTGTTAATTGTTTCACAAAGTTCAGTCACTTTGTGGCTTTTAATCACCTTATTACTGTTGAAAGGTTAGGAAGACTCTTCTTAGATCATATCTACAAGTTCCATGGTCTACATTTAAGACCGAGAGAAGCTGTTCACAAGTAACGTTTGGCGTGAGCTCTTCTCATTGTTAGGCACTACATTGGCTATTAGTTCATCCTGCTATCCCCAATCAGATGGTCAAACTGAGAGAGTTAATCAATGTGTAGAGCAATATTTGAGAAGCATGACATTCACCCATCCTAAGAACTGGAATCGGTGGCTTTCCCTCACTAAATTTTGGTATAATACACATTTTCACTCAGCACTTGAGAATACTCCACTCAAGGCCTTATATGGGTATGACCCCCCATCACTGGTGATGCTGTAGGGTGCAATTTCGCACGTAACTAAAGTCAATGAATTGTTGGAGAAGGGGAAACAGCTTGTTTAGCAACTGAGAACTAATCTGCAGGTGCCTTAAACATGGATGAAGTATTTTGCAAATAAAAAGAGAATTGATAAAGGTTTTGAGATTGGGGACCTAGTTTTCTTAAAGCTACAGCCTCATAGGCAATCTCAATTTGCTTTGCGTAAATATATCAAGCTGAGTGCTTGGTTTTTTGGACCTTACAAGGTATTAGAGAAGACAGAAAAGGTTGCTTATAAGTTGGAATTACCACCTGATTACACGGTGCACCCTGTGTTCCATGTATCCTTGCTCAAGTGGTATGTTGCAGCAGGGGTTGATGTTCCTGCAGAGCAGCCATCAGCAACCTTACAAGGCCTATTGATTCAGCATCCTCAAGTCATTTTGGATTCAAGGATAACACAGCAGCAAGGCAAGCAGAGGAGGGAAGTGTTGGTGTAGTGGAGTAATCTTAGTCCCAAGGTTACTACTTGGGAAGAATTGTCATTTCTTCGATCTCAATTCCCTCAGTTCCATCCTTGAGACAAGAATCCTCTAGGGCGGGGGGGGGGGGGGGGGGGGGGGGGGAATTGTTATGATTGGGGCTTGATTGTAGTGATAAGCTGGGAGTGATGGGTTGAAGTGCAAATTAGAGGCTGATCTTGGCGCGAAAGGCTATTGGTTATTGTTGACAGTTGTTAGTTTTGCTTAAGTCCTTGTTAATCTTGTTTTGAGTCAATTTTGGTGGCTGTTCTTAGTTGTGAGTCGGTTGGTAGTTAAGTAGAAGAATCCAGATTCATTGTTGAGTTCTTGATTGTATTGGTATAAGTAGTAGGCTATCATGTAAGAATCATTTTATGATTGGAAATATCTTGATTTCTTTTTCTTATCTCCAATTCTCTCTCTACTTCTCATCTCTCTCATTTCTTTTCTCATCTAACTCTCTTCTATCTTAGGTTATGAATCAAGATTGATCTTGATTCATAACAACCCATGATACTGTTAGATCAGTAATGGAGACCATGAGTTTTCAACCTTTCAACCTTGCTTCCACTTGATTTTGAAAAACAAATTAGTGGATTTTTAATTACCTTAAGTTATCTCATAACTTAATTAATTTAATATGAACAGAATAAATAAATTACTATTCTAATCCAATAAGGACTATTTAAATTACTCGAATGAAACATGTCATTAAAACTCTTTTAATAACATCAGTTTAAGTCAATATAAGACTCAATTATTTTACTAAATATTTTAAGAAAAATATTGATTACTACATAATCCCTATCTAAAACAAAATAAAAAACATTTTTTTAATTGTCTGACGTCAGCCACTAACGTCATTGCTGAAATCAGTTGACGTGTGCTCATGTCATCCAGTGACGTTAGAAGCGTCCTACTGATTTCTAATGTTTTTTATTTAAAATAATTCTTCATATTTAATTGATTACAATCTCATTAATCAATTAAGTCATCTAATCCCATTAGATAATTATACGGAGAATTTAACC
This sequence comes from Simmondsia chinensis, assembly GCA_018398585.1. Lineage (NCBI taxonomy): Eukaryota > Viridiplantae > Streptophyta > Magnoliopsida > Caryophyllales > Simmondsiaceae > Simmondsia > Simmondsia chinensis. The sequence continues at coordinate 22,583,809 of JAGTTD010000012.1, forward strand.
TGGTATGATAATCCAATTTTCAAAACCAAAAACAAAAAAAAAGGTAAACATTGAGGAATGCATTTCCTTTAATTGAATTTTAAGCAATTTAGACAATCAATTAAACATATAGCAATTATATGAACGTATTCAACAATGATTACACATACTCTTATACGATCTCATAATAAATTTGTATCTAAACAAGCGTTTTCAATTATGCCAATCAATTACCTCATGCACATCCTGAATAATCAGAATCCGGCTCTGATACCAATTGTTGGGTGGGAAATTTTAATTTAATAAACTAAAATTACATACAACGATTGTATCAAGTATAGTGGAATCACAATTTTAAATATATACACATTTACTACTCTAATTAAACATAACAATGCATAGCATAGATGACATAATCATGAAAACCAATTAAATATGAATCTAAAAGAATAAGTCGAGAAATCTCATACCTCGTTGCAGACCACAAGTTTAAAAGATGCTCCAACAAAACCTCTAAGATCTTCTCCCCAATTCTTCTCTTAACAGCAGATGTGTGGGCGTCGTGAAATCAAGCGACTCTTAAAAAACTTCTAAGAATTAATTGGGAAGAAATATTTTCCCCTTTTTAATTTTCTAAATAATTGGGAGAAAACAGAGCAAAATCGTTAAACCTAATAAGCCAGAATTGTCATATCTATAGGAGCTTAAAAACTGACTTATTTAATTTAAAATAAAAAAAATAAAATAAAAATGTACATTTGACAGGTCAAAACACCAAAAATAATGATCTAAAAATACATAAAATTGCTTGCTTCTTATTATCCTTGCCCAGCACCCCAAATCAACGCCCCAGCGCGCAACATGTACTGCGCCATGGTTGGTCTTTTTTTTTTGGGGGGGGGGGGGGGGGGGGGGGGGGCGGGTTTGGGAGTGTGGTTCGGTCCCTTGTGCTAGTCAGCGGGAATTGGCCCGTGCATTTTTTTTGTATTTTTTGATGTTTTTAAAATTTTCTTATATAATTTCATCTCCTTAATTTTTGGGTTTAACAAAAATAATTTATTCAACTCCTGAAAAAATAATTCATCTCAATAATTCTCATGATTTCTATGGGTATACAATTTGGAGGCTTGCACAAGGCCCTCGGGGAAAATTTATTCCTGCCTCCAAATAGGTCAAATCTGATTATCATCTTATGATAACAATTGATTACTATTTAGTAAAACTTAATTCCACTATAAAAGTTTTACTACACTCCAGAAATAAATATATTTATTCGTTAAATTTTTCTTTAATAATTTACTCACAATTGACCCCTGTACTAAATGTCCATGAGAAAAATAACATAAACTACTATTGTCATTTTTTCTCATTTTTCCTTCTTAGTTCCTAACCTGCGTTTCTCGAATAATTCACTAATACAGAAAAACACTTTTGTATTGATTCCAAATGTCAAACATAAGGAATGCTTTGGCCAAGGTCTTTGGAATCAATTCGAATACTTGCGAATCAACTAAGAGGGCATTATTCACGATAGATTCCTAACAAAATATCTATTCCCGCTTCACTTCATGGAATACCCAATGAACGTAAGGTCCCGGTTAGACTTCATAACCTTGTCCTTTTAGCGTATCAAAGCAATTAACACTACATGCATGAGTCTAGACTATTTTTCGTATTTAGAGTCATTGTATAAACAAATATATATATATTGCTCACTTCCGATAGTAGCACAGAGATGAGCAAATCACATGGTCCATTTAGTGTAACAATCTCATTATAATGCACTAACATAACATTCTAGATCCCCATTCACATAACTAAGACAAGTTATCTAAATATTACATTATAGTCTTACCAGATAAGTAGCTCAAACTCATCACTGACTGCGTATCATTTATTAAATACTATTTTAATATGTTATTAGTCTATCCGTGGCATAATCTCATTATCTACTAAAAATAGATATACCAAATGTCATTTAAGGACTTTGTCCTTCTCATGGCACGTGCCTTCAAAGATAAACAACATCACATGCATATAAACTTGTAAACATATAGAAGATAATAAACGACTTTTATTTCCTAATAAAAATGTTCACATAAATTGGGTTCCCTAGGACGCTAGCTCTAACACATCTTTGGAGCTTATCAGATATACAATGGTGTATCTAGAGTTATCATTTACAAATGTTATGTAGTACCTTATTCCACCTTCACTCTTATGGTTTTGGAAATCTCCTAAATTACTGTGTACTAACACAAGAAGTTTAGTTTATCTCTCGACAATTTAACAAACTTTTTAGCATGTTTAACTTGCACGCATACTTCAAATTTAGTAAAATCGACATTGCTAAAATTAGAAAGTAGATTTATTTTCGTATATCATTTAAAGAGTCGACGTTTACATGTCCTAAGCAAGTATGATGGAGAGACTTCAAAAGGTAACATAATAGGTACTAGCATTTTTGTCCATGCAAAAAAATTAACAACAAATAGTCCCCCATCACAGAAACCCTTACTCACAAATTCTATATTCCCTGTTAGGACAAATGTATTAGAGTCAAAAGCTAACTTTACACCAATTTTTATAAAAAGGGTGCCGGAGATGAGATTCGTATGTATTTCATACACAAATGCCACATTAAAGAATTTTTTTGGAGATGATTTTTACGTAAATTTCCCTTTTCCCGAGGATCAGTACTGTTACAAAATCACCAATGTTGACCATCTTGTCATCCGCCACTTTTTGATACTCCTGCAGCATGCTTCGTTTTGCACATATGTGTTTGATAGCCCTGGTGTCCACTATCTGTTTTGTCAAGTTGTTCACCATGTTTACATTTGAGAGTATATTGTTCGTCCACTAAAGGGTGCCTGAGATCAAATTCCTATGTTGTTTGTTCTTGGATTTCTTGGGCTAGTTCTTCTTATTTCTACAACAATTTGTCTTGTGTTCGTATTTTCCCCAAAAGTAGCATTCTACTTGGAATTTGCTATTTGACTTTTGAATTTTTCCTCCAACCTTGAAGTTGGAATGTTGCTTTCCCCCCTTATTTTTAACATGTCAGAAGTAGCTTCAAGAATCTTAGTAGAGATTCTTGAAGCTACCAATTGTCATGACTCAAGATTACTCTTGGATCATAACCTAGGATAGATGACGAATTATAGTTGAGATGAGAAGAGAATTAGGAGAATTAGGTAAGAAATAGAGAGAATTAGGGATAAGAAAAGAAGATAGTAATCATTGCCGTTCATCAATTAACTTAATTTGAAGTAAATCAAGGCTCTGATATCAATTGTTATAAATCAAGATAGATCTTGATTCATAACCTAAGATAACAGAGTACGGGATGAAATCAAAGTGTTTTCTCTTTCTTATCTCAATCTTTCTATCTAATTCTCATCTCCTTCACTTCTCTTCTCATCCCATACTCTGTTATCTTAGGTTATGAATCAAGATCTATCTTGATTCATAATAATATTGTCATGATTCAAGATTGCTCTTAGGTGAAGAATTAGAGTTGAGATAAGAAGAGAATTAAGAAATTAGGTGATAAATCAAGAGAATTAGGGATGAGAAAAGAATATAGTAATCATTGTCATTCATCAATTAACTTGATTTGAAGCAAATCAAGGCTCTGATACCAATTGTCATGAATTAAGATAGATCTGGCTGTACAGAGATTTTTGTCCTCAAGAATCTTAGTAGAGAGGAAGTAACTTCAATCCTCCTAGCAATTCTAGCTATACAGCTTCATCTTCTTATTGGATTGGTATTTACACTTCAAGACTCTTGTCCACTCTGTCACAACCTTACATCTTGAATCCATCCGATGTTTCCACTTCTGTAACTACTTGAGAGAATCACCACCAAACAAATCTTAAGCTCATATTTCAGTTTCTTAGTGTACTGCTGCAGTGATGAGTGAAAGAGTTTGCATATCTCCTCCCATTTGAGAGGTGTCCCTATGAAATTCCCGTAGCTTTTGATCAAGACCAGAATGCAGTTGGATTTTCGGCGATGTTCATTAGCTTGCACACCTTCCACCATCCTTCCCCTCAAGTCTTTCCCAATTGCTCCCTTTATGACAGTACAGACCTCAACATCGGATGCCCAGCTTTGAATTCTGTCATCGGCAGCAATTTTTCTTCTTTTCTTATCCATCCAATTCAAGTTCTCAAGTACCTTAGCTGAATTCCAGTGGAAGTCATTCATGCTTTGAACTCCTAAGGAAGTCCAACACTCTTCACCTTGCCTATTCGCATCCTGATCAGATTCTGGTGTACCTTGCTGCACTGCTGCACAACAGATTCTGTTGGACCTTACTACACTGTTGCACAAATGTATCAGCCAGGAATGATCTTAATCTCATATTCACCTTCTGATCAACTTTAGCTTGTTGCTTGCTATTAAATTGCTTAGCAGCTGTATCCTCCTCACAATCTCTTTCAAGGTGATCTTATTGCTTGCAAAATGAGTTAGCTGCTTCACCCAACTTCACCACTTGCTACTAGAACCAAGACCAAAGGAAATCAGGAAGCCTTACATTAGCTTGGATCCTTGGAGGATGCCCTTTATCCTTAATTTGATTCACACCAACAACAAGCTTCTGATCTAATAGCTCTCCTAGTTCAATATCCAAAGCCAACAGAAACAGCTTGCAATGACAATTTAGTCTACACTTGAACTCTTGATTACCACTATATACCATCCATTGAGCCTTCCTGTCCTTATTTCTCACTAAGGAGCTAGCTTTAAGCTCAATTCGTCTACTCCTTTGGCTGCAAAGATGAGGTTGATCAACCAAAGTGTTTTGCAACACTACTTCTCTGTTGAGTTTTTCCCAGCTGAATTTGACAAATTGCTCCATTATCCTTGAATCAGGTGGCCTATTGTTAGTGTTCTTGGATGAATAAACATTAGCTCTACTCAATTCACCCTGCACTTTGATCAGATTTTGCAAGTTTCTCATTGAATTGAATCAGCCGCTTGTATTAGATAAGTAATAGAACGTGGCTGGGCTCTACTTACGCGGATTGAAGTGAAATCACCCGGATTTCTTGATGAATTCACATATTTGCTGGGTGAATCCTCCTGGCTTAGATCAAAAGGACTCAATAGAGTCTGCCATTGGACCTGATCTTGCAATTCTTCCAGCTGAACAGATTGTTCTGCAGTAGTAATAACCAAAAGTTTCACTGAATTTGTTTGCAATGGAGTAGCATCCCCCTAATTTTATGCTAAACTTATATCAATGCTGATAGAATTCTTCATTCTCCTTGCCATCTTCAACATCCTTTTGATCTAAAAAGATGCTTCAAGCCTATCAATTGACATCATCAACACCTTGGATTGCTTCAATCTCATGTTCTTGAGCATGTAAAGCTTGTTAAGAAGCACTTTATTTGACTTGAGAGGTAGAAAATCTGGAGGTCTTCCATAATAGACCAAGATTGGCTTTTCCTTTGCACTTAGTCTCTTGCTTGAATAACATTTCTTGTGATTGAAGTGAATGACCAAACTAATCTCATACTTGTTGCAATACAACAACAACAACAACAACAGTCCCAGTGCCTTAAGGGCTCCCGCGTACATAGGGTCTGGGAGGGATAGGATGTATGCAGCCTTACTCCCTCAGGGTGTGGCCCTAATGAGAGGCTGTTTCCAGGATCCCCATCCTGATAGTTGGTAGTTAATAGTTAAGAAGGGCATGTAAGTAGGGCATGTATAGCATGTATGCAAAACATAAAGAACATGTAAAGTGCAGAGATCAAGAAAAGCATGTAAGGCATGTAAAGTGCTCACACTTGCTGCAGTGTGAACTTAAATCGCAACTTCCTGATGCTAAGAGCTTTAGTGTATACTTGTAACTTCTTTGCTGCAATATTCAGTGGCTCTACAACTTGCAAAGGTACACCTTCATCCTGAAATGTTGCTGCAGCTGTAGAAGGGAGCTTATGAAATTTAGCTAAGCCTAACTCATTCTGATTTGTAGTTACATTACTCAATTTCCAACTGATTCTAGCATTCCCAGTTGAGATTTGCTCCATTTTTTGATCAATTTCCTGCTGCAACACTCTCTTTTGCTTAGCCTCTTACTCCCTCTTTTCAATTTTGATCAACATAGCTTGAGCAATCTCTAACATTGCCTCTGTAATTCGCATCATCCTCACATATGGATCAATTCCAGTAGCATCTTGAACTTCAAGCTGTAAGGCATTAAATTCAGATAGTAATGCATCATTTTATGGTCGATGTCACGGACACGATATTCCCTGGTCCGTGACAGTGCCAGAACCGTGCCCAGGTCGCTGCCTCAGCCTTGTCAGCGTCGCTGCCAGTGCCGTGCCCCAGCCATGTCAAGACATTGTCTCAGTCGCTGCCAGTGCCGTGCCCAGCCTTGTCAAGACAATGACCAGTGCGCTGCCCAGTTCCGTGTCCCAGGCCTTGTCAAGGCCGTGCCAGTGCTCGACCCAAGCCCGTGCCCAAGGTCGCGCCCCAGTCCTGTGTCTGGCTCCGCGACCCCAGCGTCCCTTCCCAAGGTCGTGCGGCACCTAAGCCTTGTCCAGACGCTCCCCTTGTCAGCCTGTACTAGCCGTTGAAGGCCGCGCCTACTAGCCGTTGGGGAGATTCCATTGAGATATTATTTTGATTTTGTTGATGTAATTAAGTATTTTCAAGTATTATTTTAGTATTTCTTGTATTTTCTATAAATAGGCATTTGTATTCATTGTGTAATAATCAATTAAAATATATGAAATATCTCTTTTATTTCTCATCTAATTCTCTCTTCTCATCTAATTCTACTTCTCTCTCTCATCTAAACTCTAATTCTCTTTCTTTTCTCATCTAACCTCTCTTTCACTTGGGCCCAAGTCTTGCACTTTGGTCGCCACATCTGCGAGGTTGTGACAAATTGGTATCAGAGCAGTTGCGATTAAGGGCCACGTTCTATTCCACATTGAAGTGAAGTTACGACCAAGTGGGCATAATCAACAAATGATTCAAGAACTTTGGTGAGATGGCCACGTTATTGGTTAAGGTAACGGGTCTTCTTTATCCTATCACAAAGGATGTTCTCATCCAAGTCTTTTCTATCTATGGGGTCATTGAAGAAATTGTTATCATTTCAACTTCATCCATTAAAGTGGAAGCACATGTGAAATACACTTCTTGGGAGGATGATAAAAGTGCACGCCAAGGGCTACATAGAAGAAATGTCTATGACCATTGTTGTACACTAGACATTGAAATCTTGACGCCTCTTAAAGAAGGTATTAATAAGATCCACAATGAGCTGATTTATGGCTATAAGGAGATGACAACAACCCTCAACTCCTTGAACGAGAAGTTGAAGCAATACATGCGTAACCAAGGAATAGACCCCGAGGAAGACGATCTTGACTTGATTCCTTTAGAAGCCAAGGCTAACCAAGGACCGGTTGAGCCAACCGCCCTTGTCAAACCTCAAAAAGTGGGGATGGGTGATGTCCTTCATACGTCGGACAAACCATTCTCCCAAGAATTTCCCGTTGATATCGAAGATGAACCGGAAGAGCCCCCCTTCGTTGAGGAAACGCATGAGTCCTTTGAAGATGCCTTGACCCATGAGCCTCCACAACTTAAGGGCAAGGAGTAAGTTACGAGCACCGAAGCCGCTGTCAAGGATCCCTTCCTTGAGCTTTCCTTGCCAAATCTAAGGCCACCAAGTGGTGCTGTTGCACGGTCAGTCCAGCAGCAGCAAGAGACACAGCAGCAACATGGTGGGTCGCACATAAAGAAGGGAACCGGGCTGAAAACCAAGAAGAAGAAGGGCCAGTCATGTGAATGCTTCCCAAGAACCGGGATCGGAACTAAAATCTTCAAGGGCCCAAGTCATCCATCTTGGCTTTCGATCCTTAAGGATAAGGATCATCCGTTCCAGCCGGGAATAGAGGTAAAGGATATGGGCAATAATAGGGTGACAAAGGGGCAAACAAACGAAAGAGATCCGGGAGCCAAAGGTTGCACTGTCATCGCATCCTTGAGGACAAGGATGAACTTAAGGGGGCGGGAATGTCACGGACACGATATTCCCTGGTCCATGACAGTGCCAGGACCGTGCTCAGGTCGCTGCCTCAGCCTTGTCAGGGTCGCTGCCAGTGCCGTGCCCCGGCCATGTCAAGACATTGTCTCAGTCACTGCCAGTGCCGTGCCCAGCCTTGTCAAGACAATGCCCAGTGCGCTGCCCAATTCCGTGTCCCAGGCCTTGCCAAGGCCGTGCCAGTGCTCAACCCAAGCCCGTGCCCAAGGTCGCGCCCCAGTCCCGTGTCTGGCTCCGCGTCCCCAGCGTCCCTTCCCAAGGCCGTGCGGCACTTGAGCCATGTCTGGACGCTCCCCTTGCCAGCCTGTACTAGCCGTTGAAGGCCGCGCCTACTAGCCGTTGGGGAGATTCCATTGAGATATTATTTTGATTTTGTTAATGTAATTAAGTATTTTCAAGTATTATTTTAGTATTTCTTGTATTTTCTATAAATAGGCATTTTTATTCATTTTGTAATACTCAATTGAAATATATGAAATATCTCTTTCATTTCTCATCTAATTCTCTCTTTTCATCTAATTCTACTTCTCTCTCTCATCTAGCTCTAATTCTTTCTCTCATGTAAACTCTAATTCTCTTTCTTTTCTCATCTAACATCTCTTTCACTTGGGCCCAAGTCTTGCACTTTGGCCGTCACATCCGCGAGGTTGTGACAGTCGAATTGCTCCAAGGACATTCCCATTTGAAGTTGATCCTGTACTATTTAACATTCCATCAGCAGCTTATTCCATTATATCCTGTATTAGCACACAATCCTTCTCCTTATGATGTTGATCTTGCATTCTTAATGGTTCATTCACCACCTCGTGCTAATCTTGCTTAATTTCAAGCTCATCCTGCTCAAGTTGACCAGCTACCTCTTCATCCTCATTCTCTACTGCCACTTCCAGATTTGAACTAACACTAACTCCTCTTGCTGCATCTTCATCCATCTCATCTTCTTGATTCGGATTGTGTTTTCGCAACACAATTTCAACATTTGATTCCTCTACCAATTTTAATGGCTCATTTGGAGAATGATTTCCTATTGTTTCTTCAATGACCTCCCAAGGAATGAGAAATTGGATATCCATCACACAACAATAGTCATAAATGTTTCTTCCTTGTCGTTGAATTAATGCGGATGCAGCTTGACTTCTTAAGGAATAAGTCAGAAGAGCTACAACCTCTAAGGTTGAAATTGAAATTATTTCAATTGCTTCAATAAAACCATAGGGATAAATGACTTGGTGAAGGACATCTTCGGTAATAGGACATAGGACATTCTGAATTTTTACCAAGTGGCATCGTTGGAGACGTTTCTTTGGACGAAGCCGATCTTGTTTATATCTTTAATTTTCTGAAATGATTATGCAACAACATCTGAATCCATTTCTGCCTTCTTTGTATGCAAATAATTCAGCCAATGTTTCAAAATTCTACTCAGTTTAAAGTTGAAATCTTTAATTCAGGACTTTGGCACACTTCGCAGCCAAAGAATCAAAACCATTGCTATTCTGTAGGTGATAGCCGAAGGTTAAACCTTAGCTTAACTGAAGCTAAGGTCCATAAAACCCTAGTTCGAACAGAAATCGAGAGATCGAGTGTACTTCAACTCAATTTTGAAACAAAGCACTAATCGCATAGCTTGCTTGTATGTAATTCTGGATAAATCGAGTATAACTTCAAAAGAATTGATATGCTGAAGTTGAGTGATGCTAGTGTGTTGAAGTCCTGAATTAAGTACCAATAATCCATAATATTCCATGTCCTTGAATAAACTAGTGTAAGTCCTTAGTATTAGCGTAATAAGCCTCTTTAGTACTTGTACAAGTCAAGATTAGTCAAGGTGAGTCAAATGTTAGTTAAACTAGTCTAGATTGGAGTCTAAAGGGGGAAATGTCGGTTAGCTTATGTGGACCAAATGAAATGTATTCTTTAGTCTTAGGAAGTAGTATAAATAGAGTGATGGATCACGTACGAGATTATGGCATGATATGAATTGATTTCTCTCTCATCTTAATATTCCTCTTTATTTCTCATCTCTATTCACTTCTTTCTCATCTCATATTCTATTATCCTTATATTATGATCAAGATTTATCTTAAATCATAATAGTGGTATCAGAGCTTTGAATTTTGCTTCCAATTAAGTTGATTTAGATCAATTTAATTGTATAAGCATTAGATCAAGCTTAAATTGATATCAAGTTCTTGATCAGGTTTTGAAATTTCAGTTCGTGCAAGATTTAACCTAGGTTCTACTGTTCAGCTGGTGTGAGATCCAAAATACCATGCTTAATTGTTCATAATTCTCAGTCAAGTGCTGCATTGACATCAGGTTTTGTACTTAGGTTACGTTTGATCAGAATTTCAGTTCAAAAGGCTGTTATTATGTGCCTTAGCTGCTTCGTGTTAATCTTGTGCAGTGGAACTATTAATGGAGCTAGAATTATATTCAATTCAACTGATTACATATTAAATCTACTAAATTGATCTGAATTAAGCTGCAAGCGTGCGATATTGTTAGCTGGAAATTGCATTCAACCTCACTGGAATCTGTCAAGCTAAGTTCTACACTTGAATTCCAAGCTGTAATTGCACTCTGTTGCTAAATCAGTTAGAGTTGCTGAAATTACATAAAAATCGAGCCTATGTATTGTTTATTGGCCTGAATTCGCTGAGTTAAGTGACTGCCTTTACATTCAAAATGTTACAATATGCAATGTCGTGTTGGCTCGATCCAGCTTCGGTTCAAGATGCTAGACTTTTTATGAAAGTCTTGAAGCCTTATTACCATATCGATGAAGATATTCTTTATCAAATATTTTTTCCTCATGGTCCTCTTGAAAGCATCGAGTTAGTCTCATCTTCCATCGTTGAGGTTACGTCTCACATTAGCTATTATACGAGAAGGAATGCCGACTCAGCTTTAAACTCTTTACATGAAAGAAACATCCATGATGGATGTTGTATTTTGGACATTAACCACTTCAAGCACGGTATGGAGCAAGAAATTGAGCTAAATGTTACTGGTTGTGTTGGAATCATCCTGAATATAGAAGATGCAGCAGCACATCATATGAATGAGGAAACATTGCATTCATTAGATCAAGTTGAATTGGTACAGAAGCAATATGTGGTTGAGGAAGCAGCAAGGTTGATGTTGCAGCAGAACAACTTGTGTTTGATCCTTCATTGCTACAAGTAAATGATGTAACAGAGGTTAATGTGAATGAAACAGCAGATGATGATTTTGCAACAGAACAACATGTGTTTGATCCTTCATTGTTACAAGTAAATGTCATAACAGCAAGTTCCAAGGTCGATCCGCAGCACACAAGTGATTCTGTTCAGACAAATGTTACTGATTTAGAATCACAAGTCAAGACCACACAAGTGATTGAAAAGGAAACGCATCAAGTGAATCAAAGGCCTCTTGATCCAAGGAAGGAGGAGTTTTGTGTTATATTGGAAGATAATCAAAAATCACAGCAAAAATCTAAGCAAGTTATTGGGCAAAAGGTGTATGGAAGTGATGGAGCTAGATTAAAACATGTTAATGATGCTGCTTTCATACTTAAGTTGGATAAAGGGTTGCAAACACACGGTTTTGAAGCTTATTTGAAGGCTGCAGCAGCCACTTCTGTGCAGCATGCCACGGGATGACTAAATTCCTAAGTCCAAGTCCGGTGATGCTATCAATGTCACTCTAAAAGTCCCTAATTGAGTCAAGCGTCCAAATCTCCTTGCAACGGTAAGGAATTCACACAAAGTCCCCAAGTCTTGTTTGTTTAGTATTTCAATTGGAAAGTGAATAATGGAATAAAGATGATTGAATTAACACTCACACTAACACACGTTTGTTATGGAAGATCAAAGTGACAAAGAACAATAGAACATACACATAAACACACGAACACACGTATTGGCGGGTAAAAGGAAAATTACCCATTTCATTGGTGCTTGGCACCTATTTATAATACATAAAGGGAACCGGTACAAGTACATGAAAAGGCACAAAATAACTAAACACATCCTTTGCTAAATTCTAGCCTAAGATCACGCCTAAAAATCAGGAAATGCAACTAACTAACATAACCGCCTAAAACTACCCTAACCGTCTAACCTCCCTAACGTCCTTAAGTGCCACGCCACTTATCCATGTCATTACACACGTGGATTTTCTAATTGTACACGTAGGAAGTTACATATTTACAAGTAAATTAAATACAAGTATTAAACACACAAAATACATAGTATAAAAAGTACTAAAAATCCTACAAACTAAGGCGGTAGGTGGCACTCTCCCCCACCAAAGCATTGACGCCCTCGTCAATGTGATGCAGACTTGAAGGCTTCAATCTCCTTCTGATACTGCCACAAGTCATCCGCTTTCTCCTAGCTCGCTTCCGCTACTGATTGTCCCTTCCAATGAATGAGGTACTCCGTGTACCTAGGCACACCCCTGCGCCTCACGGTCCGGTCTGCCAAGATCTGTTCAAGGCCCCTAGCATAGGACACTGTCACAGCAGTAGGGGCGCACTGTGTCACGCCCCTGTCTGATTCTTCCAAGTCTTGATTATACGGCTTCAAGTAGCTCATGTGAAAGACCAGATGAATCTTCAACTTGGGTGGCAGCTCCACCCTATAAGACACCTTCCCTACCTTAGCAATGATAGGAAAAGGGCCTTCATACCTGCGCACAAGCCCCTTGTGCACCTTGCGAAACACCTTGAACTGTTGAGGCAACAACTTCACCATAATCATGTCCCCAATCCTAAACTCAAAGTGCCTTCCCTTAGTGTTAGGCCATTTCTTCATCTTGTGCTCGGCACGGCTTAGATAGGCCTTGGCAATATCTAACCTCTATTGCCAATCTTTCGCTGTCTGAAACGCAACAGGGCTGGCCCCCGTGTACCCGGATGTCACGGCTTATGGTGTCAAGGGCTGCTGATCCGTGGCCAGCTCAAACGGGCTGTGCCCTGTGCTCTCGCTGCTCTGCAGGTTCAAGGAGAACTGGGCAATGTCAAGCAACCGTGCCGAGTCCCTTTGGTTGGCTCTCACGTAGTGGCTCAAGTACAACTCCACTAAGGCATTCACTCTCTCGGTTTGCCCATCCGTTTGAGGATGAAAGCTCGTGGAATAATGGAGGTTTGAGCCCATCAATTTGAAAAGCTCACTCCAAAACTTACCCGTAAACCTAGGGTCCCTATCACTAATGATACTCCTAGGCAAACCCCAATACTTGACCACATACTTGAAAAACAAGCGGGCGGCCTTAACGGCATTGCAATCCTTAGGGGCTGCAATGAATGTCCCATACTTTGTCAAACGATCTACTATAACCATAATAGAACCCATACCTTCAGAGCTTGGCAAAGCGGAGATAAAGTCCATGGATATGCTCTCCCACGGACGGGTAGGTACGGGCAGAGGCTCAAGCAACTCGGCCGGTGTCTTCAACTCAGCCTTGTCCTGTTGACAAACAAGACATGTCTTGACAAACACCTCCACATCGTCCCTCATCCTAGGCCAATAAAAGTTTTCCTCTAACAGTGCTGTTGTCCTCTCGATCCCCGGGTGCCCAGCCCAAGGTGTGTCATGACATTCCTTGAGTATGTCATGCCTCAAGTTGGCCCACCTAGGTACAAACACCCAGCTGCCCACTCTGAACAACAGCCCATTGTCAAGCCAAAACCTGCGTGTCTGACCCTGTGCCGCAAGCCCTGACATTGTCTGACCCCAAGAGTCCCGTGTCATACCCTCCCTGATCTTGTCCAGGACCGTGCCTTGGATGGCACTAACAGTAGCCAACCCATGCCTGCGACTCAGCGCGTCTGTCACTACGTTCACCTTACCCGGCTTGTACTCCATGACATAGTCGAACTCCGCTAGGAAGTCCTGCCACCGGGCCTATTTCTGACTGAGTTTTTTCTAATTTTCAAAGTAACTCGTAGCCACATTATCAGTCTTGATCATGAACTTGCTCCCCAACAAGTAGTGACGCCAAATTCTTAGACAATGAATTATGGCGGTCATTTCCTTGTCATGAACGGCATAACGGCGTTCTGTGTCATTGAGTTTTCTGGACTCGAATGCCACGGGGTGTCCTTGTTGCATCAAAACCCCTCCTATTGCGTAATCCGAAGCATCAGTATGAACTTCAAACAGCAAAGCAAAATCAGGTGGACAAAGGATCGGTTCTTCCATGACGGCCCTCTTGAGATCCATGAAGGCATTGTGACAAGCATCATCCTAATGCCACGACACCTTCTTTCTAAGCAAATTGGTTAGGGGCGTAGCTCTAGCCGAATACCCTTGAATGAACCTACGGTAGTAGTTCACTAGGCCCAAGAATGACCTTAGTGCACTAACATCCATAGGCGCACCCCATTCCTCAATAGCACGAACCTTAGCGTTGTCCATGCTAATCTTTCCATGAGCAAAGGAACACTTCTCCCATTTCCCGTACAATTGGTTCTCCCTCAAAACCTAAAAAACATGGGCCAAGTGCGCCACATGCTCCCTCAATGACTCGCTATACACCACTATGTCATCAAGGTAGACCACCACAAATTTGTCCAAAAACGGTTTGAAGATTTCATTCATCAAAGTACAAAATGTTGCGGGTGCATTTGTCAAACCAAAAAGCATGACGAGAAACTCATATGACCCATACCGTGTCACACAAGTTGCCTTGGGCTCGTCCCCCTACGCTATCCTAACCTGCCAATAACCCGACCTCAAGTCCAACTTAGAAAAGATCCGGGCCTTACCCAACCGATCAAACAAATCGGCCACAAGTGGGATATGATACTTATTCTTCACGGTGACCTTATTCAAGGCCCTATAATCAATGCACATTCGAAGAGAACAATCTCATTTCTTTTGGAACAAAACGGGCGTACCATAAGGGGCCTTGGAAGGCCTGATAAACCCTGAGTCAAGAAGATCCCCCAATTGCCTCCTCAACTCTTCCAATTCCGGAGGAGCCATGCGGTAAGGCCCCATGGCGGGCGGTCTTGCCCCATGCTCCAATTCAATCCTATGATCTACTCCCCTCCTAGGTGGTAGATGTTTGGGTAACTCGGGTGGCATGACATCTTTGAAGGTTTCTAGGACCCCTTGTATCATCGGGTATATTTGAAGAAGCCTCTCCCTCACCTCCAACTAGTGTGGCAATGAAGGTCTCCCTCTTTTTCCTAATCCCCCTCCTAACTTGCATGGCGGAAAGGAGTCTAGCCCCCACTCTACCCCGTAGTAAAGGCACCCCAAAGACTCTCCCCCCATGTATTATGACCATTTGGTTATCTTTTGTGAAGGAAAAGGTTTTAACCCCATCAAGAAAGTCCATCCCCAAGACAAACCTAAAGTCATCTAAGGGCACCACTGTCAAGTCCACCGTGCCGCACCAATTCCCCAACTGGATGCGCACATTCCTAGCTACCCCATGGATAGGTTGGGTTGAGGCATTCACAATCTTCAACCAACCCCCCCCCCCCCCCCCCCCCCCCCCCCTTGTCAAGGCTCAACCTGAGCCGTGCTACCTCCTCCATGGAGACAAAGTTATGAGAAGCCCCTGTATCAACCAAGGCCTTCGTTTCCATGCCATTGACATAGGCACTCACGAACATCAGTCCCCTGTGCGGATCTCCACTGTCGCGGGCGTCAGTCCCCACGGCCCTGACAACCCCTGAGGCCTCCGCGCGTGTCTGTGCCTCGGTCCTCAGAGGATGCCCAGTCGGGCGCTTCTGCCCACGACCCTGCTCCAGCATCTGTGTCAATGACACTCCTATCTAGGGCCAGGAATGCCCAGCCTCGGTCCTGGCACGCCCAGTCTCGGTCCTGATATGTCAAGCCCCGCGCCCGCTATGCCCAGCGTGCGCGCCCCGTGGGACATGGCTCCCAGGGTGCTCATGGCGCCAATGTTGGTGTCCTCTGGTTCCGGTTCAGGCGTTGTCACAAGTGCTTTGAGAGCCTTGTGTTGTGGGCATTCACGAAAATAATGAGGCCCACCACACAAGAAGCAGTCCCTACGTTTCCCTTGGTCTTGTTTCCCCTCGTGTTGCTTGCCTTTATCCTTCTGAGTTGGGGGTTTGTGAGGGCGATCTCCCCCACCTTTCCCCTTCCCACCCTTGGCGTCTTTCTTCTTAGTAGAGTCCCTCTTGTACTCTACCAGACCCTCAGCCTCAGCAATGGCACTCGTCAAGTCCTGAACTCCCCGTCTCTTCAATTCCACTTCGGCCCAAGTTTGAAGGCCATCCATGAAATAGAAGAGGCGGTTAGCCTCTGTCATCTCCTGGATATCCAACATGAGAGGCTGATATTCAGCAATATAGTCCCTCACTGACCCTGAATGCTTCAAGTTACAAAGCCTTTTCATGGCCAACTCACCTGCGTTCTTCGGGAAGAATTGTCTCTTGAAATCTTTGACAAACTCATCCCAAGTGTCCATAGTACAATGTCCCCATGGCGAACCCTCCACCATAACGCGGCATCCCCCTCAAAATAAAGAGTAGCCGTGTTGATTTGGTAGCATCATCCCCTAAACATAATGCTTCGAAGTACCTTTCTAAAACCCAAAGAAAGCCATCAACCTCCTTCGCATTGCGCCTGCCCCCAAACCTTGGTGGTTCCGGGACCGTGACACGGGATGCAGACCCCGTGCCTAGCCCACCCGCGTATGCCCCTTTGAGGAGAGCACACTCGGTCTTCACTAAATCCAAATCTTGTCTCAACCCTAACACGGCAGAAGACAATTTCTGTAATTCTACATCGATTGTAGCCTTAACCCCGTTCAAAGCCGTGAGGGTTTGGCCCTCAAGCATGACCACTGCCTCCCTCACTTCTTCAACGTTGTCAAGGTGTTCATGAATTTTCCCAACAACAACCTCTAACCGAGACACCCTTGCGTCTAAAGCCATAGGCTCCCTATTAACTGAGGGATCCTTGGTCTTAGATTTCTTGGTGCGAGTCTCGGGCCTACCCCTTGGTGGTTCTTCTCCAACGAGCGAAGTGCTTGCATTAACCTCTTCATTCACGACACTCCTAGCCATGATACTAAACTTTGCTCTGATACCACGTTTGTCACGGGATGACTAAATTCCTAAGTCCAAGTCCGGTGATGCTATCAATGTCACTCTAAAAAGTCCCTAATTGAGTCAAGCGTCCAAATCTCCTTGCAACGGTAAGGAATTCACACAAAGTCCCCAAGTCTCGTTTGTTTGGTATTTCAATTGGAAAGTGAATAATGGAATAAAGATGATTGAATTAACACTCACACTCACGCACATTTGTTTATGGAAGATCAAAGTGACAAAGAACAATAGACCATACACATAAACACACGAACACACGTATTGGCAGGTAAAGGGAAAATTACCCATTTCATTGGTGCTTGGCACCTATTTATAATACATAAACGGAACCAGTACAAGTACATGAAAAGGCACAAAATAACTAAACACATCCTTTGCTAAATTCCAGCCTAATATCACGCCTAAAAATCAGGAAATGCAACTAACTAACATAACCACCTAAAACTACCCTAACCGTCTAACCTCCCTAACGTCCTTAAGTGCCACGTCACTTATCCATGTCATTACACACGTGGATTTTCTAATTGTAAACGTAGGAAATTACATATTTACAAGTAAATTAAATACAAGTATTAAACACACAAAATACATAGTATAAAAAGTACTAAAAATCCTACAAACTAAGGCGGTGGGTGACAAGCAGGAAGCTAACATCCAGCAAAGCAGTGAGAAGCATCAGAAGTTTGATTCAATAGCTGCTGAGTTAATCCACACGGGAAGCTTATCTCCAGCTCAGGATGAAATGGTATCATGGGCAGCTGTTGAACAAGACTTAGTGCCATAGAATATTGCAGCTCAGAAATTGCAAGTTCACATCGAAGTTCTCAGCATCAGATGGTTTCGTTTGAAGTTGTTATTATAGCCTAATATTATTAATCAAGCCCATCTTTGTTTACGAGGGAAGACCTCCTAATTTTCTTCTTCTCAAATCCAATATAGTGGTCCTTAACAAGCTTTACATGCTCAAGAACATGAAATTAAGGTAGCCTAAGTTGGCAATGTGGTTGATAAATAAACTTGGGTCTTGCTCATGGATTAAGAGGACAATGAAATTAGCAAGGAAGAGAAGGACTTCAATGACCAATGATACAAATTTAGTAAGAAGTAAAGTTGATGTTGCAGCAGTGCAAGTAAACTCAACCGAGAAGTGTTCGAATCTTGTTCTAGTGTAAGGAGATGCTCTAACTCAGCTGGGAATCGGGCTGGATCAGATCAAATTGGCATGGAAGAGGTGGAGTTCACACAACAAGGATGTAAATTCATCAAGAAATCAGTTTCATTGTAGTCCACACATGTACGACCAAGGCACATTCAGTTACTTATCCAATGCAACCAACATACTCATTTCAGCTGGAGGATTTGCTAGATCCGATCAGAGTGCAGGGCCAATTCAGTGGAGCTGATGTTTATTCATCTAAGAATACTAACAATAGGCCACCTAATTCAAGGATAATGGAGCAATTTGTCAAATTTAGTTGGAAAAACTTCAGTAGAGAAGTAGTGTTGCAAAACACTTCGGTTGATTGACCTCATCTTTGGAGCCAAAGGAGTGGACGAATCAAACTCAAAACTAGATCCTTAGTAAGAAAAGAAAATAGGAAGGCTCAATGGATGGGATGTAGTGGCAATTAAGATTTCAAGGCTAGACTACAATGTCAATTCGCATTGAACTTGTTGGCTTCAGATGCTGAATTAGCAAGGCAGTTTTGACAGGAGCTAGATGCTTGTGTGAGTCCAATTAAGAGTGAAGGGAATTCTCCAAGCTTCCAAGCCAATTTAAGGCCTCCTAAATTCTTTTGGCTTTCACTCCAACAGCAAGTACACCATCTGGGTAGAGCAGCAAATGCATTTTGCAATCAACAAGATCATCTAGTTACGGATTATGAAGGGGCTGCAATTACTTATTAGACCAATTTCAAGCAGCAAACTGAATCTGACCAAGAGCTAAATATGAGATTAAGGACTGATGCATTTGTGCAGCGACAAAGCAAGGGTCATCAAAGCACATCGATTGGTTTGGGAATCTGTTGTCCTGTTATTTTGATAGTAAATTGGAGGTCTTGAAGAGGAAGTTGGAGAAAGATATGCAAGCTTGTGGAAAGCATACTCACGACTTGATCAACAATAGCAGGAAATTCATAGTGAAACCTCTCAAATGGGAGGAGATTTGCAGATCTTTTTCACCTATGTTGCAGAAGAAGTTGCTACAAAAGCAACGCAAGACTAAAGTTTGAGCAATCTTTTTCACCCATGCTACAGAAGGACTTGTGGTAGAAGCAGTGCAAGACTTAATTTGAGTTAGTGAAATCAAATAGAAGGAATCCTTGA
Organism: Simmondsia chinensis; assembly: GCA_018398585.1. Taxonomy (NCBI): domain Eukaryota; kingdom Viridiplantae; phylum Streptophyta; class Magnoliopsida; order Caryophyllales; family Simmondsiaceae; genus Simmondsia; species Simmondsia chinensis. Next base: position 22,603,278 of record JAGTTD010000012.1, read on the forward strand.
GCTATTACTGCAGCAATTACTGCAGCACTTCATCATCAAGGCACTGCTGCATAAGCAACTCCAAGCACTTCAAGCTACAACTCCTCTACTAAAATTCTTGAGGACAAGAATATATTAAGGGAGGAGTATTGTCATGATTCTACAAAATGGAGCTTAGGAAATTAAGTACCAATAATCCATAATATTCCACGGGCTTGAATAAACTAGTATAGGTCCTTAGTATTAGCCTAATAAGCATCTTTAGTACTTTTACAAGTCAAGATTAGTTAAGGTGAGTCAAATGTTAGTTAAACTAGTCTAGATTGGTGGCTAAAGGGGAAAATGTCGGTTAGCTTATGTAGTCCAAATGCAATGTATTCCTTACTCTTAGAAAGTAATATAAATAAAGTGATGGATCATGTAAGAAAGATTATGGCATGATATGAATTGATTTGTCTCTCTCATCTCAATATTTCTCTCTATTTCTCATCTCATATTCTATTATACTTAGCTTATGATTCAAGATATTCAATAGTGTTAGTTTTAGAGACATTAGAAGATATGTAATTCATTTGTCTTGAAGTCAATGTTTTTCTTCAATTTGCAAATGACCCACTAGTTGTTCTAACGTTAGGTCCCTTTTGTTGTGCATTAGTTGGTTCCAGTGATCTCTCCAACAGGGTGGCGGCTTCTCAATTAAGATTTGTGCTTGAGTGATTTCACTAATTTTTAATCCTTTCAACAAAAGAGAGTTAAAATGTTTTCATATTCATGCACTTGATCAATGATTGATTTGTCATCTATGACCTTGAAATCTAAAATTTACTTACTGCATATTTTCTAGTTTTTGCATCTTCATTGTCGTATTTCTTTTGAAGTGCATCTCAAATTTCCCTTGTCTAATCCATTTTAACATAAATGTCAAAAAAATTAGCATACATGTAATGCAATAAGTTCCCCCTACAAGTTCTCATAAAGTATGTAATCGACCTTGATTTTTCCTCTAAATTATTAGCTTTTATGACCGCCCTCAATAATTTTTTTCCTTTTAAGGGATCAACTTTAGACATATCAAAGAGGAGGTGTAGTTTCCATGATTGATTGTTCAACCATCATTTACATTATTCGAAAAATGGCTAACATCTAAAGACAACAGCGAAAGGAGAGCAATTAGAAGGATCTAACAAAATGTTGGCATTGCATGGTGAAGAAAACCATTGTCTTAAAAGATAATTTCGTTGCTTGCCAAGAGCACTTATTACAGGTGACCGTCCTCTAGTATTAACGTGATCTGACTCTTAATGTGCACTTGTTAGTTGATTCATAGGAGTGCCACTTGAACAATTTCCCAAAAGACTACGGGTGTGTTTGGTTCATCTTACTTTAGCTTATGTTTTATTAACTTCTCTGTTTCAGTTAGATTTGTTTATTTAAGTTCTGTATATTTTTACAATAAATTGTTTTATTGTACAATATAGAAAGATCTTTTTTACAAAATGAAGTGTTTAGATAAGAGTCTAAAAAGAATCTATTTATTGTAACCACAAAACGTGATTTAATGATATAAATCAATTAATAATAGTAGGTATGACTGAATCATGATAAGGACTGGTCATGGGAGCGTGGTGAGTGTAGCCACCCGTGGGGGTAAAAGGGATGGTGGTTGGGGCGCATGATGATACAAGTGAAAGTGGGTTGTGGTGAAGATGTAATGCAAAAATCTTCTTTTTCAAATATGTTTCTGAAATAAGCTGCGAAAAAGATCTAGTTGTGCATCTTCTTTTGCTTAGTTAAAATACAACTTTTTTATCTTTCTATTTAAAATGTGAAAAAGATATAAAAATATCTTTTGTGTCAACCAAGCACACATTTTACTATCAACTTGAGTTTTTTCAAGCTTGAAGCTGATAAAAAGGATAACCCAACGCAGCAGAAGGACTAATGTGTAAAGAGAGAGAGAAATAGAGAGAGACAGAGAGAGTGAGGGAAGATAGCTTATTTATTTTTTGGGATGGTTCAAAGCCTTAAGATAGTTGGATTTATATAGAAGCGGAGGTAGCTATTGGGAAGGGATGCCAACTGCTTGCTCCTTTTGTTCGCTTTTAGTGTATGCGTGGTTGCCGTAAATACAAAATCAAGCAAACATGCAAAAAAGGATTGATACAACTTGGGAGCAAGTCTAAATTCCAAACTGCACGTATTTGATCTCAATCAATCAACTTTGAACAAGGATTGATGTTTTGGGTTAATTTGACTTCGGTTTGTAATTAATTCATGGATTCTACTCACGCTCTAATGAAGGAGACTTTAGTTACATTTTTTGGTTTTTTTGAATAATTAGTTCTTTGCAGAAAATAAAAGGACACAGACTTAACCCAAGTGGTAGTTGAGTGATGAAGCAAAACCCATTGACACCTTACCTCGTACACTTAAGAGCTAGCATCTGGGTTGAAGATAAGCCTAAGAGCTTAGAAATCCATGCAAAATCTGGTGTAAATTAGGTTTTTAAGCGTAGCACCCTTTACTTGTGATAACTCAAACGAGTTAGAACTTTATAAGATTAAGATGAAGCAAATTGTACTCGAGTCATTGGATTAGGACTAATGCAATCAAGGTCAATGTCATGGCCATCATAGCCCTGAAACTATAACTCAAACCTAAATTCAGCTGATTTACTAAGCCTTGAAACAAACCTAAGACCAACACAATCAATCAAGCCCTAGGGCTTTGCAGTCAAAGTGTTAGATGAGTGACGCAAAACTTAACTCGTCGAATTTGTGGAAACAAAAACTAGGGCAGAGGGACATCCCTTCTCGTACATTGTCACTACAAGCCTGAAAGTATTGCATGAAAAACCAAACAAAGCTATAATTACAGCTACTCTTAAGAAAAAGATAAAAATAAAGCACAAGTGTGGTGTAAAAAACTTAAAGAAGGGACCCTTTATAATATAATTGGCATCATTATTTGTAGCCCAAGGCTTTAACTACCACACCCTACAATTATGGCATATATGTCCCATGTTCAACGTCCTTGTTTCCATAACACTGATTTGGTGCTCGAAAGTGCTTTGACACATGTTCTTAAAGTCTCCTTCGTTTTCTGAGGTTCATCTACTCTCTCTTGAATGTCCTTTAGGCCCAAGTTTCTAATACACACTTTCAATAACTATCTTGAACTTTAGTTACCTTTCTCACAATGCTCCTAGTAATTCCCTTGAGCTTGAACTTGCTTTTCCCTCAAAAATCATCTCGACTGGCCTTTATACTAAGGCTTAGTGAAGTAGCTGGACTTGAGACACACATCGTTCCCGCTTCCTTGAGTTTGGGGTGTACACAAATGCCTCCTTTTAGCCGTTGGTGATTTCTTATTTGCAACGGGTAAAACTTAGCTTGATTTGAGCCGTAATAGCTATAAGAAGCTTGAAGTGACACTTTTCTAGGGCTTGAGGCTATTTTGATCTTGTTTGTCTATAAATACTTAACACATTTGGGATTAAAGTCCTTCATTTTCATGCCATACTTTTGAATTTCTTGCAATCCTTTAGTGCTCAAAATCTTGCTTTAGGTTCTTACTTCTTGTGTGATTTGTAACAAGCTCTCAATCCACGTTGATGTATCAAAAGCCTAAGAAATGTCTATCTCAAGCCCCGAAAGTGCACTTTAATGAGATCATTTTGAGATTGTGGCTTCTCATTCTTAAGAAGCCACCTCTCAAATTCTCCAAGAGTTTCACTTGGATTTTTGACTTAACCACTATCTCCTTAATGTAGACTTCCATGGTTTTGCCAATTAAGTAATGAAATATCACACTCATGGCTCGTTGTTAATTGGCATTGAAATTTTCCAATCCAAAAGGCATGACCACTCATTCAAAGGTCCCTATTGATCTAGCACATCAAAATGCAGCCTTATGGGTATCTTTCGAAGCTATCATAACTTGGTGGTGCCCACAATACACATCCGTGAAGGACAGCACCTCATGCCTTAAAGTTGAATCAATTCGGATGTTAGCTATAGACATAGGCCACTCATATTGTGGCATGGCTACAATTAAGCCCCTGCAGTCAATACAGACTTAAATTTTTCCATTTTGATTAATTACTAGAACTATGTTTGACAACCACTTAATGTACCTTACTGTATGGATAAACTCAGCCTTGAAGAGCCTCTTAATTTCCTCTTTAACCAAGTCAATGACTTTCTGGGGCATCCTACGTTAGGCCTGTATGATAGGCCTCAATCTTAGCTTGATTGTTAGCTTGTGTTACACAACGTTCCGATTAAACCAAACATCTCACGACGCTTCCAAGCAAATCAATCTCTAACCTTGAGAAGAAGGTTTACATATTCACTTCTTTGTTCCGAAGAGAGTAGAGTACTCATGAACTTGGGCCTTAGTTCCTCCTCGAAGCCTAAATTGGCTAGCAGAAGGGGATCTGAACTTCAGCTCTTATATCATCTATCTTGGCTGGTGTTGCTTTTAGATTCACTGGAACTAATTCCATCTCTTGCACTGCCTGAACCTTGAAACCATTTTGTGAATCAAATGGTTGTTTGGTCCAAAGCTTATCCTTAGCATGCCAAGCGACTACCGTTGCGATGGTTGAGGAGACAGCTCATTGGACCTCTAGTTATAGGGTTCGGTTTCCCTTCATAAGGCGTCATGCACACCTTGGACGTTCCCTTTCTTCCAAGAGTGTTCTCATGCATTCCCAGATGTTCAAACTACTTCATTCAACCTCTATCTAGTCTACCTTTGCCTTGGTAGGCAGACTCTTAGGAATGATGAGACCATCATCTTGTTGTTCCTCTTGGACTATAGTCCCAAAAAAGGTAGACTTGGTCATCATCAGTTGTCCCACTCTGTCCTCATAGAATTTTTCCTCAACAAAGTTCAAACAATCCATGAATGGCTTATCATCTTTCATAAAATGTCATATTGTGATGGTTCTAGAAAATAAATAATTGGTGTGGCGAAGATGGTATACTGTATGAAGCTGATCCCTCTCGAGTAATGCATTATAGCTCAAGGTTCTATCCACAATGAAAAACGTTGTTAGCTTATTAAGGTTGCCAATAGTTAGTTCAATCAGGATGACCCCTTCGGACTTGGCAGTTGCCCTTGAAAAGCCACAAATTGCCATGTCTGATGCTATTAAGTCATCTCGAGACTTGCCAATCACCCCCAACATACATGAAGGTAAGATTCTATTGTTCACTAAAACTTAGATTACAAAAATTCCATCGAATTTGGCTTTAATGTACAGAGGTTAATTATGCTTATTGGCAATTGTTGCCACGTCAAAATCAAGTTGGTTTTGAGATTGAGACTTAGATTTAAGAGATGGAGAGTTATGATTACCTTCAAAAGCCTACTACTTCAACCACTAATTCAATTAGCGGTGTTTTATCATCTGCCAAAACATACCCTTCGAGGCCAGCTTGAGTTTCTTTGGCCATGAACACTCGAGGTAGGAGTATGGAGGTCCTTACTTCAGCTTGCTTAGGCATTAACCCAAACTTGATGTGAAGAGTCTTCAATGCCTCTTCTTTGAGACCTTCCTAGTTCTGCAACTCCTTGTCCTAGGTCCAATCTTAGGAACAGCTCTCTGAGTGTTGGATTCCTCCATAGGCTGGAAGTAATCTTTTTCATGGAAATCGTTTTCAATATTTGACCAAGTTGGGTTAACTCGGTCCAGTGGTTCCACGAGATTGACACTAAGGAAGCCATAGTCCTCCACGTTGTCAGATATCTTATGCACCCATGAGTCCTTGGCAAATTGCTCCCACCCAGACTCTTCTCCTTTTGAATAGGAGAAACTAGCCCATCTTTTATGCTTTTTACATGGCTCTCTTTTAACCTCCATGCCCCAAGAGTCTACCTTCTTGTTTGTATTATTAAGGTCCATTGGCTTTTAGCTACTTGCTTTAGCATGCTCAGGTCTCCTCCCCCTTCAGAAGAATCTTTGGGCAACCATTGGTCAAGCTGAGCTCATTTTTATGCTGCCTGTTCTCATAGCAGCTTCATGTTCTATGTTTTGGTTAGCCTGTTACTTTCACCATTTCCGTAAACAGGTTGGTTTCTTCTCCAGACATTACGAAAATGAACACTAATAGGCTGTCTTCTAGCTACTTGAAGTCCATGGTTGGTTATTAATCCAACCATATGCAACTTTAAGTTTCACTAAGCATGTCCTCTTCTCATGATCAGTTGTGTTTTTGGGAAGGAGTACCTCATTCATTCGAAGAATGCTGAGACTTCCTATGGATTTTTGATCTTTAAGAGATGATCAAATGGTAAAACATAGTCTGATAAGAGCTTAGGGTCCCGCATTTGACCATGTAGCTTACCACACATGTCCCTTGATATGTCATGAGAAATCTTTTCCAAATCTCGAGCTACCCTTTCTTGGCCATGTGGACCAGCAACCTCTCCTATAGTAAATCTAATTTCCATGGAGAACTCTTTGGCCATGATAATGTGATGGTTAACTTTGATCAGAGGTCAGCAACAATTTCTTGAAAAAGAGCACTCGTTAGTTAGGTGGACCTCCGTAATGTGCTTACGGCACTGTTCATCTTCCAATTTCCTTCAAGGATTTGGAAACCTCAGCGTTTGATCTTCAACCATCCATGCAAATAGGTGGTTAGCAACTCTTGCCTTTTGGGTGTCATTAAGAAACATCACTTTCCTTTAGCAACAAGGGTTGTTAGTGGGAAGGTGGTCCAACCTAAGAGGGCTTAAAACCTCGATCACATTTACTTGCACAAGACTTTGAATGGGTCCTTGTCAACACCTATTTGATCCCTACTAGGAAATACCAATTCCCTACCCTCAATAATGTCCTGGACTACATTCCTAAGGATAACACAATTTTTTGATGTGTGAGTGAATGAATTGAGTCTCTTACAATAAACCTTTCCTCTAAGAGAGTTAAGATTAGATTCCTATATCTGCCTTTGATTTTAAACTTATTGTTTGGCTCAAGCCACTCAAAAACTATGTTGGCACTTGGCAAATCAAATGAATACTTTCCTAAATCTTCGACTGGTTGGACTTTCTAGCCTTAATTTCCTTTTTCATTAAGAGATTACAGACGACTGGAGGTCCCTTTATGAATGCAGCAACATCTATCTCACAGGGAGGAATTTTGTCTTCATCTATAACCTCTTTCATTTAGGTTTCGTACATGCTATTTTGCTTGAGGCTTTCTTCTTTTAAGACCACATGGTACCTAGGGGCGCATTCCGCTTATTGGACCAGGCTGGTGAAGTTAGACCCTTGAAACTTCTTCCTAAACTTGATATCCAAACCGTTCAAAACCAATTTGGTGTATTTGACTTCCGACAGAGCTATAATGCATTTTAGTCTGCCTGTTTTTGAACTGATTAATGTATACCTCTACGGATTGTCCTGGGTTTTGTCTCATTCGAGCTAGATCAGACATGGAGGTATCTTATTCCATCCTTAGAAATTGAGCCTGAAATTCTTTGGCCATATCATCCCAATTATAAACGGAATTAGGTGGTAGACTTATGTACTATTGAAAAGCAGCCCATGTCAGAGAACTAGGGAACAACCTTCACTTTAAGTAAGGATTTCCAGCCGCATGTTCACATTGGCAATTGAATCTTTCTAAGCACTCGAGAACCGACACCTTTCCTTCCTGGAGAAGAGGGTGAATTCGGATATTTATACCGTCTTGGGAATGGATAATCCCTATCCACATAGTCAGGGTATAGTTCACTATAAATCGGCTTATTGACCCTTTGAAAGCTTGGCCCGTACATCGATTTGATGAGGGTGGCCAACTAGTCTTAGAGGGGTAGGTTTAATGCCTAGTTGTTATTGACCACTGGCCTCCAAGATTTTGAGCATCTACCATCAGGTTAGGAAATGGGTGTTATCCTACATAAGCAAGGTTGTACCCTCCCTGATCAACATGTCCCCATTGGTCAGCTGTTACAGTGTAGGATCCTACAAATGCTTGAGATTGGGATGCCTAAGGGAGTTCCTCCATTTGAAGGTTGTTCAAAGACCTGTAATAGATCTGCACCTAGTATATGGTGTTAGGAATAGTGTCCTAAAATCCATATTTATTCTATTTATATTATTTTATTAATGAATAAAATTGAAGTTCCGGTCGTTTCCTTGTTAAATTTGTGTAAGCGAACATTTATACTGCACGTGATTTTATTTTATTTTTTTTGTTTTTTTAATACATCCATAAGATGGGTGTAGTCCTTAGACTGCAATTTATATGTTCGTTCTAAGTGGTTTATAAGATTAACCCACAGATAGACTTGGAACAAATGATATGGATTGTTATTTGAAAAACTTGCAGTCGAAGACAAGTTTGAACCACTTGTATGCTATGACTATAACGTGACACTTTATATGACTTGTCTTAGTCATGTGAATAGTGATCCAAAAGTGTTATGTTGGTGTGTTTAATAAGATTGACACACTGAGTTAGACCACGTGGATTACTTATTTCTAGATTACTATCGGAGATAAGTGATTCATGTTGTACAGTTTTAATGATGACTCTAAATCCTGAGAGTATTCTGGACTTGTGCATGGAGTGTTAGTTACTTTGGTGCACTATAAGTAAAGTCTAAACGTATAACTAAATTCCCATGTACACTGGGTAGCAGCGTGAAGTGTGACAAGGATCAAGTATTCAATAGGGAATCTACAGTCTCTTATGAGATACAAATGTCCCCTTAATTGATTCCCAAATATTTGAATAGCTCGAAATCTTTGGCCAAAGTATTTCAAGTGTTTGACATTTGTAATTTATATTATGAATATGCTCAAGTATAAATGAATTATTCAATGAAGGGCGAGTCGGTAATTAATGGAGAAGCTATGAGAAGGATAATGGTAATAGTTATATTTATCCTTTGTCACGGACATCTAGTTGAGGGGTTATTGTTATCAATATAGTCTATCAGGGAGATATTGAATAAATGATTTAAGTCTGGAGTGCAATGAGATTTATTTTGTTGAATTAACTCTCATTAAATGGCAATTAAATTATTTCATGAGATGACTAATTTAACCATTTGGAGCTAGATTTAAAATGTCCCTGAAATCCCTACACAAGCCTTTATATTTATTGCAATCAAAAAAATATTAAAGAATTCATGAAATAAATTATTTATTCATAAGATGGGTAAATTTAATTTTGCCAAACATTATTCATGAGAAGATTAAAAGTCAAAAATTATAAAATAAAATAATTTTGAAAAATTAAAATTCACAAGATGAGTTTTTACATGTGGAAAACAATGCAAAACAAATTTAAAAAAATAAAATAATAATTGCAAAAAATACCAGGGCATGATCCGTGTGATTCGAATCTGACGAACCAATGTGCTTGGGCGATCCGCGTCCTCGTAAGCAGATGAATCATCGCGTGCCATGCGGCACGCTGTGATAGGCAAGAGCACGTGTGAGGTGAACATTGAAACAATGCGTTTTGCTGTTTTTTATGTTAAAACAACGCGTTTTGTTTAAATTCTGCGAATCCCACATCGAAATTCTAGCTTGTTTTTACTGCGGCATACTGCTATAAATAGAGGTACCTATTCCAAGGGTTTGGCATTCAATTGAAACAAATTATTTTGGGTTTCTGGAATTGTTTCGAAGACCTAATTGGAGTGAAAATTTTCCATTAAAATTTTTCGTTCCTAGGTTAATATTCTTCGGAGCCAAGCCTCCAAGCAGCTCGAAGTCATTGTGTAGAAGATCACGGGGTCTCAATTCTGGTATTCTTTTGAAGATTATTATTCCTTCTGGTTTTCTTATTTTGGAGCAAATCCAGGTATGTTCTTCCTTCCTTCTCTTTTAGTTTTCACTTTTCTATTTATTTACAATATTTGTTATTATGCCTGCTTAAGCATATATATTGTTATGAATGTATCAGATTAAAAGGCCTATTGATCTAAATTAAGAATTCAGATCTGTAGATTTAAATTACGAATTTAAATAAGTAGATTTAAAATTAGGAATTTTAAATCAACCCTAATTCTAAACCCTTCCGCTGTGTAAACTTCATAAAATTAGGGAGAATTTTTCAAAGTCGTCCCAACAACCGGTAATAGGGCAAAGGGTTTATAGAGATAAACCTATTTCCGGGAACTCTCGCAGGTGAGGTGACACGAAGCATGACTCTGTAACCGGGGGCTTAGTATTATGATCGAGATATAATTTCAAATCATAACCTAGGGAAGGATAGGATCCAAGATAGTTTAGATGAGAAGAGAAGTGAAAGGAGATGAGAAATAGAGAAAGAATTAGATGAGAGAGAGAATTGATCTCAAAAGAGATATTTTCATTATCAAAGTTATTAGATTACATAATTATACTACTAATCAATTAAGATGGCTAAGTCTAAAATATCTAAAGATACAATGTATTTGGACCATAGCCTAACTGACTTTGGAGCCAACACTAACCAACAAAGCTTAACTAGTGTATCAACCTACTTACACACATCATTGGCTTATACTACCACTTTTTACATCATGACTTATTCTAATTACAATCTTTCATACACCCAATCTAAAGGAATCATAACAATACTCCCCCATTAAGAGATTCTTATCCTTAAGGATCTAAGAAGAGAGTGGAACTTTGAAGAACACTTATTAATGTAGAAAAATCCTGGCTAAAATTAGCTGCCGCAGCTTGCAGCTGAAACTTGTTATATCTTGTTGAGTATTGCGGTCAATGCTGCAATTCTGAGTCTGTTTCTTGTTGCTGCCCGATCTGTTTACGTTTGGTGAAGAGTGCTCTTCCGGAGGTCTTCCCAATTCAAACCAAATCAACCAAACATCAACATGGATCTTTCCATTGAAGCTTTTAATCTTGCAGAACACAATTTCCAATTCTTCCACAAGGTCTTCAACTCTTTTTCAGGTCTCCTCCTGCTTCCTGTGTTCTAATTTTGGCTCCTTATCAGTGAACTTAAGTATGATTGCGAAATACACCAATCCATGAGACCAACGGAACACCAAAACAACTATGAATAACTCAAGTTCAAGATCTGATCTGTTCCTGACTCCTCTGCTGAAACATATAATGCTTTCTGTTGGAGTTAATCTTGACCCCTTGTTGGTTTCTTCAACTAAAGCTTTATGAAGACATTGTAACTGATGCATCTGCCACTTCCACTCAGTGTATCTAGCTGCAAAGATGCTTACAACAAGCCATAAGGTTCATAAACAGATCTTGTCTCAATTTCTCAATAGTTGCTGGCATCAACACTTGGCTTTGCTTACAAACTTTGGTTACCAATGAGAAGCAAACATCTTCAGACACAATTCAAACTACCTCTTGGTACTTAAATTCAAATTAATCTATTAGTACACCAAACCACATATATGTCTTTCCAAATCCAGCTACACATGCAGGTAACTTCAACTCCGGTTGTTGTAGCCGCTGTACAAAATCTGACCATCCATTATGCAACACAACTTCAGGAGGATGCACATTAAGATGCATCTTTAGAGCAAACTCCTTGCACTTGAGTAACACCATCACTTGGCTTGAAACATGTGTTGCCAACCTCGTCACCATTAGATGCAAACAATAACAGCTTACATTCCAAGTCACAATGCATTCCAAGCCTTTTACTTCCTATTTTGAACCGAGGTGCAACATCTGCCAAGATCTTCAACTTCACCTTCATCCTTGGGTAAATGGTTGGATACTTCACCTCCAAAACATCAGGGGGTCTTCCAATATCATACACAACAGTGTGATCGTCATCTCCACTGAATTTAGCCTTAAACCGCTTCTGTTTTAGCAAACCACCCCAGATTATACATCCCAACCAGAACAGCTACAAGTTCAGGAATAAAGCTTCCCTTCTGCTGAACTCTGGAATGCATTGTAACAACTTGGTTCACATATTCCTTCAATCATTTCCTTTGTTTCAGCACCTGATCTTATATAGCACCCCATTGACAGTGAACGCTAGCTCCTTTTATGTAACAAGAGCATGTACTTGGACAAGTCACAACTCTACTCGAAAAGCTTTACCACACATCCTGATTTTGCATACTTCTTAACTGAAATGATGTAGCAGTTTGCCCAAGACAATTGGATAATGCTTTCAGTGTTATATTCGGTGATACCACAGCAACATGTAGTTTCCCCACTGAACTCATTTGTTCTACAGTAATGATTCCACTATCACTTGCTGGAACTTCAACAGGTTTAACTCTTGAATCTTTTCGAATAGAATTGATTCTTTTCCTTGCTTTTTTCATTCATCTTTTCATCCAAGAAAATGCTCCCAATCCATCTATCAACCACAACACCTTCTTAGGCAGCTCCAACTTTCCATTCTTGAGATCATAAAACTTATTCAATAGTACTTCATTTGTCTTGAGAAGTAAAAAATCTGGAGGCCTTCCTTGATACTGCAAAATTGGCTTTCCATTCACTCTTAATTTCTGGCTCAAATAGCATTTCCTCTGACTTAAGTGAATGACCAAACTGATCTCAATGTTAGGCTTCAAGATTAACTTCAATTTCAACAATCTGATGCTTATGACCTTAATGCGAACTTGCAATTCTTTAGCTACCACATTCAATGGCTCCAACACTGGCAATAGTCCACTTCTAACCTGAATAGGTGCTGCCTCTATAGAGTGGAACTTCTGCAACTTCTAAATTTCAGTAAAATCAAGTTTACTCTGAATCTCAAAGCATGGTGCGATGTCAACTCCTTGATTTACAGCTGCAGCGCCCAATTCCTCACTGAATTTAATACTGTTAGTTGAGTTTTGTTCATTGTTCAGTTGCACTGGGTGTAATCCTAACCCAAAGCTGCTAATAACCTTCTTTCCCGGATCAAATGGCCTCATTTGAAACTGATGTGCAACTGTAAACTCATCTTCTTGTAGCAGTGAAGGATCAAACATGTGTTGTTTTGCTGCACCATCCATCGATGCTACTTCTTTAAACTTATCATGCAACAAATCATCGATCTTATGTACTGAAGTCTCTGCAGTACACTTCTGAATCACAACTGAAGCTTAAGTATGCAACAACTCCTCATGCACAATACATTCGTCTATCCTTGCTTCTTGATTCTCTATTGTCACTTCCATATCCGTCCTATCATCAACACAGGATCCTATTTCCATCTCACATGAAGGATGCACTTGTTGGCTATTAGGCAACTGAGGTCCAAAACCTGAGGACACATTTTGTTTTCTGAATTGATTTCGTATTTCAGCAAACTTCTCCTCAAACTGCTGTAATTGTTGGTTAAATTGAATGGCGAGCTTTTCTTCAAACTCTTGTGATTGCTTGTCTTCCAAAGACATAACCACCACTTCATCTAGCTCATTCTCTTGAATAAACTTCTCCTCTTGAGCTACATCACTATCCCCTAATGAATCATCTACTACTCCGAACTTGTGATCTTCTAGTTCAACACTTTCAAGCTCTAATTCAGCATTAGCAACACTAGACTCCATTTCTAGCTTTTCTGAGTGCGACATGTGCAGCAAATCCGAGTCTTTTTCTTCCATTGATACATCATACTCTTCATTTAATTCCTCTTCTTGATCAACATTGGGCTCAGGATGCGCAACACCATCTAAGGGCTCACTTGCATAAAGAACTTCACCTTGGCCATTAATTTTCAGATAAAATTGTTGGGAATACTGATCCAACATCTGTCCCCATTTCTCCTATAGAGAGCGAGACATTTATTCAAACCTCTATTCCCATTCATCAACAACAGGATGAGCAGCTACTTCTTCAACCTTCACTGCTGCCTCTTCATTCGGTGAGAAGTGATCTTGCTTGTTCCAACTGTGCATCATATTCTCACATTTACTTGAATCTTTCGCACTCTTAATTGTTTCCATAGGAGTCGGCATCTTCATTTCTTGTCCAAGGTCTTTACAAGGATTGAGATATTGGACTTTTATCACCTAATCTCTGCAGTACCCTTTATGAGATAGTTTAAATTGAAGATGTTTAAGTGCACTTTCGGCATAACTTCGAGAGGTATAGGTCACCCTCGCTTCCACAGTGAAGTAGGACCTTGAAACCTCTTTAATACTCTCAAGATAACTATAGGGACTGAACAATTGATGAAGAACATCATTGGTGATGTGGCGAAGAGTAGCGAAAACTTCTACTAAGAGTGTAGCATCTTTATTGGAGACTTGATGAAAAGATTGACCATATATTTTGCACTTGTAAACTGCTAATCTGATGTATCACCGCTCCTAGGCATTGAAATGTTAAACGATCTGTAGTTGTGTAACTTCCAGTTCGAAGTCACAGAAGCACGGAATTTGATTTGAACCACCACAACAAGTGATTGCTTACAGCAACCTACTTCTTAATACGAACTAACCACTGCTTGATTTCTGCTTAATAATCACAACAGAGCTCAAACCCTAACTGTCGAACTTGTGAATCGAAGAGAACTTGAACCAAAACCCTAACCGCAGTGAATACTTGAGTAATATAGGCTTCAATCTTAAATAGTTTCGAACTTCAACTGTAATTATGACTTCAACACACTACTCAACACAATCCTTTAGAATGAAGTCAGATTTCTGCGATTTTATTCTTAGTTCGTTGTTGATTTCGCCTTCGAGCCAATAACACTTCAATATTCAGTAAATTTCTATGGAATCAAGAAGATTCCAGTGCAACTACACTTGATCGATGCTTAGCAACTCAAAAACTCCATAATTCAACAACATTCAATCAATAATTCAATTCTGTTCTGTTAAGCTCTTTACACTTTTAGCTACGGAATTAAGCTCAGTTTCTTTATCTGAACTATCAAAGATTAATGTAGCAAACTGAAGTTGATCTTGCTCAACTTCAATCAACACTATCACAACTCAATTTGTTTGGAGCACTTACAATTCTGAGCTTTAATCTACTCCAGAAGTAGAACCTAAAGTAGGACTTTGAATATGACCAATGTACTGCACTTTGTTCACGGTTCTGATCTCCAATAGAATCCTATCTCAATCTGAAGATCACCCTGCACATTTACACTGATTCCTGAGCCAAGCACAAGCTTCTGCACAATGAATTCAAGCTCTGAAGATCTGCACCAGATGCAACCTCCACTGGCTTGATTCAATGCAAGGCTTAATGATCCACACAATCTGAACTAAACTTGACATTCAACCTCTTTTTATTTGTTTCAAAGAAAATTTTCAGATACTCTCTTGATCAAGAACCCAAGAACTTGACATTAATCAATCAAGAATTCAAAATTGAACTCCTTGTCAATTTGCAATGAAATCAAAGATATTTGATATCAAAACACGTTTGATTTGGAAGCCAAACGAGGCTCTAATACCAATTGTTATGATCGAGATATAATCTTAAATCATAACCTAGGGAAGGATAGGATCCAAGAAAGTTTAGACGAGAAGAGAAGTGAACGGAGATGAGAAATAGAGAAAGAATCAGATGAGAGAGAGAATTGATCTCAAAAGAGATATTTTCATTATCAAAGTTATGAGATTACAATCTTCAGATTATATACTTATTCTACTAATCACTTAATATGGCTAAGTCTAAAATATCTAAAGATACAATGCATTTGGACCATAGCCTAACCGACTTTGGCGCCAACACTAACTAACAAAGCTTAACTAGTGTATCAACCTACTTGCACACATCATTGGCTTATACTACCACTTATTACATCATGACTTATTCTAATTACAATCTTTCATATACGCAGTCTATAGGAATCATAACACTTAGATAGAGAAAAGAGTCTCCTACATTAAGTCCTTGAATAGGTACCCCTTGTTGTAACCATGGTTGAAAAATTGTGAACCCAATGATTGGTATCAGAGTTTATTTTTCCAACAAAAGTTACTTTTTCCTAACAATTGGTATCAGAGCCAATCTGTGATTATATTCATAATATACATGAATTGATATAATAAGATTGAAATAAATAGATTTGCGATTTAATAAAATAGAGATTTTATTAAGAAGGAAATTTTTCATAAATAGCAATTTAAATTGTTTAAATCGTTAAATGAGTTAATAGTTAACTAGGTCGTTTAAAGTAATGGTTTAAATTGTTTAAATCGTTAATGAATTAATCCTTAATTCGGATATATCAATTTATAAACTTGCAATTATCATATTTGTATAATGAGATTATGCATGTTTGATATGATTTGCGAAATCGGATAAAATTGATCTAATGAGATTAGATTCAATTAATTTTTATAAAATTGGATAAAGTTGATCTAATGAGATTAGATTCAATTAATTTTGTAAAATTGAATAAAATTGATCTAATAAGATTCGATTCAAATTTTTTTTTTAAATTAATTATTTTAATTTAAAAATTTATAATTTAAAAAAAACTGGCGCTGACGTCAGCGACGTCAGCTATCAGTGCTGACGTCAGCGTCAGAGCTAAAATAATAATAATAATAATAATTTTGTTAATATTTATTTATTTACTGGTTTACATAATAATTATCAATTAATTAATTTTTTTAGAATGAGATTCTAAATTAGATTATGAGATAATCTAAGTCATAAATCAGTAGTATTTTAAATAAAAGTTATTTTAAATTATTTTAGAATAAGATAGTCTAAGTCAATATTATTTTAAGAATAAAAAATTAATTATATTAATTAATTTTATTTTAGAATGTGATTCTAAAATAGACTATGAGATAATCTAAGCTTATTCAATTTTTGGAATGAGATTCTAAAAATAGACTATGAGATAGTTTAAGTCTAAATCTCTACTAATCTTGAATAAAATTAATTTTATTAATTAACTTACTTTTAGAATTAGATTCTAAAATAGATTATGCTATAATCTAAATTTTGGTATTATTTTAATAAAATTTTAAATTAATTTTTATTAATTTATTTAATTTTAGAATGGAATTCTAAAGAATAGGTTATGAGATAATCGATGGTACCATTTTCTAAAAGTAAAATTAATTAATTAATTTTATTGAATAATTTTAGAATGAGATTTTAAAGCAAGATTATGAGATAATCGATGTTGTAAAACAATAATATTTTGAATAAATTAATAAATCAATTTTTATTATTTTTAGATTGAGATTCCAAACAGGGTAATAAGATAATCCAGGATATAAATGCAAGTTGATTAAAAACCACTGGTTTTAAAAAAAAAAATCAAGTGGGAATGAGATTTCAATTGTTGTAACCTCACGGTCTCCATTACCGGTCTAGCAGTATAGTAGATCGATAGACCTCCCTGCGGAGGATGTCGATTTGCAAATTATAGGGTTAGACTTCTATTGGGATAAACCAAAGTGTAAAGAAGAGATGCGACCACGCTGCCATGGAGTATTACGTGTATTTGTATGGAGGTTTAGATAATGGTTTACACTTGACTAGCATGATACATTAGCCTCCCCGAGGAGCTCTATTGTGTTATGTTAGAGACTAAGGTAAAGTGGTGAGTTAATTATATTTAGTAAGAGTTACAAGAAAACATGTTAATTGAGCATAGTTCTCACCCGAACTAGCTTCGTGCGACCCCGCTGCCGAGGAGTAAGGAGTGGTGTGTTTGGGTCATCATTGTATGCATGATAGTACAGTTTAGTGGATACCTAACTTATCGTGTATGCTAAAACGAAATAATACATATCATTGCATTATACATGACTCTTATAAGATAGTTATACATTTATTTGCATTTACAGTTTTTGAAATGGCTGCGATTGGTGCACTTCACACAATTCTGAAATATAATGCCTTAACTGGACCGAATTACTTCACCTATAAAATGAACCTGGACATGGTATTAATACATGAGGGTCATAAGTTTGTTCTCACTGAAGCTCGACCTACGGTGCCCGCTAATAATTCTATAGCTGCTATTAAAGAGCATTATGAACTTTGGAATAAGGCTAATAAGTTAGCCAGATGCTACATTTTGGCCTCTGTGGCCAATGTACTCAATCATCAGATGATTGAGATGGAAACAGCAGCTGAGATGATCAAACATTTAAAGAAAATGTTTAGTGGTCAAGATAAGGCAGCTTGGCAAGAGTTGATGAGGAAGCTCTTGAACATGAGGATGTCAAAAGGGTCGCCAATTTAGGAGGACGTCATGAAAATGATGGCGTGCTTGTCTGAGTTGAAGATTCTGGGTGCTAAGATTGATAGTCAGTCTCTATAGGACATCATCCGCAACTCTTTGTCCAGCTCTTTTACTCAGTTCAGGCTCAACTATACAATAAATAATAAGGATTATTCATTGCCTAAGCTGATGAAGGAGCTACAGGTAGCAGAGGGTGTTATGCAAGCCAAGGGGAGTGTCCACTTGACTCAGATATCAAAGGCTAGTGGGAGCAAGCTCAACAAGAGACTGACTGGAAAGAAAGGTAAAGGCAAGGTTGCTAGTCTACCAACTAATCCTTACAAAAGTCCAACAAAAGGAAAGTGTTACTATTGCGGAAAGATGGACCATTGGAAGAAGAACTGCACAAAGTACATAGCTACTCTGCCTGCAAAGATTGCTAAGCCATCTGGTGAAGGTATGATGATATCTCACTTGGTTAAGTTATGCGTCGTTGAGAGTCCACCAGGTACCTGGTGTGTGGACTCAGATTCAACTAACCATGTCTGTAATTGGCTACAGGGGCTCAAGCTAACCGGAGGCCGCATGATGGGAGTTGTACCTGACGGTTGAAGAGGGTACAAGAGTAGCAGTCTTAGTAGTAGGAGATGTTAGCTTAGACTTTAGTGTTAGAGTTTTTGTTATTAAAAGTTCTGTTTATTTCTACCTGCATTGGACATGAATTTGATTTATGTGGTTTATTAAAGGATAATTGTTTTTAGTTGATTTTGATTGTGAACCTTTTATTACAAGAAATAAATTGTTTATTAGTAAAGTTATACGTGTGTATGATTTATTCATCACGTTTTGATCAAAAGTTATTTCGTAAATGAATAATGCGAAATACTTAGAGAAGGATTTTTGCAACAAAACTACAAGAACAAAAGCAAAGCAGTATTATAAGAATTAAAAATAAAAAAGGGACACTAATTCAAAACAGCTAGACACAACTCGACATATAGTAGATGCATTAGATGCACCTATTGTTAAGGTTGAGAATCTTTTGAGTACACCAGAATCTAGGTGTAGTGGGACAATTGTCCGGGCACCTGATAGGTTCAGGGCGGGAGCCTCAATGGTTGACCAGGACATTGAATCTGATCCTCTCATCTACAATGAGGCAATTAAAGACAAGGATGCTGACTAATTGGTCTTAGAGATGAAATCTGAGTTAAGATCTATGTAGTTTAATCAGGTCTGAAATCTTGTAGAGGCGCCTGTTGGCATTAAGCCCATTTATTACAAATGGGTCTACAAGAGGAAAAAAGGAGTGGACACGAAGGTAGTGACCTTCAAGGCAAGACTGGTTGCTAAAGTTTTACCCAAAAGGAAGAAATTCGTTATGTTGAGACCTTCTCATTAGTCGCCATACTAAAGTCCATAAGGATGCTCCTATCCATTGAAGCTCATTATGAGATCTAGAAAATGGAAGTCAAAACGTCCCTTTTGAATGGTCGTCTTGAAGAAGACATCTATATAATGCAACCAGACAGTTCCATTGGAAAATATCAGGAGCATAAGGTATGCAAACTGAAGAAGTCCATGTATGGATTGAAGCTAGCATCATGCTCATCGAATATTAGATTCAATGAAGTGATTAAGTCTTATGGTTTTGAGCAATTGGTTGACGAATCATCCATGTACAAACGACATCAAGAGAAAGTAGTGGCTTTCTTAGTATTATACGTCGACAATATACGGCTCATTGGGAATGATATAGGGGTGTCATCAGCTGTAAGGATTTGGTGAGCTAGTTGCAGTTGGCTATACGGATTCAGACTTCGAATCTGATAGATATGCTAGACGTACGACCTCTGGGTATGTCTTTTCCCTTGAAGTAGGAGCCATTAGTGGGAGGAATGCCAAGCTGTGTTGTATTGCTGACTTCACCAAAGAGGCTAAATCCTTGGAATATTCTGCACTATTGCATGGAGTGTTAGTTACTTTGGTGTACTATAAGTAAGGTCTAAACGCATGACTGAATTCCCACGTACACTGGGTAACGGCATGAAATGTGTCAAGGATCAGGTATTCAATAGGGAATCTACGGTCTCTTATGAGATACGGATGTCCCCTTAGTTGATTCGCAAATATTTGAATAATTTGGAATCTTTGACCAAAGTATTTCAAGTGTTCGACATTTCAAATTTGTACTGTAAATATGTTCAAGTATAAATGAATTATTCAATGAAGGGCGAGTCGGTAACTAATGGAGAAGCTATGAGAAGGATAATAGTAGTAGTTACATTTATCCATTGTCATGGACATCTAGTAGAGGGGTTGTTATCATCAATACAGTATATTAGAGAGATATCGAATAAATGGCTTAAATCTAGAGTGCAGTGAGATTTATTTAGTGGAATTAAGTCTCAATAAATAATAATTAAATTATTTCATAAGATGATTAATTTAACCCATTTGGAACTATAGTTAAAATGTCCCCGAGGTCCCTATGCAAGTCTCTGTATTTATTACTAACGAAAAAATATTAAAGAATTCATGAGATGAATTATTTATCCATAAGATGGGTAAATTTAATTTTGCCAAACATTATTCATGAGATGAATAAAATTTAAAATTTATAATATAAAATAATTTAAAAAAATTAAAGTTCATAAGATGAATTTTTACATGTCGAAAACAAAGCAAAATAAATTTAAAAAAATAAAATAATAATCGTAAAAAATTCCAGGGCATGATCCGGGTGATTCAGATCTGACGAACTAGCGCGCGACACACTCACTTGGTTGTCCCCTGGGCAATAAGCGAACGAATCATTGCATGCCACGTGGCACGTGGTGATAGGCGAGAGCATGCGTGAGGTGAACTTTGAAATGATGCGTTTTGCTGGTTTTTTATGTTAAAAGGACGCTTTGTTTCAATTCTTCAAGTCCCACATCGAAATTCTAGCTTGTTTTCGCTCCAATATACTATTATAAATAGAGGTACCTATACCAAAGGTTTGGCATTCAATTGAAACAAATTATTTTAGGTTTCTAGAATTGTTTTAGAGACCTAATTGGAGAGAAAATTTTTCCTTAAAATTTTTCTTTTCTATTTTAATATTCTTCGGAGCCCACCCTCTGGGTAGCTCGAGATCGTTGCGTACAAGATCGCAGGGTCTAGATTTTTGGTATTCTTTTGAAGATTATTATTTCTTTCTGGTTTTCTTATTTTGGAGCAAATCCAGGTATGATCTTCTTTCCTTCTTGTTTAGTTTTTGTTTTTCTATTTATTTACAATATTCGTTATTTTGCATGTTTAAGCTTATGTGTTATTATGAATGTATTAGAGTAAAAGGCCTGTAGATCTAATTTAAGAATTTAGATCTGTAGATTTAAATTATGAATTTAAATCTGTAGATTTAAAATTAGGAATTTGAAATCAACCCTAATTATAAACCCTTCTGCTGCGTAAATTTTGCAAAATTAGAAAGAATTTTTTAAATTCGTCCCCGCAGCCGGTATTAGGGAAAAAAGTTTATAGAGATAAACCTATTCCCGGGAACTCTCGCACGTGAGGTTTCACGAAGCGTGACTCTCTGACCAGGGGCTTAGGTAGTGCGAAGAGTCTCCTAATTTAAGTGCTCTAATAGGTACCCCTTGTTGTTACCAGAGTTAAAAAATTGTGAACCCAAAGATCGGTCTCAAAGTTATTTTTCCAACAAAAGTTACTTTTTCCCAACATATGGTTATGAGGGTGTGACGCATTTAAATGCCCGGAACAAGGTACTACTCTCTAATGGCAGGTACCTGCCTTTGCCCTTGAGTTCCATAATTTAGGTCAAGTCCCTATGGGGTAAAGGTTATGTGTGGAGCAGGTATTAAGGCTTGTCCTCCAGTTTCACAAGTTCGTCCGCACCTGGGCACACGTTAAGGGAGTTGAACAACAGAAATCTAACTTTTCCTTCTAATCCCGAGGGTTAAACCAGGTCTCGGGGTCATTTCTATCATTTGAGGAGGGAGAATTTGCCTTTTCCCCTTGATCTCGAGGATCGATACTATCTAAGGACCAATATCCAAGTCCCCTTAAACCAAAGTGTTTCCCTAACCTCGGAGGTAGTAATAATCTCCTTATTGACTAGATCTCACGTCCTAGAGGAAGGATCGTGAGGATACCCTAAGGATTATGCAGTAGGAACTATTGGCCTCAACTGTCTAAGGTCATTCCTAACCTCTTGAACAAGGTCCTTATACATTACAGATTTCCATGCCAAGGGAGGCTCAACCTCAACTATGGTCTGTCTTGCCACATCATTAGCAATGAGACTAGCAATAGATAATAGGTTTGCATTCATTTCAGCCAAATCTTTATTTCTTTACGTATTCTCTTGTTTACTAAGGTTTCCAACATCATTAAAAATATTTCTCAGTACAGCCATGTTCTCACATTAGACAACTGGAGTTCATTCAATCTCAACACAATATTTCTTGAGAACCACTTTTAGAGATTATTCTGTTCTGTCATTCGTGAGTTGCATTCTCTGCCTGAGCATGGTGACGAAACGCTCCCAAGAGTAGCCATCAAGCTTGATAAGCTCGCCTTCTAGGATGTTGTCTTTAAACCAACTTTCTTACAGTAGTTGTGATAGTCTCATCCTCTCGCGAGATTGGGGCTTGTTCTATAGGATGCTTGAGGTCTAGCCCAATCAAGGTCAAACCTTTAGGCTCCTTTCCCATGAGAGTAGTAGCTCTTCTAATTCTAACCATTGGAGAATGGCCTGAGATTATTTTGTTAAATTCCACAATGTGGTTTAGATGTTATCATAGCCTTCCACTGGGGTCCCCAAAATGTGTGTATGATCCTTTGGTTTGCTTCTTGTGCATGACTGGTCGTCGTAAATACAAAATCAAACAAACATGCAAAAACAGACTTACATCGAATTAGGAGCAAGTTTAAATTCCAAACCGCGCATGTTTGACCTCAATCAATCACCTCTTAATGAGGGTTGACCTTTTTAGTGAATCCCACTTTGGTTCTCTATTAATTCATGGATTCTACAAACGCTCTAATTAAGGAGACTTTACGTATAATTTTGAGTTATTGTAATAATTAGTTCTTGACAAAAATGGACCTAGCCCACATGGCAACTGGGTGACGGAGCAAAGCCCACAAACATCTTATATCGCACACTTAAGAGCTAGGAATTGGAATAAAGACAAGTCCAATAGCTCAACAGTCCATCCATAAACTCAAGTCAATCTAGTTTTTAAGCTAGGCACCCTTGACTTTTGATAACTCCAATGAGTAAGGACTTGGCAATAATAAGACGAAATTGTCATGATCGGAGCTTAATTGAAGAGTCATTTCGCTACCGGATCAATTCAAATTAATAAGGCAGGAAAGTTAGTTAGTTTAGTTCTTGTTTGTATTGTCCTAAGTCAAGTTTGGCAGCTGGACTTGCTGTTAAGTCAGTTTAGGGGGTTGAGGTGTAGTCTAGATTCATTATTTTGCTCTTAATCTTGTATTAGTATAAATAGGAAGATCTTTTGCAAAGTTGGATTCATGAATGATAAAACTAATGATTCTCTCTCTCATCTCCAACTCTCTCTCTACTCCTCATCTCCTTCACTTCTTTTCTCATATAAACTCTCCCAAACCTAGGTTATGAATCAGGACTGATCTTGATTCATAACAATTGGTATCAAAGCTTGAGATTGCATTCAATCAGATTGACTTTGCTTCAATTGGATTGCATTTGCATCTACCAAGCCTTATCTATTCGATCTTGCCTCAATTGTGCACAATTGTGGCTAGGCATAAAAAATCTGCACCAATGGCAGGAGTAGTGACTACGAGAGCTAATGCAGCTGCCAATGCTACCAGTAACAATGCTACTTATGCTACTGCTGTGACTGGAACTGATTCAAGAAGTAATCAAGCCGATCAAATTGAGCATATGATGAATTTGATTCTATCAATGAAGCAAGACATGGATTAGAAGTTTAAGGCACAATCATAGAGGTTTGATACACAAATTCAGTAGCTTGTACGATTATAGCATCATCTACAATGACAGATTCTGCCTGTTGGAAAGAGTATTTTGCTTCTCACAAGCGAGCAGGTTAGAGTAAGCTAAAAAGCTAGACCACCAGATCCAAGTCCTCCACCAGGTCCTGTTGACAGCAGAGATAGTACATCAAGTGTGAAGAACAATTGGATTTAGTGCCTTTTGATGGCACAATGCCTCAATCTTGGGTGAGGAAGAGTGAAAGATACTTTTGTTTCTACAAGATTGAGGAACATGAGATGGTAGAGTTGGTTGCTGTGTATTTGCATGGGGAATTAGAGGTGTGGTATTATAATTTGAGGCGAAGTAAACCTGCAATAACTTGGACTGAATTTGTTAATGGACTCCATGAACGGTATGGGGATGAAGATATAAGTGAGGTTGTGGACAACTTTAATAAGGTGACTCAAGTCTCGATTGTGAAGGATTATATGACAAGATTTGAAGAGCTTCGAACCAGGATGTTGTCATTATATCCAGAAGCACCGGAGGCCTACTATGTTTCAAGCTTTGTGAGTGGACTCAAGTCTAAAATTATGAATATGGTTAAGGCATTTGATCCTTCCACTCTGGCCCAAGCTTAGTCGAAGGCAAGGAAGATTGAGAGCACGGTTTTAACTGCTCCTGAATCTCAGAGAGTTAGAAATACTCCAATTGGATCTTCTTCAGCAAGATTTCCACAGTCTCATAACAGATCTGTGAATTCTGATGAGAAGAAGCCTCAGAGGCTTTGCTTCAAATGCAACCAGCGTTATTTCTTTGGCCATAGGTGTGATCCAAAATATCTTATGTCAGCTTCAGGTATCAATGATGTGGAATTGGAGGAAGAGAATGATGAGATTACAAGATTTCGATCTATTTATAATAGATCTTGATACAATGCACTAAGACTCACCCTCCTCTAACCGACTACCAGATTTTTGGCGCCAAAACACAAGCTAGCCGCCACATTTGACTTATTTGACCACTAACCGAATTTTGGTGCCTATTTGGCCTGCCAACAAACATTTGAATACAACACCAATACAACTTAAAAGCAACACAAGCAATACAAGACCAATTACAACAAAAAATTAAAGGAATCATAACATTCCCTTCCCCTTGAGAAGCTCCTTGTCCTCAAAGAGAAAAACATGGAAATTGACTCTTCAAAAATGCAAGGCTCTCTCATGTAGCAAAATCCTTGTCCAAATTGCGCCATTGTACCAGAACTGCCTGCAATGTCTCATCTGCAACCTTCATCTTCCTGTCACCCTTGACAGTAGCTAGCTGCAGCAGTAACGCTCCATTAGCTCCAACTTCTAGTGCTTCCCGCGAGCTCTTAGCTCCCTTCTTCACCTACTTTTTAAGTAATGATACATGGAACACTGGGTGAATGTATGAATTAGGAGGTAAGTCAAGTTTGTATGCAACTTTGCCAATCTTTTCCACAATCTTGTATGGGCCAAAGAAAAGAGCACTTAGCTTGATATTCTTCTTGATAGCCAAAGAGGACTATCTATAAGGTTGTAATTTGAGGTAGACCATGTCTCCAACTTTATAATTTTTGTCTACCCTTTTTTTGTCAGCATAGAATTTCATTCTTGCTTGTGCTTGGAAAAGATTGCCTTTGAGGACTTGCATCATGTGCTTCCTCTGCTGCATAAATTCAGCTGTTGTAGACTTAGATGAGATGGATTGCTGCAGCATAAATGGATTGGGAGGAGGATATCCATATAGAGCTTGGAAGGGAGAAATGCCAATAGATGCATGTACATGAGTATTGAACTAATATTCAGCTAAAGATAGCCAACGGTTCCACTCTTTAGGCTGTGAGAAAACCATGCTCCGGAGGTACTGCTCAATACATTGATTAACATGCTCGGTTTGTCCATCTGTTTGGGGACGATTGTCAAGGAAGCTTTTGGCCAACCTCTCTGCTATAACAGGCCGTATGAGTGAAATGAAGTGGCTATATTTGGTGAAACGATCCACTACAACCCATATGACCTCCCTACTGTCAGACTTGGGCAAACCCTTTATGAAATCCATGCTAATATTGATCCAAGCTCCATCAGGAATGGGAAGAGGCTGAAGAAGTCCCTTGTACCTATGATCTCCCAACTTGGTTTGTTGTCAAACTTCGCAAGCTCTAACATAATCAGCCAATGTCTTCTTCATGCTTGGCCAGCTAAAATAAGCTTTAACTCTTTGATAAGTACCCTCTACACCAGCGTGTCCTCCCCAAGCTTAATCATGTGAGGCACTAACAATTTGATCCCTCAAATCTATTGAAGAACCAATGTAAAGCTTATTCTTCAATCTGATGATGCCATTCTGCACTGATAGATCAGCACTACTGTCATCCTTTTCTGCATTTTTCACCAAGCTTGTAGTCACACACTCCTGAGCAAATGAATCACCTTTATAGGACTTATAAACTTCATCCATCCATGATGGTAAAACAATGGACATTACACAGCACAAACCTTGTTTAACATCTTCAAATCTCCTTGACAATGCGTCTGCAGCTGTATTTTCTTTTCCTCTTCTGTATTCCATAGCATAATCAAGGCCTAGCATCTTCATTAATCCCTTCTTTTGAATTCTAGTCACAATCTTTTGCTCTAGGAGGTGCTTAAGGCTTTGATGGTCATTTCGAATTATGAATCTATGACCATCCAAGTAATGCCTCCATTTCTCGACTGCTAGAAGAATAGCCAAGTATTCCTTCTCATAAGTTGACATGGCTTGATGCTTGGGACTGAGTGCTTGACTTAAATAAGCGATAGGCCTCCCTTGTTGAGAGAGAACAGCTCCAATTCATGACCCACTTGCATCTATCTCCAGAATGAAGACTTCAGCAAAGTTAGGCATGGCTCAGACCGGGGCTGCACACATGGCTGTCTTGAGAGCTTCAAAGGCTACTTGAGCCTTTTCTGTCCACGTGAAAGCATCTATTTTAAGGAGTTTAGTTAGGGGCTTTGTAATGGACCCATACCCTTTAATGAACTTTCTATAATAACCGGTCAATCCTAAGAATCTCCTCAATTGCTTCAAAGTCAACCTTGGAAGGATCGGTGGAGACTCCTTCATGAGAAATTACATGGCCCAAATACTCAAGCTTGGTCTGAGCAAACGAGCATTTAGACAACTTGGCAAAGAGCCTATGCTGGTGCACCACAACAAATACCTCTCTAAGGTGAATGAGATGATCCTCATAAGAAGAGCTATATATCAATATGTCATCGAAGAAGGCCAACACTGATATCCTCAAATAAGGCTTAAAGATGTCGTTCATAGCATCTTGAAAGGTGGCCGGAGCATTTGTTAGACCGAATGGCATAACAACAAACTCAAAATGCCCATGGTGAGTCTGAAAAGCAGTCTTATATATATCCGGCTCAAGAACTCTGATTTGATGATATCCCTGCCTCAAATCAAGCTTAGAGAAGAAATGTACTCCATATTACTCATCAAGCAAATCATCAATAACATGAATAGGGAACTTATCTTTCACTGTCAAGGAATTCAATTGGCGATAATCGATGCACATCCTAGCTGTCCGATCCTTCTTCTTCACAAGAATCACAGGTGAGGCAAAGGGGCTGTGGCTTGGTCTAATGAAGCTCAACTGAAGTAATTCATCAACTTGCTTCTCAATTTCAGACTTCTGAGCATGTGCATATCGGTAAGGCCTATCTTCACTAGATCAGAATTAGCTCAAAGTGGAATGGCATGATCAACACTCCTTTGAGGAGGCAGACTCTTTGGCTGCTCAAAAATTTCTTCAAACTCTTCAATCGAAGCTTGAACCTTAGGCTGAATTACTGATTGATGTTTTGCAGGTGAGATGGCAAACAATTACCCAAGCCACTGAATTGCATTCTTCTTGAATCCACCATGTAAACTCTTGCCATTGACCAACCGCAGCTGGGATTGATCAAAAATACCCTACAGTGTGACCTTAGTGCCATAAAATTCAAAAGCAACTGTCATTTTATCAAAATCAAACACCACTGGATTGAATGATCTCATCCAATCTACCCCGAGCACCATATCACAACCTCCCTAGGGAAGAACTTTGAAATCAAAAGTGAATTGATGATCTTACATAGACCATTGGAATGCTTGGTACTTATTTTGAGTAGTAATGGAGTTGCCATCAGCCACCATCACAGCTAATGGATGAGTTTTGATCACTTCATGCTTCACTTTCTTCACCAATTTGGGATCAACGAAGCTATGGGTGCTTCCACTATCTATTAGAATGGTAATGGAAGTTTTTCCAGCCTTTCCTCTAATGCGTATGGTGTTGTGAGCTCCATTTCTGGTCAATGCTTTCATAGAAATCTCAATCTCATCTTCAAACAACTCATCTTGTGAATCATGCTCAGACCTGTCATCATCAGCCCCTATACTGTCACCATCTGAATCAGCTTCTATTCAAGATCTTCGTGCAGACATCAAGAATTTGGAATTGCACCTATGCCCAGGCTGATATGGCTGATTACATCTGTAACATAACCTTGCCGAACTCTTGTCAATTGCACGACCTTCCTTGGAGCCTGATACTTCTTTGTGATGAGATTTGAAGGTGCTGCCCTTGAATTTACTCTTGTCACTTGAAGATACAACTGTAGCTTCAATCAATTTAGCGTTATTATAGGATGTGGACAATGTCTTTGGCTCAATGGCCTTAACCAAGTTCTTGATCCTTGGTTTTAATCCACTAATGAAACTTGAGACATAATATGCCTCCGTAGAGTGTGGATTAATGGCTATCATGCTAGCTCGTAAATTCTCAAATCTTATCATGTATTCCCTCACGGAAGTAGTCTGATACACTTTATTAAAACTGTCAATAACATCACTTGTGTCCTCTTCTCCATATCTCTCGCATAACTCTTCCACGAATTGGCCCCAAGAAAGATTAGGATTGCTCTTCAACACACTATAGAACCATACCTCATGGTCCCCATGAAGATGCACTGCTGACAATTCCACTTTTTCAGCTTCATTTATGTTATAGAAATGGAAATACCATTCACACCTTCTCAACCATGACTCTGGCTGCTTGCCATCAAAAGGCTCGATTTGCACCCTTGGCTGTCTGTGAGCATTGCTTCTACCTCCAGATGTAGCATCATTACTCACTGACCTTCGCTGATGATGCAGATTAGGTGGCCTATCCTGATGTTCGAAGTCATCGAATGAGTTTCTGTGGTGTACAACAGAATCAGGAAGTCTGGAATTCAGACCTGAGTTCTGGCCAAACAATCGGGAATGAGCTTGATTTATGGTTCAATCTTGAGCTCCTGCAGCAACATCAACCTCTGGAGGTCGATCATCAACTGATCAGATATGAACTGAAGATCCAGCCTCTGGTTGAATCATAGGAGATTTATCGCGATTCCTTTCTAAACTCTCAGTTCTGCTAATGTGAACTTGCGATTGAACCACTTCAGCTGGAGGAATGATCTGACTAGCAAGTTTAAGAATCGCATTGACTGATGATTCACCTTGCTTCTTAATCTGATCCTGCAAATTCATCAGCTTATCCTCAAATTGCAGCAATCGATCTTCATTTCTCTGGTCACTATCCATCTATAACCGCTGCACCTTAAGAAGCAAACGATCTTCAGCTTGTTCTATTGCTTGCTTTTGAGAATTGTTAATGTGATCATATAAGTCCTTTTATGAATTGCTAATGTGATCATATAGATCCTTAAGGTGATCAGTAGTAAGATACTGAACTTCCTTTGTAGCCTTTGCACCAGCAACATCAGCATATGACAAATCAGGCCTAACTGCTGCAGCTATGCTTGCACCACCAGCTCTCGATCGAGTTCTCACTCCATCAGCCATATTTTGTTTATTTTTCTTTTGTTTTGTCAGCTCCGATCAATCAATTGATTGCTTGAACCGGCTCTGATACTAATTGTTAGCTTCCAATCCTAAATTGAAAGTTAACCTTGTGAAAGAGATCGATAAGATGAGAAGAGAAGAGAAAGGGATGAGAAATAGAGAGAAGGAGATGTGAATTAGAGAGTGATAACTAAAAGGAAATCTAAATTTTATTAATTGAATGATGAGATTACAAGATTTAGATCTATTTATAATAGATCTTGATACATTGCACTAAGACTCACCCTTCTCTAACCGACTACCAGATTTTTGGCGCCAAAACACAAGCTAGCCACCACATTTGACTGATTTGACCACTAACCGAATTTTGGCGCCTATTTGGCCTACCAACTAACATTTGAATACAACACTAATACAACTCAAAAGCAACACACGCAATACAAGACCAATTACAACCAAAAATTAAAGGAATCATAACAGAAACCGATGAAGATGAGGCTGGAATTTCTGTTAAGGCTTTGACAAGAAGTGGTTCATATAATACCATACGAATTAAGGGATAAGCTGGATAGAGGTACTTATTGATACTAATTGATAGCGGATGTACACATAGTTTTCTGGATCCCAAAGTAGTAAGATCAGTGGGGCAAGATTTGATTAAGACTATCCCTTTGGTTGTCACGGTGGTTGATGGTAATTCAATCTTAACATACGCCAAGTGTAAAAACTTCAACTGGAAGATGCAAGGTCACAATTTTGAATATGATTTTAGAGTGTTAAGATTAGGAGGTTGTGACATGGTACTAGGAGTTGATTGGATGAAGACCATTAGCCCATTACTCTTTGACTTCACTCAGCTGACAGTATCATTTGAAAGAGGTGGACAGAAGGTTAAGCTTCAAGGTATTGTGGAGCAGGGCCAACTTCAAATGATAAAGGGTAAACGGTTGCAGAGTGTGCTCAAGAAAGGGAGTTATCAATGGGTTGGACAACTCTACTCTATCACGGCTACTTTTGAACTTGATTAAGTTGGTTCCAGCACTACTTTAGATTCACTAGTACAGAAGTATGATGACATATTTGAGCAACTAGACTCTCTGCCACCAACAAGGGAGCTTGATCATGCCATTCCCTTGAAGGAAGACTACAATCCAGTGAATCTTCGCCCTTACAAGTATCCTCATCCCCAAAAGAATGAGATTGAGAGGCAAGTAGAGAAGTTGTTGAAGACCAAGGTCATACGGCATAGTCATAGCCCCTTTGCTTCTCCGGTGATCTTGGTTAAAAAGAAGGATGGGACCTCTCAAATGTGCATTGATTATCGTCAACTAAATTCTCTTACCATAAAGGATAAATTTCCAATTCCAATCATTGACAATCTCTTGGATGAGCTATATGGTTCCAAGTATTTCTCAAAATTGGACCTGCGGCAAGGCTATTATCAGATTAGAGTACAAGACCATGACATTCACAAAACTAATTTTAGGACAGATCATGGGCATTATAAGTTCATGGTGATGCCCTTTTGGCTATCCGATGCTCCAGCCACGTTTCAGGCCTTGATGACCTCGGTGTTGAAGGCCTACTGGAGGAAGTTCATTCTTGTCTTCTTTGATGATATCTTGGTCTTCAGTTCTTCCTTGTAAGAGCATATTACACATCTTGAGTTGTTTTTTCAAACTATGAGACAACACAAGCTTTTTGCTAACCTATCCAAATGTATGTTTTCCAAGGCTCAAGTGGAATACTTAGGCCATGTGATTTCAGGTGATGGGGTAGCTACAGATCCAAGTAAAGTACAGGTTATGAGGAATTGCTAGAACTAAGAACTCTTAAGCAGCTAAGAGGATTTCTAGGCTTAACAGGATATTATCACAAATTTATAGCAGAATATGTAATTATTGCCAAACCCTTGACAAATTTGCTTAAGAAAGAAGCTTTTATCTAGAGTGATTTGGCAAGGGAAGAATTTGAGTGGTTGAAGAATGCTATGATCACTGCATCAGTATTGGTTATGTCATATTTTAGCGTACCTTTTATATTGGAGATAGATGCTTGTAGCAATGGAATTACAGTAGTACTATCTCAGAATGGAAGGTCCTTGGCTTATCTCAGTCAAGCTCTAGGGCTCAGAAATCAGAGTTTGTCAATCTATGAGAAGAAGTACATGGCAATTTTGTTAGCAGTACAAAAATGGAGGCATTATTTGGAGGGTCATCATTTCATAATCAAAACGGATCACCAAAGTCTCAAATATTTGTTAGAACAAAGGATTTCTACAAGAATTCAAAGGAAGGGATTGATGAAGATGTTGGGTTTAGACTATACTATTGAATATAGAAAGGGAATTGACAACTCAGTGGTTGATGCTTTCTCAAGGGGACAAGATGTTACTCTTGTTGATAAGGAGGTAGCGGATGCTTCATGTGCTGCCATAACCCAAGTTGTGCCATTGTGGATGACAGAAGTGATCAAGTCCTATGAAAATGATACTTTTGCTCAAGATTGTGTCATTCCCAACTGCATACAGGCAACATTTGATCCCGGTTCAGATACTACAGTCAGCAATAGAATTATACGGATCAAGGGAAAGATTTACATTAAAAAAAAGTATAGAATTGAGGAAGCAAGTAATTATGGCTTCACACGACTCTCCTCGGGGAGGACATTCAAGAATTGAAGGAACTTATCAAAGGATTAAGCAATATTTCCATTGGGTTGGAATGAAGAAGGAGGTGCAAGCATTTATTCAGTGGTGTGAAGTTAGTCAAAGAACCAAGTGTGACCACATGCCTTACCAGGGTTTGTTGCAACCCTTGCCCATCCCTAATGGAGCTTGAACACACATTAGTATGGATTTTATTGATGGATTGCCTAAATCTGAAGGTAGAGAAGTTATATGGGTGGTGGTTGATCGCTTCACTAAGTTTAGCCATTCATTGCTTTCTAACATCCAATCTTAGCTGAAAAATTAGCAAGGCTCTTCCTGGATCACATCTACAAGCTTCATGGACTTTCTCAATCAATCTTGTCAGATAGAGATAGATTATTCACTAGTAATTTTTGGCGTGAGCTGTTCCTACTGCTTGGCACAACCTTACCATTGAGTTCCTCTTATCATCGCCAGTCAGATGGCCAAACAAAGAGGTTGAACCAATGTATTAAGTAGTATTTGCAGGGAATGATGTTCTTTCATCCTAAGAATTGGCATAGATGGTTGTCTCTTCCAGAATTTTGGTACAATACTCATTCACATTCTTCCTTGGGCATAACTTCGTTCAAGGCCTTGTATGGATATGATCCTGCTTCACCATTGATGTGCTAAGGAGCAGTTTCCCATGTGGAGGAAGTTAATGACCTGCTTAGTCAAAGGAAGCAATTGGTTCAACAACTCAAGGACAATTTACAAGTTGCTCAAGCAAGGATGAAGTACTATGCAGATAGGAAGAGGTTTGATAGGAACTTTGCTATGGGAGATCTTATCTACCTTAAAATTCAACCTTACAAGCAGAGTTCAGTGGCCATATGCAAGAATATCAAATTATGTGCTAGTTATTTTGGTCCCTACAGAGTCTTGGAGAAAATTGGCAAGGTTGCTTGTAGATTAGAACTGCCATCTGACTCTCTGGTGCATCCAGTCTTCCATGTATCCTTGCTTAAGAAACATGTTGCAGCTGGAGCAAGTGGTTCAGTAGGGCCATTACAAGCTTATATGCAGGGTATACTTGTGCAAGAACCGGAGAAGATCCTGGCAACGCGTGAGGTGCAGCATCAGGGAGTACAATTCAAGCAAGTGCTAGTGCAATGATCGAATTTAGGCCACAAGAATGCTACTTGGGAGGAGTGGTCCTTCCTCAAATCTCAATTTCCTTCTCCCCATTCTTGAGGAAGAATGTTCTTAAGACGGGAGTATTGTCATGATCGGAGCCTAATTGAAGAATCATTTCTCTACAGGGTCAATTCAAATTAATAAGGCGGGAAAGTTAGTTAGTTTAGTTCATGCTTGTATTGTCCTAAGTCAAGTTTGGTGGCAGAAATGAACTGTGTTTGGGTTACTAGATTAAAAACCCAGCAAATCAAGGTCAAAGCCTTGGCCAAAAAAGCCTTGAAACTATGACTCAAACCTAAATTCACCTGACTTACAACACTGTGACACCAACCTAAGACTGACATAGTCAAGCTCTGGGGCTTGATCATCAAAGCCTTAGACTAATGATGATAAACTAAAATCATCGAATTTGTGAGAATAGAAACTATGGTAGAAGGGACATAACTTCTTGTACATCGTCTCTATAAACCCAAATGTATTTCTTGAAGAGTAAAACAAAAGCTAAACTTACTGCTACTCCTAAGAAAAGGAAAGGAAATAAAGCATAGTGTGTTGTAAAAACTTCAAAAAGTTTCTTATGTTGGTGTTGGGTCCCTTTACAATATAACCAAAATCCTTTATTTATAGCCTAGAACTCTAACTGTTGCAGCCTTGAATTGTGGCATACCTGTCCCACATACAGCTCCATGCGTCCATATCACTGATTTGGCGTTTGATGGTACCTTGACACACCTACTCGAGGTCTCCTTGGTCTTCCCAGGTTCATCCACTCTGTCTTAAGCATTCTTGAGGCCCACCTTTTTGATACGTGCTTTAAATAACAGTGTCATGCTTCATGTTTATCTTTCCCAAAGCAAATGTCCAGCTTGCTTTGCCCTCAACAGCCATCTCGAGTGGGCTTTGTGCTAAGGCTTTAGTTGATTATGCAGCTAGACTTGAGACTCCGTTTTCATTTCTGAGGCCTTTCATGCCTCAAGCATGGCTCCACGTGTTTTGCACATGTTCTTTTATCTCAAGATGATGTTATCCCAAATGCCTCGAGTTTGAGGTGTAAATACCAAGCTTCCCCAACATTCACAAGGCTTTAATTCTATATAACTAGAGTTAATGTCATGTTTGGAGATGGAAGAAGTTAATGATGTTTTCTAGAAAAGGGAAGCACCCTTTTGAAAGAAGCATGTTTACTTATTTCTTGTTGCAACATAGTTTTGAAAAAATAACAGTAATTTCATGTGAAAAGAACACCCACACCCGAGATGACCTTGGCAAGTGGCACCCACACATGTGGCTCCCCTCTACTTTTGACCCTTAACTTAATTCAAGAGGTCAACTTGGGCCACCTTATTTAAAGTGACATTTTCTTAGCTGTGTCTTCTATGTGGGATAAGCTACCAAATTCCTCATTCTACAAGTTTTGAAATATGTGTGAATGTAATACCATATTTTAATCTTCGATAACTTACCCAAAGGGCATGTTCGGAATGAAGTTAATAGGGGCTAATGATTAGATGGGAACCATTTTTCCTCTTCTAACCTTGTTTTGTTTACCATTGAAATTTAACTCATTTCCAATGCTAGGGTTTGGAATTGAAGGGCCAGGTAACAACTTAGGAACTAAAGCTCTACCTATTGTCTAGCACCTAGGTACTAGGTGGCTATGCAAGCCTCTAACTAAACCATGGTCCCTATAAGAAACCTAAACCTCTTCTGTTAGCATGAACATGTCTATGGGAGAAGAGATTGACTTTGCAATGAACTGAAACCCCATCGTGTACACTCAAGGGACAAAAATGGACCAAACCATGATAGTTACACATATGTTTCCCACAAATCCTAAGATGATGGGAAACTTGAGCTTTTAGGGGCTTCAATTAGACCAGTTAGGCTCAAAGCGTTTAATTGTGGCCTTGCATGATATGGAACAAGAACCACAACTCAACCAAGTAATCATGGGAACTCAAGGTTATCTCGTTGATCCTTAGAGTAATGGGCAACCTTATGGCCATTAGCTACCTATCGTAATGCAAGCGGCAAATTTCCACCGGTAAGACTAGTTGGCCAACATCATGGAGCGAGTGTATGGTTCTAACATCTAAAGAACAAATAGGACTACCCATAGTGAACCATATCCCTCGTACATAGGCTGTGACTATCTTTTCCAAAGAGAGAATAAAATACGTGAATTCATTCATTTATTTGGGGAAGGAAACATGTCTTCTCATGAACATTCGAGTAAGCTTTGACTTTCTTTGTCATGAAGCCATTATTAACCAGTAAGATTTGACTTTCTTTGTCAGGAAGCCATTGTTAACCATACAAAAATGAGACTTTTCTTGAGTTCCTTAATTGGAACAGCTTTCTTATATATGTAACACAAGTATACCCCCTAATTCCATCCACTCTTGGGACAATACAGCTTGGAAATTTCAAGCTTAGTTCCCTAGGATGGAATTAGGTACATGCATGTCTGACCCTGCCGATTAAGGCAAAAGTTAGGTGAAACAGTGAAAGGCTTCATCAAGCAGTATCGTTGTGCTAGTTAAGACTAGATATGTCAAACTAGCCTAAAACAGTTTGGACATAGAGTACACAAAAAAGTTTCAAGGCACAAACTTTACTAGTCTTCTTTAACCTGCAAAGTGCCCTACTATATATGAGGTTGTCTTAAAAGAAGAGAGCCTGAAGAAGAAAAGCATATACAATACCTATGTCCATGAGAAAATTGGCTTAACCTAGTATGTCAAGGGGACCCCCTATAGTTTTTAAGCCTTTAGTGAAAAAGGGTACAAAATCTAAGAAGTCCAACCAAACTCAAGAGTTTTGTAAAACAAGATTTTTAACATGATCAAGGAAAATAATAAATTAAATTAAAGTGTAAGCACGAGGAGGTCAACGCTAAAAACGGACGGAGAAATTCTATTGCAAATGACTTGATTTGTTACTCATTCAATGCGTAGTTCCAAGAAATGTAGCTCAACAACTTCCAGAAGCAAGAAATTTAGTCTTTCTTGAGGGACACCAAATGAGTGTAGACAAATTCCCTTTACTGAGTTCGTCTAAACAATCGTAATAGATGCATTTGGATCAAACCCATGTTCTCAAATAAACTAATGAGGAGATTTCTTGCATGGTGCAGTGTCCAGCTGACCTAACTACAAAAGTCGCCTACCCCTTATTCGAGGGCTAACTAAGACGAGGATTTTGAGATTCCAATTCTTTAGTGAGGAGCTTGAGGATGAAGTATATAAATGAAATATAACTGAGTCATACCCTACATATAATTGCTCAAATTTCACGAAATTCTTGGTCATAAAAGAAAGAGGGACCATTCAACTGACAAGTTGGAAGGAGCTGGCCATTGGCCTTGACCTTGATGAAGATTGGTAGACTCCATAGAGTAATGCAATTCTCCATGGCAGCGTAGCTTCGAAGAAGAGAACCACCTAAAACCTTGAAAGTTTGGAAATGGAGATTTGTCAAGAATGTTCTTAGTATTTTCTTAATGTGTTGAGATACCTCGTCACCATCCCAAAAGAAGTGTTAATATTTGAAAGAACGAGGAAATTTTTCCTAAAAATTAATTCAGTTACAAATATGAGACATCCTAAGAAGAACCTAAGTTATTTTGATGTTGGGACAAAGCTTGACACTATGCGACTGAAAAGGTTGTCTGACATTGATGGTAAGGCACTAACCACCAATCTTCTGCCTCAATAGTGTGTGGAGGACAGACAAGATAGGCCAAGTCATTAGTAAGACAACAAATAATATTAACAAGGACGCAAAAGTGGAAATTACTAAGAAGGAAGGTGGCTAAAAAAAGCAGCATGCTCAATCAAGCACTGATGAGCAATACCCAAATGTAAAAGGTCAAACCATGGTTGCCAGCGCTTGCCCTCTATATCTAAATGACCTTTAAAGGGAGAAAGAAAGGAAGACTGCCCAAACTAAGGCTCCAAGTGCAGAAGGGCATAAAACTTCATATTGTTGGGCCAACGAATCATTGATGGGTTGTAATGACGATGGGTGGAAGGGTTAGACCCTCGATTCCTTGAATGATGATGGTGAGGATCTAAGCTACACCTCGTATATTAATGACTAAAGTCCTCTTGATGCGGATAACTATAGTGCCATCAATGCCATTTGAAATGACAATTTGATATGATCTGTTTCGACCATACCCGGACAGAGAAAACATGCCTTACCCACTTGACTAACTGCGTTGGAGTGAAAGCCAAGGTTGATGGTAAAAGACTCACCACAGGTTGAAGTTATGAAAGAATTAACCCCAAAGGAAGACCCAACATGAAAGGCTCGGGAAAAATTATGGAATCAATTTGGGTCACTCTCAGACCAGGTTGATTTAAGAATGACAGGAATATTGCCCCTCGTGTCCAAGGCTAATTTTGAGCAGCCTCAGCTTGAGGGAGGAATTGAGGCTCTAGATGAGGTAGAGCAAGTTGAGATGCTAGTAGTGGTTGTGGCCACGAACAAAGGTAAATTCAAAACTGTGTCGTATGGATCTGATTCTAGTCTCTCCAGCGTAGTCAAAGAGCACTAGGAGTAGTTAAGGTGATGTTTGATGCACAATTGTGGAGCAAAACTTAAACAAATCTGACATACAATGATACCAAATCTGTTAGGGAAAACTAAATGCGGAAGCGTGGACCCTGATAACTTGAATCGATTCAAATAATATAACTCACGTAAAACGAGAAGTAAACAAATATGGAGAAAGAAAGAACAAAACAAGAACACACAATATTTACGTGGAAATCCCTCTACAATCGAGAGGGGAGAAAACCACGGGCGAAGATGGAGATTCTCTATTAACTGAACGGAAGAATTACAACGACACTTCCCAGAACGAGATATATGGAAGAATTACAATCACTCCCTCTGAACTCTCGTAGCACTCAAAATCTTGGAGGAGTTACGAAATCACCTATTTTTCTTAATGGCGGCTCACCACACTTTGATTGGATCTGAATTGGAGAAACCTCTCACCTCAACCGAAACACCCTAAGCCCTTATTTATAGAAAATAATTAGGGCTGGCGGAAAACGACTCCCGATCAATTGGGAGGGACCCGATCGATCGGCCCCTTTACTGCCAAAATTCCGAATCCTTTCCTTAAATCACCCGATCGATCGGCTTTCCCTCCCGATCGATCGGTGACCACACGGCAGCCCCATATAAAAATAAAACGAGTAATTTGAGACATAACCTAACAAATCTCCACCTTGGCTCAAATTACATACATAAAAGGATTTCCTCCACCTTCTCCACTAAACCCCCACACACGGGGTTAACAAAACGAAGTACGAAACCTAACCGTGCGAAGCTTGAACTTCCTGTTAGGTAGAAACTGAGTGAACATATCTGAGAGGTTATCAGCAATGCCAATCTTCTTCTCTGAATTGGCTCTTAACACATTATCTGAAACAGCCACCTGCTGTTGAACTGTGTTACTGAACTGAACTCCCTCTGGCTTACTCACCTGACCTGAATCACAACCAACTGATGACATCTTCTGTGGAGACAACAACGAAGACTCACCAAACGTGACACGTCTACTCGTCAGGAATTGTTTGAAGCGAAAACCTTTCTGCTTCCCATAAAGCCCTTGTTCACATACCAGTCCTCTGGACTGACCACACAAAGAGCCCCTCACACTGTGCTCAGACAGACCCCTATCACCTGAATGATCCAATCTCAAACGTCCTAAATTTGTGATTTCTGGTTCTATCAACAACAAGGATGATGAAGATACTGCAACAGATCTAACAACTGTGGAACCGACAAACTCATACAACGTACCTGACCTTCTGCCCTTCATAACTGTCAATGCATCCTTAACGACCTTCAAAACTCCACCTTCAGCTGTGTACCTGTACCCTTTAGACTCAAGAGTACCTAAAGAGATGAGATTTTTCTTCAAATCAGGAACATGACAAACATCGCCCAAAACCCTGATAGTGCCATCGAACATCCTAAAGCGAATTGTTCCTATACCTAGAACTTTGCATGGATTATCATTACCCATCAAAGCAACTCCACCTCGAATAGATTCGTATGTGGAAAACCAATCCCGGTTGGGACAGGCATGATAGGAGCAACCCGAATCCAAAAACCAACTATCTTTCAAGTTGAACTGAGGTTCAGACACAGACAATAGAAAATCTTCATTCTCACCATTCACAACACTAGCTGCTATGGATCTCTGGTCATACCTATTATCTGCTTCTAATTTTCTTTTAAGCTTATAACAGTCTTTCTTAATGTGCCCTTTCTTATGACAGTAGTTACAGGTTAGGTCTTGATACCTAGACTTAGACTTGTTTCCACTATGATCAAACTCGGTTCTCCCCTTCACAAATAAACCACTACCTGAGTTATAAACAGAATCAGATAATTCCCTATATACTCGTTCTTTACTCAGTAGATTTCTCTTAACTTCATCAACAGATATGGTTTGTCTACCCCTATAAATCATGCTTTCGACAAAACCCTTATATGAAGTAGAGAGAGAACATAACAACAACATTGCCTGATCTTCATCCTTAGGAACATCATCCAATTCTTTCAAATCTTGAATAATTGAATTAAATTCACTGATGTGGTTCTTAAGTGACGTACCTTCTGACATACGAAACGTGAGTAACCGGCGCTTAACTGCGAGTTTGTTGGAGACAGACTTGAAATAGAACATATCCTGCAATTTCTCCCACAACTCCTTAGCAGTCTTCACTTCCAAAACTTCTCTCAAAACATCATCGATAAGGCACATCTGAATTGCTGTGAGCGCCTTCTCATCTAACTCCTCCCATTGTGCTTCTATAAGATTCTCTGATTTCTTTTCTTTCCCATCTAAAGCTTTCTTCAAGCAATTCTGAGTCAAGAGGCCTTTAACGCGAACCTGCCATAAACTGAAGCTCCCTTGACCACCAAACTTCTCAATTTCGGATCTAATTGCGGATGTCATATTATCAAATCGAAATGAACAGGGCTCTGATACCAATTTGTTAAGAATAAATCTTAATGCGGAAGCGTGGACCCTGATAACTTGATTCGATTCAAATAATATAACTCATGCAAAACGAGAAGTAAACAAATATGGAGAAAGAAAGAACAAAACAAGAACACACAATATTTACGTGGAAACCCCTCTACAATCGAGAGGGGAGAAAACCACGGGCAGGGATGGAGATTCTTTATTAACTGAACGGAAGAATTACAACGACACTTCCCAGACCGAAATATATGAAAGAATTACAATCACTCCCTCTGAACTCTCGTAGCACTCAAAATCTTGAAGGAATTACGAAATCACCACTTTTTCTTAATGGCGGCTCACCACACTTTGATTAGATCTGAATTGGAGAAACCTCTCACCTAAACCGAAAAACCCTAAGCCCTTATTTATAGAAAATAATTAGGGCCGGCGGAAAACGACTCCCGATCAATCGGGAGGGACCCGATCGATCGGCCCTTTTACTGCCAAAATTCCGAATCCTTTCCTTAAATCACCCGATCGATCGGCTTTCCCTCCCAATCGATCGGTAACCACACGGTAGCCCTATATAAAAATAAAACGAGTAATTTGAGATATAACCTAACAACCATCTATACCTAATAAGCATATTAAACCTCTATACATTAAGGTAAGATTTGATGGGGTCTTAGTGAATAGTATGTTGATAAATAATGGTGCACGTATAGACATGTTTGCCTCTTACATGTTTGAGGTCATTAGTATGTTTGGGGGAAACCTCGTCACCTCGGACATGGCCATATGTTGATTTTCAAAACCCACTACCATGTGTGAGAGGGTCATCCAGATCGAATTGGCTGTTGGCACTTTGAGGAGGCTAATAGCCTTTTTCATAGTGGATACTACCGCAAATTATAACGCGTTGCTGGGAAGAGACTGGCTACATGTTAATTTTTGTATTCATTCTTTTTCCACCATTTAGTTTTCTGGAATCATGACAAATATTGTTGGGAAAAGCATGAATTTTTTTGGAAAAATAAACTGTGAGACCTACTATTGGGTTCACAGTTCTCAACTATGGTCTATGGTCACTACAATAGTCACCTATTAGAGCACTTGGAGTATGAGACTCTTCTCTTTGCCTAAGCCCCCGGTCGGAGAGTCACGCTTCGTGACACCTCATGTGCGAGAGTTCCCGGGAATAGGTTTATCTCTATAAACCATTTGCCCTAATACCGATTGTTGGGACGAACTTAAAAAATTCTGCCTACCTTCTTAAAGTTCAGGCAGCAGAAGGGGTTTAGGATTCATAATTTTAAACCTAGTTTGATTTAAAATTCCTCATTTTAAATTTACAGATTTAAATTCATAATTTAAATCTTCAGATCTAAATTCTTAATTTAGATCTACATGTATTTTACTCTAATACATTCATAATAATACATAAACTCAAGCAGGCATGATAATAAATACTGTAAATAAATAGAAAAGTGAAAACTAAAAGAAGAGGGCAGGAAAATGTACCTGGTATTGCTCCAACAAAAGATTACCAAAAAGAAATAACAATCTTCAAAAGAATACCAAAATCGAGATCCTGCGATCTTCTACGCAACAACCTCGAGCTGCCTGGAGGGTGGGCTCTGAAAATTATTAAATTAGGAGAGAAAAAATTTTAACGAAATTTTTTCTCTCTAATTAGGTCTTTGAAACAATTTCAGAAACCCTAAAAATATATATTTTAGTTAAATGCCAAACCTCTAAATAAGCATCCCCTATTTATAATAGTTTACCGGAGAGAGAAAACCCTGATTTTTCGATGTGGGATTGCCCAATTTAAAACCAAATGCATCATATCATTAAAAAAGGCAACTAAAACATTGCGTTTCATTGCCAAGCTCTCACGTGCTCTGGCCTGTCACCGTGTGCGTTCGCGCCCAAATGCACGGATGCATGCCTTGGGCAACCTCAGCGCACGACACGTGTCGCGTGCTGATTGGCTGTTGCTTTTAAACACGGATCGCGGTCTTGTGCGATTTTTTGTTTTTTTTTTTTTTTTTTTTTTTTTTGTTTTTTGCTTTGTTTCCCATATGTAAAAATTCATCTTATGAATTTTAATTTTTAAAATTATTTTCTTTATAATTTATAATTTGTATTCATCTTATGAATGATGTTTGGCAAATTTAATTTACGCATCTCATAAATAAATAATTCATCTCATAAATTCTTTAATATTTTTTCGATGGCAATAAATACAAAGGCTTGTATAGGGACCTCGGGGACAATTTAAATCAAGCTCCAAATGAGTTAAATTAATCATCTCGTGAAATAATTTAATTACCCTTTAATGAGACTTAATTCCACTAAATAAATCTCACTGCACTCCATACTTAAATTATTTATTCGATATCTCCCTAATCGACTGTATTGATGACAACAACCCCTCCACTAGATGTCCATGACAAAGGATAAATATAACCACTATCATTATCCTTCTCACAGCTTCTCCATTAGTTACCAACTCGCCCTTCACTGAATAATTTATTTATACTTGAACATATTCATAGTATAAATTCCAAATGTCAAACACTTGGAATACTTTAGCCAAAGTTTCTGTCCTATTCAAATATTTACGAATTAACTAAGGGGACATCTGTATCTTATAAGAAATTATAGATTCCCTATTGAATACATGATCCTTGTCACACTTCACCCTGCTACTCAATGTACGTGGGATTTCAGACATTCATTTAGACCTTACTTATAGTACAGCAAAGTAACTGACGCTCCATGCACAAGTCTAGAATACCCTCAGGATTTAGAATCGTCATTCAAACAGTACAATATGAATCACTCATCTCCGATAGTAGTCTACAAATAAGTAATCCACATGGTCGAACTCAGTGTGTCAATCTTATTAAACATACTAACCTAATACTTTTGGATCTCCATCCTCATGACCAAGACAAGTCATCTAAAGTGTCACGTTATAGTCTTAACATATAAGTGGTCCAAACTTGTCTTCGACTATGAGTCTTTCAAACAATAATCCATACCATTTGTTCCAAGTCTATCTGTGGCTTAATCTCATAAACCACTTGGAGCAAACATGTAAATTGTAGTCTGAAGACTACACCCGTCTCATGGATGTTTCCAAAAAGAAAATCGCATGCAGTATAAATGCTCGCTTACACAAATTTAACTAGGAAATGATTGGGACTTCAATCTTATTTATTAATTAAAATAATATATTCAGAATAAACCTAGATTTTAGGACACGGTTCCTAACAATTTCTTACTTGTCCTAAATCTAATTTATGACAAACTCCATACTCACCCCTTTTAAGTTTGAACCAAAGGTTTACTGAGCCTAACCTTAGTGAGCGTAATTACTCTATTGTGAAGTCAGCAATACAATACTGCTTGATATTCCTCTCACTAATT
Organism: Simmondsia chinensis; assembly: GCA_018398585.1. Lineage (NCBI taxonomy): Eukaryota > Viridiplantae > Streptophyta > Magnoliopsida > Caryophyllales > Simmondsiaceae > Simmondsia > Simmondsia chinensis. The sequence goes on from JAGTTD010000012.1 coordinate 22,647,523, forward strand.
GCTCCCACTCTAAGGATAAAGACATGCTCAGACGTTTAACGTCTATCATATATATTTGACTGGAAGTCTTAAAGCAATATATCGAACTGGAACCAACTCGTTACTTTGAAAGATCAGCATATAATCTCTAGTCCTTCTTAAGTACTAGAGAAAATGCTTCGTTACCACCTAGTGCATTGCAACCGAGTTAGACTGACACCTGCTTACTATACTAAAACATAGCAAATATCTGGTCTCATGCACAATATGGCATACATGAGGCTCCCACTGCCAAAGCATATGGAATATTCATCAACTATTCCTCCTCTTGAGGTACCATAGAACACTGCTCTAAAGAGAGAAAGGGAATCCATGCCTGAAAGGTAAAAAACTTTTCTTACAGTCCTCCATGCAATACCTTGACAACATTTTGTCAATATAAATGGCTAGAGAAAGACCTAGCGTCCTACTCTTACGACCTCGCAGAAGCTTAATCCTAAGAGCAGAGCTGGCTTCTTCTATGTCTTTCATATTGAGCTATCATGACAACCAAATCTTTACAACTAATGACACACCCACATCATTCCTAATGAGTAGCATATTGTTGACATACAATACCAAGAAAGTCATTACTTTCTCTTAATGTCGTTTGTACACACATGGTTCGTTCAACCTATTGCTAAAAACTATAAGACTTAATTGCTTCATTGTGGCTAAAGGATCATATTCAATACTATGGTCAACCACTAAGGCTCCCCTTATGAATCTGTCAGGTTTCCTGACAAACCTCCCACCACACTTGAGCTCTCGTGTACCTGGAACATTTTTGTTCCTATTATTAGGTGCATCTAATGCATCCACTATGCCTTGAGTTGTGTCTAGCTGTTTAGAATTAGTGTCATTTTCCTTTAGTACTATTTTGTTTTTGTTTTTATAGCTTACTTGCAAAATGTTTCTCTAAGTATTTTGCATTGTAATTGCAAAAGACCTTTTAAATAAAAAAACTGTAGAAAAAATCGTCCTTGTCCCTTTTATCTGCAACACCATTATGCTATTCACCACCTCAATCTGATCGAAGTGACTGAACTTGTTTACCTAATAGCTTTTAAAATTCAACTTTGTACTCTTTGAACTTTTCAAAAGAGTCCGACTAATGTCTAATTAGGTAAACATATACATATCTTGAGTAAGCATAACTAAACGTGATTAAGTACTTATACCCACCTATTACCTGAACATGTATTGGTCCACATACATCTATGTGAACCAGCTCAAGTAAGCCACCAACCCTGTTGCCTTTACTATTAAAGACAGACTTGTTCATCTTTCTTTCTACGCGGGATTTGCAGACTGGTAATGACCTCAAGTCCAAAGCCTCTATTGGTCCATCTTTTACCAGTATTTGGATCCTGCTCAAAATGGTGTGACCTAAACGTTGGTGCGAGGTGTAGGCATTATCGCTTTCAGGGTGTTTTCTTTTAGAAGATTAAACAATTGAACTTATGTTGGATTCATTTAAACAATTACTAGAGTTTTGATAAGGAAATAATATGAATAAATAATTTATTTATTTACATGTGCAAATAAATAATTTACTTTTCATATTAAAATTTTTATTATCAAAATCAACTGAATAACAATTATTCATTAACTAAAATACAAAAATCAAATTCTTGTATAGCGAAGGTTTAAATAATCAATCTTTTAAAACAAAACTCTATCACTAAAGTCTAAGCTAACATCTCTTACACTTAAGACCACTATTATTGTACTATCCCTAACCATCAAGTACAACACTCATTATGTAGCCTTTAGCTTAGCCTGAGCTCCTGTAACATATTACAGATATGGTCAGTTAAACCTAAGTCCACCCACCAGGAAACTGGTGGACTCTCAACTGCGCATGACTTAACTAATTGAGATATCAACATGCCTTCACCAGATGGCTTAGCAGTCTTTGTAAGAAGAGTACCTATGTACTTAGTGTAATTCCTTCTCCAGTGGCCTAATTTTCTTACAAAAGAAACACTTTTTTTTGCTGACTTCCTTATGGACTTGATTGCCGCAATAGCAACCTTGCCCTTTCCTTTCTTTCTAATAGGTCCCTTTTGAGTAATGAGTAAGTCTAAATTATTTTCAAGGCAAAGCGATTTGGTCCAGTAAGTACATTATGTATTCGAATTCAACTAAAGTTCGCTAGCCGTATCCATATCAAAAATACTGTAAATCCAAACATTTGTATAACTATCTAACAAGAGTCATGTATAATGCAGTGACATATATATTCTTTCAATTTAGGATACAAAATAAGTCAAATATCCACCAAACCGTACTATCATGCATACAATGATGACCCAACTACACCACACCTTACTCCCCGGTTGCAAGGTCGCACGAAGCTAGTTCAGGTGAGAACTATTCTCAATTAACCTGTTTTCTTGTAACTCTTACTAAACATGATTAACTCACCACTTTACCTTAGTCACTAACATAACACAACAGAGCTCCTCGGAGAGGCTAATGCATCACGCTAGTTAAGTGTAAACCATTACCTAAACCTCCATGCAAATACACGAAATACTCCATTGCAGCATGGTTGCATCGGTTCTTTGCACTTCGGTTTATCCCAACAGAAGTCTAACCCTATAATCTACAAACCGACATCCTCTGCAGGGAAGTCTATTGATCTACTTTACTGTTAGACCAGTAATGAAGACCATGAGGTTACAACAATTAAAACCTAGCTCCTATTGATTTTTATAACCAGTGGCTTTTAATTAACTTGCATTTACAACATGAATTATCTCATAATCCCCTTTAGAATCTCATTCTAAAACTTACAATAATTAATTAATTAATTTATTCAAAAATATTATCATTTTACAATATAGATTATCTCATAATCTTGCATTAGAATCTCATTCTAAAACCAATTAATAAAATTAATTAATTAATTTTAATTAAAACAATACCAACATCTAATTTAGATTATCAAATAATCTAATTTCAAAATCTAATTCCAAAATTAAATTAAAAATAATTTTATTTAAAATCAATAGTGATTTTATGCTTAGACTATCCCATATTCTGTTTTTAGAATCTCATTCTAAAATTAAACAAGCTTAGACTATCCAATAGTCTAGTTTAGAATCTTATTTTAAAATAACTTTTATTTAAAATAATACTGATTCACAACTTAGATTATCTCATAATCTAATTCAGAATGCCAATCTAAAAGAAAATTAATTAATGAAATAATTAATTTATAATTATTATATAAATCAGTACTGACGTCTACACTTCCCAACATTAAAATAACAAAAAACTTTTTTAATTTTTTTATTTCTGATGTCAGACGCCTACTGACAATTTTTTTTTTTAATTTTAACATTAAAGTATTTTGTTTTAAAATAAATTGAATCTAAACTCATTAGATCAATTTTATCTGATTTCGTAAAAAATAATTGAATCTAATCTCATTAGATCAACTTTATCCCATTTTATTAAAAATTTGAATCTAATCTCATTAGATCAATTTTGTCCAATTTCATAAAAATTAATTGAATCTAATCTCATTAGATCAATTTTATCCTATTTAATAAAAATTAATTGAATCTAACCTCATTAGATCAATTTTATTCGATTTGGTAAATCATGACTGAGAACGTACAATTTCATTATACGAACAACATAATTACAAATTTATAGGTCGTTCCGAATTAACGATTAATTCGTTAACGATTTAAACAATTTAAATCGTCACTATAAACAACCTAGTTAACTATTAAATCTTTTAACCGATTTAAACAATTTAAATCGATACTTTAAATAACCTAGTTAACTATTAACACCTTTAATTCATCAACGATTTAAACAATTTAAATCATTACTTTATACAATCCGATTAACAATTAATTCATTAACGATTTAAACAATTTAAATCGTTACTTTTAATAATCTTTCCTTCTTAAAAAAAAATATTTTGATTTTATTATACCTAGTCATGTATATTATGAATGTTATCTGAGGCTGGCTCAAATACCAATTATTGGGAAAAACATAAATTTTTGTTGGAAAAATAAACCCTTATACCGACTATTGGTTTTACAGTTCTCAACTATGGTTACAACAATAGACACCTATTAGAGCACTTAGAGTAGGAAACTCTTCTCTCAACCTAAGCCCCAGGTTGGAAAGTCACGCTTCGCGACACCTCACGTGCGAGAGCTCCCGGGAATAGATTTATCTCTATAAACCTTTTGCCCTAATACCGGTTGTTGGGACGAACTTAAGAAATTCTCCCTACTTTTTTAAAGTTTATGTAGCAGAAGGGGTTTAGAATTCATAATTCTAAACCTGGTTTGATTTAAAATTTCTAATTTTAAATTTACATATTTAAATTCATAATTTAAATCTACAAATCTAAATTCTTAATTTAGATCTACAGACATTTTACTCTAATACATTCATAATAATATATAAACTTAAACAGGCATAATAATAAATACTGCAAATAAATAGAAAAACGAAAACTAAAAGAAGAGGGAAGGAAAACGTACCCGGTATTGCTCCAATAAAAGAATACCAGAAAGAAATAACAATCTTAAAAAGAATACCAAAATCAAGACCCCGCGATCTTCTAATCAATGACCTCGAGTTGCCCGGAGGGTGGGCTCCGAAAAATATTAAATTAGGAGAGAAAAAATTTTAACGGAAAATTTTCTCTCCAATTAGGTTTCTGAAACAATTTCAGAAACCCTAAAAATATAAATTTTAGTTGAATGCCAAAAACCTCTAAATAAGCACCCCCTATTTATAGTAGTTTACTGGAGTGAGAAAACCCGAATTTTTTGATGTGGGATTGCCCAGTTTGAAACAAAACCCGTCATATCATTAAAAAAGGCAACTAAAACGTGCGTTTCATCACCCAGCTCACGCATGCTCTAGCTTGTCACTGCGTGCCATGTGTCGCGCGATGATTCGTCCGCACCCAAAGGTCCGGATTCATGCCTTGGGCAGCCTCAGCGCATGACACGTGTCGCGTGCTGATTGGCTGCTACTTTTATACCCGGATCACAATCCTATGCGATTTTTCGCTTTTTTTTTTCTTTTGTTTTTTTTCCCACATATAAAAATTCATCTTATGAATTTTAATTTTAAAAAATTATTTTATTTATAATTTGTAAATTTTATTCATCTCATGAATAATATTTGGCAAAATTAATTTACCCATATCATAGATAAATAATTCATCTCATGAATTCTTTAATATTTTTTTGATGGCAATAAATACAAAGGCTTGCGCAGGGACCTTGGGGACAATTTAATCTAGCTCTAAATGGGTTAAATTAATCATCTTATGAAATAATTTAATTACCATTTAATGAGACTTAATTCCACTAAATAAATTTCGCTGGACTCCAAACTTAAATTATTTATTTGATATCTCCCCAACAGACTGTATTCATGACAACAACCCCTCCACTAGATGTCCATGACAAAGGATAAATATAACCACTACCATCGTCCTTCTCATAGCTTCTCCATTAGTTTTCGACTCGCCCTTCACTGAATAATTCACTTATACTTGAACATATTCATAGTATAAACTTGGAATACTTTGGCCGAAGTTTCCGAAGTATTCAAATATTTGCAAATGAACTAAGGGGACATATGTATCTTATAAGAGACTGTAGATTCCCTATTGAATACCTGATCCTTGTCACACTTCATGCTGCTACCCAGTGTACGTGGGATTTCAGTCATTCGTTTAGACCTTTCTTATAGTACACCAAAGTAACTAATGCTCCGTGCACAAGTTCATGAATCACTCATCTTCGATAGTAGTCTAGAAATAAGTAATCCGCATGGTCCAACTCAGTGTGTCAATCTTATTAAACACACTAACCTGACACTTTTGGATTTCCATCCACATGACCAAGATAAGTTATCTAAAGTGTCACGTTACAGTTTTAACAAACAAGTGGTCCAAACTTGTCTTCGACTTCAAGTCTTTCAAACAATAATCCATATCATTTTTTCAAGTCTATCTGTAGCTTAGTCTCATAAACCACTTAAAACGAACATGTAAATTGTAGTCTGAAGACTACACCAATCTCATGGATGTTTCCAAAAAGAAAATCACATGCAGTATAAATGCTCGTTTACACAAATTTAACTAAAAAACGACTGGGTCTTCAATCTTATTTATTAATTAAAATAATATATCAAAAATTAATCTGGATTTCAGGACACTGTTCCTAACAAATATGACATTATCACGACACTTAACAAGGTACTTGTCGCTTATTCAAACTTCGTGAAGGATAGATTCTACAAAGAAGGAGTGGATTCTGTGCGAGTGAATATGATAGGACACCTTGAAGCTGATAAGGATGGCGCTCAATTAGGTGATGCCTCAATCTACATCTCTAGAGTGCCATCATTGAGGTAGACACTGACGAAGCACATATTAAATATCCGGGCTCAAGCATATGGATTTTATGGGAACCTCAATGAGAGAGAAGGAAGTTAGGAGCAAAAATAGAAGGGTTCCAAATGGAAGGAACCACACATCTTCATCTAAAAGTTGAGCAAGCGGTGTCCTCGGCAATGACAAAGCAAATATCCTTGCAGGCTGAGGAAGAGCTTTGGGTTAAACAGCCAAATTTCTATGAGTACAGCTATGAAGTCCAAACTATTTACGAGAAACAAAACACTTATCTAACTTTAGAACAACACTACCCAAAATGGAAGATCTAAGAGTCTATATCAAGTATCCTTTGATTAGGGTCAACCTCTAGAGCAAAGAAGAACTAGAGCCAACTTATGTGAGAGAAATTCTCTCAGATGAGGAGAAGAACTCTTAAGTTGAGTTGTTACTAGAGTTTAAATATTGCTTGCATGTGAACATTATGAAATGTCAGGATTGGAGAAAAGGCTAGTCAAGCATAAGCTCCCAATTAAGGCTAGAGTTAAGCTTGTCAATCAGGTGTAAATGTGGATGTCACAAGAAGTTATTGATAAAGCCAAGGAGGAAACCAAGTCCTAACTTTTTAGGTGATCATGAAAATCAACTCAAATGTGTATAGCCTTTAGCTACTGATAACTTGCGTACATCCAATGTCTTCAAAGTCAAGCAACTCATTCCATATTTCAATTAGGACATGGAGAAAGTGGAAGACACAAATTTGAGAGTGAATTCTTACCCGACCCAGGTCATGATGACGCAAGATCAGATAGGCTTAGCCAAGGAGGCTTGAGGATGGCTTACTCGTCGATTGGGTGAATACCATTAAGTAACCAAGTGAGTAAGGTAATTGGGCAAGTAATGGATATAATTTAGTAAGATGTAGCATGGAAGTTCAAATGTCGCTTTTTGGAGATGATTGTATCTAGGAAGGAGGAATTAAAGCTCAATCAGGATTCTTGCGCGACTCACTCGAATTTTACATATTGCTTTCTAAAAAGAGAAATGATGTCCCAGTAGAACTCTTTTGTGTAATTTTTTTCATTTTTAAAGTTTTAACTAGATTATATCCATTATTTAATTTTAAGCAGGATTATTGCGGAATTTTTTAGCATTTCCCTTTTGAATTGAAATTGAAATTTGTTATTTCCTTGAGTGCTTTTGTTATAGAAGTGGATGGCGAAATTAGATTGAGTTTTCCTTTAATTGTTTATTGTTTTAGAAATTGGAGTGAAAAAAGACTCCAAGAACCTATTTTCAACCCCCAATTGATAAAAAGGTCCCTAATATTTTTATTACCCGTAAATAAATAATCTAGACTATGCCGTATTTATATGCATAAGAGGCATCACCATCACTTTTGGTCCACCCAAGAAGTCTCATCAAATCGAGATTTTAAAATAATTAAATGTACACAATCTCACATGTTAATATTGTTAGAGCTGGTGTCCTAGGAAATCCAATTTAAGTAAATATTTTGTTAGTGAATAAAAGATGTTTATTATCGTATATTTATGCACGAGTCTTTGTGCATGTGATACCTAAGAGGGTACCAACACGCAAGCACCGTATCCCATTATAACTCCGAAGTTAAGCATGCTTGGGCGTTAGTAGTACCCAGATAGGTGACCTCCTAGGAAGTCCTCATGTTGCACCCCTCAGGTTGGAGGTTCTCGGAGACAGCCTTTCTTTAAGGTAGTACCCTGAAGGGGGAAGGCTGCTTACATCCACCCTGCTTAAGCGAGAGCCCCTGGGGAACTTGAATGTTGCTTTTATGCATGTAATGTTGTTTTATTTTAGAGCACATGCCATGAGATGGAAGAAGTCCTTAAAAGATGGTTGGAAAATCTATTTTTAATGAATAATGAGATTAAACCATAGATGGACAAAATAATAGATAAAAATATTATTTAATAATCATTACTTAGTCTTTGATGAGTTTGGGCTACTTGTCTGCTAACACTATAACATGACATTTAGATTACTTGTCTTGGTTATGTAAAAAGTGATCCAGAATGTTATGTTGGTGTATTACAATGAGATTGTTACATTGAACTGGACCACATGATTTGCTCATTTGTGTACTACTATCAGAAGTGGGCGACTAATATATTTTGTTTATACAATAACTCTTAATCCGAGCAATAGTCAAAACTCATGCATGTAATGGTAATTGCTTTGGTGCGCTAAAAGGATGAGGTTATTATGTCCTACAAGGATCTTGCTTTCGTTGGGCAATTGCATGAAGTGTGGTTGGAAAGGATGTTTGACTAGGAATCTACCATGTAAAATGTTCCCTTAGTTGATTCGCAAATATTCTAATTGATTCTAGAGACTTTGGCCAAAGTGATCCTTATGTTGGATATTTAGAATTAATTCAATTTCCGTATAAATGAATTATTCAAGAAGAGCGAGTTGGGAACTAAAAAGGAAAAGTGAGAAAGAATGACAATAATAGTTTCAGTTTTTTTTTTTTTTTTTTTTCCTCATGGACATTTATTAAAGGGGTCAATTATGAGTAAACTATTACAGAAAAATTTACCGAGTAAATATATTTATTTCTAGAGTGTAGCAAAAATTATTTAGTGGAATTAAGTTTTAATAATGGTAATTAATTATTATCATGAGATGACAATCAGATTTGACCCCTTTAAAGCTAGGAATAAATTACCCCTGAGGTCCCAGTGCAAGCCTCTAAATTATGCACCTAAAGAAATCAAGAGAATTTATGAGATAAATTATTTTATTCAAGAGTTGAATAAAATTATTTTTTATTAAACTCAAAAATTCATGGGATGAATTTTTACAAGAAAAAAAATGTAGAATCGCAAAACAAAACTTGCAGACCAATCAGCGCGGGACACTTGTCGCTAGAGATGGCAATGGGTTGGGTTTGGATTGGGTTTCTCTTCATCCAAATCCAACCTAAAATAAATAAAAAAATAAAACAATCCCACCTAAATCCAAAAAAAAAAACCTCTTTATTCCATAAAAATTTCATTCAAATCCAAATACATAGGGTGGAATGGATATCCAATCCAAATCCATCACCATTTAAATTGTAGAATAAATTAAAAATATTACAATCTAATATTAAAATATTAACAATAATAATGTAATAATAATACCTCAAAAGCTAATATTTGGACAAATCACTATATCTTTTTCCCTTTTTGCATTTAGACTCCGTTTGTTTATGGAGAAAACCACATTCTGGGAAGTGGTTTTCTTCTTTTCCATTGTTTGGCGTGTCTTTTGCTTATGTTTTTCCTTAAATGAGGGAAGATTACTTCCCTTTTAAAACGGGGGAAGTCGTGATTCTAAATGGCCCAAAAACCTTTGCTGTAATCATCATGCAAATCTAGGACTGTAGACATTTAACGTCACAACATTGGACAAGAATTAGACCGAATAATTAAAAGCAATTTGAATGTTACTTTGTTCCCCCAAATCGGACCAAACTATTAGTCAGGCTATTGTTCTCTTGTTTTATTTCCTCAAAGTCATGGAAGTTTCAACAGAACAATTTTAATCAAATTTGCTCTAATATTTTAGCATTTATTATATGGGTAATATGATATTTCAGTAATATACAATGATTTTAAATGAAAACGACAATCTATATGTATTCTCTATCATAATTCAATAATTTTTTTGTCCGAAAATGCTAACACGACACTTTTTTTTTATAATATATAACTAATTTTTGTTAGAATGTGGACAACCTTTTGATAATATATCATAGTTTATACCACATCGAATTTTGGAGGAAATTAGCTGAATTTTAATAGAAATTCACCAGATTTTAACACAGTATATATACAAGCAATAAAATTTCTTATTTCGAGGCACCTCATTGTACATATTAAAATAGCAATGTATTTAGATGATAAATGCCCAAATTTTAAAATACCTAAGAAATAGTTTTCCTAATTTATACAGCTTTGATATTTTTTTTTTTGTTATTTCACATATGTTGTATTGTTATTTATGTTGTCCTATTTAAAATGATGAGAATTAAGTTTTCCTTTGAAACAAACAACGAAAACCTCCACTCGGAATTTATATTTCCTTGGAAAACCTTTACTGAAGAAAAATCAATTCCTAGATTCTACTTTTCCGTCAAAACAAACGGAGCCTTAATATGCATAAATATAATATTAGACAATCATTCAAATACCTCTTAACAAGTAATCTTTATACATAATTTTATAAATTTGGTTCTAAAGAAAATATTATAGTGCTAAAACAAACTCAAAATGTTGGCACAATAAAAAGAATGTTGGAATATGGTTTGACATGTTAAAGACTTAATTTTTGCTACATTAAACATAATTTTGGATCAAATTTGGGTCGTGTATGCGTTGGGTTTTATGTCATTCAAATCCGACTCGACCCAAAATCCATTTATCAATATCCAAATCTAAATCCATTTAAAATCCATTTTTTGCACCTAAATCCGTTACAAATGGATCGGGTTAGATGGATATTCAATGGATTCGGGTGTAATTGCCATCCTTATTTGTCGCGCTCTGACTGCCGAAAGAGGTGTAGCAGGTGCCATGTGGCACCCTGTAGCTAAAATTAAAAGGGAAGCCTAGTATTTTGTGTTTTTGGTAATTATTTTGGGTGTTTTATCCTAACTAAAATACTATTTTACATTTTATTTTATATTTCAAATTGAATTAGTTAAGTTATTAGACTTTTATAAATAGGGGTGCCTAACTTATTCGGATTTAATTCAATTTGCCTAGTTTTTTCTCAATTAATTAGAGAATTAAAAAGGAGAAAACCTTTCACCTAATTAATTCTTAAAAATGTTTTAAGAATTGCTTGATTTCATGACGCCCACTCGTTCGGTGCTAAAAGAGGAATTACAGATGAGATTTTGGAGGTATTGTTGGAGCATCTTTACACTTGCATTGTACAACAAGCTATAAAATTTCTTGGCTTATACTTTTAAATTTAATTGTTTTTTATGGATATGTCATCTATGCTATGCATTATTATGTCTAATTAGAGTTAAAAACTTGTATGCATTTAAAATTGAGAATTTTAAATTAGGATTTCACTGCGCTAGATACAATCGTTGTATGTAATTTTAATTTACTAAATTAAAATTTCCCACGCAACAGATATATATTCTTCTTTTTTCCCAGACCTGAACAATAGGGAGGGATAAAATTAAAATCCCAGTAACAAAAATGCACACTACATTCACAGAACAAAAAAGTCTTGCTAGTTACCTAGCCCAAAGCAGCAAAGCCACCGGCCTTCATGATCGACTTAAAATACTTAAAACTAACCATATCATCACCATCCACATCCGCCTTCATGATCATCACCTTACAATCCTCCACACTGCACCCTTGGCAAGACCAAGGGTGGTGAGCACTGCCCTCAGCTCCTACACTATGACAAAGTCGTCTTCATTCTTGTCAAGCAATTGAATGCCTCTCATGTCCTCATCCTCATTGGCATCTTCGTCCCTCTTGTTCATTACCAAGTAGCAAAGGGACTCAAACTTGGATGCGGCAATGCTCCCGTCACCATCCATGTCGATCCTCTTGATCATACCCGCCAGATTGGGGCTGGAGATTAAGATTCCCATGAGATCCTCCTTGATGTTTCACTTTTCCCGCTTGAATGAAGAGAGCCTGAAGAAGAAAAGTATTTATGGGACCTATGTCTATGGGGACATAAAATAGGAGGAAACATCTCACTAGATGCAGTTGACTATGCCCGCTCTCCCCCCGCGCCCCACCCCCACCAAAAAAAGTTTGTAAGCGTGTAGTGAAAAATGATATAAAATCGAGCAGGTTCAATTAGACTCAGGAGTTATGTAGATATTTATTTGTCATGTCTCTAGCACGCATGATATTTTTACTAGATTGAGGCAAATAATAAATTAAAGTTGAAGTGTAAACATAAGATGCCCCACCCAAAAAAAACTTAAGGAGAAATTTTATTACAAATGGCATATGACTTGTTTACTCATTCAATAAAGAATTGCAAAATTCTAAGAAATTAGTTCAACATGTTGTCGAAGCTAGGGATTTAATCATGCCCGAGGGAGACCAAATGGGTGTAGACAAAGCCTGTTTCCCAAGTTTGATATGAATCAAGGTAATAAAAGCATTTGTTCCAAACCCATGCTTTGAAATGAACCAATAAGGAGCTTTATTGCAAGATATAGTATCCAGCTCGCTTACATATGAAAGTAGAGTACCACTCGTTTGATAGGCTAACTAAGATGATGATTTTGAGATTCTAATAAATCAATAAGGAGCTCGAGGATGAAATTCATAGGTGAAATATAAATGAGTTGCACCCTACAAGTAAGTGCTCAAATTTCAAGATCTTCATGGTCAGAATAAAAGAAAGAGGACCATCTAGCTAACAAGTTCGAAGAAGCTAGCCATGGGCCTCCACCTTGAGGAAGACCGGTAGACCATTCAAGCTGGAAAAGAGAAGGGAACAATGAGGTTCTCCATGTCGGTCCAGCCACGAAGAAAAGAGTCCCCTATAACCTTAATAGTCTGGTAAAGTGATATGTCAAGATTTTCCTCAATATGTTCTCACCGAATTGAGATACCTCAAAATCATCCCTAAGAAAGTGTCATTCTCTGAAAGGATGAGGGATAATTTTGCTAAAAACCAAATTAATCATGGGAATGGAACACCCTACGAGGAACCTATAATTTATTTTTCCATTAGGATTGAGGCTGACACATTGTAAAGTAAAAGGCTATGTGCCACAGATGGCAGGGCATTAGCGATCAAGATTCTACCTTTGTAATGTGCAGAGGAGAGACAAGACAGGCAGGACATGAGCAGGAATAAATAATATTGGAGTTGATAGGTATAGGCCTAAGCTAATGAGGACTCGTAAAAGAAACTACTAAGAAGTAGGAGGACTTAAAAGAGCACCCAGCTTGATCAGGCACTAATGAGCAGTATCTGAGGTAAAGGTCACGCCGCGGCTGCCATCTCTGGGCCACTCGTATTTACGCATCCTTTAATTGTTATTTTAATTATTTTGTACCTGATTAATTATAAGGGATTCCTTAAGGACCGTGGGAAGTTGGCTAGACCATTGACTAGTGTTCTATCTAAGGAAATATCAGTTGAGCTCGATGAGCCTTGGTTGGAAGCTGTTTATAAGCTTCGATCTACACTTTTTGCTGCTTCCATTAGGCATCCACCCGACTACTCTCGCCCCTCTGAAATCATGTGTGACACTACTGATTGTGCTGTAGATCTTGTTTTAGTTGAGCTCAGTGAAGTTGCTTCTTTGGTTGATGCCATTACTTGATCTTCATTGGACCCATTGTGCCCGGCTGAAGGCGTAAAACTTAGCGCTCCTAGGAGGCAACCTAGGTTTTGTTATTTCTTATTTTAATTTAGTTTTTGACCTAATTAGTTTCTTCGAGGCTTGTTTTCTCTCTTTCCAGGTTCTTGTGCCCAGTTGACGGAATCATATATACATGTCCACGCTGTCTCGTCAGGTTGTATTGCTCCATCTCACCTATCTCTTGTGCTTTAATGATTGTTGTTGTCGCATTGAGGACAATGCATGATTTAGGTGTGGGGGTGAGGCTCATTTGCATATGCTCATTTTTGGTCAAATTTTTAAAATTTTGAACTTCTTTTGTGCATTTTGAGCGTGCATTATAACCGTTTAGCCAAGTTTTCCTTGATCGACGCTTATGTTGTGATGACAGTGGGATTAGTTGCTTATTTCGTTCTCTTAATTCCATGAAATTAAATGAATCTACTTCATACTTGTTAATGAGTGTTGTTGATCATTGTTGATATTAATGGGTTCTACTCATGCCGCTCACATATTCACTGAGCACAGGACATTCGTGTTGCGGAAAATCTGAAGAATTTGGGTAAACAACCTTATATATCTTGAGTTTTGCAAGCCTGCTCTATTGGCTTATCCTAACCCCTTGCCCTTGATGTTATATAAAGTATTGGTTGGTCAATGTCAATTGTAATGATGAAGTACATGTTTGAAGAAAAAAAGGTCCAAAAATGGACAGAAAAGAAAGAGGAAACAAAAAGAAAAAAAAATTGAAAAGAAAAAAAGGGTTTCCTCCAAAAGAAAGAGAAAAAGTAAAAACTGATGTACATTCATAATAAAGATGTTCTTTTGTACTATACTGAGGTCAGAATGTTGTAAAGTGGTCACTCATATACCACTTAAAATTTCTCTATGTATAGGCATGTGGTTAGGTGATTCAATAGTACGGGTGCACAAACCTATATAAATTTGGTTGGAAGCGAAAATTTGAGGAGATTCTGTGACATGAAATCCTAATCACTTTCACTTGTACGCTTAAATTGCTTGAGTAGTTCCTATTAGTTGATACAAGGTTAATGAAAGTCTATGGCAAGTTTTGAAGTTTAATCATCTAAATTCATGAAATTGGAGAATGCTCTAAATGATTTAATCTTGTCTTGAATTGTAATATAGGTGTTAATCTTGAAAAACTGGGTGAAGGTTGGGATGGTTGGGGTAGTTGGTCATTGCAGTTTTTATGTTAAATCATATGCTTTGCTCGAGGACTAGCAAAGGTTAGGTGTGGGGGTGTTGATGCGTCTCATATTTACGCATATTTTAATTGTTATTTTATTTATTTTGTACATGATTAATTATAGTTGTACACTCATTTTGGCAATTTTTATGTTTAGCATATTCGAAATTAAAATTTCGAAAATTGTTAAATTTTGGTGCAAATAAGTCAAATTCGAAGCGTAAACAATTAAATCAAGTCAATCGAGATTCGGAACCAGAATGTAAAAGCTCGACCCGCACTGCTACAGTACCCAAGCCGCACTGTTCATCATCCCCTACCTGCAGACCCAACAACCCACCATCGTCCCGCACCAACTCCGACCCAACTCGTCAAGCCCGGCCCACCTCGTCACCACCAGCTCCCCTGTTCCGGCCCAGCAGCATCCGTACAACCCAGCCCGACACCATCTCAGGCCCACAAACAGCCCGCCGACACCACCAACACCAGCCCATACTCGCACATCACCGACCAGACCTCCGGCCCACCACCAGCACCGACTTAGGGTTTCATTAGGCTTTGATTTAAAAGGGGAGAGAAGTCCCTGATGGAGGGGGGGTCTCTTGTTCAGGGGTTCACGGCCTCTCTCTCTCTTAGCCCCTTTTTTTCTCTCTCCTCTCATGTTCCTCTCAAATTTCTTTGATTTTATTTTTCTTTCTTTTTCGTTAAATTGGAGCGAGAGTGAAATTAGCGTGAGGATCGACATGAGTTCGTTCATCTCCTTCTTCACCGGATTATCCTTGATGGAGTGCTAACTTGCTCTCTGGGGTTATATGAAATCTTAGCCTTTACTTTTGTTTACTTTTAATTCGGGTTAATTTGATTGTTTACATGAATTGCTTGGTTGAGATAAATACTTTGAAATATTATATTTTTATTGTTTATTCAATTGATATGATTATTGAGTTTGTAATCTTTAATTGTTGATATTGATATTTATAAATTATTTTTTCGCACTTGTAGCCTTAGGATAAATTAATCAAGTAATAGTATTCACCGAATTGTTAATTAAAGCCTATCTTCCCTATGCTTTAGTTAGATAGGGTCAATATGTAATAATTAACAATACGTAAGGTAGAGTCTATCTTCCCTATGGTTTAGTTAGATAGGGTCAATATGTAATACTAACGATATTACCTTAGTAGGTTGAAGCTTGTAGCCTAAACCACTACCCGTGTGACAATCAATAATCCCAATTTAAGAGTTAACGAATAATTGGTTAATAATGGATTCGAAACCCTAGGCTCCAATTTAATACACGTTCCCGATTAGTAGTAGATTACTTTAGTTTAACTGTCGTTTTCTAGATTAATTAATACAAAAATATCACTTTTCCTTAAATCAATTTAGATCATAGATTAAAGTCACGCACTCTTAATCCCTATGGTTCGACAACCTCTCGCCCTACACTTCAATTTAGGTGTGTTTAATAGATATGTTTTATATTAAATTTTGATAGGCGTAGAAAAACACATCAATATTCAATTTCTCTCACTTCCAGTCAGGCTAATATAAGGACAACAAGCATGCTGCCCCTTAAGTCCAAGGCTAGCACTAACTAGACTTGGCTTAAGGGCGACATTGAGCCTCTAGATGTGGTAGAGAAATTTGAGATGCTAGTAGAGGTTGTGGCTACCAACGAAGGTAAATGCGAAACCCTATTTTGTGGATCTAATTCTAGTCTCTCGAGATTACTTAGAGGGCACTAGGAAGTAGTTATGATGATACTTGATTCACCATCTTAAAGGAACATCAAGCCTTTATACATTAAGGTCAAATTTGATGGAGTATTGAATAGGATATTGGTTTATAATGATGCACTCAGAAACATCCTCATCTCTTATATGTTGGGGGTGATTGGTAAGTCCAAGGACAACCTTTTTACCTTGGATGTGCCATATGTTAATTCCCAGGAGCCACTATCATATGAGAGGGAGTCATCCATATTGATCTGACTTTTGGCACTTTGAGGAGGCCAATAGCCTTTTTTTATAGTGGATATTAACTCAAGTTAGACTGTGCTGCTTGGAAGGGACTAGATACATGCTGCATTTTTGTATTTGCTCTTTTTTGCATTAGTTCTAGTTTTTTGGAATCATAACAAATATGAGGTTGTCACAAAAATTAAAAAGCAATCCGTTGTTTGTTCGAACTTCGTGGAGGCTAGATTCTACGGAGAAGGAATGGATCCTATGAAAGAGAACATGATAGGACACCTTGAAGCTGATGAGAATGGTGCTCAATTAGGTAATGCTTCAATCTCCATCCCAGAAGTGCCACCATTTGAGGTATACACTGAAAGAGTACATATTGAATCTATGGGCTCGAACATCTGGATTTTGTGGGAACCTCAATGAGGGAAGTAGAACTCAAGCAAAAAAAAAAAGCAGGATTCCTTATGGAAGAAACCACTCATCTTGATCTAGAAGCCTAACGAGTATTTCCCTCGACAATGGCAAAGCAAATCTCTTTATAGGCTTGGAAAAAACTTCAGTATAGCCAAATTTCCTTGTGTATCTCTATGAATGCCAAACTGTTTAAGAGAAACATAAGGTGTTATCTGACTTTAGAACAACACTGCCCAAAATAGATGATTCGAGAGCCTAGATTCAAGATCACTTAATAGGGGGTAAACCTCTGGAGGAAACAAGAACCAAGACCAACTTATGTGAGTAGAATACTTTTTGATGAGCGAAAGTGGGCTTAAGTTGAATTCCTGCCAGGAATCAAGGACTACTTGCGTGGGAACATCATAAAATGTCTAGAGTGCACATAAGGCTAGTTGAGCACCAGCTCCCATTTAAGGCTGGAGCCAAGCATGTCAATCAAATGCAAAAGCAGATGTCAAAAGAAGTTTTTGATGATGTCAAGGGGGAAATTGAGACCAGACTTTTGTAGGTGATCAAGAAAATTAACTCAAATGTATACTGTCTTTAGCTATCGAGTAACATGCTTACATCTGATGTCTTCAATGTGAAGCACCTTATTCCATACTTTGGTTAAAATCCGAGAAAGGTGGAAGGCACAAATTTGAGGGTGAATTCTTTCTCGACCCGTTGAGGCATATAGGCTCAACTTAGGAGACTCGAGGACAAGTAACCAGGCAAGTAAGGTAATTGGGCGAGCAAGGTTACCGGACATGTAAGATGTAGCAAGCTCTTTTGAAGGCCGCTTTCTAGAGATGACTATCTTCTTGAAGTAAGAGCCAGAGCTCGTCTAGGATTCTTGCACCGCTCACCCAGATTTCGCATGCTGCTTCCTAGAAGGAGCAACTGGTGCCCTAGTAGGAATACACTTCCTTTTGAATTTCATAATTTAAAAGTTTTAACTATATTTGATCCATGATTTTATTCTAAGTGTGAGAGAGATGCAATGCTCTATTGTATTGAGTGATGAAAGAAGTAGAAATACATAACCTATATATAGAGCTAATTCTATATGGTAAGAGAGTAAATCATGGAGTAAATCAAAGAATTATGATTGTACAATTATTTGAATAAATCCTAGAGATAATATACTCTAATAGACCCCCTCAATCTGAAGGTGGAGCAGCGACATGAAGATTGTTTTTGTGATAGTGAAACAGTGTAGCATCGAGTCCTTTGGTGACGATGTCGGCTATCTGTTGAGTTGTGGGAGTGTAGCAAACTTGAAGATCTCCTTTGAGAACTTTCTCATGAACGTAGTGAAAATCAATGTCGACATGTTTAGTTCGTTCATTGGAGATAGGGTTGGCTGCAATATATGAAGCAGAGATATTGTCACAGTAGATGATGATAGGGCCAGAGTGTGTGAGACCGATGTCGCACATGAGGTAGCGAACCCAGTCTGCTTCAGCAGCGGCTTGGGCAACAGCACGATATTCGGATTCAGTGGATGACTTTGAGACAGTAGCTTGTTTCTTGGCTCGCCAGGAGATGAAGGTGGACCCAAGAAAGACGGCATAACCAGTGGTGGAACAACGAGTGTCGGGGCATCCTCCCCAATCAGCATCAGCGTAGACGACGACAGATGTGCAGGCACCAGGAAGGATCGTTAGGCCGTGATCTGGGGTGCTTTTGAGGTATCGAAGGATTCGCTTCACAACCTGCCAATGACTAGTCCTGGAAGCATGTATAAACTGGGAAACAAGATTAACAGCATAACATATATCGGGACGAGTCATGGTGAGATATTGCAGAGCCCCAACCGCACTGCGGTGCTCAGTAGGGTCTGGCAATAGGTCACCCTCAGTCAGGGATAGATGGGCCCGAGCCGGGAGAGGGGTTTTAATGGGTTTGGCATCCTCCATCTTATGTTTGCGGAGGAGGTCAATAGTGTAGCGATGCTGGGAGAGAAACATGCCAGTGTTTGTCTTATGGGCCTCAATCCCTAGGAAGTAGTGAAGGGGACCGAGGTCTTTCATGGCAAATTGAGTGGAAAGGGTACGAATGAGGGTGTCAAGAGAGTGGGGGTTTGATCCTATAAGAATTATGTCATCAACATAGAGTAACAGGCATATGATATCTTTCGTAGAGCGGAAAAGGAAGAGAGAGGTATCAGCTCTACAACAGGTGAAGCCGAGGCTATAGAGGAAGGTACTAAAGCGATGAAACCAGGCCCGGGGGGCTTGTTTGAGACCATATTGGGCCTTATGAAGGCGATAGACATGATCGGGGAATTGGGGGTGTATGAAACCCTTAGGTTGCTTCATGTAAACTTCTTCCTTAAGATGGCCATGAAGAAAAGCATTTTTAACATCGAGTTGTTTAATTTGCCATTTATTAGTGATCGCAAGTGTGAGGACAAAGCGTATGGTAGAGGGCTTGACGACTGGACTAAAGGTCTCCTTGAAGTCAATACCTTCAC
Source organism: Simmondsia chinensis (assembly GCA_018398585.1). Taxonomy (NCBI): domain Eukaryota; kingdom Viridiplantae; phylum Streptophyta; class Magnoliopsida; order Caryophyllales; family Simmondsiaceae; genus Simmondsia; species Simmondsia chinensis. The sequence continues at coordinate 22,667,401 of JAGTTD010000012.1, forward strand.
GTTGGTGAAAGCCTTGGGCAACAAGGCGAGCTTTAAACCGGTCGACGGAGCCATCCGCTTTGTATTTGACCCGATATTTCCAAGTGCTTCCTACAATGTTAGGTTTGGGATTGGGGGAACAAGTTCCCAAGTGGTGTTTAGAATTAGGGCGTTAAATTCATTTGCCATAGCCTCTTGCCATTTGGGATTTTTAATGGCTTGGGAGTAACACGTAGGTTCTTGGATAACCATAATGGATGATAGGGAAAGGGGATATCGAGTTTTTCGAATACCATCCTTGAGTCGAGTTCGCATGGGGTGGACATTATGGTTGTTGTTTGGGTTGGGTGCGGCCGAGTGTGAGGGCTTGGGTGGGGAGGGCATAGGGACCAAGGGGGAGGGGATAGGAGGGTCCGGTGGAGGAGCCCCCGACCGTTCTGCCGAGGCAGGAACCGAGACGGGAGTACGGGTAGGTTCGGGGAGAATTGCAGCCTCAGGTTCGACAATAGGGATGTCGGGGTGAGGGCTAGGGTCTTGGTTATGAGTAGAGGGACCAGGGGCCACAGGGCTAGGGAGAGGAGGGCTAGGGGGAGTAGTAGTCATCCGAAGAGGAAGGGGTTCAGTTGGCAGACTTAGAAGTGTGGTGCCTGTAGCCGTGGTTACTACGAGCGGGAGAGGGAGATCAACGACAGTGGCTGTACTACCAGGTTCGGAGTGTGAGTTGGATTAACTAGTTTAGGGTAGGGGAAGCTAGATTCGTTGAACTTAACATGTCGATTGGTATAAATTTTGCCTGTTGTGGGGTCAAGACATCGGTAGCCTTTATAGCGTGCCGCATATCCTATGAAGATACATGGTAAAGAACGTGGAGCTAATTTATAAGGGGCACGGGGTGTAATGTTAGGATAACATGTACACCCAAAAACGCGAAAACTAGTGTAATTCGGAAACCGTTTGAAGAGTTTTTCAAAAGAAGATGAGTTTTTAAGAACAGGGGTAGGGAGACGGTTTATAATGAAACATGCAGTACACGCAGCATCATCCCAGAAGGTGTACGGTAGGCGAGATTGGATAAGGAGCGTTCGTGCCATTTCAATAATATGTTTGTGCTTTCTTTCCGCCACTCTATTTTGTTGTGGAGTATCCGGACATGAAAGACGAAAGTGAATGCCATGTTGACGACATAGGGTGTGCATATGACGATGATCGAATTCAAGACCACCGTCACTTTGAAAAGTTTTTATTTTGGTTGAAAATTGATTTCCAACAAGTGTTTTAAAACTTTCAAAAATGTCAAAGACCTCAGATTTCTGTTTCATAGGGTAAAGCCATGTGAATCGAGTGAAATCGTCAATGAAGTTAACATAGTATTTATAATAAGAGTTTGATGCTACAGGAGATTGCCATACATCGGAATGAATTAAATGCAAGGGAGAAGCAGCGAAATGCGAAACACGTTGAAAAGGTAGTCTATGTGACTTACCCAAATTACAATCTTAACAAAAAGCAGTAAATTGTGAGCTAGGGATGAGTTTACAGGAGCAGAGAATGTCTAACATGGGACGGCCTAGGTGCCCTAAGCGACAATGCCATAAGTGTCCGAATAGGGTTTGTGCCATAAGTCCGAGTGAGTGAGGCGAGAAGCTGTAGAGTGCACCGTTACTGCGAACTCGAAGTAGAGGGGTCCCCGTAGCCTTGTCCTTAACACAAAAAAAATTTGAGTCAAATTCAACTGTGCATAGGTTATCATGGCATAAGCGTTTTATAGATAAGAGATTATGAGTTAGGTTGTGAACTAACATAACATTACGAAGTTGTAATTGGCGAGTTTTAGTGTTTAAAGTTGAAGAGCCCACGTGGGTGATGGGGAGAAGCGCCCCATTCCCAACTAAAACACGTTTTTGGCCACGATAAGGAAGAAGAGAGCGAAGAATACCTGCGTTTGGTGTCATATGATTGGTAGCTCCCGAGTCGGGATACCAACTATAGTCTTGTGAGTCAGCGATAGACATGGCAGCAAGAGAGTGGGAGGGATCAGGGTAGGAGGAATGATCAAAGCGGTACGGACATGAGACAGCATTATGACCAAGTTGATTGCAGATTTGGCATAATTTAGGCCCGGGTCCAAAAATACCGTGAGAGATGGGTGAAGCATTACCAGGTGGGCGAGGTTGAGGCAGTTGGGGCTGCGAATTATGATGTCCTGATTGATGTTGTTGGTGTTGATGTTGTCCCCCGTTTTGGCCCCCTCGGTTACCACGGCGGCCTGAGTTGCGTCCTTTACCTCGACCACGTCCCCCACGACCAGAGTTGGATCCTTGAGTACCTACATTTGAAGCGACTAAAGCATGGTGCTGATAAGAGGTAGGGCGACCCTGATAACGATTCTGGGCGCTTTCCTCATTAAGAAGATCAGTTTTGACTTTTTCAAAAGGAGGTGTGGGGGAAGTATTGCGAGTTAGAGCTGCAAATGTGGCACATTCGATTGGAAGCCCATAAAGGGCATAGTGTACTAGTTCTCGATTGGCTATGGGTGAGTCTATGGCAGCAAGGTCGTCAGCAATAGATTTTAACTCAGAGAGGTATTTGTCCATTGTTTTACCATCCTTTTTAAGATTAATTATTTGAGATCTCAGGTCAAACTCTTTGGCCAGTGAATGATCTCAGAATCGTTTCACAAGGGCATCCCACATGGCTTTTGATGTGGGTTGACGAACGATGTCGTTAAGAAGGGATCGGGGTAAAGTAGCGGCGATATAAGATCTTAAACTTTGGTCAGTTCGGACCCAATTTATATAGTCGGGGTTAGGGAGAGAGGGACCATTGTTGGTTGTTATATAAATGGGAGGACAGGGAAAGGTACCGTCAATGTAACCCATAAGTTGATGCGAAATTAAAAGCATAAAAAATTGTTCTTGCCAAGCAGAATATTCAGTAGCATTTTCCAATTTTATTGTAATGATGTTGGAAATAGAGGAAGTAAAAAAGGGGTACTTGTGGTATGATGTAAATTAGGGTTTATATTAGGGAAAGTAAGGGAAGGGAACCCAGCCCCCGCCCCTGCCCCTGCTGCTGCGCCACCATAAAGACCGGCCCCTAGTGCACCACCAACGTTGCTGGTGTGCGGGCTGCTGGTGGTGGCTGGTGCAGCACCGAGGGAAGGGACAGTTGGGTAGGGGTGGGAAGGGTCGAAGGGGAGGGAGGTGCGGTAGCCACCAACAGAGGTGGTGGTACCGGCAGCCGCCGGTGGGGGCAGGGAGGAGAGAAGGGTAGGGATGCCCGAGCCAACAGATTGAGAAAATTGTGGCCTCGTGGTCCCACCACTTGGAAATCGACTGGGGAGCCGGCATTAGGGTGGCCGGTCCCGACAGTGACGGGGGTGGTGGTCAGCCGACTGGTGGCTGTGGGTGGGGGGGTAGTATTGTTGTTGTTAGCTGCCATAGACTTAAAGTAAAGCAAAAGATAAAATGATACTTGTAAAAAAAAACAAGAAAGATAAGAAGAGAGGTAGAAGATAGCCAATCGAAATACTAGTAAAGTAGAGAAAGAAAAGAATTAACGAATAAGAGAGAAGAGTTAGAAGAGAGTCTCCTTTGGAGGCTCTGATACCATGTGAGAGAGATGCAATGCTATTTTGTATTGAGTGATGAAAAAAGTAGAAATACATAACCTATATATAGAGCTAATTCTATATGGTAAGAGAGTAAACCATGGAGTAAATCAAGGGATTATAATTATACAATTATTTGAATAAATCCTAGAGATAATATACTCTAATACTAAGTAGAATTGTTGCTTATAAATAGCTTGTCGAAATTTATTGAATTTCTTAGCGTTTCGCCTCCTTTTTTTCTCGATAATTAGCATTTCGCCTCTAAGAAATTGAAATTGATCTTTGTTTCCTTGAGTTCTTTCAATCAAGTGCAAGGTGAAATTAGCTTGAGTTTCCCTTCAATTGTTGATTGTCTTCGTACCCTGCGCCATATTTCTCTATTTTATGAATAACCTTATTGCCTTTTTGTATGCTCCTTTGAATATTTTGATTAATAGGCAAATTCTTTTACGTTTTTCGTACTGAAAACCACCTAATTTTTCTAAATTATCAAGCTCACACCTAAACTTTTTAAAAATCTTCAATTTCACACATAATGCTAACATCATTAATTTCCGCCCAATGAAAAGCCGTGTTTTAGGTGTATAAATGCATCAAAATATCAAGTTTAACTTAATTTAATTAATTATATTAAGTAATATATTTTTTAAATGAAGAAATTACCTTGACATTTGAATTTGTAAATTGTTAAAGGTTTGGTGAACTGCTACAACTTTTTGCCACCAAAAAAATTTAGAAGTGTTTTTTTATTTATAAATATGTTTATAATTCATGGATTAAAATAAGTTTTATTGAAGGTAGTTTGTTAATTTCGTAATTATTTTAACGAAAAATTAACGGTATCATCATTAGATGTAATATTGAAATTTTTTTGAAAAATATAGGTGTAACTTTAAAAAATTAGAAAAATTAGGTGATTTTACACACAAAATGTTGGTGGTTTTTAATTTAAAAAAAAAAAATCATTCTTTTAACAAAGATCACTGATGTTTTTTATCCGTGAAATAATTAATCACTGATGTTTTTTATCCGTGAAATAATTATGTACATGAGATCAGATTTATATGGATACATGGCAGACGCATTCACCACCACTTCCGATCCACCCATATGAACTGATTAATGTTTGTGAAAATTAAAAACGAGATGACAATTCCACTCAGAAAACTCTAATAAATTGAAATTAGAAAAATATCAAATGTAAATAATCTTACCTGTCGTTAAAGATATTTTTCTCCCGGAACCAAGCACTAGAAAGGGATAAAATTAAATTGACAAGAACAAAAATGTACAACAATCAAATCACAAAATAAAAAACAGGGAGTACTAGCCACCTAACTAGCCCAAAGCAGCAAGCCCACCAGCCTTCATCATTTGCTTAAACTCCTTAAAACTAACCATACCATCACCATCCACGTCAACCTTCCTGATCATCACCTTACAATCTTCTGCATTGCACCCTTGGCGAAGCCCAAGGGCAGCGAGCACCGCCTTCAGCTCCTCCACTGTGATAAAGCCGTCTCCGTTCTTGTCAAACACGTTGAAGGCCTCTCTCATATCCTCGTCCTCGTTGGCGTCCGTGTCCCTATCACTCATTATCAGGCGGTAGAGGGACTCAAACTCGGCTGCATCAACGCACCCATCGCCATTCATGTCGATCCTCTTGATCATCCCTGCTAGATCAGGGGCGGGGATCGAGATCCCCATGTTTTGTAAAGAAAAGGTGAGCTCCTCCTTGGTGATTCGCCCATCCCGGTTCTGGTCGAACATGTCAAACACCAACCGGAGGTCCACCGCGTCCATTTTGGCCGTGGTGGTGCAGGCAGTGCCGAGTCTCGGCAAAAGGAGAGAGAGAGCCCCGGTGATGGTGCAAAAAATGAGAGTTATATAGTGGGAGGATGCATGGGCTAGACTAAAACAAATGCGGTGGGTGAGAATTCACTCTGTCTGGTGAGGTTGGGAGAAAAATGAGGGGTGGAAGAGCATTGGAGTCCCTTTATATACAGAGTTGGTATTAAATTAGACAAAGAAATTGCTTCCTTGCAATTAAAGTATTATATTTTATTTACTATTTTAATTTAGTTTTCTTTGAATTTAAATTTTACTCCACTTGTGTAATGAAATTGAATTTAAATTGATGACCTAATCTTTGACAAATTAGTTATACCAAATGCGAGTGGGCTTTAGTAAATGGTTATGGAAACTGAAGAAAGACTCAAATAAGGTAAAAAAGTACTTCAAAATTTACAAAATTTTGTTTTTTTATCTATAATGTTGTAAATAAACCAACATTTTTTTAGACAAACATATAAAGAATGTGGCTACTAATTATGAACCCCTCGCACAATCGTTTTTTTTTGATAAGGAGTATACAAGCCAACAATAACAACCATTTCAGTGCCACAAGGGCTCCCATCGAGGTAGGGTATGGGCAGGGTGAGATATACACGACTTTATAATTTAAGGTTTTTTTTTTGGTAAATTATGAGAAAGTCGCCATACAAATAGACCACACGTTAGGCGAGGCCTGAGTCTAACCGTAACAAAACGGGGATTTGAAAGAACAACAAAAAACAAAACGATAAAGTATCAGGAAAAGACGGACTCCCCAAACACAAAGAACAAAACCAGATCAGACACAAGGAGATGGAACAAAACAGCGAGCAAGAACAACTCAGACAGGGTGTGTGACCCTAAAGAAAGGCTATGTTCGAGTGCCCCCAACTCTAAAAAGTAAGAAACAACGAAATAGAAAAGCAACAGTAAGGCATCGAGCAACAAATTATAATCAAACCGAAGCAAAGCACAGCACAAAACACCACTAAGTAGTAAGCACTAAGCACCAAGGAACAGTAGAGCAATAAAGATCACATCGGCAACAAACCCTAAGCAAACACAATAAGAAGACTGGGAGCATTATGAGCTCACTCCGTTGTGCTCTCCTATCCTAAATTGCTACATCCGTTACCTATATTCGAGCTCGCCATACTGTTCTATCTAAGGCCATCTTCTCATTTAGGTTTAGGTTGTGAGGTTGTGTCTAATTGTCTCCATTCCACTCTTTTTTAGCCTGCCTCTACCTTTGCTCTTGTGTGTAATATATAGTTGTTCGCATCTCCTAGCAAATGTAGTGGCTGGTCTCTTCCTAACATGCCCAAACTATCTCAAACGCTGCTCCCCCAGCTTATCCTCGAACAACCCTCTAAGAAGCGAGGAGCAAACCTCGAAGGCAAATGACACTATAGATGAGTGAGAGCAGCTCAACATCGTGCAGATTGAAACAATGCCAAAATCCTGATAAAGACAAAATTCAAAACCCAATCACACTAAGACCAAGAAACAAAAGCATCAACACTGTGAAAACTACACAAGGATTAAAGCTGGCAACACGCTACATACCAAAGCAATGCCTACAAAGACATATCATATTGTCAGGGCAAAAACATCTTTATAGAAAAAGAATGTCCAATAAGTTTCTTGAAGTGTATGACCAATATATACATTAGAGAAATGAAAAGGTGAAGGTCCACCACCTTTAAAGAAACAAATTCAAAATTTCAAAACAAAAATATCTTCATTTACAAGCAAAAATCCAAACTAATGGTAAAACACTCGTAATAATATTAAAAGCACTTCGACAACAATTTGATCAAATACCAAAATGCTTCTTTCTTAATGCAATTTTTAGAAAACTAATGACATGTTTGATATTGCTTTCTATTTATATTTTTTGGCTCTTGATAAACTAAATCAAGGTTGTGAAATTGAGTATTTCTTTTTTTTATTTTTTATTTTGAATTTTTAATTAAACTTCAAAAAAATACTAATAATGAAAAACAGATTTCAAAGCTATACTTAAGTCTTTTAAAAAGTGCCCTTGAATTTTATGAAATTATTCTAAAAAGGATTATAATTTTGCAATAAGATCAAATAATAGACCCTAGAAAGTAAAAATCTGAAAATAATTTTATTAAACTATTTATTCTTATTCAAATAAGAAAAACAAAAAGAGAAAAACTCCATTATATTAATTAATACAATGATCCACGATCTTACCATTCTAAACAAAATCTAATTTTTATCTTCTAATTATTTTCTAGATTAAATCTAAGTAATATATAAAGTAAGAATTTTTATCCCTCCTTAAAATCAAGCACATCTCAAATGTAATCTCACTTATTTAGAAAATAGGATCGTTGCTACCCTTCCTCAAAATCAAATAGGTCCAAATCCTTAAATGCTAGGTTACTATATAAACTTTGATTTGCAAACTAAAAATATATTAGAAAACTAAAATACAATGTCCCACTAATTCAATCTTGACCTTCCAACAAAACATATTTTCTATTTTCAACTTCGCTTTTGTCGTAAATCTATAACTTAATCTTACTTATTATATGAAAAGTAATTAAATATTGAATGCTGCCCCTCCCCATAATCAAGTAGACCTCAAATACTTTAAGCTTTACGCTGCTATATACTATGAACCCTCCCGGCCACGAAATTTTTTCACGCATTTGTGATTGCTTTAAAACATTACGGCTATGTGCTCAATATATATATATAACCGACCTCTACGGGTAGCTAAGTGCTTATAATTATGGTCAAAATTAAAAAAAAATTTATATATATATAGTGAATATAAAATAAGAGCATTCGATTATTGTAAGATATGAGAGCTTAAATCTCAACCATTGAATTCAAAATGAAGGGCTGAGATTACACATATAAAGAGAATGAGAGAGACAGAGTTTTTAGGGCATTTTTATATGTGCAATCTCAGCCCTTCATTTTGAATTCGATGGCTCAGATTTAAGCTCTCATATCTCACCATAGTCAAATGCTTTCATTTGATATTCAATATATATATATATATATATATATATATATATATATATATATATATATATATATATACAGCTTAAAAAGTTGTCATTTTTACTTAGTCATCACAATTTTATAATTTTTTTCAAAAATCACCTCCAAAAGTCTAAAAGTTCTCAATCATCCACTTTAAATCATGTTGTTAATTATTTGTTAAATATTATGTGACATTTATGTGGGTTTTAGCTTACCTTTCTTATTTTTTACTGCACATAAAGCATAATTTAAAACTAGTTAAGTTGGCAATGCATTCACTTTCCTCCTCCCCCACCGAGGTTTAGGGGGATTAGGTGGAAAATGCTTTGCTAATTTAGATAGTTTAGTTTATGTTTAATGAACACTCTGAAATCTATAAAAACCACTAACATGCGACATATAATTATCTGTATCATTTAAGGTGGTTGATTGAAATTTTAAACTTTTTAGAGGTGGTTTTCTAAATAAAAAAATAAAAAAATTGCAGTAATTAAGTGGAGATAACAACTTTTCAAGAAATAGATTTTTTTTTTTTTTTTTGTTGTAAAACTCCCAAAACTATATATTGCCAACATCATGGTTAAGACTAACATTCTTTCTGGTGATGTTTTGTTCTTTGATTTATGAATTCCGAATCTCATTTTCATAGCAGAACTCAATTGAACAACAAGGTATTCTTTCTCAAAATCTTAGGTCATTATTTTGCGTGTGTATGGGATTTTCTAAATGTGCCCAAATGACATACGATAGTATATATTAATTATATACAAACTATTCCTTTATTGCTGGTAAATCGATCCATTTTTATGTGAAATTGATCCCATAATTAATGCAATATATTTTAATTGAAAAATATCGTATAAATTTCATAAAATTATAATAACATCCCTTTTTATTATCACAAAATTAGTTAATTTATGAGCAATTATTGTATCTTATTATGCGTCCAATGGACACATATTAGAAATACCTATATAGTATTTGCGTTGTAGTTAGCATTTATAGGCAAAATTAGATACAAAATAAAAAAAAATACATTGCATTGTACACTTATATTTCGAGAAAACTGTAACAAAAACAATAAAGCATCTTGGGTTATTATATAGTACAAAATATAAAGAGTGTTCATTAATGTCGCTTTAAAGAGAGGGGCTAGGAGATTCCCCAACGGCGCACACATCTCACAACCAAATTTAACGCGCTTTGAAGTCGATATACAACATATAATACTAATACAGTTTTGTCAAAGCCGCGTTATCTTAAGTGCTCTGCTGTTGCTATACTCAGCCCTGTAGCTTAATTAATTTGCCACCACTACTACATGCGCATAATGAATAATTTGTTGATGATAAAGTCTAACAACTAAAGTAACCTAATTAATTAAAATCTAATCTAAAATTATTAAGGAAAGCATGAATATTGTAAAATTATTAGATTGTAGCTTACACTTCACAATCAAAGTTCGCTTCATCCCTTAAGGCAAGAATCGTATTGATGTGTCTAATTTTCTGTTCTGGTCTGATGTTCTTGTCAGTCGTTGTTGTGTAGTGTTCTGCCTTGGGTGTTTTCGGCTCACATGGCTTTACATGTCGCTGGGTAGGCTCACTAGGGTGTGTATTGTTCGGGGTAGCTCCTTTTCGCTGTCTTCTGAGTTTTAATCATGGTGACCGTCGCAATACTGTTGTCCTAGCCTTGATTTGGCGTTTTTGTTTTGAATCCAAGTTTCGACCAACCCTCTGCCTCGGGTGTTTTAGTTTTTTTTGTTATTTGCCTTGAGGTCCTGCCCCACACCATACTACCTCCTTGGACTTGTATTCAATTATCAACAAAAATATGTGACTTAAACTTCACAAAAATAGTTATTTAAATGCCAATCACATTAATTAAATAATTATTATTCGTTTATTACAAATATAAATATAATTAATTAGGTTATTAATTCATTCTGACAAAGGCCATTGTTATCGTACACTAGTTAGAGGAGGGCCGTTGGGCTGGCTAGGGGTAAACCATTTGATCGATTACTCGTATTCGAAATTGATTACAACTCATTGTGCTCATTGGGCTTGGATAACTTATCGAGGTGAGTTCAAGCAGGCTCAATAAGCTTAAAAAGTGGAGTTCGAATATGGTGGTGCTTGGCTCAATAACGTTCATGAACAGTTTAATAAGCACTTGATAAAAGCTCGTAAACAGCTCGATAAAAACTTATTAAGGGCTCGTACATAGTTAATATTAGCTAAAAAATCGCTCGATAGTGGCTTGATAGTAGATCTAATAGCTCTTGATAGCGAGCTTAACTTGAAAACAGGTTCGGTTCGGTTATGGGCTCGATTCAACTCGATAACAATCCCGCCTCAGCTCAACAATGAGCTGAGCCAAGCCAATTCGAGAATCTAACAAACGAAAGCCTTATCGAACCAAGCTCGAATAAAAGTTCAAAAGTTTGATAAGAGCTCAGCTCGAACTCGAACTCAACAAGGCTTCAAGCTCGAGTTTGAACAAGGGAGTGCTTAACTCAGCTCGTTTACATCCCTAGGGTTGGCAACTCTGCCTTGCCACGTTTGTATTCATATTTGTGTTATAGGAGGTTTTAGAAAAGGGGACAACCCAAAACCCAACCCGTTTATTAATGGGCTAGAAATACTCAATCCTCTTCTAACCAATCTAATGGACAAGTAACCCACTAGAAACCTATTTGAGACATGGGTGGCGCATGACTTGTCATATGACATGGGTGGCTGTTTTCAAAAGAGAGTGTGATTAACCCTATTTTTCATTGTGACTTGGGTTATTTGATGTAGGAGGGAAAAAAAAATATTTTTTCAATGATAGTCGAGTAGAGAAGGATATCATCTAGAATATTCCTATGTGCCTAGGTTTTTCGGTTAGTACTTGTGTTCAGAGTTTCTTTATAAACTCGAGGACGTGGCTCGATGTCTCGACTATAGTTAAAGGTGGTTAAAGGATAAGTACTAGAGCTGTCCTTGGCCCTATTTTTTTATCACATGATTTGATTCGTGACTTTTGTTATTTGTTTTTGCTATTTTGCCTGCAAGTGTCACTCCATACGTTCGAGGCTTGTCTTTAATTATTCAAAAACGCCACATGGTTACTCATTTAATTATATAGGTCCATATCGTTGACACTAACAAGAAATACATGGTATATTATTTATAATCATAATTAAAATAAATTATTAATTTAATATAATCAAATAACATTCACATTATTTGTTGACGAAATACGGCACAAAGAAATGTATAATAATAGTAATGTACTACTCAAATAACTTGATATAATCATATAAACAAGCTAAATATGTTCAAAACAAGTTAAGACAATGCAAACTCAAATTCAAACCAGCTATTTAAACGGGCTAAATGTATCAACTCAAATTCAACACGGCTTCAAAAGACTCATCTAAATCCATTATTTTTGTGTCAGATCTAGTTTTGCTGGGCTCTTTAGGAGGAGGAACTAAGCTCAAGTTCCTGCATTGTCTTTATTTCTCGATTATCCCTTTTTTGTAAAGAGCTTCCTCCTTTTATTATTTACTCTTTACACCTATGTCCATTTCTTACCAAGTCCTGGGCAGGTAAGACATTTTCCACTTGAAAGACCTTACTATAAAGTAACATATTCTATTCTATTAGACTGTGTTCTTTCAAGGATTGGCTGTGCATGCTTGGCCGCTTCCAATTTGTATTACCCTTATTCGACCCCAAATATATTTATTGACAAATATCAAATTTAGCAAGCTCCAATGTGCCGTAGGGCTTACCTTGTTTGAAATATTGGTTTATAAATTCTAAGTGGGATAATGGATCCAATAATAGCTGAAAGTGAAGAGAGAGGGAATGAGACGTTGAAGGATCAAGGGATGTGTACCGTTGGATTTTGCTTCCAAAATCACCAACTTTGCCACGCAATTAGTGGGATTGACACGAGTTCACGCTGCACAGCTGTGGTTGTCGGCTCCTCGCCACACTACTGGACCCTCTCTCATCTTTGCTGTTTCTTTGCAACGGTTATAAACATGTCCCCAGTCTTCGTTTTTTTTTTTTTTTTTTTTTGATCATTATGTCCTAGTCTTTTAAACTTTAATATTAGAGGAGTGGCAATAGCATGGGTAAAATCCGTTACCTGTGAGTAGTACTTGCCTTAAGGTGGGTAGTAGGTATAGGTCGGGTACATGTAGCGATACTCAGCATAAGTATTTGGGCTAGTATAGGGTATAATGTTGTACCTGCCACGTCCCACCTCATACATGCCCGCCATAACCAATTCTTGTCTAATTAACTTTGAAATTAAAAAAAAAAAATATGTACTTAATTGAATGGTCTAATTTATCTATCAATATTATAGCAAAATAATTGAATTATTATTAATACATTATCAAAATAAACTGTTTTGGGTGTGTCTTGGAAGTATTTTTGTTGTAAAAATAGTAAACAGTAAACAGTAAAACAAACACAGCAACAAAATCGATAAACTGAGGAAAGATCTTACGAAATGATTAACCACACCGTGAAATGAGCCATTGTCCTGAAAGACGATTTCGCAGCTGCTAGGATGCACACAGTATAACCGATGGCCGTCCTCCAGGATTAACGCGATCCGACCTTTAATGTGCACTCATTAGAAGTCGGGTGGGATGCTAAGAGAACTTTACCCAAACTAAGAGATGAAGTGTGAGGAGAAGATAGTAGAGGAAGAGGAGAGACTTTCGATTTTTGGATGACCAAAGACTGGACTGAAATGGGGTATTTATAGCCCCAACTATGACTGTTGGGCAGTAACCTTGGAAAGGCGTGACCCATGGGCAGTAATGGAGCAGCATAGGGAGAACAAAAACTTTGAAGGTTGTAATGAAATAGCATAGGGAGAGCAAAAACAGTGAAGGCATGTGCGGTTTTACGAGCCGGAGAAACTACCCGTTTAAGAAAGGGATTTCCGGTTAAGTAAAAATACCCATAAGAAAAAAGGACACCTATGCCCACACCCTTGCACGGCACGGCATGGCGGGCGAGCGGTGCAGGCACTGTGGTTCTTTACTTAGTTCAAGTCCTTATCTTTACAAGGTCATATATAAAGTGACCTTCCCTACTCTAAACTACCAATGTGGGATAGGGGTCCTAAAGCAAGACAATAATTATCCAATATGGTTCAATCTTTGTTTCATTTCCAACAGTCTCGTCCCCCTCCCCTCTCCCCCACCCCCACGGCACAAAGGTAAAAGAAGAAGAACAGTCTAGGCATAAGGTGAGCTTAGATTTTCAATGTCGATTTCTCACTACTTGAATCGACATCTAGTACATAAAAAGTTTAAGACCAATAGCTTGTCAGATAACTTTTATTTTGAACTTGACAAGAGGTTGTATAGTCTTCCACCAGAGCACATATCAATCTTAAAATATCTTAGCAAATCCCACAGTTTGACGTTTTTATCGGCCATGCATGGATTCTCATAGGTGCTCTAGAAGGCAAGTTTCCAACCTTCATGGGGAGCGGCCACTCCCCCACACCTACACAAGCGGATCCCATCAAGTATGTGTTACCTCGCATACCAAATAATGGCTATGGGTCCAATAAGAGCTAAGGCTCAACCTTATTACCTTAGTAACAATTTCTGGATTCCAACAAGTGTGACTTAGCTCGCACCACCAAAAGTATGGCTATGGATTGCCCAACACTGTCAACATCATAGGGAGGGACAATTATTTATTAAAGTGCACAATCAAACAGAATTATAAGTTACTCATTGAACTTGCATAAACCAGGTTGAGATACATCACAATCAATTCACTTTACAGACTTTAATCCCATCCCCCTCGATGTTTCTAATACAATTTTTTAACAAAGGCCTTTCCTTAACGGATCCTCAGGGTTCTTTTTCGACCTCGCATAGTCTAGTGGTATCAACCGACTTTCTAAAAGATCTTTTATAATTCTATATCTGAGATGAATATGTCTCCTCTTGCCATTGTACACTTTATTCTTTGCTACAGTAATTGCTGCCTGACTGTCACAATGTAATGCGACTAATAGAGCTGGTTGCCCCCACAAGAGCACATCTGCAAGTAAGCTTGTTAGCCATTCAGCTTCATATCCTACCAATTCAAGAGCAATAAACACCCTGTTAAGGTGAATGATGCATTAAACACGCTAATAAGATTCACGATGGGCTAGATGCCCTGTTAAGGTTCGTCATGGGTTACGCGCCATATTACAAGCTCCAATGACTTAAACACCCTATTAAGCATCAGATACCCCATCTATTTAGGTCATATGCTCTATTAATGTTGATTAAAGTTCAAAACACACATGAATGACAACTACAAAGTGCCAAAATAAAACGCTAAATGCCTCCATTGCTTGGGCAAACATTGTGCAATAGCAGGCTATGGTTAAAGATCGACTTGTAATATACTCCATGGCCGAACTTGGAATGACCAAAGTGTTAGAGCTAGTGTCCTAGGAAACAAATTTATGTAAACCTTTTTTTAGTAGTGAAAAAAAATCGTTTAGCATTATCGTCTAATTTTAATTTTATTTACGAGTCTTCATGCATGTGATGTTCTCTATCAAAACACGTACCATGAGATGGGTGAAGTCCTTAAATGACATTTGGGATATCTATTTTTAGTGGATTAACGAGATTATTCCACAGATGGACTAGATAATGGATAAGAATGTTATTTAATAATTTGTTCGTAGTCAGTGATGAGTTTGAGCTACTTATCTGCTGAGGCTATAACATGACATTTAGATAACTTATCTTAGTTATATGGATAGCGATCTAGGATGTTGTGTTGGTGTGTTACAATGAGATTGTCGCACTGAATATGACCACGTGATTTGCTTGAATCTATACTACTATTAGAATTAAGCGACTCATGTATTTTGTTTATGCAATGACTCTTAATTCAGAAAGTAGTCTAGACTCGTGCATGGAGTGTTAATTGCTTTAAAAGGAAAAAGGAACATACTCAGTGCCTCAAGGGCTCCCGCCTACGCAGGGTCTGGGAGGGGCAGATGTACGCAGCCTTCCCCCTTCGGGGTGTTAACCTGAATAGAGGCTGTTTCCCAGTGCCCCCAACCTGAGGGCGAGGACTTCCCAGGAGTGTTGATTGCTTTGACGTACTAAAATGACAAGATTATAAGTAATAGTTGGGGTCTTTACGTTCGTTGGGCAATTACATGAAGTGTGGGGGGGATAGATATTTTATCAAGAATCTGCTTTGTGAAATGTCCCCTTAATTAATTCGCAAGTATTTGAGTTAATTCTAGAGACTTTGGCCCGAGCATTCCTTATGTTGGACATTAGGAATTAATACAGTTACCTGTGTTAGTGAATTATTCAAAAATTCGGCGAATTGAGAACTAAGAAGGAAAAGTGAAAAAGAATGACAATAGTAGTTTAAGTTATTTTTCTTATGAACATTTATTAAAGGGGCCAATTGTAAGTAAACTTTTACAGATAAAATTTATAAGTAAATATATTTATTTTTAGAGTACAGTAAAACTTATTTGGTGGAATTAAGTTTTATTAAATGGTGTTAAATTGTTATCATGAGATGATAACAGATTTAACCCATTTGGAGCTAAAAATAAATTGTCCCATAGGTTCCTGCACAAGCCTCTAAAATTATGTACTTATAGAAATCAAGAGAGTTCATGAAATGAATTATTTTATTTAATGAGTTGAATAAAATTATTTTTTTTAAATCCTAAAAATTCATGGGATTAATTTTTACAAGAAAAATAAAAAAGGATAAAACAGGTTTTTTAAAACAATTACATGGCACGAGCCAACCAGCGAGCGACATGTGTGACCCCTGGCGATCTGTGTCAATGAACGCAGGCGGATTGTAGGGCGCCATGTGGCCCCCTACAAGCAACTGACCAAATGGAGATGCGGATAAGTATTTTTATGAAATATTTTATCTTTATTAAGATTGTAATTGACGAGGTTATAAGTAATAACTAGGGTCTTACATTCATTAGACAATTGCATGAAGTGTGGTGGGGGTAGATATTTTATCAGGAATCTACTTTGTCAAATATCCCCTTAGTTAATTCATAAGTATTTGAGTTGATTCTAGAGACTTTGGCTAAAACATTCCTTATGTTGGACATTAGGAATTGATACAAAAGTGTTTATCTATATTAGTAAATTATTCAAAAAAGGCCAATTGAGAACTAAAAAGGAAAAGTAAGAAAAAATTGCAATAATAGTTTAAGTTATTTTTCTCATGGATATTTATTAGATAGGCCAATTGTGAATAAACTTTTGCAGGAAAATTTTACGAGTAAATATATTTATTTTTAGAGTATAATAAAAATTATTTAGTAGAATTAAGTTTTATTAAATGGTGTTCAATTGTTATCGTGAGATGATAATCGGATTTGACCCATTTGGTGCTAAAATCAAATTGTCACTGAGGTCCCTGCACAAGCTTTTAAAATTATGCACTTACAGAAATTAAGATAATTCATGAGATGAATTATTTTATTTAAAGAGTTGAATAAAATTATTTTTTGTCAAATCTTAAAAATTCATACAAGAAAAATAAAAAGGGTAAAACAGGTTTTCTTTAAAACAATTGCATGGCGCGCGGCAATCAACGCGCGACACGTGGTGAAGGAGAGGAGCAATCCGCGCCCCCATCCCAAGCCAACCAACACGCGACATGCAATCCTCGTCAATGAACGCAGGCAAATGGCAGGGTGCCACATGGCATCCTATGAGCGGCTGAGTGAATGGAGCTGCGGATAAGTATTTTTAAGATATATTTTATCATGATTAAGATTGAAGTTTACCCATTATTTTATTTTATTTTGCTTTTTGAATTAGTTCTCCTATAAAAGCACTGCTAGGCTAATTCAAATTGAACAATAATAGCAATTAAGAACTTGCTCGGTTTTCTCTCAATTAGTTAATGAATTGATTAAGAGAAAATCTCTTCCAAATTAGTTCTTAAAATTAGTTTTAAGAACCACTTGATTTCAAGATGCCTATTCATTCGGTGCAAAAGGAGGAATTGCGGAGAAGATCTCGGTGGTATCGTCCGGAGCATTTTTTTCACTTGTGGTCTACAACGAGGTATGAGATTTCTCAGCCTACACTTTTATATTCGTATTTAATTATTTTTCATGGGTATATCTTATATGCTATGAATTGTTATGTATAATTAAATTCAAGATCATGTATTTAATTTAAAATTAGAGAATTTTTGAATCGCTATTCCTCTGCGCTAGATACAATTGTTGCACGGTTTGATTTACGAAATTAAAAATCACCCACCCAACAATTGGTACCAAAGCCGGAATCTAATTATTCATGATGTGCATGAGGTCATTAGTTGACATGATTGAAAAACGTTTAAATGTGAATTCATGATGAGATCGTGTGAAAGTATAATATCGTTGTTGAATATATTCGTATAAATTGTTATATGTTTAATTGATTGTTTAAATTGTTTAAAATTCAATTAAAAGGAATGTATTCATCAATAATTGTATAGTTTTTGGGTTATGGTTATAAGAATAAGATTTTCATGATAAGTTAAATTCTTCACATAATTTATCTAATCCTATTAGATATGATTAATTGATATAATGAGATTATAGTCAATTAAAAAAATGAAAAATTTATTTTAAATCGAAAACCAAAAAAAGTTTTTCCGTCAGATCTACCTGACGTCGGCTGCTAACATTAGCAATGACGTCAGAGGCTAACGTCAGCCAATAAAAAATAATAAATAAGTAAAAATATTTTTTTAATTGTTTTGGAATATGGTTTTTTAAATGGATTATGTGATAATCATTATTTTTATAAAAGAGTTTAGATAAGAATTAATGTTATACCTTGATTTAGATTGTTATTAAAAGGGAGTTTTAATGACATGATTATTTGTTGTGAATAATTTAACTAATCTTGATTGGATCATAATAGCAATTTAAATTCTTCTTGTCATATTAATTTTATTAAGTTATGAGATAACTTAAAGTAAACAAAATCCAGTAGTTTATTTTTAAAAAAATTAAGGGGGAACGAGGCTCAAAGGTTGAAAACTCATAATCTCCATAACTGGTCTAATAGTATAGTGGGTCTACATTACTCCCCGAGGAGGATGTTGATTAGCAGAATACATGGTTAGACTTCTATCAGGATAGACTAAAATTCAAGCAATCGAGTATGGCCACGCTGACGTGAAGTATATCAAGACCTTGTGTTGATGTTCAAGTAATGGTTTACACTTGACTAAAATAATGCATTAGCCTCCTCGAGGAGCTCTGTTGTACTATTTTAGAGACTAAGGACAACATGGCAAATTATTGATATTTAGTAAAAGAGTTTACAAGAAAATATAATAATAGAGAAACATTCTCAACCGAGCTAAGCTTGCTAAAGCCTCGCAGACGAAAGTAATGAGTGGATAGTTTGGATCATCATTGCTTTGATTTTAATAAGGTCTTGTGGATACCTGATTAATTATAATTGCTAAATTTTGAAAGAAAATAATGTTATAGGTAGATGCATGACTCCTATGTTTTATTTACATATTTTCAGTGCAATCATGACGACTGCTAGTGCATTGCATTCCATACTAAAGGATAACCTCTGTACTGGAACAATATTACCCAAACTGGAAGATGAACCTAAACATTGTGCTAATCCACAAGGGACATAAATTTGTGTTAACTAAACCCTGTCCTCCTGTACCTGCTAATAATGCCACTGCTACTATCAAGGAACGTTATGGTCGCTGGTTTAAGTCCAATGATTTACTTTAGTGTTGCATCTTGGATTTCATGTCTAATGTTCTCAAGCATCAGATGCTTGAGATGAAGACAGCAGCGAAAATGAAGAACATCAAGGAGATGTTCAATAGGCAAGATAGAGCGGCAAGGCAGGAGCTAATGAGGAAACTCATGTTCTAAGCGAAGTCCAGCTCAGGAGCATGTTCTAAAAACAATGGCCTATCTAAACGAACTGGAATTTCTGGGTGCTAAGATTGATAGTCAATCTGAGTAAGACATTATAATTGGCTCCTTGGGAGAGTCCTTCACTCAGTTCAAGTTGAAGTATATAATGAATAATAAATATTATTCATTACTTGAGTTGATGAAGGAGCTGCAAGTTGCTAAGGGGTTGATGAAGGCTAAGGGATTGTCCTCTTCACCTAGGCACCTCGGATAGGGAACAAGAAGCATCCAACAGAAAGTCTGGAAAGAAGAAGAACAAGAGCGAAGCTGCTAGGGTAGCGGCTAAGCTAATGAAAAATAAGCCATCAACAAAAGGAAAGTGTTTCTTTTGTGGGAGGGATGACCATTGGAAGAGGAACTGCCCTGAGTACCTAGCAAGTCTCCCTGCTAAGCAAAAGAATCCATAAGGACAAGGTATGGAGATATCTTATCCGATTGAGTCATTTCTAGTTGAAAGTCCACCGGGATCCTGGTGTGTGGACTCATGTTCAACTAACCATGTCTGCAATATGTTGTAGGGGCTCCAGTTAACAAGGAAGCTGCATGATTGAGAGATGGACCTAATCGTAGGAGATGGGAGGCGACTTTTAGTCGTTGAATGGGAGATATTAGCTTAGTATTTAGGAGTGGAGTTTTAATTTTAAAGAATTTTCTTTATGTACCAGCGTTGAGCGGGAATTTGATTTCTGTGTCATGATTGGTCAATGATGGATATTCTATTACTTTTGGAATTGATGTAGTAGTTCAGCATAATAAAATGTTTATTTGCAAAGATACTGTTGTTGATGGTTTGTTTATCTTGACACCTAATTAAAACTCTACTAATTGCGTGTTCAAATCTAACACTACTAAACTAATTGTACCTCTTAAAAGAAAAAAACCCTTAAGACAATTGCTTCAAATGGCACCAATGGCTTTGTCATATTAATTCTAGTAGGATACAAAGACTAATAAATGAAGGATTAATTGAGTCTTTAGACTTGAAATCCTTACTAGTCTGCGAATCCTACATAGAAGGAAAGATGACTAAGTCTGTCTTTAAGAGTAAAGGCGAGAGGAGGGTATTAGTATTTCATCTCCGTTGCTGATGTTTACTCTAGGTATGATTATGTTTACTTGATGAGACAAAAGTCTGACTCTTTTGAAAAGTTCAGGAAGTTTAAGGTCGTGGTCGATAATCAGACGGGTAAACACATCAAAATCACTTCAATCGAATTGAGATGGTGAGTACCTTTCAGGAGAGTTTCTAGATTTCCTAACTGCAAGTGGGATCAAATCCCTACTTTCTGCACCGAGCACATCACAATAGAATGGCGTTGCAGAAAAGAGAAATAGAACATTGTTGGAGATGGTAAGGTCCATGATAAGTCATGCTACTTTACTGATATCTTTTTGAGGTTATTCCTTAGAAACAATAGCTTATGTTCTTAATTTGGTTCCTACAAAGTCGGTTCCTAAAACACCCGTGGAGCTATGGAGTGGGTGCAAGCCTAGTTTAGGATATCTCGAATTTGGAGATGTCTGGCACATGTGTTGAAAAAGAACCCGGACAAGTTGGAATCTAGATCAGAAGTGTGTGTGTTTGTAGGTTACACTAGTCGTACAAAAGGTGGTTTTTTCTATAGTCCTTTGGACCAAAAGATGTTTGTTAGTGTAAATGCCAGGTTTTTGGAGGAGGACTTTATGATGGGCCACAGAAGCAAAAGTCAAATAGTGTTGGAGGAGTTAATTGAGAAAGACACTACTTCTAAACACTTTGATAAATCTTAGAATGAAATAGGCATATTAGATGCACCTGTGGGTCGCTCTGAGACGAACCCTAGTACATGGGAGCCTCGTCGTACTGGGAGGATTATCAGGGAACCTGATAGATAAATGGCTGGTGCCTTAATGGCTGAATTAAAAGATGTTTCTGATCCTATTACTTATGATGAAGCATTCAGAGACAAGGATGCTGACCAGTGGCTCTTAGCAATGAGAGTAGAAATAGAATATATATATTCTAATGAAGGCCAGAATCTTGTAAAGATGATGCTTGGCATTAAACCCATAGGTTTTAAATGGGTCTACAAGAGAAAGAAAGGAGTGGACGGGAAGGTAGGGACCTTCAAGGCAAGGCTGGGTCTACAAGGGAAAGAGAGGAGTGGAAGGGAAGGTAGAGACCTTCAAGGCAAGGTTGGTTGCTAAGGGTTATATCCAAGAGGAAGGTATCGATTATGAAGAGACCTTCTCACCAGTGGCCATGCTTAAGTCCATTAGGATGCTCTTATCCATTATAGCTCATTTTGATTATGAGATATGGTTGATGGATGTCAAGATAGCCTTTTTGAATGGCAGTCTTGATGAAGACATTTATATGATGAAATCAGACGGGTTTATTGGTAAGAATCAAAAACATATGGTATGCAAACTAAAAAGGTCCATTTATGGACTTAAACAAGCATCTCACTCATGGAATAAGAGATTCAATGAAGCGATCAAGTTCTATAGTTTTATTCAATCGGTTGATGAGCCATGTGTGTACAAACGCAACATAGAGAAAATAATGACTTTCTTGGTATTGCATGTGGATGATATCCTACTTATTGGAAATGATGTGGGAGTTTTATCAGCTATTAAGATTTTGTTGTCAAGTTCCTTTGGCCTAGGAGAAGCCAGCTATATTCTTGGGATTATGCTTCTGTATGATCGTAAGGATAGGATGCTGGGTCTGTCTCAGGCTGCCTATATAGACAAGATGTTGTCTAAGTTTAACATGGCAGACTATAAGAAATGTTTGTTGCCCTTCAGGCATGGAGTGTCTCTTTCTTTAGACCAGTGTCCTTCGACGCCATAAGAGAAAGAACATATGAGGAATATTCCACATGCTTCAGTTGTGGGAAGCCTTATGTATGCTCTGTTATGTACTAAACTTGATATCTGCTTTGCCTTTGGTATGGTAAGTAGATATCAGTCTAATCCAGTTGAAATGCACAGGACGGCAGTGAAGCATATTTTCAAGTACTTGAGAAGGACTAGAGATTATATGTTGGTTTTTCATGGTGGCGAATTGATTCCAGTGGGCTATTCTAATTCAGATTTCCAATTAGATTTAGATGCTAGATGCTCCACATCTGGATATGTCTATATCCTCGGTGGTGGAGACATAAGTTGGAAGAGTGTCAAGCAAACTTGTATTACCGACTCCACCATGGAAGCCGAATATGTGCCAGTTTCAGAAGCTTCCAAGGAGGCTTGTTGGCTAAAGAAGTTCCTTATGGATCCTTAAGTTATAAAGGAGGGGATAACACCTGTTGCCATTTATTATGACAATTCGGGTGCGGTATCTAACTCAAAGGAACCAAGGAAGCACAATCGGTCCAAGCATATGGAAAGACAGTATCACCTCATTCGGGACCACATGAAAAGAGGGGAGATTGCAATTTTGAAGATAGATACCTCAAGCAACTTAGCAGATCCTTTTACAAAAACATTGACTCAAAAGTCGTTTGAGTCATATTTAGATATGATGGGAATGCGTTGTATGGTGCATTGGGTCTAGAATAAGTGGGAGATTGTTAGAGTTGGTTTCCTAGGGAACCCAAACCTTTTTTTATTAGTGAAAAAAAATTATTTACCATTATCATCTAATTTTAATTTTATTTACGAGTCTTCATGCATGTGATATTGTTCTCTATGAAAGCACGCACCATGAGGTGGATGAAATTCTTAAATGACATTTGAGATATCTATTTTTAGTGGATTAATGAGATTATTCAACAGATAGACTAAATAATAGATAAGAATGTTATTTAATAATTTGTTCGTAGTTAGTGATGAGTTTGGGCTACTTATCTGCTGAGGCTATAACATGACACTTAGATAACTTGTCTT
Source organism: Simmondsia chinensis (assembly GCA_018398585.1). Taxonomy (NCBI): domain Eukaryota; kingdom Viridiplantae; phylum Streptophyta; class Magnoliopsida; order Caryophyllales; family Simmondsiaceae; genus Simmondsia; species Simmondsia chinensis. The sequence goes on from JAGTTD010000012.1 coordinate 22,690,721, forward strand.
GGTTATATGGATAGTGATCCAGGATGTTGCGTTGGTGTGTTACAATGAGATTGTCACACTGAATATGACCACGTGATTTTCTCGAATCTGTACTACTATTAGAATTGAGCGCCTCATATATTTTGTTTATACCATGACTTTTAATTCGGAAAATAGTCTAGACTCGTGCATGGAGTGTTGATTGCTTTGATGTACTAAAATGATGAGGTTATAAGTAATAGTCAGGGTCTTTACGTTCGTTGGGTAATTGTATGAAGTGTGGCGGGGATAGATATTTTATCAAGAATCTACTTTGTGAAATGTCCCCTTAATTAATTCGCAAGTATTTGAGTTGATTCTAGAGACTTTGGCCCAAGCATTCCTTATGTTGAACATTAGAAATTAATACAGAAGTGTTTACCTGTGTTAGTGAATTTTTCAAAAATTTGGCGAATTGAGAACTAAGAAGGAAAAGTGAAAAAGAATGACAATAGTAGTTTAAGTTATTTTTCTCATGAACATCTATTAGAGGGGCCAATTGTGAGTAAACTTTTATAGAAAAATTTTACAAGTAAATATAGTTATTTTTAGAGTGCAGTAAAAATTATTTAGTGGAATTAAGTTTTATTAAATGGTGTTCAATTTTGTCATGAGATGATAACAGATTTTACCCATTTGGGGCTAAAAATTAATTGTCCCCGACGTCCCTATGCAAGCCTCTAAAATTATGTACTTACAGAAATCAAGGGAGTTCATGAGATGAATTATTTTATTTAACGAGTTGAATAAAATTATTTTTTTTAAATCCTAAAAATTCATGGGATTAATTTTTACAAGAAAAATAAAAAAAGGGCAAAACAAGTTTTTTTAAAACAATTACACGGCACGAGCCAACCAGCGCGCGACACATGTGACCCCTGGCGATTCGTGTCAATGAATGCAGGCGGATTGTAGGGTGCCATGTGGCCCCCTACAAGCAACTGAGTGAATGGAGATGTGGATAAGTATTTTTATGAAATATTTTATCTTAATTAAGATTGAAATTTACCCATTCTTTTATTTTATTTTTCTATTTGAATTAGCTCTCCTATAAAAACAATGCTGGGCTAATTCAGATTGAACAATAATAGCAATTAAGAACTTGCTCGATTTTCTCTCAATTAGCTAATGAATTGATTAAGAGAAAATCTCTTCCAAATTAGTTCTTAAAATTAGTTTTAAGAAACATTTGATTTCACAATGCCCACTCATTCGGTGAAAAAGGAGGAATTGCGGGGAAGATCTTAGAGGTATCGTCTGGAGCATTTTTCACTTGCAATCTACAATGTGGTATGAGATTTCTCGACCTATACTTTTATATTTGTATTTAATTATTTTTCGTGGGTATGTCTTCTATGCTATGCGTTATTATGTATTACTGATGTCAAGATCATGTATTTAATTTAAAATTAGAGAATTTTTAAATCGGTATTCCGCCGTGCTAGATACAATCGTTGCATGTTTTAATTTACGAAATTAAAAATCACCCACCCAACCGAATTTCGCCCACGGAGTGGGGGGACTATATGTTCATAATATAGGGGGTAGCTTGCAAGGCGAATAATTTTTACGGATAATAATTGTATAAATCGGCTAGTTATGAAAGAATTGAAAGTTATACCTACTTTGAGTTATGTACCCGGTACCTACTGGCCTAGCGCTTATAGACCGGATGCTATAAGTAGGAAGTTACTATATAAAATCAATAATAATAAACTACTTAAATCAGAAAACTTGACCTAGAAATACCAAATAAACCAACTTCCCTGTAAAGCGCCACGTGTTATGTGTTGAAACGTTGTGCGAAGAGAGAAGTCCACCCCATCTTGTCAATGGGCTAGATGTGTCCCTTTACAAAGAAAGGGAAAGTAGTATATAAAAGAGAGGCAAGCGATACATGCCTCCCATCTTGGCCTCCTATCTTCCTTCCTCTTCCATGATCACCTATCCGGAGCAATAATCGTTCAAGCTTCCCCTCCTCTCAAGCTAAGTATTTTATGCTTATTTAACCTAAGGCTCTGTTATTACCTACCCTTATTACTATTTTATGGGATTGATATTGATCTGCGCATCGAAGGGGTCGCCCGTGGGGTACACGCACGGGCCCCTCTAACCTTTTGTTTAATCTTGCAGGGAATATCAAGTCAGGTGTGCAGCTAGAGCTTAAATTCAGCTCATCCTAATAAATCCCACCTCATACAGAACTCCAAAATGATGTATAAGAACCCTTACCCCAAACATCATAAACAACCATACCAAGACTTGGTAGGGATTCCATGCTCAAGATTTGTGAAAGAATCATTTTGAATTTTCTAACGAGTTCCTCAAGGTAGTTGTGAACTTTGTCCCTCTTCCTCATAGTGCCATAGATACTTCCACACTTCCAAACGGTAGTGGATTGTAGGCTTGGAGTGCACAATTTTTATATTATAAAGAGATTGGCATGTTCCATTGTCCTAGAAATGTGATTGCTCGCTTCCATTGATAAACCCTTGGTGTATTGCCCTGGGAAAAAGAGCTTGACATATCTTTGTTATTGATTGTCAACTTTTCCTATGAAGCATTTGAACAAATTGACACTTCAAAATGGAAATGTAAGAGGCAAACACATCCACAATGTGAACAGTTGTCTATGAATGTAACGAAGTGTCGTGCACTATGCATCGCCTTTATGTTCATTAGTATACAAATGTTTGAACAACTAAAACTCCAATAAGTAGGCTTTTTGGTGTTTAAAAAAAACTTCAATAAGTGGGTTGTACTTAAAGCTTTACTTGAAAGCCTTTACACGTCTATGAAATTATTTTTCTTAACTTGGCCATTTTGTACCATTTGAGTGACTAACCCTAACTTCACATGTTTAAGCCTCTTGAGTGACCAAGTTTTCTTTTTTTTTTTTTTTTTTTTGGGTGATTAATTCGACCAGTTTAAACCACTTGAAAAACTAATTTAGCCATTATAAAACACTTGAGCAGCTAAAAATTTTAATTTTACACTTAAAGACTAAGGGCTATTTGACATTGTTAGGAAAATTCAACATATCGGGTATTAAAATCAAACTAGCTTCAAGGCGTGTAGCGAATCCCTTTCCTTAATACTTATTTTGTACTTATCAAAATGGTCTCAGGGATACAACAATTACCAAAACACAGAGAGAATGATTGTAAAAATAATGGATTTTCAAGTTTGAAGTCAATTGACAAGTGCTTAAAATCATTTGATAGGGGCTTTGTATATAATAATAAATGTCCCTAGGGAAGGGACGCAACCTTTCACAAAGGCCTAAAAATATTTTTCAAATGTCACCAAAATTGCAACAAATAATGGCCAAAACTATCATGTTTATCTCAACACATAGCCCTGGTTTGGGTACTAGTGTTTCTGTAAAATTGTGTATCAACACACAAGATCAATAAGCGTTTCTAGTGTATGTATGTCGAGAAATGCCATTATATGTGTCGACACACACCATACCCAAGCCAAAACTCATTCAAAATACTTTATTTTGAAAATAAACCAACAATCCCCCATCATTTTTAGAATACAAATATTTTTAAATAAAAATTACATAATCTCTAAAGATGGAAGAAACTTTAATGCATAAATGAAAGTGTTTCCCAATTGAACCTTCACTTAGTGAAAATACATTACAACTTATCCAAAAAGCATAGTAAACTACGTCTTTGAACCATGCATCCCGTTTGACTAATTGAATGTATCTCACAAATAAGTATTACTCCCTACATACACCTCTACTTTAAAATGACACATTTCATGGCTTTGTGTCATGTACCCTTCATGAATGTAACAAATTCAAACTCTTATCATTAACTTACTCCTTGAAGTGGCCAAACTTCACACTTACATAAGTAGACCCCATTGATCATGTCCCTCCAACATGACATTCCATAAATTAACTCAGGGCCATTAAAAGCATACACTCACATTTTCCCTTTATCACAGGTTACCAAGCACTACATCTTGGATGGAATTCTCACTTGAGTGCTTGCAATCACACATATGATAGAGTTCACCTCATCGAACTCAAGACCCGATGTTGTACCAAGTGTTAAGCCGAGGGTCAATTATAGGTTATTTACATTGACGGGTTTGAGTCCAATCCCGTTACTCATATTTATTACCAAGTCTTTAACAAGGCTTGTCGTGAAGAGATTCACTAGATTCTAACTTGATTTACAAGGTTCACAGTGATTATTGCATCTTTGATGACTTGTTTCACTTAACTGTGTCTCACACCAATGCGTATGGACTTCCTAATATATGATTTTCAAAGAGTAGTCTATCACAATGGATAGAGACAAGTACTTTGACTTTTGCTACAAAGGAATCGCATATAAAAGGCCCTTTGATCATTCTACATTTTTATCGGCCAAAGCCAGAGCAATAAACTCCTCGAGGATGACCCTTCAAAGTAATAAAGATATGCATTCGTAGGATGACGAACACGTGGTTTCATTATCAGTGGCTTACCTTTTACTCAATTTACAATACCATTTTTTAACCAAAAAAAAAAAAAGGGAAACATGCAATATAACCACAATAATTCATATTTACATTAATATGCATATACACCTTAATAGCATTAACATATATGCTTATATATTAATTTTTTTTCACATTTATGAACATGCATGTATTAACTACATTAATCGTGCAAGTATTAACCTTAATTTTTAAAATTCTTCATTTTACCACGTTATAACCAGCATGTCTCCCTTTTTTTTTTGTTTTTGTTTTTGCTGAACGACAAGAGAGAATATTTCATTCAATTAAGTAGAAGACAAATACACTGAATTTTAAAGGACCCCAACATGAAAAGCTAACAACCTAAGCAACCAATAGCTTACTAAGAAACACAAAAAGATCTCAAACCTGATCAACAATATTTCTGACAAGAACCTAATCACTAAGATATAGATTACTAAAAATACACCTATTACGCTCACTCCAAATGTTATACACGATGACCGCCAATACAATTCGCCTAACTTCACTGAACCATTTTCTATTCCTAACTTGAGAGCCGTACCAGACCATAACGGAACCAAAGTGATCGAATGAAGGAATCCAAAACTGACGAGCAATCGATTTCCAAATAGTACTCAAATAGGAGCAGGTAAAAAACAAGTGATCATAGTTCTCATTCCCACTATTATAGAGCGAGCACCTGCTTGGAAAAGCCAAACCGCGACATTTCAACCAATCATTGGAACACAAACAACCATGGATCAACTGCCACATACAAAAGCTATGTCTTAGGATTGCATCATTCCAAACCAACCTCTTCTAGTGTCAAATTCTACCTTTGTCGAGAAGAGCATTACAAATTGAACCAATAAAAATCTTCTCCCCTTTAGCACATTTGCCCAAAAAAGAATCTACCTTCATAACACCTCCCAACTTCTCAATCCAAATGTCCCTGCATTTCAATATGCTTTTTCAAGTCATTGAATCATGAATACTAGAGGTAACACTCAGAAATATCCGCCCCTTTCATATAATATCCATGCATCTACGTGACCACAACAAATCCTTCTTCATTTTAATATTCCACAACAATTTTATAAAGCACGATCTATTCCAAATATCAAATTGAGAAATACCAAGCCTTCCATTTTCAATGGGAAGAGCAATCCTATCCCAAGAGATAGGAAAAAGGGCTTTACTATCAACATTCTTCCCCCACAGAAATGGAGTACACAATGATTTGATCAGATACAACACAGTCATTGGAAGAGAAACTGTGGGGAAGAAACACACTCAACAACCCAACAAACAAAACGACTTTTGGGAAAATCCCAATAGACTGAGTTGTATGCCGTACAAATATCAATCTTCATAAAGCATCTAGGAGAGATCCTCTTCCTGCTATAATGTTTGATCAATTCATTCTGTTAGAATTTGGTTCTTATATAGTCTAAACTATGTCCCGAAACAAGGCATGAGATCTAAGTTATTAACGTTACAACTTGTGTTTTGTTAAAAATAATTTAAACTGGTTTTAAATTAAGGAAAAAATAAATTAAATTTTATATGTTAAAATTTGAATTTATTACTGTTATTATTATTAAAAATAAAAATAATATATATATATATAATATATTGGTGGGGTACAGCTGTACCCTACCCGGTGTAGCTTCTCAAGGAAGCTTGTTGACTGTTGCATTTTCCCTCCCAAGCTTGGACATGTGTCGTGTCCTGATTTACTGTTATTGGAGGCCACATCTTGGCCCTTGAATTGGGCGGCAGTATCAACGGCTCACATTTGCAAGGACTTGGATTGTCCTTGTCTATTTATTTGGGGTTCTGGGAGAGAGAAAGTCAAGTGTTCAATTTTTGGGGTTGTTTTTTTGGTGTTTTTCAACCGTCTCTCTCTCCTCCTTTCTCTCTCCCAAAAATCGGTCATCCTCCTCTCCCCTTTAAGGTGTTTTTAAGGGTTTGCTTTAGGGATTTCAGTATCAAACCCGTGCCGGTAAGAAGAGGACTCGCTAGGAGCTAGAAACCACGAAGGCTGGTCCAAAGGTGGGACTTGGGATCGTGAGACTCGCGGCCACTAGCTTGGAGTCGGTATAACTTCTTACTCCTTTCTCTTTCTTTACTGTTTGGTTTGTAAAGATTGGTTTGAGAAGGGGTTGTAACTTAATAGCTTAGGTTATTTTGGAAAGTGCCTTGTAATATTACGTGATTTGTAATATGGTTTGTAATATTAATAACATAGATCTCTCTAGTGGTAGGGGGTCCAAGGAGTAGGTCATTTGGGACCGAACCACATTAAAAATCGTGTGTTTGTAATCTCAACTTAAATCTTAGAGCCACAGTTTAATAACCACCATTTTCACCGATCCTTCTATAAACTAAGTTAGTGTTGAAGGCAAAACCGGATCTAATAAAGATAACCTAAAATTTGTAAAGTTAAAACAATAGGTTTTGAACTTAGGTTGCTAATAGGTTCGGTTTTCTCTAAGATCAATATTAACGGAAGCGTTTTGAGAACTTTAACCAGAGTAAAATCTGTTTTTTGAACCCTCAAATCTCAACAAGTGGTATCAGAGCCTTAAGGCTTGTGAAAAAGACGGACGTGGTTCTTTAACTGAGCATGAGAAACGTGTTTTAAAAACAGACCCGTGTTTTTTTTTTTTTTTTTGTTGTAAAAGACCGAATTGTTTTTTTTTTTTTTGTTACTGTGTTTTAAAAACCGTTTAAAGGGAAATTGGATGCTAAGTTTGAGATTGAGAAATTTGACTGGAAGAACGATTATACTCTTTGGAAGATGTAGACCAAGGCTCTCATGATATCTCAGGGTGTGGGATACGCGCTGCTGGAGCCAGCCATACAGCCTTCTCCTCTGACTGAGATGGATAAGGTAGACATGGAACAGCGATCATATGGTACTCTTGCTATGTGTTTGGATAAAAAATATTCTTCCCTTAGTTTCTGCTGAAACCACTGTAGCTAAGATATGGGCTAAGTTTGAAGAAATATATAAAGCTGAACCTTTAAGTAATAGGATACTTTATATGAAAAATTTCTTCACTTACAGAATGTCAGAACATAAACCCCTTGAGGATTCATTAGATGAATTCAGCAGAATTTTACAAGACCTAAAAAATGTAGATGCTGGAATTAAGGATGAGCTTCAAGCTATAGTCTTACTGTGTGCTTTACCTAAGTATATTAGGGCCTTTAAAGACACACTAAGATATGGTAGAACAAAAATCACTTTAGATGAAGTGATGCAAGCACTTAGGAGTAAAATTCTAGAATTGAAAAGGGAGGGACAATATAGACTCAGTGGTGAGGGATTAGTAATGAGGGGAAGAACAAATGATAGAGAATCCAATAATAACAAGGAAAGATCCAAGAGTAAGTATCGTTCTAAGTCTAGAGGTAGAAGAGACATGACAAAAATGAAATGTTGTGGGTGCAATAAATTAGGACATATGAAAAAGAATTGCCCTGATAGGAACAAAACACTAGGAATAGTAGACAATGTGGTTTCATTTGAATCTGGAAATGCTGAAGTTCTTACTCTTTCGGTTGATTTATGTGATTCAAATACCAATTGTGAACTGCTTAAACGTGCTATGTCTAACTGTAGTACTTATGATCATGTTAATGTTTCGTCTCATACATTAGAACATGAATGGGTGTTAGACTCAGGGTGTAGTTTTCATATGACTACCACTAGATCAAATTTCATTAATTACAAACCTGTTAATGGGGGAAGGGTGCTGTTAGGAGATAACCGAGAATGCAAAATAGTTGGAGTTGGGTCTGTTAAGATAAAATTAAATAATAGGACTGCGTACATACTTGAGGATGTAAGACATGTTCTCGACCTACGTAGGAACCTGATTTCCCAAGGTCAATTGGACCTGAAGGGAAAGTCATTTAGAGCCATGAACTCAGAACTGAGGATCATGAAAGGATCCTTGGTAGTTCAAAAAGGTGAGCTGAAAAATGGGCTATACGTACTAAAGGGTAGGATAGTGTCGGGAGAGTCTAATGCAATAGTTAATATCAACCCAACAGAACTATGGCATAAGAGGTTAGGTCATGTGTCGGAGAGAGGTTTGAAAGAGTTGACCAAACGAGGCCTGTTTGGTAGGGATAATATTTCAAAACTAAGTTTTTCTGAATCTTGTATCTTTGGTAAACATCACAGGTTGATGTTCAATGTTGGTAAACACATAACTCATGGGCCATTAGATTACATTCATTCAGATTTATGGGGACCTGCTAGGGTGTCGACTTTAGGTGAAGCGTTATATTTTCTTTCCATTGTTGATGATTTCTCACGCAAAGTTTGGACCTTTTTGCTGAAAAATAAGGATGATTGCTTTCCCACATTTAATAGGTGGAAAACTCAAATAGAAAATATAACCGGACGAAAAATGGAATACCTAAGAACTGATAACGGGCTGGAATACATAAATAGCGAATTTGATGAGTTATGTGCGAAAAACAGAATCATGCATCATAATACTGTTAGAGGAACCCCCCAACAGAATGGTGTTGCGGAGCGTATGAACCGAACCCTATTGGATAGAGTTCGGTGTATGCTGTTCGCATCAGGCCTAGGTAAACAGTTTTGGGGGGAGGCTATTAAAACAACCAGCTATTTGGTGAATAGGACGCCCTCATCTGGTATTGGCCTAAAAACACCAAAAGAAATGTGGACGGGAAAACTGACAGACTACTCATTATTGAGAGTCTTTGGCTGTGCAGCCTATGCCCACCAGTCGGAGGGCAAGCTGGAATCAAGAACCGTCAAAGGTGTGTTCCTCGGTTACCCTGAAGGGGTCAAGGGATATAGAATAGGAGTTAAGGATGGAAACAAAACGAAAATTATCATAAGTAGAGATGTAAAGTTTAATGAACATGAAATGCCCTACTTAGATAATAACTTAACTCCTAAAAGGCGTATGTTTGAGCCAGAACGCTACGAATTTGAGATGAACCCACCTGAATCGAATTACCAAAGTGAAACAAGAACAGAACCTGAACCTGAACCTGAACCAGAACCAGATAACGTAGAACCCAAACAAATGTTAGAAACCCAGATAGATTAATCTCAGGATGTAGGTGGTGCTGAAAGAGGCACCGAACCAGAAACCATGATGGAAACAGAGACCATACCTGAAAACGAGCTAGATGACTATCTGCTGTCAAGAGATAGGGCAAGGAGGGACGTGAGACCCCCACAGAGGTTAGGATGTGCGGACTGCATAGCCTACGCCCTAAATACAACATTAGAATATATTGAGTCAAAACCTTTAAGTTTCAAGGAGGCTGTTAAAAGTCATCATTCAGCAGAATGGTTGGATGCTCTGAAGGCTGAAATGGACTCCTTAGTGAAGAATAGGACTTGGTCACTAGTGCCTAAGCCGGCGGGCAAGAAGCTAGTGGGATCTAAGTGGATATTCAAGATTATGAAACCTTGTTTACCTTTTGGAAAACCTAGGTTTAAGGCCAGGCTTGTAGCTAAAGGTTTCACGCAGTGAGACGGCGTGGATTATGACGAAATATTTTCGCCAGTAGTAAAACACACCACCATTAGGGTGCTGATGGCTTTGACAGCCAAGTTTGACCTAGAATTGGAACAGTTATATGTGACAATCGCTTTCTTGCATGGGGAGCTCGATGAGGGGATCTACATGGCTCAGCCCGGGGCTTTGTGAAGCCCGAGAATGCTGGCCTTGTATGTAGACTTAAGAAGTCCTTGTATGGACTAAAACAGCCCCCGAGGCAATGGTACAAGCGGTTCCACCACTTCATGACTGAAGTTGAGTTCTCTAGGCTAATACATGATGGGTGTTTCTATGCGAAAAATTTAAATTCTGATTCTGCTATATATTTATTGATTTATGTGGATGACATGTTGATGGCTAGCCGTCATCTAATTGAGATTGAGAAATTGAAAGACATGTTAAATCAAAACTTTGAAATGAAAGACCTAGGTCCAGCTAAGAAAATCTTGGGGATGGAAATAAGTAGGGACCGTACTAAACATACAATAAACGTTGCCAAACCTCATACTTAGAAAAGGTCATTCATAGGTTTAACATGAAAGACGCTAAAATTGTTAGAGTTCCCAGTGCCGCGCATCACAAATTTTCAGTAACACAATGTCCATGAAATGAACAGGAAGTGGCTGAAATGATTAATGCTCCTTATGCTAAAGAAATAGGTTCAATTATGTATGCCATGACATGCACTAGGCCTGATTTAGCTTATCCCATTAGTGTGCTCTCCAGATTCTTGATGAATCCAAGGAAAGAGCACTGGAATGGGGTTAAGTGGCTCTTGAGATATATCAAGGGTACCACGAAGCTAGGACTTACATTTGTATGAATAGATACGGACCTAAGACTTCTAGGATACACCGATAGTGATTTCGGTGGAGACCTTGATAAGCGTAAGTCCACAAGCTCGTACATCTTCTCTTTAAATGGCGGAGTTGTTAGTTGGAGATCTAAGCTCCAGTCATTGACGGCATTGTCGACGACAGAAGCCGAGCTCTTGGCACTAATGGATGCCATTAAAGAGGCAATATGGCTAAGTGGACTTCTAAATGAATTAAACTTAGGCCTAGGGGTGCCAACGATATATACGGATGGCCAATCAGCCCTAGCGTTAAGTAAGAATTCTGTATTTTATGATAGGACTAAGCATCTTACTCTCAGACGACATTTTGTTACTGAATAGACAGAGTCGAGAAAGGTGGACCTACAGACAACTTGTACAAATGATAACCCGGCAGATATGGGAACCAAGGTCATACCCTTGAACAAGTTAATAAAGTGTATTAACTTAGTTCAGGACTCCTGGGATCCAGGAGGCGGCTGATGGACCAAAACCAAAATTGTTTTGCCCCCCTATTAATAGAGTGAATCCAGTAGTTAGACCATATAGGAACCAGGTGGAAAATTGATAGAATTTGGTTCTTATATAGTCTAAACTATGTCCCGAAACAAGGCATGAGATCTAAGTTATTAACGTTACAACTTGCGTTTTGTTAAAAATAATTTAAACTGGTTTTAAATTAAGGAAAAAATAAATTAAATTTTATACGTTAAAATTTGAATTTATAGCTGTTATTATTATTAAAAAATAAAAATAATATATATATACAAAATATTGGTGGGGTACAGTTGTACCCACTCGGTGTAGCTTCTCAAGGAAGCTTGTTGACCGTTGCATTTTCCCTCCCAAGCTTGGACATGTGTCGTGTCCTAATTTACTATTATTGGAGGCCACATCTTGGCCCTTGAATTGGGCGGCAGTATCAACGGCTCACATTTGCAAGGACTTGGATTGTCCTTTTCTATTTATTTGGGGTTCTGGGAGCGAGAGTCAAGTCTTCAATTTTTGGGGTTGTTTTTTGGGTGTTTTTCAACTGTCTCTCTCTCCTCCTTTCTCTCTCCCAAAAACCAGTCATCCTCCTCTCCCCGTTAAGGTGATAAATGATGGTCTTCTATTATCCCACACAACCTCACGCACTTCCTTAGCAGTAACCGGAACAAGAAACAATAAATTGTCATTGTGGGATAATAGAAGACCAACATTTATCACCACACAATTAGCCTTACATGTCATAAAAGGTGATTAACCAAGAAGCTTCATGTAGTAATACAAGAATTCATTAGAAACTCTATTAGGATTAGAGATAATCTCATCAGTTCAATTCTCAATAGACCAAATAGAATTACTCTCACCCCTCCACTTTATCCAAGAGTGAAAGAACTCAGAAGAGTGATCCAAAAGATTCATGAATTTGTCTTCGCTCTTTGAGAAGCAAATTTCCACTCAACTTGAAAGAATGACATAAACTCTTCACGCTTAAGAGCAACCCGATGATCAAGATCCAACTCACCCTCTCAGTGCACTGATAGGTCCTGAAGGGCAAATAATTCCTCTGTAGCCCAATTGACTTGTGCTGATATCGGAGCAGGGAAGTGTTTCTGAAAAATCTTTAAAGCTAGCTTAACTCCTTGCAATCTCTTTGGCAGAAAAAAAAAGAGGTACCCCTGCAGTCCCTATCCTAAGCATTTGTTAAGTATCAAGATGGATCTTGATACTTAACCTAGGAGAGAGATGTTAAGTTCCCAAAATTGATTTGGAAACCTAACCTTGTAGAAGAGAGTTTGAGATGAGAAAAAGAATTGAAGGGGATGAGAAGTATAGAGAAGGGGATGAGAAAATCAGAATTTTTCCATAAAGGAATTGTATTAATTTCATTGGATGATCAATTACATTCATAAGCACTGAATTTATACAATTTTAACCCAAAGGAGAAGTGCCCAGCTGGACTAATGCATTTTACTGCTCAAACACTTGCTTAACTGCATTTCCCGCCTTTTGCAACTAACAGATTCCCACACGCAATATGAGCTGTGCAGAATCTGATATTTTGGGCACCAGATATGCTGTCCAAATGCATTAATCAGCCTATTACAATATAAGGACTAAAACTTGTAAGTAATATTAAAAATTAAATGAATTACAAGTAAATTTTTATTAATTTGTAACATTCCCTCCCTCTTGAGAATCTTCTTGTCCTCAAGAAGTAAAGCTAGGGAATAGACTCTTCAAGAGTTGTAGTCCTCCCATGTTGTAAAGTGCTCATTTAAGTTGCTCCAAGTGACTTGGACTTGGTGGATTTTCATGTTGTTCAGCTGCAACATTCTTTCGGTTTTGACAGATTTTGGTTGCGGCACTAAGACGCCATTTGCTTCAGCTATAGGCAGCTTTTTCTTAGTATCAGCATTTCTCTTAACCTATTTTTTGAGGAGAGACACATGAAACACAGGGTGAACGTAAGAATGTGAGGGTAAGTCGAGTTTATACGCCACATTGCCAATTTTCTCCAGAATTTTGTAAGGACCGAAGTAACGAGCACACAACTTGACGTTGCGTCGAACAGCCACGGTTGATTGTCTATAAGGCTGTAATTTGAGGTATACAATGTCCCCAATGTCATAGTTCTTTTCTACCCTCTTCTTATCCGCATAATACTTCATTCGTGCCCGAGCTTGTTGGAGATTGTCTTTGAGCGCTTGCAAAATCTGTCTCCTCTGCTGTACAAGCTGCATTGCTACTGAACCGGTTAGCTTGGGCTGTTGGATCAGCATAGGAGAAGGTGGGGAATATCCATACAATGCTCAGAGGGGTGTAGTGCCAATGGTTGTGTGGAAGTGTGTGTTGAACCAAAATTCGGCTAAGGAAAGCCAACGGTTCCACTCCTTGGGCTTCGAGATGACCATGCTTCGGAGATATTGCTCCAAACATGGATTGAATCTTTCGGTTTGTCCATCCGTTTGGGGATGGTAGGAAGAGCTAAGAGCCAACGTGGTTCCCATGAACTTGAACAATTCCCTCCAAAAGTTGCTTTTGAATATTTTATCCCGGTCCGACACGATGGATTGGGGCAATCCATGTAACTTGTAGATGTTGTCGAGGAAGAGCTTTGCCAATTTCTCCGCAGTAACGGGTCGAGTAAGAGAAAAAAAATGACTATATTTGGTGAAGCGATCCACCATGACCCGTATGACCTCCTTGCCTTCTGATTTCGGTAGCCCCTTAATGAAATCCATACTAAATTGAGCCCAAGCACCGTCCGGAATGGGAAGAGGTTGAAGAAGTCCTTTGTATCACGGATCTCCCAATTTTGTTTGTTGGCAAACTTCACAAGACTTCACATAGTCGCTTACATTCTTTTTCATGCTCGGCCACGTGAAATAAGCTTTAATTCGTTGATAGTTGCCTTCCACACCCTCGTGACCTCCCAAAGCAGCGTTGTGTGAGGCTCGAATGATCTGTTTTCTCAAGTCGGTAGCAGCGCCAATGTACAGCTTACCGGAACACGTAGTAAGCCATTCTGCACTGTCACTTCTCTGTTTTCTGCAGCCATTTTCATGTCGGTTTGGAGCGTGGCAGTAGCTACCTTTTCCCGAGCAAATGTATCCCCCTCGTAGGACTTGTGTAGCTCTTCGACCCAAGAAGGAAGTACCACCGAAATGGCTGAGCATGTGCCTGAAACAGTGTCCTCAAAACGCCTTGACAGTGCATCTGCAGCTGCGTTTTCTTTGCCACTTCTATACTCGATGTCGTAATTAAGGCCTAACATTTTCATCAAGCCTTTCTTTTGAATTCTTGACACAATCTTCTGTTCGAGGAGATATTTGAGGCTTTGGTGGTCCGTCCGTATGGTGAATTTATGACCTTCCAAATAGTGCCTCCATTTCTCCACGGCTAAGAGAATTGCGAGGTACTCCTTTTCATAGGTCGACACTGCCTGATGTTTAAGCTTGACTTAGATATGCAATGGGCCTTCCTCTTTGAGAGAGGACAGCCCCAACACCCGTACCACTTGCATCGGTCTCCAAAACAAAGCCTTCGACGAAATTTGGCACAGTCAAAACCGGTGCTGCATACATGGCAATTTTGAGAGCTTCGAAAGCGGCCTGGACCTTCTCGTTCCACCCAAAAGCATCCTTCTTCAAGAGCTCCGTTAAGGGTTTGGCAATAGAACCATAACCATTAATGAATTTTCGATAATATCCGGTCAATCCCAAGAACCCTCGCAATTGCTTCAAGGTGATCGGGGTTGACCATTCTTGCATTGCTCGGAACTTATTAGGAACAGTAGCTACACCCTCTGATGAGATGATATGACCCAGATATTCAAGCTGCTCTTGAGCAAAAGAGCATTTGGACAATTTTGCAAAAAACCGGTGTTGTCTCATTAAGATGAATACTTGTCGAAGGTGTGTGAGGTGAGCTTCATATGTCGGACTGTAAATCAGTATGTCGTCGAAGAATACCAGCACCGACTTCCTCAAATAAGGTTTGAAAATATCATTCATAGCCTCTTGGAAGGTGGCCGGGGCGTTTGTTAAACCGAATGGCATAACAACAAACTCGAAATGGCCACGATGAGTTTGGAAAGCGGTTTTGTATATATCTGATTCGAGAACTCGGATTTGATGATACCCTTGCCTTAAGTCCAGCTTGGAAAAGAAGCACGCCCCATGGAGCTCATCAAGCAAGTCATCTATGACTGGTATCAGAAATTTGTCTTTCACGGTTAAAGTATTCAAACGGCGGTAATCGATGCACATACGGGCTGTCCCATCCTTCTTCTTTACAAGGATCACGGGTGAAGTGAAAGGACTTCGGCTTGGTCTAATGAAGCTCAAACAAAGTAATTCCTCCACTTGTCTCTCGATCTCAGTCTTTTGGCCATGGGGGTATCGATATGGCCTAATTTTGAACGGATCGGCGTTTCCTCGCAAAGGTATGGCGTGATCCACACTTCTTTGAGGGGGGAGGCTCTTAGGCTCTTCAAAGATGTCCCCGAACTCGTCAATTAAAATCTAAACAGCAGGAGGGTGAATCGGTTGCTGCATAACCGAGCTCACCATGAATAATTGCCCGATCCATTGTATCGTCTTCTTTTTAATTACACCTTGCACATCCTTTGCCTCGATCAACTTGAGCTGAGCTTCCTCGGACATGCCTTGCAATGATACCTTGGTGCCATGAACCTCAAAAGCCACGGTCATTTTATCGAAGTCGAAGACAACCGGGTTAAAGGTCCTCATCCAATCTACTCCGAGCACCATATCACAACCACCCAAAGGAATCACTCGGAAATCAAAGGTGAAATGATGGCTTTGCATAGACCACGGGAAGGCTATGCATTTGCTTTGTGTTGTCAAAGAATTCCCATCCGCTACCATAACTTCCGACGGATGAGTTTTCGTCACTTCGTGCTTGACCTTCTTAATTAACTTCGGATCAACGAAACTGTGAGTGCTTCCACTATCAATGAGGATAATAATGGAGTGTTTCCCAGCCCGTCCTTTGATTTTTATCGTGTTATGAGCTCCGCTTTCTGTTAGAGCCTTCATGGAAATTTTGACCTCATCATCACTTGAGCAGCCTTGTGAAATGCATTCGGTATCTTCTGGTTCAGCATCTGATTCTCCACTGTCAGCCTCATTTTCTGTAGGTGCCCGGATCCCTTTTATATACATAAGTGCTTGTGATTTGCACCTATGCCAGGGTTGATACGGTTGGTTGCATCGAAAACAAAGTCTAGCTGATAACCTGTCACTGCTTTTGCTGATGTAAGCCTTGTTCTGGTGCAGGAGGGGTCTCGGTTTGCTGCTGACCGAGTGCTTCCCTTTGTCATAAGAAGGGACTTGAGTTGCTTCTATCAATTTTGCCTTGTTGTATGCACTGGACAAAGACTTAGGACCAATGGCTTTCACCATGTTTTTGATCCTAGGCTTCAGTCCACTTACAAAACACGACACATAGTAAGACTCGGCATCCTCGGGAGCAATGGTCAAAACGGACATAAAATTTGCTCTCAAATTCTCGAATCGGAGCATATACTCTCTCACGGTTGATGTTTGGGCCAGCTTATTAAAGCTATCCACAACATCGGTAGATTCTCCTTCTCCATACCGCTCACACATCTCCTCTACGAATTGGCCCCAAGACAGATTTGGTTTGGATTTCAACAAACTGTAATACCAAACCTCGTGATCTCCATGTAAGTGTACTGCTGCGAGTTAGAGCTTCTCCTCCTCCGGTATATTGTAGTATAAGAAGAAACAATCACATCGCCTTAACCACGATTCCAGTTGCTTCCCATCGAAAGGGTCGATCTCCACCCTTGGCTGTCGGTAACGAGCTGCTTCTGCCACTCAAGGTGTTGTTATTGGACTCAGTTCTTTGCTGATAACATCGTTCTGGTGGTCTCACAACAGGTTCGATTTCATCAGCTGCTGCATCCAGGTGAGCATTTGACAGTCGAGGCTGACTGTCAGGGGGTTTTTGTGCTGCTGTAGATCCGTTTTTATCAAGGTTTGAGACTCGATCTGGACTTTCCACCTCAAGATCACATTGCAAAGGCTGAGATTCTGCTGGTCTGACGTAGGTAGATGGCCCTACAGTGGTCTGGATTTCTGGTGTTTTACCCGGGTCTCGTGCAGGTTCGAAGCTCTGTCTTTCACTGGGTTGCTGCTGCTCCGATCGGTTTTGAGGGAAAATCTAGCTTGCTGGCTTTAAAATTGCATCCACACTTGATTCTTTGTGCTTGGTCATGTGATCTTGTAAATTTTCAAGTCGTTTCTCCAATTGTTGCAGCCGATCTTCTTTCTTTTCATCTTTGTCCATCAATATTTTTAGAATTTGATGAATACTCTCGGTTTGGCTTCTACTCTCTTCACTTTGTTGCTTAAGTTCAGCAAATTCTTGGCCAAACTTGGCCTCCATGTTCTTTATCTGATCGCGAAGTTCCTGATTTCTATCCTTTGGAGCATCAAGAACCGAAACCGCACCACCACCAGCTCCTGATCTTGTTCTAATTCCG
Source organism: Simmondsia chinensis (assembly GCA_018398585.1). Lineage (NCBI taxonomy): Eukaryota > Viridiplantae > Streptophyta > Magnoliopsida > Caryophyllales > Simmondsiaceae > Simmondsia > Simmondsia chinensis. The sequence goes on from JAGTTD010000012.1 coordinate 22,708,647, forward strand.
TCGGTCATTTTTGTTTGTGTTTAAGCTAGCTTAGTCAAGGTTTGATTGATAAAACCAGCTCTGATACCAATTGTTAAGTTCCCAAAATTGATTTGGAAACCTAACCTTGTAGAAGGGAGTTTGAGATGAGAAAAAGAATTGAAGGGGATGAGAAGTATAGAGAAGGGGATGAGAAAATCAGAATTTTTCTATAAAGGAATTGTATTAATTTCATTGGATGATCAATTACATTCATAAGCACTGAATTTATACAATTTTAACCCAAAGGAGAAGTGCCCAGCTGGACTAATGCATTTTATAGCTCAAACACTTGCTTAACTGCATTTCCCGCTTTTTCAACTAATAGATTCCCACACGCAATATGAGCTGTGCAGAATCTGATATTTTGGGTGCCAGATATGCTGTCCAAATGCATTAATTAGCCTATTACAATATAAGGACTAAAACTTGTAAGTAATATTAAAAATTAAATGAATTACAAGTAAATTTTTATTAATTTGTGACAAGAGAGTTGAGATGAGAGAAAGATGGGAAAGGGATGAGAGAATAGAGAGAAAATATCAAAGACATTTTGAGTTTGTTATTTGGTGATTGATTCTTACAACTCACTAGCCTCTTATAGCTAATACAAGACCCAAACAAACCACCGGACACATGCCTAGAACCGCGACTACCTTTCCCGCCCAGTACACTTTCAAACTATTTTTCCCGCTAATTTGCAATTTGAATTATTACATGTTTTGTGACATGACAATTCCCTCCCCTTCAATTCATTCTTGTCTCAAGAATGGAAAGAAGGGAATTGGGACTCAATGAAGCTGCAATTCTCCCATGTAGCCTGTGCAAGATCCAAATTGGTCCATTGGATCAAAACTTGCTCAGTATCAACTCCTTGCTGCTGCACCATGCGACTGTCAAGGATTACTTCAGGTTCCAAGATCAACTGCCCATCATTTCCAGCTTGTAAGCTTACTGCTGCCCCCTGATCAGTACCAGCAGCTCCTTTTGACTTAGATGTTATCTGTTTCTTCAGCAAGGAGACATGGAAAATAGGGTGAACCAAGCAGTCAGGAGGAAACTCCAACCTGTATGCTACCTTACCAATTCGTTCAAGAACCTTGTAAGGACCATAAAATCTAGCTGACAGCTTGATGTTCTTACGTATTGCTACTGAACTCTGCCTGTAAGGCTGCAATTTAAGAGAAACCAAGTCTCCCACATTGAAACTTCTATCAATCCTTTTCTTATTAGCATAAATTGCATCCTAGCTTGGGCCAACTGCAAATTATCCGTGAGCTGTCGAGCTAGCTGGAGTCTTTGCTAAAGTAAATCATTAACTCCTTGCACATGAGACACCATTCCTTGATTAAGCAAGGGAGAAGGAGGATCATACCCATAGAGGGCTGTAAAGGGAGTAGTTCCCAAGGAACTATGAAAGTGAGTATTGTACCAATACTCAGCAAGGGAGAGCCATCTATGCCATTGCTTGGGATGTGAGAATATCATTCCATGTAAATACTGCTCTACACACTGGTTTACCCTCTTAGTTTGCCCATCAGACTGTGGGTGATAAGAGGATCTCAAAGCTAATGTAGTGCCAAACAAAAGGAACAACTCACGCCAAAAATTACTGGTAAATAACCTGTCCATGTCTAAAACTATTGCTTGAGGAAGCCCATGGAGTTTGTGTACGTGATCCAAGAACAACCAAGCAAGTTTCTCCGCAGTAATGGGATGATGAAGAGCAATCAAGTGGCCATATCAAGTAAAACGATCAATGACCACCCAAATAATTTCCCTGGCTTCAGATTTTGGTAGCCCCTCAATAAAATCCATGCTAATGTGAGTCCAAAACCCCTCAGGAATTGGTAGAGGTTGCAATAACCCCTTATAAGGCATGTGCTCAACCTTAATCTGCTGACAAGTATCACATTGGTGCACAAAGTCTTGCACCTGCTTCTTCAGCCCAGGCCACAGAAAATATTGCCTGATCCTCTAATATGTGCCTTCCATTCCAGAGTGTCCACCCCATGGAGAGTCATGAGATGCTGCAATAATCTGGTTCCTCAGTTCACTGCTGTTACCCCCATAGATCTTGCCATTGATCCTGATTATTCCTTGACTAATAGAAATGCTGGAATCAGGACTTGCAGATAAGGGTTGGATGCAGTGAGGAACAATGTAGGATTGGGCGAATTCATCAAGCTCATAAGACTTGATCACTTCAGTCATCCATAGAGGTATTACTTGAGTAACTGCAGCACATAGAGCTTCCTCTAGTTCTTCTGTTTTTCCTTCTTCTGCACGCCTGGAAAGTGCACCAACCACGGTGTTCTCAGCCCCTTTTCTATACTCAATGGTATATTTCAACCCCAACATCTTCATCAAACCTTTCCTTTGAACTCTTGTGGAGATCCTTTGCTCTAACAGGTATTTGAGGCTCTGGTGGTCTGTTTTGATCACAAATTGATGACCCTCCAAATAATGTCGCCATTTCTGCACAGCTAGGAGTATTTCCATTACTCCTCACAGATGGAAAGCCTTTGATTCTTGGGTCCTAAAGCTTGACTTAGATAAGCCAATGGTCTGCCTCCTTGAGAAAGCACGGCACCTATACCCAGACTGCTTGCATCTATTTCGAGAGTGAAGGGTTGATTGAAGTTAGGCATGGTAAGACTGGTGCCTGAGTCATAACCTACTTTAACAATTCAAAAGCCTCCCTGGTTGAGTCATTCCAATGGAACTTGTCTTTCTTCAACAAAACTGCCAATGGCTTAGCAAGTAAACCATAACCCATAATGAACTTGCGGAAATAACCTGTTAAGCCCAAGAAATCCCACAACTCTTTAAGTGATTTGGGCTCCGACCAACTCATCATAGCTTGAACTTTACTAGGATCAGTAGCAACCCCCTCAGCTGAGATAATATGACCCAGATATTCAACCTGAGTCTTGACAAAGGCACATTTGGAGAGCTTAGCAAACAACTTGTGATCTCTCATAGTCTGAAAAACTAGCCTCAAGTGCTCAAGGTGCTGCTGTAATGTGGAACTGTAAACTAGTATGTCCTCGAAGAAGACAAGGACAAACCTTCTCAAATAAGCCTTGAACACCTTGTTCATCAAAGTTTGGAAGGTTATCGGTGCATTGGACAGCCCAAAAGGCATTACCACAAATTCATAATGGCCTTGATGGGTCCTAAAGACTGTCTTGTGAATGTCTCTTTCCTGCACTCTTATCTGATATTACCCCTGCCGGAGATCTAACTTGGAAAAGTAGCAAGCTCCATAGAGTTCATCAAGCAATTCATCAATGACAGGGATTGGAAACTTGTCTTTGACTGTAAGGGAGTTCAATTGTCGATAATCAATACACATTCTTGATGTTCCATCTTTCTTCTTCACCAAAATCACCGGGGATGCAAAATGAATGTGGATATGTATTATGAATTTGGTCCTTAGCAATTCATCAACCTGTCACTCTATCTCATCTTTCCGTGAATGGGGATATTTGTAGGGGCATAAATTAACTGGATTAGCCCCTTCTTTGAGTGGAATTGAGTGATCAAGTGCCCTTCTAGGAGGTAATTCCTTAGGCTGCTAAAATAAATCCCGGTACTGATCCAACAAAACATTCAAAGGGCCTCTGGCATCCTCCTAATTAGCCCCTGCAACCGGAGCAATTGAGTAGAGTTGTCCCACCCAATGATAGTCACTCTTCTTGAGGACCTTCTACAGCTGCTTGCCCTTCATGTACTGAAGTTGTCCTTGCTCAACTATACCCTGGAACTTGATCTTGAGACCATCTTCTCAAAGGAAACTGCCAATTGTGAGAAATCGAAGAGTATTGGACTAAAAGACTTCATCCACTCCACTCCTAAAACCATATCACAAACACCAAGTCTCAAGAGTCGAAAATCATAGACAAATTTATGTTCCTGTATCTTCCAGCTGAAATTCTTACATTTAGTATGTGTTAAGAAGGAATTCCCATCAGCCACAGTCACGGCCAGAGGGGTTGTCTTGATGATTTCTTACCCCACAGCTCGCACAATCTTAGGATCAATAAAACTGTGTGTACTCCTGCTATCAATGAGTATCAATGATGAATGTTGTCCTACAACCCCTTTGATTCGAATGGTGTTGTGAGAACCAAAACCGGTTAGAGCCTTCATGGAGATCTCAACAAAATTGTCATCATCAGCGTCTATACATTCTTCCTCCAGGTGTGGTTCCTGAAGAACCTCTTCATCTGGCTCATCATCCTCATTCTCTTCTCCAATGACTGTCATCAAGTACTTTGGATCACACTTGTGACCAAAGAAGTACTTTTGATTGCATTTGTAGCATAACCGCTGAGGCTTCTTATCATCAAAGCTGCTATTCTCACTGCTAGGTTGTGTAGCTCACGTGGATGAAGAACCAGGAAGGTTTCCCTTCATCTTAAGAGTATCCACATTCAGCGACAGAGAGCTCTCCACCTTCCTAGCTTTGGTGTATGCTTGAGTCAAGTTTTCAAAAGCTTTCACCAAGCTCTTGATGCGTGGTTTAAGTCCACTCACAAAACTGGACACATAAAAGGTTTTAGGAGCATCAGGATAAATAGAAAGCATTCTAGCTCTCAATCCTTCAAATGGTGCCATATAGTCCTTAACGGAAGCAGATTGCGCCAGCTTGTTGAAGTTATCAACGACCTCACTTAGATGTTCATCACCATATCTAGAGCATAATTCAATCCAGAATGTAGTCTTGGTGAGGTTAGGCTTAGTGCGTATCAGTCCGTAATACCATGTCTCTATCTCACCACGCAAGTAAACTGCTGCAAAGTTCCACCCTCTCGTGCTCCTCATTGTTATAGAACTTGAAGTATCTTTCGCACTTCCTCAACCATGATTGAGGCAAAGTACCATCAAATGGTTCCAAATCAACCCGAGGCTATCTGTACGTATAATTTCTTGCATTAGAGGCATTGTCACTCGAATCAGTAGCTAGAGGATTGGGATCTGGTGGTCTAACTGGCCGTCAAAAAGTTTGCTGGCTAGCTAGAAGGAGAACTCCGCCACTAGGCTGCTGAGATTCGCTTCTCCTTTGCCAATCGGAGAGTCGTTGAGAGAAGTGTTGTGATTGATTCTCAATTTTCCAGATCCAACCTCTGAGCTTGATTGCCCAGCTTTTGATCCAGCTTGTGCTCCATATCCTGCTGGAAATTTCGGAGCATGTTCTGCATCATCAACAGCACTTGATCCATCTTCATTCCTTAGACATTATCTCCCTCAGCTCCAGCAACAACAGCATAGGTAGGGGCTCCACCAGTTGCACTTCCGGGTGCAACATTAGGCACGGTATTGGTTGCATTATTAGCTGCATAGGAACGAGTAGTAGGAGGCATATTCGATCTTCTTTTCCTAGCCAGACTTGAATCAAACTCAATTCAGCTTGAAAGCGAATCAAGAGTGCTCAATCAATAAAATTGGAGTGGAAACAATCCGATCAAATGCCTAGCTCGAGGCTCTGATACCAAATGTTAAGTATCAAGATGGATCTTGATACTTAACCTAGGAGAGAGAGTTGAGATGAGAGAAAGAAGGGAAGGGGATGAAAGAAGAGAGAGAATCAAAGATATTATGAGTTTGTTATTTGACGATTGATTCTTACAACTCACTAGGCTCTTATAGCTAATACAAGACCCAAACAAACCACCGGACACATGCCTAGAATAGCAACTACCTTTCCCGCCCAATACACTTTCAAACTACTTCTCCCGCCAATTTACAATTTCAATTATTACATATTTCGGGACATGACAGCATTCTTAACAATATGTTGAAAACTCCAGCCTTGAAGGGAGCCAATTACCGAACTTGAAGTAACCATTCACAGTCTTAGTACAATTACCAATCCTTAAGAGCAAAGGAGAGTGATATGAGATACTGGGATTAAAAACAAGGACTTTACTATCAATCTGGTCTACCCATGATCCATTAATCAAGACACAATCTATCCTAGACCAAATCTTACTCTCACCATTTGTTGGTTACACCAAGTGAACCAAAGACCCTTCATCATACCTGTTTCCAACTAAAGCTCTGAAACACAATCAACAAAATCTTTAACCTTAGAATGTGTAATGGGAGCGCAACCCCTTTTATCATGAACTATTAAGATTGCATTAAAGTCAACAAAAAGCACCCATGGCCCATTAATTCTGGTACCTAGGAGCTTAAGCATACTCCACATATGTTGCCTTATTACTATATAATTGGAGCCAAGCAAAAAGAACAGTGAAGCCACCCTAGCTCTTGAGACTCTCTAAACATCAAAAAAGTATATATGTATCACTTCCATTGATACCTTAAGAACATTAATTACCACATAATTCAGATCCCACAGAACCCAAATCCAACCATTACCATCCCCGCATGGTTAGCAGTAATCGACAACAAAAAGAACCTTCTATAAAATTCTTTAAATCTACATTCCTTTATTCTTGTCTCAAAAATAGCAAATCACAAATAGAGAACTTTATTGCCCATCTTCTAACTTTTGTTGCCCTACAACCCTTATCCATACCCCTAACATTCCATGATCTTATCAAAGTCATTTTAGAGAAGATGAGCTAGCTTTCATCCTACCTTAAACCGAAGGGCCAAATTTCCCCCCACTTCTATAACAATATTCACATTTTTACCATACATAGGAGTAACCTCACTATAAGAGCTTCAAATTTATTAATTGCTATTACCTGCATGTCTGACTGTTTATTATGTAATTGAACTGTAGCATTATGAACCACACACTCTACATACGTAGGACTGGGACATTAACCTGACTACTCCCATCCACTATTTAATACTTGCACCTCTGGCTGTTTATTATGTAATTAAACAGTAGCAGTAGCAGTAGGAGTAGCTGTAGTAGGAGCAGCAGCAGTAGCAACAGTAGCAGCAGTAGTAGCAGCAGCAGCGGTAGTAGTAGTAGCAGTAGCAGTAGTAGCAGTAGAAGTAGCAGTAGTAGTAGTAGCACTAGTAGGAGAAGGAGTCACAGCAGTAGCAGTAGCAGCAGGAATAGCAGCAGAAACAGTAGGAGTAGCAGCAGTAGCAGTAGGAGTAGCAGCAGCAACAGCAACAGTAGCAGTAGCAGTAGCAGGAGTAGCAGTAGCAGGAGTAGAAGTAGCAGTAGCAGGAGTAGCAGTAGCAGTGGCAGTAGTAGTAGTAGCAGTAGCAGTAGTAGCAGTAGCAGTAGCAGTAGCAAAAGTAGCAGTAGTAGTAGTAGCCACAGCAGTACCGGTAGTAGTATTAGCAGTAGTAGTAACAACAGTAGTAGTAGCTGTAGTGGTAGCAGCAGCAGTAGCACTACTAGTAGCAATAGCAGTAGCAGTAGCAGTAGCAGTAGCAGCAGCAGCAGCAGCAGCAGCAGCAGCAGCAGTAGCAGATATAGTAGTAGTAGCAGTAGCAGCAATAGCAGTAGTAGTAGCAGTAGTAGTAGCAGCAACAACAACAGTAGTAGTTGCAGTAGCAGTAGCAGTAGCAGCAGCAGCAGTAGTAGCAATAGTAGTAGCAGTAGTAGTAGCAGTAGCAGTAGTTGCAGCAGCAGCAGCAGTAGTAGTAGCAATAGTAGTAGCAGTAGTAGCAGTAGCAGTAGCAGTAGGAGTAGTAGTAGCAGGAGCAGTAGCAGTTGTTGTAGTAGGAGGAGTAGTAGTAGTACTGTAGTAGTCGTAGCAGCAGTAGCAATAACAGTAGCAGCCGTAGTAGTAGTAGCAGCAGCTGCAGCAATAGTAGTAGCAATAGTAGCATTAGTAGTAGTACTGTAATATTCGTAGCAGTAGTAGCAATAACAGTAGCAGCCGTAGCAGTAGTAGTAGCAGTAGCAGTAGTAGCAATAGCAGTAGCAGCCGTAGCAGTAGTAGTAGCAGTAGCAGTAGTAGAAGTAGTAGCAGTAGCAGCAGCAGTAGCAGCAGCAGTAGCAGCAGTAGCAGTAGCAGCAGCAGCAGCAGTAGCAGCAGCAATAGTAGCAAGGTGCAACAGCAGCAGTAGTAGTAGTAGTAGCAGCAGCAGTAGTAGTAGTAGCAGTAGTATTAGCAGCAACAGTAGTAGTAGAAGCACTAGTAGTAGTAGTAGCTGTAGTAGTAGCAGTACCAGTAGGAGGAGTAGGAGGAGGAGTAGTAGTAGCAGCAGTAGTAGCAGCAGTAGCAGTAGCAGTAGCAGCAGCAGTAGTTGGAGCAGTAGCAGCAGTAGCAGTAGGAGTAGTGGCAGCAGTAGTAGGAACAGCAGCAGCAGCAGCCGTAGCAGTCGCAGCCGCAGCCACAGCAATAGTAGTAGTAGTAGTAGCAGCAGTAGCAACAACAGTAACAGTAGTAACAGCAGTAGCAGTAGCAGTAGCAGTGGTGGTAGTGGTAGTGGTGGTGGCAGTGGCGGTAGCAGTGGCGGTAACAGTGGTGGCGGTAGTGGCAACAGCAGTGGCAGTGGCAGTAGTGGCGGCAGCAGCGACAGTAACGGCTGCAGCAGCGGAAGCAATGGCAGTAGCTGCAGCAGCAGCAGTGGTAGTAGCTGCAGCAGCAGCAGCGGTGGCAGTAGCAGCAGTAGCTGCAGTAGCCGGAGCAATAGCAGGAGCAGGAGTAGTAGTAGTAGCAGTTGGAGCAGCAGTAGCAACAGTAGTAGTAGTAACTTCTCTTCTGATTTCAACAACCACCTAAAACTAAAATTTTCCTTTTCGTTTGTATTATATTCTCAAATATTACTTCTCTTCTGATTTCAACAACCACCTAAAGCTTAAATTTTCCTTTTCGGTTGTATTACAAACTCAAATTATATCCGCCAAGTAATAGTAGGAGTCGTAGTAACTTCTGATTTCAACAACTACCTAAAACTAAAATTTTCTTTTTCGTTTGTATTATATACTCAAATTATATTCACCAATTATGTGTACATTTGATTAAAGTGAAAAAGAAAAACCTCAATCATGCATGACTATAACTAAAACCACAATAACTCATTAGGGAGAACTGTGATCTTCATGTATTAACCACATGCATGTATATAGTAATTTCGAGTATCAAACTCGTGTTTGCAAAGGCATTCTCATGTGTTATGATAATGAAACTTCATACGATCACAATACAAAACCATTACATCATAACTTATGTTACAAAATATGCCCTAAGGAAAATTATGAGTTCTTAGAAGTTTTTGCTTTGACCGTATATAAACTTAATTATATGCAGAAAAAAATGCGCAAAACACAAATTCTTAGTTATATTTTTTATTATATTCGAATCAAAGAATTTATCTTGATCCATAGGGATTCATATAACAAAAGTATCCCAGAAAAGATCTAATTTCTCTCTCTTATTGCCTTCATCACACAAAGACAAGAAACCATTTTCACGAACAAGATGATAAAGTCTTAATATTGTTAGGGAAACTCAATATATCGGGTCCTAAAATCAAACCAACTTCAAGGCATATAGTGAACCACTTTCCTTAAAATTTATCTCGTGTATATCGAAATAGTCTCGGAGATACAATGATAATTAAAACACAAAGAGAGAATCAGTATAGAAATTATGGATTTCCAAGATGAAAGATGTAGAGAATTATATGAATTTCACAAGTAATATTTCAAGTACTTCTCAAGTCAACTCACAAGTGCTTTAAACTCATTTGGTAAAGGTTCTATATGGATTAATAAGTGCCCATTGGGAAGGGACACAAGCCTTCAAAAGGCCTAAAAAACATTCCTCAAACATCACCAAAAAAAAAAAAAAAACGCAAAATAAGGACCGAGACTATCTTGTGTGTCGACACACACCTTCCAATATGCATTTCTTGTTGATGTATTTTCAAAATGTGTGTTGAATAATATGTAAACTATTGATTGATATAAGTATAAGATGTGTTTGAGATTGTCCCAGTATTTATTTAAGTTTTTAAAGCATGATAGGGATGTGTGTTGACACATGGGCCATGTGTGTCAACACACAATCTAACAAAAACGCATGGGAACAGCTGTGTGTCCACACTCAAGGCCCGTGTGTCGACACATAGCCCTTTACAAAAGCCCACGGAGAGAAACAGTGTGCGTTGACTCACAGAACAGTGTGTGTCGACACACAGGGGCTGTGTGTCGACCCAGAATCCTACAGTAACCCTGTGTGTCGATGTGTGTGTCGACTCACAGGAGTTTTTTTTACAGTTTTCTTTCGTGCCCTTTCCCAGTTCAGTGCGGCTCTTCTTCTAGATTTTATTTGGGACGTTTCTCTTCATAGTATACATATATATTCTCCCAAATTTTATCCTGGAGTTTTACTTGAATTAATTCATAAGAATAAGAGGAAAAGAATTGAAGAACATTGTGAGTAAACTTTGAATGTTTGAAAGTCTATAAAGTACATTGTGTTCTTGTGAAAAGTAAAACTTCAATCTCTCCCTTTACACATCCTCGCTTCATATTTTGGTTGTTGTTTTATCCCCGAGGATATTTTGTATACCGAAATAAACCTTAAGGAAAGTGATTACATAGCCTTAACACCTGAGTCTTCGGTTACCCGCCTGTAAGGATTTTGCAGGTATTTCATGGATTTGTTCTACCAATCTTAAGGTTTCATCTTTTGGTTTTGGATATGGCAGCCAACTTTGTGAAGTTAGATCGATTCGATTGCGGTAATTTCCGCTGATGGTAGAGGAAGATGAACTTTCTCATAACAACTCTGAATGTGGTGTATGTGTTGAATACAACATTGCCGTCCCCCGCTTCTGAGGAGGAGGAAACTTTGGCCTAGCATAGGGCCACACTAAAATGGGAGAACGATGACTACATCTGCAGACGGCATATACTGAACGGCATGACCAATGCCCTGTTTGACATTTACTCGAACATGCTGACCGTAAAGGAACTGTGGGATGCTCTTAAGCCACTCTACATGTTAGAGAATGCAAAGAGCAAAAATTTCCTGGTTAGTCAAATTAATAATTATAAAATGGCAGATAATCATCCTGTCATGGAGCAATTTCATGAAATTGAAAGAATCTTGAATAATTTCAAACAACATAGTATGAATGTGGGCGATACCATAATTGTTTCATCCTTGATTGACAATCTTCCTCCTTCATGGAAGGACGTTAAGAAAAATCTTAAATATAAGAAGGAAGATATGTCAATGGAAGAACTGGCTAACCACTTGCGTATTGAAGAAGGCTACAGGGTACACGATGACAACAAAGACTGACCTAGTGACGTTGGTAAAATCAATGTCACAGAAGAAGGTCAGTCGAGTAAAGGAACCAAGAGAACCGAACACTTTCAAAAGAAGAAAAATGACAAGATCCCAAAGATGGTCCGTTGGGAGTGTCAGAAGCTCGATCACCTACGTAGGGACTATTACCGCCTTAAAAAAAAGAAAGGCAGGAGCTTGATCATCGCGCCAAAAATTCGAACGATAGGTTTGTGGCAATGATATCAGAAGTCAACCTAGTCTAGAGTGATAACTCTTGGTGGGTTGACTCGGGGGCCACGAGACATGTGTGTAGGGACAAGGGATTCTTCACGGCTTTTGAACCCATGGACAACGGAACTGTGCTGTTCATGGGCAATGGGGCAATTATACCGGTTAAAGGGAAGGGAAAAGTTGATTTACTTTTCACCTCTAGAAAAATCCTTACTTTAACTAATATATGCTATGCTCCGGATGTGAAGAAGAACCTCGTGTCCGGTGGCCCATTAAATCGGTTTGGGTTTACATTGGTCTTCGAGGCAGACAAAATTTATATTGTCAAAAGGAGGGGTCTTTGTTGGAAAAGGGTACTTATATAATTGGATGTTTAAAATGAATACTGATAATAAAATGGATAGTTCTGTTTATATGCTTGACTCATCGTTTTTGTGGCATCAAAGATTAGGTCATGTAAATTTTTTTAGATTGCATGAAATGGTTAATTCTTCATTGATACCTCACATAGATAAGATTGATGATTAATGCAAAATGTGCATGTTAACAAATATAATGAGATTGCCATTTCCTTCGGTGCAAAGAGAGACTAATTTACTTGACCTTGTACATAGCACTCTATGTGATGTCAAGAACACATTGAGTTTAAGTGAAAAGCAATATTTTATAACATTTATAGATGATCGTTCGAGATTTTGTTATGTATATATTCATAAATCACAAAGATGGCTCGCTTGATAGATTTAAAACATATAAAGAAGAAACCGAATTACATTGTGAGATCTTCTTCAAGCGCCTTAGGTCGGACTGTGGTGGGGAATACTATGATCCCAAGCATTTTGAAACCACCGGAATTATACATGAGATAAATGCTTCGTATACGCCACAACAGAATGGTGTGGTTGAGAGGAGAAACCAGACTCTAACTGAAATAGTTAACTTAATGTTATCATATTCCAGTCTCAGCGATGGATTTTGGGGTGAGGCAATGCTAACGACCTGTTATATACTAAATACAGTTTTGAATAAGAGAAATAAAATAACCCCGTTTGAATTATGGAACAAATGAGCCCCTAATTTGACTTATCTGAAAGTGTGGGGGGTGTAGGGCAGTAGTTAAAGTCTCATAGCAAGGCATATCGGTTCTATGTAATCGAACCTAATGATTATATCAATGTGAATATAGAATCGGTTCTATGTACCGGTCGAGAGTGACACACAAGTGCCATATGTTTGTCATGAGAGGGAAGATATCCCAAAAAGTGATCTTGAACTCCGAAGGAGTAAGAGAGTAAGGAAAGAGAAATCTTTTGATTCGGACTTCTACACGTTTTTGGTAGAAGGCTAGAGGAAAGATGTGGACCAAATGGTTCCATATTGTTGTTTCAAGGAAGTTGATCCCATGACATTTAATGAGGCGATGAGGTCTCATGATGCTTCCTTTTGGAAAGAAGTAGTGAATAATGAGATGGATTCCATCATGGGTAATAATACATGGGTCTTAGTGGATCTTCCATGAGGCAGTAAGGCCATCGGGTGTAAGTGGATCTTCAAAAAGAAGATGAAAGTCGATGGAACGATTGACAAGTTCATGGCCCGATTGGTGGCTAAAGGGTTCACCTAAAAACATGGGTTAGACTACTTTGACACGTATGCCCCCGTGGCTAGAATATCGACGATGAGGGTTTTGATAGCCCTTGCCTCAATTTATAAACTAGCAATTCACCAAATGGAGGTTAAAACGGCATTCTTGAATTACGAGCTAGAGGAGGAAGTGTACATGGAACAATCGGAAGGTTTCGTTGTTCCGGGCCCACAAAGAAAAGCGTGTAAACTCATATGTTCTTTGTATGGGCTAAAGCAAGCCTCGAGGCAATGGCACCAAAAATTTGATGAACTAGTTCTTAACAACGGATTCGTTATAAACGAATCATATAAATGTCTCTATAGCGAGTTTGATCATGGCAAAGGGGTCATATATGTTTGTATGTCGATGACATGCTGATATTTAGTACTGATGTGGAACAAAGTAAAGAGAACTAAATAGTTTCTCTCTGAAAACTTTGCTATGAATGACATGGGTGAGGTGGAGGTAATCCTCAGTATAAGGATTGCAAGGAATGGTGATACCATTTTCATGACGCGGTCTCACTGCATTGAAATGTGTTGAAAAAGTTCCATTTCTTTGATTGTGCACCGATATCCATTCCAATGGATCCTAGTGTGAAACTAGTATAGAATGATGGAGCTCTAGTGTCACAATTGGAGTATGCACGAGCCATTGGCTATCTCATGTACGCCATGATGAGCACATGGGCTAATATTGCCTTTGATGTTGGAAAGCTGAGTAGATATACCAGCATTCAAGTAAGATGCACTGGGATGCAGTGCATTGGGTATTGAAGTACCTGAAGAAGACTATGAACTGTGATCTTTCTTATGTAGGGTACCCTCTTATTTTAGAGGGGGTACTATAATGTAAGTTGGATCTCCGATGTGGAGGATCATGCATCCACTACTGGATGGGTATTCCTAATTGCTGGAGCTGCGGTTTCTTGGGGTTCCAAGAAACAAACTTGCATATCTGACTCTACAATGGCGGTGGAGTTTATAGCTCTTGCATCTGTGGCTAAAGAGGCCGAGTGGTTAATGGATCTCTTGTATGAGATACCTTTGTGCCCTAAGCCAATCTCACTGATATCTATCTACTGATAATCAAGCTATGCTTTCTAAAGCGTACAATGATGTATATAATGGGAAGTCTAGACACATTGGTGTAAGATATAGTATAGTGAGGCACCTCATTTGAGAAGGTGTCATCACTGTGGACTTCGTGAGAACCAGTCAGAATCTAGCCGATCCGTTTACAAAAGGCCTGGCTAGAGACTTGGTTCTGAAAACAAGTGAAGGGATGGGGATGAAACCTGTCATATTTAGTCACCCATGATAGGCCCTCAATTCAACACCTAGTATGACACTAGGTCTCGGTTTCAATCAGAGAGACCTGTCATCTGGGTGACTACATGCACTAAATGAGAATTTTTCTATCCCGTGTGTGAAGTTCTTGATACCTGCGTTAGAGATTCCAAGAGGATGAGCCTATGCTCTTAATGGACCTTGGTTTTAGAACTTATTGAATGTCACGTCATAGGGACATGATCAATGAGGTCCACCTTAGTGTGAGTTGAAGTTTGGCCACTTCAAAGGGGTGATTTTTGACTATGGGCTTGGCCCTGAAACACTCACAAAGGGTACAGCACACAAGGCCACAAATGTGTCAATCTGGGAGTTATAGAGTGTGTATGGAGAGTACACCTTGTGCGTGATTAGATAGTCGATTAGTCAAATGGGTTGTATGGTTCAAAGCTTTGTCTACCATTTTTTATCCGATTAACTGCATGGTCTTTTCACTAGCTAGGGGTTCAATGGTGAGACACCCTCGTTGATGCATAGTAAGGCCTCCTTTAACCGAGATGTTATTTTGAGATTGATTAGATTTTCAAAATGTTGAGGGAACGTTGATGTAATTTCAAAATGTGTGTTGATTAATATGTAAAATATTGATTGATATATGTATATGTTAGGAATATGCCTCAAATTTAGTGACTTATTATTATTGTTGTTGCCATGAGCTTGCTAATCGATCAGGTGATTCCATTGATTGATCGGGTAAGCGTGCTAGAGAGAAATGCAGGAAAACAGAAGAGGCAGGGCCGATCAATCGAGCCTAGCCAATCAATCGAAACCCCGATCGATCAGGAATCTATTTTCCACACGGGTATATATATGCCCCTAGAGTTCACGTGAAGGATATCCAATTAAAGTGAGCTCCGCCATCATCCTTGAGAGAGAGAGCGAAGTGAATTGTAATTCTTCTATTCTCAAATCAAAAAAAAGTCACTATCTCTGCCCGTGGTTTTCTCCCCTCTCGATTGAAGAGGGGTTTCCACATAAATCATTATGTTCTTGTTTTTGCTCTCTTTTATCCGTATTACTGCTCGTTTGGTCATAGTATTTGATTCGAATTAAGTACTTGGAATTCTGCATTTCCTTACAAATTTGTATCAAAGCCCTTGTTGTTCATTTTGGTACTATGACGTCGGCAATTAAATTTGAAGTAAAGAAGACTTTCAGTTTGTGGCAAGTTCGCATTAAAGGTTTCCTGACACAGAGTGGCTTGAAGAAAGCACTGGATGGAAAAGAGAAGAAACCGGAGAGCTTATCCGAAGCACAATGGGAGGAGTTAGATGAGAAGGCACTTACAACTATTCAGATGTGTCTTACATATGATGTTTTGATAAAAGTCTTGGAGGTGAAAACCGCTAAGGAGTTGTGGGAGAAGTTACAGGAGATGTTCTGCTTCAAATTGGTCTCCAAAAAACTCGCAGTCAAGCGTCGGTTATTCACGTTTCGTATGTCGGAAGGTACATCTCTTAAGAACCATATTAATGAATTTAACTCTATAATTCAAGAGTTACAAGAATTGGATGATGCCCCTAAAGATGAAGATCAGGCCATGTTGTTGTTATGTTCACTCTCTAATTCATATAAATGTTTTGTAGAAAGCATGATATATGGTGGTAGGTCAACTATCACAATTGATGAAGTTAAGAGGAACCTAGTGAGTAAAGAACGAGTAGATAAAAAATTCTCTAACTCTGTGAATGACTCTAGTATTGGTTTGTTTGTGAGACATAGAGCCAAGAATAGAGAGTCTGATGGTGGAAAGAAGTTAAGGTCTAAGTCTAAACATAAGAACCAGTTATGTAACTTTTGTCACAAGAAAGGGAACATAAAGAAAAATTATTATAAGCTTAAGAATGAGTAGAAAGAAAATAACAGGAATGACCATAATAGTGGTGATAAGTCTGCTGAGGCCAGTGTAGTTGAAGATGAGGGTCATGTTGATGTTCTTTTAGTAACCGAATCCCAAGCCAAATCCAAGGGTAAGTGTATCATGGATTCAGGTTGTTCTTATCACGTTTGTCTTAATAAAGACCGGTTCACCACATACAAGTCAATTCAGGGTAAAGTAGTCTTGATGGGCAATGATGCGGCTTGTAAGGTTATGGGTACAGGAATAATCAGAGTTAAGATGTTCGATGGTACTATCAGGACACTTAACGAAGTGCGACACATCCCAGACTTGAAAAAGAACCTTATCTCTTTTGGTACCCTTGAATCACATGGGTACAAGTACACAGCTGAGGGTGGAGCTATGAGGGTCAGTAAGGGTGCGTTGATTGCGATGAAGGCTAGCAGGGCAGGAACCTTGTATGAGCTTATAAGTTCTACTGTGATAGGGTCAGTGGCTGTTTCTACATCTTTGTCGGAATCAGATTACCAAGATGGGGCACATGAGATTGGGTCATATGGGTGATAAGGGTCTAACAGAGCTGAGTAAGCGGGGTTTATTGTGTGGTCAGTCTACAGGGCTAATGGGTTCTGTGAGCATTGCATCTATGGGACGTAAAAGAAAGTCAACTTCAAGCAGGCAATGCATCAGACTAAAGGAACGCTAGATTATGTTCATTCACTGATGATTATTCAAGAAAAGTTTGGGTCTATTTTCTTAAGCAAAAAAAAAAAAAAAGTTTATGAAGTCCTCAAGAAGTGGAAGGCGCAGCTCAAAAAACAGATAGGGAAACATATAAAGAGGTTGAGGGCTGGTAATGGTCTTGAATTTGTTGAGGGTGATTTCATCAAATTCCGTGGGAATCAAGGCATTCTCAGACACAGGACTTGTACAAGTCAACCTCAACTGAATGAAGTGGCAAAAAGACTGAATAGGACGTTACTGGAGAAGGCTCGATGTATGCTATCCAATGCAGGCTTAGGGAGAGAACGATGGGCAGAGGCAGTTAACATGGCATATTACTTAATGAACTTATCACCTCATTTATCGCTTTAGTTGAAGACTTCAGAAGAGGTATGGTTTGGATCCCCTGCTGATTACTCTGATTAATAATTTTTAGTTGTCCTGCTTATGCTTATATGAATGATGGGAAGCTAGAGCCTAGAGCCAAGAAGTGTATCTTTCTTGGTTATACGTCAGGTGTGAAGGGATTTCGGTTATGGGATCCAAAATCTCATAAATTTCTAACTAGTAGAGATGTTACATTTGAGGAGTCTGCCCTACTACATCCGCCACACACATCCTCAATTCGTGATTCGGGTTAGGCACAGAAGCCTGATGATAGTCAGATACAGTCAGATAGTTCAGATCAGCAGCAGGTAGTTCAGATTGAGAGTATACAGGCACTTCCAATACAGGTTTCTAATGAGAATGATGAAACAGAAATAGGTCAGTAGGTCAGACAGTATGCTATTGCTGGTGGAAGGCAGAAAAGACAGATTGGGCCACCACAGAGATATGGGTATGAGGAGAGGATAGCCTATGCCCGTATTACAGCTGAGACTGTGGAAGATTCTGAACTATCTACATATTCAGGGGCTGTATCTGGATCTAACTCAGAGAAGTCGCTAATGGCCATGCATGAAGAAATGGAGTCATTACAGAAAAATAAGACTTAGCAGCTAGTCAAGCCTCAAACAAGAAAGAGAGTTATAGGATGCAAATGGGTCTTCAAACGAAAAGAAGCCATTCCTGGAGTGGAAGATGCAAGGTACAAGGCTCGATTAGTAGCTAAAGGGTACAGTCAGGTACATGGTGTTGATTTTCATGATATTTTCTCACCTGTTGTTAGATATAGTTCCATACGAGCGATACTTGCCTTAGTAGCTATGCGTGATTTAGAGCTTGAGCAGTTAGATGTGAAAACTGCATTTTTGCATGGTGAGCTAGAGGACAGTATCTACATGCATCAGTCTGAAGGCTTCATTGTTGAGGGTAAGGAAAGACCATGTTTGTTTGTTGAAAAGATCTCTATATGGTTTGAGGCAGTCACTTAGGCAGTGGTACAAAAGCTTTGATCAGTTTATGACTAGTAACGAGTTCTTCAAGAGTAAATATGACAGTTGTGTGTACATCAGGAAGACAGACTCAGGTTCATTCATTTATCTTCTGTTACATGTTGACGATATGTTGATTGTAGCTAAGGACATGACTGATGTTAATAGCTTGAAAATAATGTTGAAAAGTGAGTTCGATATGAAGGATTTGGGAGCAACCAAGAAGATACTTGGTATGGAAATCAGTAGGGACCGAAAAGCAGGAAAGTTATACTTGTCTCAGGAGAAGTATATTAAGAAGGTTCTGGCGATTTCATATGAAGGACGCTGAGCCTATTAGCACTTCTTTGGCAGCTCATTTCGGGCTTTCAGCATTGGATTCGCCTCAGACAGAGGAGAATGTCAGGTACATGTCACAAGTCCCTTACTCTAGTGCAGTTGGTAGTATTATGTATGCTATGGTATGTACTCATCTAGATATTGCTTAAGCTGTTAGCAAAGTGAGTAGATACATGGCGAATCCAGGAAAAGAGCATTGGCACGTTGTTAAATGGATTCTCAGGTACTTACGTGGCACTTTTGATGTTTGTTTGGAGTTGGGAGGAGTAAACGCTGTTTAGTTGGGTACGTTAACTCAGACTACGGTGGAGACCTCAATAAGAGGAAATATACTTCTGGTCATGTGTTCTATTTGGGTGACAGTGCTATCCATTGGAGAGCATGTCTACCGTCAGTTACCACACAATCAACTACAGAGGCCGAGTTTATATGGCAGTGACAAAAGCTTTCAAGGAAGCCGTTTGGTTGAGAGGTTTGATTAGTGAACTTAGTGTTGATCAGGGCACAGTTAGGGTCTACTGTGATAGCCAGCTACAATTCACCTAGCTAAAGATCAGATGACGCATCATGACAGGGCAAAGCACATTGATGTCAAGTTTATTCGAGATCTGATAGATGAGCGTGTTACAAATTAATAAATTTTACTTGTAATGCAATTTTATTTTTAGTATTACTTTTGATTAGAGTTTATATGATGTAACAACAATTAAAATTGCACTTGTTAAATCGGCTTAAGGCTTCCCGCAGCACGTGAGCAGCACGTGATAGCATCTGGGCAGAAATGGTGCAAAATTCTGTTAGAGGTTGTTACAAGGCAGGGGAGGTTTGCGGCTGCTACATTTCAGCTAGGGTTTTTGATGAATCCTTAGATAAATGGAAAGCTATTAGTGTAATTTTGATTCATCCAATTAAATGAAATCAATTCCTAAGGGAATTCTCTATTTCTCATCTCCTTTCTCTATTTTCTCATCCCCTTCTTTTCTTTTCTCATCTCATACGCTCTGATACCAATTGTTAGCTTTCCAAATTGATTGAGCTATTAAAAAAAAAAATTCGAGCAAAAATGGCGGAAGGAGTTAGAACAAGGTTAGGAGCTGGAGGAGCATACGCAACCGGGTCCAATCTGGATTTCGTTGCTGCTGTTACTGGGAACCCCACGGCGGGACCTCAAAATGCTACTAAGGAAGATCTTCAAGAGATGCAACAAGGGTTTAATCAGAGAATGGATCAGATTTTGGCATTATTGATGGATAAAGATGCTAAAGATGCCAAGGTGTAAGACCGATTGCAACACATTGAGGAAAAACTTGAACACTTGCAAGAACAAGTTAACAAACATGGTGAATCAAGTGTTGAGGCCATCCTCAAACCCGCAAGTCAAATTCACCAGATAGTGGAAGTCGATCAGCAGCAGCTGGGAATCGATCAGTAGCAGGTTAGCTCGGACAGACCTCAAGAAGCAATGCACACCCGAGGTAAATCTCCTATGTTACAACCTGGTGTAGGACCATCAATTAACATTAGGTCAGCCGCAAATC
This sequence comes from Simmondsia chinensis, assembly GCA_018398585.1. Lineage (NCBI taxonomy): Eukaryota > Viridiplantae > Streptophyta > Magnoliopsida > Caryophyllales > Simmondsiaceae > Simmondsia > Simmondsia chinensis. The sequence continues at coordinate 22,728,877 of JAGTTD010000012.1, forward strand.
AAACCATTCGACCTGAAATTAATATAGAAAATCATGATCGAGTATTCGGACCTGCTAACTACTGGACCAATGCTGAAAATTCAGTACCGAACAGCAGGCGATATGATTCTGTTATGCACCAAAATGTATCAGATGATGTGGTTGATCATATTGATAGGCCACCTGATCAACCATATCAACATAGGACCGTGACCAATGACAACACTACTGGGGGTAGGAGTGGCTCTTACAGGCAACCAAGGGTAGAAATCGATCCTTTTGATGGAAAGTAACTGGAATCTTGGCTTAGGAGGTGTGATCGATACTTTTTATATTATATTATATCTGAGGAGGAGAAGCCCCAGCTAGTCGCAGTCCATCTTCACGGTGATCATGAGGTTTGGTACTGTAGTTTGTTGAAAAGCAAACCACATCTTTCTTGGGGCCTTTTCGCAGAAGAGATGTGTGAACGATATGGTGAAGGAGAATCAATGAATGTTGTGGATAACTTCAACAAGTTGGTCCAAACATCAAGTGTGAGAGAATAAATGCTTAGATTTGAGAATTTGAGAGCAAATTTGATGTCAGTTCTGGCCATTGCTCCAGAGGATGCTGAATCATACTACGTTTCTTGCTTTGTGAGTGGCCTTAAGCCTAGGATCAAAAACATGGTGAAAGCCATTGGTCCTAAGACTTTTTCAAGCGCTTACAACAAAGCGAATTGATTGAAGCAAGTCAAGTCCCTTCATCTGACAAAGGAAAGTCTCATACCAGCAGCAAACCAAGACCTGTGCAGCAGAACATGAGTTTCGGCAGTAAAAACAGTGACAAATTTTCAGCCAGACTTTGTTTTCGATGCAACCAACCGTATCAACCCTGGCATAGGTGCAAAACACAAGCACTTATGTATGCAAAAAATAGCCAAGTACCTGCTGAAAATGAGGCTGACAGTACCGATTCAGATGCTGAATTAGAAGAGACCGAATGCAATTTACAAGGCAACTCAAGTGAGGACGAGGTCGAGATCTCCATGAAGGCTCTAACTGGAAGTGGGGCTCATAACACAATCAAAATCAAGGGACGGGCTGGAAAACACTCCATTATTATCCTCATCGATAGTGGAAGCACTCACAGTTTCGTTGACCCGAAGTTGATTAAGAAGGTCAAACACGAAGTGACGAAAACTCATCCTTTGGCAGTCATGGTAGCTGATGGGAACTCTTTGAAAACACAAAACAAGTGCATAGCCTTCCCTTGGTCTCTGTAAGGCCATCATTTCACCTTTAATTTCCGAGTGATTCCCTTGGGTGGTTGCGACATGGTGCTCGGAGTAGATTGGATGAGGACCTTCAACCCGGTTGTCTTTGATTTCGATAAAATGATCGTGGCTTTTGAAGTTCATGGCACCAAGGTGTCTTTGCAAGGCATATCCGAGGAAGCTCAGCTCAAATTAATCGAGGCAAAGGACATGCATGGTGGAATTAAAAAGAAGACGATACAATGGATCGGGCATTTATTCATGGTGAGCTCGGTTATGCAGCAACCGACTCATCCTCCTGCTGTTCAGACCTTAATTAATGAATTTGGGGACATCTTTGAAGAGCCTAAGAGTCTCCCTCCTCAAAGGAGTATGGACCACGCCATACCTTTACGAGGAAATGCCGACCCATTCAAAATTAAGCCATATCGGTATCACCATGGCTGGATTTAAGGCAAGGATATCATCAGATCTGAGTTCTCGAATCAGACATTTACAAGACCACTTTTCAAACTCATCATGGCCATTTCGAGTTCGTTGTTATGCCTTTCGGTCTACCAAATGCTCCGGCCACTTTCCAAGTGGCTATGAATGATGTCTTCAAGCCTTATTTGAGGAAGTCGGTGATGGTATTCTTCAACGACATACTGATCTACAGTCCCACATATGAAGCTCACCTCACACACCTTCGACAAGTATTCCTCTTGATGCGACAACACCAATTTTTTGCAAAATTGTCCAAGTGCTCGTTTGCTCAAAAGAAGCTTGAATATCTGGGTCATATCATCTCATAAGAGGGTGTAGCTACTGATCCTAACAAGATCCGAGCAATACAAGAATGGCCATACTCGATCACCTTGAAGCAATTACGAGGATTTTTGGGATTGACCGGATATTATCAAAAATTCATTAAAGGTTACGGTTCCATTGCCAAACCTTTAAGGAGCTCTTGAAGAAGGATGCTTTTGGGTGGAACGAGAAGTGTCAGACCACTTTTGAAGCTCTCAAAGCCTCTAGGTGTGCAGCACCGGTTTGGACAATGCCGAATTTCACCGAAGGCTTCGTTTTAGAGACCGATGCAAGTGGAACGGGTATTGGGGTTGTTCTCTCTCAGAGAGGAAGGCCCATTGCATATCTAAGCCAAGCTCTAAGCACCAAACATTAGGCGATGTCGACTTATGAAAAGGAGTACCTTGCAATTCTCTTAGCCGTGGAGAAATGGAGGCATTGTTTGGAGGGTCATAAATTCATCATTCGGACGGATCACCAAAGCCTCAAATATCTCCTCGAACAGAAGATCGTGTAGAGAATTCAAAAGAAAGGCTTGATGAAAATGTTAGGCCTTGATTACGACATCGAGTATAGAAGCGGCAAAGAAAATGCAGCAGCAGATGCACTATCAAGGCGTTTCGAGGACACTGTTTCGGGCTCGTGCTCAGCTGTTTCAATGGTAATTCCTTCTTGGGTTGAAGAGCTACACAAGCCCTACGAGGGAGACCCATTTGCTCTGGAAAACATAGCTGTGTCAGCTCTCCAGACAGATGCAAAATCGGTTGTAGATAACAGCAACCTGACAGTTCACCGTGGGCTGTTACAGGTTCAAGGCAAGTTATATGTGGGTGCTGCTACCGACTTGAGAAAACAGGTCATCCACGCCTCACACGATGCTGCTTGGGGAGGTCACGAGGGTGTGGAAGGCACCTATCAACGAATTAAAGCTTATTTCATGTGGCCGAGCATGAAAAAGAATGTAAGCTAGTATGTGAAATCTTGTGATGTTTGCCAACAAATAAAATTGGGAGATTCGCGGAACAAAGGACTTCTTCAACCTCTTCCCATTCCGGACGGTGCTTGGGTTCACGTTATTATGGATTTCATTAAGGGGCTACCGAAATTCGAAGGCAAGGAAGTCATATGGGCCGTGGTGGATCGCTTCACCAAATATAGTCATTTTCTTGCTCTTACCTGACCTGTTACTGTAGAGAAGTTGGCTAAGCTCTTCCTCGACAACATCTACAAGCTACATGGATTGCCCCAATCCATCGTGTCGGACCGGGACAAAATCTTCACAAGCAACTTTTGGAGGGAATTGTTCAAGCTGATGGGAACCAGGTTGGCTCTTAGTTCTTCCTACCATCCTCAAATGGATGGGCAAACCGAAAGAGTCAACCAAAGTGTGGTGCAATATCTCCTGAGCATGGTCTTCTCGAAGCCCAAGGAGTGGAACCGTTGGCTTTCCTTAGCCGAATTTTGGTTCAACACACATTTTCACACAACCATTGGCACTACGCCCTTCCAAGCATTGTATGGGTACTCCCCACCTTCTCCTATGCTGATCCAACAGCCCAAACTCACCGATTCAGCAGCAACACAGCTTGTGCAGTAGCGGAGATAGATCTTGCAATCGCTTAAGGACAATCTCCAACAAGCTCGGGCCCGTATGAAGCATTATGAGGATAAGAAGAGGGTAGACAAGAACTATGAAGTCGGGGACATGGTCTATCTTAAACTACAACCCTAGAGACAATCAACTGTGACTGTTCGACCCAACGTCAAGTTGTGTGCTCGCTACTTCGGTCCTTACAAAATTTTGGAAAAAATTGGCAATGTGGCGTACAAACTCGACTTACCCTCACATTCTTACGTTCACCCCGTGTTTCATGTGTCTCTCCTTAAAAAACAGGTTAAGAAAAATGCCGATACGAGCAAAACCAGCCCATAACTGAAGCAAACGGCGTTTTACTGCAGCAACCACGATCTGTCAAATCTAAACGAGTGATGCAACTGAACAACCAGAAGATTCACCAAGTCCAAGTCACTTGGAGCAACTTAAATGAGCACTTTACAACATGGGAGGACTACAACTTCTTGAAGAGCTTATTTTCAAGTTTCACTTCTTGAGGACAAGAAGCTTTTCAAGATGGAGGGATTGTTACGAATTAATCAATTTTACTTGTAATGCAACTTTATTTTTAGTGTTACTTTTGATTAGAGTTTATATGATGTAACAACAATTAAATTTGCACTAGTTAAATCGGCTTAAGGCTTCCCGCAGCACGTGAGCAGCACGTGACAGCATGTGGGCAAAAATGGTGCAAAATTTTGTTAGAGGTTGTTACAAGGCAGGGGAGGTTTGCGGCTGTTACATTGCAGCTAGGGTTTTTGATGAATCCTTGTATAAATGGAAAGCTATTAGTGTAATTTTGATTCATCCAATTAAATGAAAATCAATTCCTAAGGGAATTCTCTATTTCTCATCTCCTTTCTCTATTTTTTCATCCCCTTCCTTTCTTTTCTCATCTCATACTCTCTTCTACAAGGTTAGCTTGCCAAATTAATTTTGGAAAGCTAACAGAGCGCAAGGTGGAGTTGAAGAAGATTTGTATTAAAGATAATCCAGCAGACATGTTCACTGAAGTATTACCCAGTAGGAAATTCAAGCATTGCTTGAACTTGGTTGGGCTCTCAATTTCTGTTTGTTAACCCAGGTTGTGGGGTGTTAGTGGAAAAGGTGGAGGAATTTTTATTTTGGTGTTAAATTTGAGTCAATGTGGAGGTTTGTTAGAAATATGGCTCAAATTTAGTGACTTATTATTATTGTTGTTTCCGTGAGCTTGCCGATCGATCGAGTGATTCCACCGATCGATCGGGTAAGTGCGCTGGAGAGAAACGCAGGAAAGCAACAGAGGCTGGGCCGATCGATCGGGCCAGTCGATCGATCAGAAGTCTATTTTCCACGCGAGTATATATATGACCCTAGGCTTCACGTGAAGGGTATTCTTAAATCAATTAAAGTCTCCATCTCCGCCCATGTTTTTCTCCCCTCTCGATTGAAGAGGGGTTTCTACGTAAATCATTGTGCTCTTGTTTTTGTTCCCTTTTATCCATATTACTTCTCGTTTGATCATAGTATTTGATTCGAATTAAGTACTTGGAATTTCGCATTTCCTCCCTGTATAAGATGTATTTGAGATTGTCCTGGTATTTGCTTAAGTGTTTAAAGCCTAATAGGGATGTGTGTCGACACATGGGCCATGTATGTCGACAAACAATCCAACATAAACGCATGGGAACAGATGTGTTTCGACACACATGGCCCGTGTGACGACAGATAACCCTTTACAGAAGGACACGGAGAGAAACACTGTGTGTTGACACACAGGGGCTATGTGTCGACGCATAATCCTGTAATAACCCTGTGTGTCGACACGCAGGACTATTTTTAACAGTTTTCTTTCGCGCCCTTTCCCGGTTCAATGCGGCTCTTCTTCTTGATTTTATTTGGGACCTTTCTCTTCATAATATACGTATATATTCCCCTAGATTTTATCCTTGATTTTTTGAATTAATTCATGAGAATAAGACGAAAAGAATTGAAGAACATTGTGAGTAAACTTTGAATGTTTGAAAGTCTTCAAAGTACATTGTATTCTTGAGTGCTCTTGTGAAAGGCAAAACTTCAATCTCTCTACATCACTATCAATCTCTCCCTTTACATGTCCTTGCTTCATATTTTAATTGTTGTTGTATCTCCGAGGATATTTCGTATACCAAAATAAACCTTAAGGAAAGTGATTACATAGCCTCAACATCTGAGATCTTTCGGTTACCCGTCTGCAAGGATTTTATAGGTATTTCATAGATTTGTTCTAACATTTCTAGTATATGTATGTTGAGACACACCATACTCAAGCCAAAACTCATTCAAAACACTTTAAACACACCAATAGAAATTGTTGTGAAAAAATTATTTTTCTATAAAATACATGTAAAAAGTTGTTTTAAAAAATAGTTTATGCTTGTCATAATCAATTAGTTTGGGTCAATAAGTATATCTTTTTCCTTGGAAACAAGCACTGCTTGGAACTATTTGGCGAGCTCAAAATATGCTTTTGAGAATATAAGCAGAACAATAGGGGAGTGATAAAACTAGAGCTAGAATTGTTAGTGTGAGGGCAATCGGCGTTTTGAATCTTTTTAAGATTAAAATGCCCTTCTTAAAATTATATTAATAGGATTTACCAAAGATTAAAATGCCCTTCTTAAAATTACATTAATAGGATTTGCCCCCCCCCCCCCCCCCCCCCCCCCCCCCCCCCCTCCTTCTTGTTTCCTAAACAACTCAAGGGGAGGCTAGCTCTCATTGTTTTGTTTTAGCTAAAGTAAGAAAATTTATCACTTAAATACTCTGACATTTTAATATATAGAATGAGGTACCCTATGTTAGGATCGTGTTATGAAATTATGGGTTGAAGCTATCTCGCAACTAAAACAAAGTTTGAGAGTAATAGGAAATTGATACACGATATTTACGTGGAAAACCCTAAAACAAATCAAGGAAAATATTCCACGAGCAAGGATAGAAGAATTTCACTATTAAGGAGATGCAACAATCTCTCTCTAAATACAAAGAAAGCACAACAACAGCTTTCTCTCGAAATAGGAGAATACACTCAAAGGATAAGAATAAATATAAAAGAAACTAATTTTCTATTTTATACAATTATTGGGATGAAAAACGTATATGTGATTTTTGGATGATTTTGGAAACTAAGGAGGGAAGCTCAATTTATAAGAAAAAGTACTCATATTCCCTCCTATAATTTCTCCTTGAATCATGTTACATCCATTAAATATTTTTTTATGATCCATTTTCTTTTCCTCCTTTTCTTGAATTATTGACATATATTTTCTCTTTCTCCCTTCTCGCTCTCTCTCCTATCTTGCTTATTTTTGGCCAAATTCATCTAAAGGTGACTTTGCCACCATAATCTCCCACTTAAAGTCACTTTTAGTGATCTTTTAATCCTTTCAATACTTGCCAGTTTCATGCTACTTACGTTTTCAATAGGCCATAAGAGGATCTACTCTATATAAACTTGTCAGCATCAACTGGCTTTGTCATGACATTTGCTAGGTTATCTCTAGTGCGAATTTTTTGCATATCCACACTCCCTTGTTCTACTACTTCTCGAACAAAATGATGTTGAACTCCTATGTGCTTTGACCTAGAATGAAAAGCTAAATTTCTTGCAATGTACAAGGCACTCTAACTGTCACAATACACTAGAATCTTCTCTTGTTTGTGTTGATGTTCTTCCATTAACCTTTGAATCCAAATTGCTTTCTTGCATGCTTGTGTAGCAGCCATATACTCAACTTTTTTTGTAGATAAGGCCACAATAGTAAGTAGCTTGGACATCCAGCTCGCTGCTTCTCCTGTAAGTGTAAACACATAGCACGTGGCAGTTTTACACTTATCAGGATTACTTGCATAATCTGAATCAAAATATCCCCTGATAAATAACTTATGATCCTTCATAACATAATGCAGCATCTGAGGTTCCTTTGATATATCTTAGGATCCTCTTAACAACATTCCAGTGCTCTCTACTGGGATTTGCCATGAGCCAACTTGGCATACATAAGGCTTCCTACTGCTGATGCATACAGTATTTGAGACATTTCCATCCTCTCCGCTTCACTGCTAGGACACATGTTTGAGGATAATTTATAATTGACAGGACGTGTAGTAGAGATTAGCTTACAATCTTGCATGTTGAAATGCCGCAAGATTTTCTTGAGGTAGTTCTTTTGTGAAAACCAAATCTTCCTATCTTTTCTGTCTCAGTGAATTTGCATCCCTAAAATCTTGTTTACTGGTCCCAAGTCCTTCATATCGAACTCCCTAGCCAATAGTGTCTTCAATTCTTAGACTCGATCTTTGCTGGGGCCTATTACTAGCATATCATCCACATACAATAGCAACATAACAAATTCATTATCATCAAACCTTCTGTAATATGTACAGTAGTCTGCACTCAGTCTGTTGTATTCGAGGCTTATTATAAAGAAATCAAATCTCTTGTACCAACATCTTGGCGCCTACTTTAGACCGTATAGAGAATTGGTTAACTTGCAAACCAAGTTTTCTTTTCCTTTCTCTTCAAAACCTTCTAGTTGGAGCATATAAATCTATACTTCAAGTTCTCCATGAAGAAAAGCAGTTTACATCTGACTGTTCTAGATGCAAATCAAATGTAGCACACATAACCAAGACTACTCCGATAGTCGTAAGTCTAACCACTGGAGAAAATAACTCGTTAAAATCAATACCTTCTTTTTGATTGTATCCTTTAACAACTAGTCTTACACGGTATCACTGCACTTGGTCGTTGCTATCTCATTTGATCTTGTAGACCAACTTGCAAATAATAGGTTTCTATTCATGTGGAAATGGAACAAGTTCCCGGGTTTTGTTTTTGTGCAAAGCTTCAATTTCTCCCTGCATTGCTGTCGTCCATAGAGAAAAATTAGGACTATTAAAGCCTCATGAAAAGATGATGGCTCTCCATCTTCTGTTAGAAGACAATATGTATCATTGCTTGCCATAAGATAATCTGAGTGCCATAAAGGACTTCTTGTTTAACGTGTTGACCAACAAACTTCTATATCATTGGCCTCATTTGGTTCTTGTTCTTCGTGCTTTGGTGTTGCTTCATAAGAATTATCCTTTTCTGACTTATCTTCTATTTGCAGCACAGTAGTCTCTTTTAAAGTATTACATTTTCTTTCTCACTTTGTAGTTTACTTTTTGCAAATATCACGTCTCTGCTTATTATAATCTTGCAGGCAATGGGATCCCGCATACGATACCCCTTTACACCGTCAGCAGAGCCGGAGAATATAAATTTTCTAGACTTCGGGTCCAACTTTGTTCTTTCTTGGGAATTATACATCACATATGCAGAACACCCAAACACACGTAGAGAAGAATAATATGTTGGCTTACCAGTCCACATCTCCATTGGTGTTTTCAAACCAATTGTCATTGACGATGACTGATTTGTTACATAGCAAGCGGTTTTGATTACTTCTTCCCAGAATGACTTGGCTAGGTCTACAGTCCTTAACATTGCTCTGTTTCTTTTTAAGAGAGTTCTTATTACAAACCGAGAATCTGAGGCCAGAATTCAAATTGAAGAATCAGGCGGAAAAATGCAGTTGGCGGCAAAGTCTGTTGGCTGTTGTTTTGTGTTCAGATGCTGCTGCTGCTGCTAACCGTACTTTGCTGCTGTTGCTGTCATTTTTGGCGCCAATTATCATAATTGAAATATTAGTTAGTAGTTCTAGATTGTTCCTAAGAGTGTCTAGGTTCATTGTTCAGTTCTTACATTAGATTGTTATAAATAAGTGTGAATGTTTGTTCATTGGAGGGAATTCAATCAATGACAAATCTGAAACATTATCTCAATTGAGATTAAACTTCTCTCTCTCATCTCATTAGCTCTATTTCTCATCTAATTTCCCTTCTTTCTCTCATCTAACTCTAAACTCTTCTTTCTCATCTAAATTCTATATTCTTTCTCATCCCATACTCTCAACTCTATCCCAAATTATATTAGTTTACGTTCGTGGTTCAAGCCCGAGCGTAACAATTGGTATCAGAGCCTCGATCCGATCGAGTGCGCAATCAACAATTTATAAAAAAAAAAATTTAGAAGATCGTTCGGTGGAGATCCAATGCTGAATTTGAAGAATCCAGTGAACAAGTGCAGCAGAATTAAAAAAAAAAATCAGATTGCAGTATATTTTTGTTATAAAAAATCAGAACAGCCATAAGACGATTCACTCAAGATCAATTCAGATTTTGATCCTGAACATTTTGGAAAATTGTAGATCACATTTGAAGGTTGTATTCAATTCAACAGTGTTCGAATTCAAAGCAAGCAAATCAGAAGCCAATCACGCATTGCCAGATTTAAGTGAAACATTACAATCTCAATCAACCGAACAGCTTCTGATGCACAAATTCTGATCTGAACAAGTCAGTTTGGCTCAATTTTTGGCAGCAATCGATCCGATCAACATTAGTTAGTATCGGTTGTGAAGTCAAGAATGGACTCCAATGCGTTGGTGCCTTCCGGTGGTGTTCTTACACGAGCTGTGGTTGCCCGAGCAGTAACATATGCAGAGGTGGCAGGTGCATCAATTAATAACCGAGATCCGGAGCTTAATGACAAGGTTGAGCTGTTGAGTACTAAGTTCGATTAGTTCAATCAGCAAATGACCGTGATCAAGCAACAAAATGATAGTATTCAGCAAATGTTGAGATTGTTCTTGGAAAGAGACGCAAGTAAGGAGGATCGGTTGCAACAAATTGAAGAGAAAATGGCTGATCGAATGAATAAACAAGCAAAGAATGTTGATGAGAATAATGAAGATCAATTAAGTCGGCAAAAGCAACAAGTTGAGGAAATGATTGACGATCAAATTAATCAACAATCAAAGGAGTTTGATGAAAAAATTCAAGATCGAGTGGATGATCGTTTTGCTGTGCTGCAGAATCTGGTGCAAAAACATAATGTAGATGCAGGAGTTGATGGCCTGTTGCTTGCAAGTTGACCTCAAGTTCATCTACAACCATCTCAAGTTAGACTTCACAATCATGTTCCTGAAATTGAAAGAACTGTCAGTCCATATGAACGATCCTCTGATCAAGAGCAAATTCGATGCATCGGGCTGAGTAGTGTTCATACAGGACATCAACATCATCTCCCTGCTCCAATACTCCCACAACCTATTTGTTGGAATGCAGAGTACTTGGCGAGGCCACCAAATCAGGTTCCAGTAGCTGAATTGCACTTTCGGCATGCCGATCGCCAAGTTCGGCATGATATATTTCCTTTGTTGAGTGCAATTTTGGTTAACAAGGTCTGTATCAGGAAGCTACGCTATTGGGAGGATATTTGTGAGCTGTTCACCAAGCTATACCGCAACAAGAAGTTATCATTAGCTCCATTACATAGTCCAGCTTGAAGTTCATCACCATCAACTTCAATTTCTACCTCTGCATCAAGAAGTGATTTCAAGTCTCATTCTCTTTCATTCTTGAGGACAAAAATATTTTCAAGGGGAAGGGAATGTTACAAACCGAGAATCCGAGGCTAGAATTCAAATTGATGAATCAGGCGGGAAAATGCTGTTGGCGGCAAAGTCTGTTGGCTGTTGTTTTGTGTTCAGATGCTTCTGCTGCTGCTGACCGTGCTTTGCTGCTGTTGCTGTCATTTTTGGTGCCAATTATCATAATTGAAATATTAGTTGGTAGTTCTAGATTGTTCCTAAGAGTGTCTGGGTTCATTGTTCAGTTCTTACATTAGATTGTAATAAATAAGTGTGAATGTTTGTTCATTGGAGGGAATTCAATCAATGACAAATCTGATATATTATCTCAATTGAGATTAAACTTCTCTCTCGCATCTCATACTCTCTATTTCTCATCTAATTTTCCTTCTTTCTCTCATCTAACTCTAAACTCTTCTTTCTCATCTAAATTCTATATTCTTTCTCATCTCATACTCTCAACTCTATCCCAAATTATATTAGGTTACGTTCGTGGATCAAGCCCGAGCATAACAATTGGTATCAGAGCCTCGATCCGATCGAGTGCGCAATCAACAATTTAAAAAAAAAAAATTCAGAAGATCGTTCGGTGGAGATCCCGTGCTGAATTTGAAGAATCCAGCGAACAAGTGCAGCAGAATTAAAAAAAAAAAAATCAAATTGCAGCATATTTTTGTTATAAAAAATCAGAACAGCCATAAGACGATTCAATCAAGATCGATTCAAATTTTGGTCTTGAACATTTTGGAAAATTGTAGGTCACATTTGAAGGTTGTATTCAATTCAGCAGTGTTCGAATTCAAAGCAAGCAAATCAGAAGCCAGTCATGCATTGCCAGATTTAAGTGAAACATTGCAATCTCAATCAACCAAACAGCTTCCGATGCAAAAATTCGGATCTGAACAAGTCAGGTTGGCTCAATTTTCGGCAGCAATCGATCCGATCAACATTAGTTAGTATCGGTTGTGAAGTCAAGAATGGACTCCAATGCGTTGGTGCCTTCCGGTGGTGTTCTTACACGAGCTGCGGCTGCCCGAGCAGCAACATATGCAGAGGTGGCAGGTGCATCAATTAATAACCGAGATCCGGAGCCTAATGACAAGGTTGAGCTGTTGAGTACTAAGTTCGATCAGTTCAATTAGCAAATGACAGTGATCAGGCATCAAAATGATAGTATTCAGCAAATGCTAAAGTTGTTCTAGGAAAGAGACGCAAGTAAGGAGGATCGGTTGCAACAAATTGAAGAGAAAATGGCTGATCGAATGAATCAACAAGCAAAGAATGTTGATGAGAATAACGAAGATCAATTAAGTCAGCAAAAGCAACCAGTTGAGGAAAAGATTGACGATCAAATTAATAAACAATCAAAGGAGTTTGATGAAAAAATTCAAGATCGAGTGGATGATCGTTTTGCTGTGCTGCAGAATCTGGTGCAAAAACATAATGTAGATGCAGGAGTTGATGGCCTGTTGCTTGCAAGTCGACCTCAAGTTCATCTACAACCATCTCAAGTTAGACTTCACAATCATGTTCCTGAAATTGAAAGAACTGTCAGTCCATATGAACGATCCTCTGATCAAGAGCAAATTCGATGCATCGGGCTGAGTAGTGTTCATACAGGACATCAACATCATCTCCCTGCTCCAATACTCCCACAACCTATTTGTTTGAATGCAGAGTACTTGGCGAGGCCACCAAATTAGGTTCCAGTAGCTGAATTGCACTTTCGGCATGCCGGTCGCCAAGTTCGGCATGATATATTTCCTTTTTTGAGTGGAATTTTGGTTAACAAGGTCTGTATCAGGAAGCTACGCTATTGGGAGGATATTTGTGAGCTGTTCACCAAGCTATACCACAACAAGAAGTTATCATTAGCTCCATTACATAGTCCAGCTTGAAGTTCATCACCATCAACTTCAATTTCTACCTCTACATCAAGAAGTGATTTCAAGTCTCATTCTCTTTCATTCTTGAGGACAAAAATGTTTTCAAGGGGAAGGGAATGTTACAAACCGAGAATCCGAGGCTAGAATTCAAATTGATGAATCAGGCGGGAAAATGCAGTTGGCGGCAAAGTCTGTTGGCTGTTGTTTTGTGTTCAGATGCTTCTGCTGCTGCTGACCGTGCTTTACTGCTGTTGCTGTCATTTTTGGCGCCAATTATCGTAATTGAAATATTAATTAGTAGTTCTAGATTGTTCCTAAGAGTGTCTAGGTTCATTGTTTAGTTCTTACATTAGATTGTTATAAATAAGTGTGAATGTTTGTTCATTGGAGGGAATTCAATCAATGACAAATCTGAAACATTATCTCAATTGAGATTAAACTTCTCTCTCTCATCTCATTCTCTCTATTTCTCATCTAATTTCCCTTCTTTCTCTCATCTAACTCTAAACTCTTCTTTCTCATCTAAATTCTATATTCTTTCTCATCCCATACTCTCAACTCTATCCCAAATTATATTAGTTTACGTTCGTGGTTCAAGCCCGAGCGTAACAGTTCTGTTCATTCCCTCTGCTACACCATTTTGCTGAGGTGTATGTACAACAGTAAATTGTCTTTGAATACCCTCTTAGATGCAAAATGTGATAAAATTACCATCTGTATATTCTCCTCCATTATCTGTCCTTAAATACTTTATATTTTTCCCAGATTCAAGTTCCACCCGCACTTTGAAGTCTTTAAATTTTGGAAACACATATGACTTCTTCTTGATTGGATACACCCACAATCTCCTAGAGTAGTCATCAATGAATGATACAAAATACTTTTCTCCTCCTTCGGATATAACCAGTGAACTCCCATATATCAGAATGAATCAAGTGTAGAATGTGTTTACTTCTAGCAATAGATCAACCAAACTTTAATCTATGCTGTTTAGTAACACAATGCTCATAAAAAGGTAAGTTTACTAATTTGAGCCCTGGAAGGAGATTACGTTTTGAAAGAATCTTTAAACCTCGTTCCTACATGTGGCCCAATTTGTAATGCCATATTATTGTTGATTCTTCTTGGTTGGCTGGTGCAACAGATGCGTCCGCCACCTCCAACATATCTCCCAATAATATGTATAGATTTGCTGCGACCTTTTCTGCTTTCATCACCACAAGTGCTCCTTCTATGACCTTCATGATCCCATTTTCAAACTAAGTCTTACAACCAAGTTCATCTAAGTCCTTCACGTGTTGTACCCCTTGAATTGTGCGAAGCTTACCATCATACATTTGAACTTGACAGTACCAATACCAACGATTTTTAAGGCATGATCATTACCCATGAACACAGAGCCTCTAGACGTAGGTTCGTATGTGTGAAACAAATTTCTCCGGGTGGTCATATGCCATGTTGCTCTTGAATCCATTATCCAAAAATCAGTGAGTTGCTTTCCGTCTTCAGAACCGCTTGCTACTTTGCTGTATAGGATTTCTCCATCATCTGAGGTACTAGCAACACATCCTTGAGAAGTTGTTGCTTCAGGAGTTTTCTCTCCATTCTTCTTGTTATGCCAACATTCCTTTTTGACGTGCCCTCTCTTACCACAATTGTAGCATTTGACATTTTCCTTGCTTCTTGACTTTGATCTGCTATTGTATTGACTCCCCCTAGAGCCACGTTCCGTTGACCTTCCCCTCATCATCGATAGTGCCTCTACTTGCTTTGGGCTTTCCGATCTATCTTCCTTGTTCTTGCGCCTAAATTCCTCTTCCAAAACAACGGCTACAAGATCATTCAAGATTAGGTCTATGATTACACTATTTGTGATGTTGATGATGAGTTGATCCTATGAATCGGGTAGACTTTGTAGTAAGAGCTCTGCACGTTTAGGTCCCACTATTGTGCAGCCCAATGTTGTAAGTTGAGAAAATAGTGCATTCAAGTTGTCAATGTGATCCATCACCGAGGTGGATTCACTATTCAAAGAGTGCGGAGTCTCCTCTTTAAGAAGATCTTATTGTGAAGTGAGTTGACCTCGTACAATTTGGTCAATGAATCCCAGATTTCTTTTGCTGATTTCTTCTTTGCAATGCTCGACAATACTAAATCTGCCAGCGCTAGATGCAAGTTGGCAACAACATTGTCGTCCATCTCCTTCCACTTGGCATCAGTTATCTCCATTTGTTTGTCTCCAATTGCTGCTAAGCAATTTTCTACCTCAAAATTGCCTTCATCTTTAGTTTCCACAATGAGAAATTATTCCCATCAAACTTCTTAATTTTGAACTTTGCTGCCATTGGAGTTATGATCATTGCTTCTTTACCCGAACCAGATTTTATTATTATAATTTTTTATTGTAAAATGCTAATATAACGCATTGTTTCATTAATATACACATATCTTCCATCATAATTCACTAATTTTTTCCATAACTGGTTGGATCTTCATTGAAAAAATTGATATAGCTCATATATATTATTGGAATCAGGTACTGTATTAAAGTTTTATGGTGGAAAAAGTTTGAATTTTCACAAAAAGTCACCAAATTCTCATATAGGGTATCTAAGTGATAAAATTTTGAAACCTCAGGGTACCTTATTACATGTATATTAAAATATTAGGGTACGTAAATGATAAATGACTCCCTAAATATAAGAAAACCCTAAACCAAGTAAGGAAAAACCACGGGCAATGATAGAAAGATTTCACTATTAAGGAGATGTTACAACCTCTCTCTAAATATAAAAAAAACACAACAACAGCTTTCTCTCGAAATAGGAGGATGCACTCAAAGGAGAAGAATAAATATAAGAGAAACTAATTTTCTATTTTATACGAATATATTGGGATGAAAAACTTATGTGTGATTTTTGGATATTTTTTAAACTAGTGAAGGCCTCTCTTCATGGTAGCTCCCTAAAGGGGGAAGGCTACGTGCATCCACCCCCCTAGACCCTGCGTATGTAGGAGCCCTTGTGGCACTGGGATTGTTGTTGTTGTTGTTGTTGTTGTTTTTAAACTAATGAGAGAATCTCAATTTATAAGAAAAAATTACTCATATTCCCTCTTGTAATTTCTCCTTGAATTATGTTACGTCCATTAAATATTTTTTTTATGATCCACTTTTTTTTCCTCCTTTTTTTGAATTATTGACATATATTCTCCCCCTCCCTGTCTTGCCTATTTTTGGCAAAAGCCGCCTATAGCTGACCTTGCCACCACACACCCTAAGATTTAAACATTTATCACTCAAGTCGCATAAAATTTGAAATTTTATCGATTATGTACCATTTTTCAAAATTAGATAGAGTTATATTAAAAATTGCTTACATTTTATATATTATAGCAACATATGTGTCATTTATCATAATATTATAATTTTTTATTGTAAAATGCTAATATAATGAATTATTTCATTAATATACACATATCTTCTATCATAGTTCACTAATTTTTTTTGTAATTGGTTGGATTTTCTTTTAAACAATTGATATATTATTGGAATCAGGTACTGTATTAACGTTTTATGGTGAAAAAAGTTTGAATTTTCACAAAAAAGTCACCAAATTCTTACATAGGGTACCTAAATGATAAAAGTTTGAAACCTCAGAGTAGCTCATTATATATATATTAAAATATCAGGGTACATAAATGATAAATGGCTAAACCTTAGGGTAACTAAGTGATACTTTCCCTTAAAATAATACTAGTTGTACCCTGTGTAACGCATGGAGGATGTTTACATTTTATATAAATTAATACACTATGAGATTTTCTTTTGGAAGAACATTTTTTTGGGAGTAGAATATTGTTAGAATCTTTTTCTATGTTGATTTTTTAATGAGTCTTCTTTTCAATGAAACTTGTAATAATTCGTCCTCTTAATTTTTTGTCATTTGTTTCTAATAAATGGTTTTCTAATAGATAGAGACAATCATGTGTGCAACATAAAAAAATAGTTTATAACCACAGGCCCTAAAACTCTTCCTTAATGAAATGGATGAAAAAGCACGTCCATTTTGTAATGAATAATGTTAAATTTATTCAATTTTATTAATAAATTTACATGTCCTATAATATAATAAGAAAATTAGTAAAGTATAAAGATAATATTAGAATTAATAATTATTTTATAAATAAATATTTTGTATATGTTATAATATATTATTGGGCCTAATGTAATTATGTTATTTTTAAGTAATATCATAATAATGAAAAATTATACATAAATAATGTAAATAACTAAATAAAACATATTTTAAATAATAATTAATTATAATAAAGCATCATCCATAGACAAATGATGCATTTCATATATGTTTTATTGTCAAAAGGATAAAGTGACTAGCATAAGGAATAAATCATTGAAAACAACAACAAACTATATAATTATGTAAGAATCAATGCAATAATAACCGAAATAGAGAATGTGTACTAAGAAAAAACATATCGAGATGTGTAAAGTGTTGATTTTTCCATTTATATCAATGTCTCAATGCAAAAGGCTCAATAGCAACCCCAATGAACAGCATACTCATCCAAGAATCATGTTCAATTAAGGATGACAGAACAATGTTCAACTTTTGTTGACTAAAAACTAAATCACAACTATCCAATACAACAAAAAAAGATATTAATACAGCAATTTTAAAAGTAAGATTGTAGCAAAACTTTTGATCAATAATTGTTTAAAATGGAAGAAAGTAGGTGATAACTACCATCACCACTTTCTTAGGAGAAGAAAACCATAGATTTTCCACTTTGACAGTTTAAGAAGATTATTTTTTTTATTTTTTTAATATTTTAAGAATATATGTGAATCTCTACAAAATTAGGACTAAGATTGTAGATGTTTTTGAGCTTTGGTAAAAAAAAAAAAAAACTTTTAAATAATAGATAAGAACATAGATTTGAAGGGAGAAATTGAAGGGGAGTGTATCTGATGAAGATTAAAAGGAATGCATGAAACTTGAACTCCCTTGCGACATTCAAAGATTACTCTTGAAATATTTAACTTTATGAAATACTAATCTTAAAGTTCCAAAATATGAAGAAATAGCAATAATTTAGGACTTATCAAAAAGCAATAATTTAGGAACATTGGAGTGACTTGTACTTGATTTTGGGTAACTAATTTTTCCTACTATCTCCATGACCCAAAAAAAAGGACATGTGGTAACTTCTCTTTTTCATTTTATCTTTTTCCTTGTATTTTGTACAATTTGAAACAATTGTTTAAGAATGCAAGAATCAAGGAGGAAGAGACTTTTAGGAGAGAAAGAACTCCTACTTAATAAATGTATAGATAGATAGATTATAAAATAAATATACATATAAATAAATTATAAATATATTACTTTATGTTCTAAGGAAATTATAATTTAGGTATCCTGAAGTTTGAACATTTACCATCTATGTACCCTAATATTTTAATATATAATAATAGGGTACCGTAAATTTTTAATATTTTATTGCCTAGGTACTCTAAAGTTATATAATTTTATTATACAAATACCTTTTTGTCCAAATTCAATAGATTTTCGCTAAAAAGTGCTTAAATTGAAAAATAAAATTTGATAATATATAAGTATTTTTATTAGAATTTGATGATTGTTTTTCCCCAAAAATACAAAAACGACACATGGTTGTAGCAATATTTAAGTAATTGCAACAACATTCAATGAATATTTGATCACAATTTGCTAAATTTTTGATAAAATATTGACATGACCTATATATATATATATATATACATTATTGAGATCATGTATTATATTGGTATTTTTTGCATAAAAATTGATCAAATTCTTATAAAATGCATCAAATTCTAATAAATAATACGTAGCAGATAAAATATTCAATCATCAAACTAACTCAGTATATATTCAAATATCAGGATATGTAAGTGATAAATGATCAAACCTCATGTGCCTAAGTGATAATTTCCATATTTTCTGATATACATATATATACAACATATTACCAATATTACTAAAATAATTATTTAATATTATTTTAATATTTAATATTTCATTAACAACTAATTTATATTTTAAAACTAAAATATTGGTATTGTTGTTAGAAAATGCTTCAATTTTTTGTTCGCTTTGTATGAATTGAGCACCAAGTAATTTTTTGATTAGGCACCAAGTATTTTTGGATTGGCGCCAAGTAAATTTTTTAGAGTGGTGCCCAAGTTTTTTTTTTTTAAGTAATGCCCAAGTAAATTTTCTGGAGTGGTGCCCAAGGAATGACTCTAATGTTTTGCCTATAAATTGTGAAGGTTCCTTGGTTGAAATATCTTCTCCGCTCTCTTCTCTTCACATCATAACTTATTACTGAGCAAGTTGGGGCGTGCTCCAACCCATCTCCCCGGAGTACACTGCTGAGGCGGGTGCCATGTTAACCCCGAGGGTCGAAGTGCCATTCATCCCATTGTACCTCTGTGGGGGCATAAATGACTGAGGGCAGTGGATTCTCCACGGCGCGACAAATTCTCCAGTCAATTCTCTCCCTATTGTTGGTTTGTTTAAAGTCGTTTCTTTCATTAGCTTTTTGTAATCTTTGAGAACAAATTGATTGTAATACTTTGTAATCCTTCATAACAAGTTGATTGTAATAAGAGTTATATTTTGACTAGTCATTTACCCTATTTTTCCAACAATCTAAGTCGTTTATTATCATGAGTAATTACAATATGACTCAAGTAGGATTGCTTATTCCTGATATGTCTAAAACTAAGCGCTTGGATGGGAAGAACTACAAGATGTGAGCTGATAAGATGGAGTTCTTCCTAGGCCAAACAAAGGTTCATTATACTTTATTTAATGATAGAGCCTCACCGAGGTCCAATAAAGATTTCGAGAAAGATAACCGTACTTGTAGGGGAATGCTTCTCCACTACATGACACCGCCTTTTTATCAAATTTATAGTAATATAAAAAAACACCAAGGAAATATGGGAAGCACTTCAAAATAAGTACGGTTCAAATGATAGTGGTGCTAAGAAATACGTTTGTAGTAAGTGGTTATCCTTTGATATGGTTGATGAAAAACCTATTCTTGACCAAATTCATGACTATGAGACCTTGTGCACTAACATACTTAATGACGGAATGAAAATTTGTGAGACTTTCTAAGCTAACTATTTGATTGAAAAATTGCCTCCCTCTTAGGATAGTTACAAGGCCTCATTAAAACATAAGAAACAGGACATGGCACTGCAGGAACTAATCTACCACATTAATTTGGAAGATCAGAATTGAAAACAAGCCAATGGGAAGTCTTATTAGCTAATCTTGTTGAATCAAGAGATACAGGAAAGAAAGGAAAATTCAAGAAACCTTGGACCAAGGGTAGATCCAATGCTGGAGAAGAAGGCTCCAGCAACAAGCAAATCCAATCTCGAGGGAAGAGGACGAGGCCAATGGACAATGCGGATAATGGCCAAAAGAGGAACAAAGGAACATGCTGGACTTACGGCAAAACTAGCCATACCTCGAGGAACAACAGGAAAGGATTCAGACCTAAAATGCACATAGAACACAGGCCCCAGGCTAATCTCACTGAGGAAGGAGATGTGTTGTTGCCATGATCTTTAAGGTGAATATGGTTAGGAACATGGACTGGTGCCACGAGGCAAATCTGCACTAATAAGGACCTATTTCTTGAATGTTAGATAGCCATTGATGAGGAGAATGTATTCATGGGCAATTCCAATTCGGTCTCTATCTACGACAAGGGAAAGGTCCTCCTTAAACTCAAATCTCTATGTTTGCAAAAGGTGCTGCATGTTCCTGATGTGCGTAGGAATCTAGTCTTTGGTGCATTGTTAAATAAAGCAGGCTTTAAATTAACATTTGAATCTGGCAAGTTAATCCGTACTAAGAATACAAAGTTTGTAGGAAAAGGCTTTTGTAATGGTGGTCTATTTTTACTTGATTTGATGAATGAGAATGCATCTACTTCTGTCTTTAGACTTGTGGCATGCTAAGCTTGGACATGTAAATTATAACTAGGTTCAACAACAACAACAACATACCCAGTCCCTCAATGGCTCCCGCTTGCCCGGGGTCTGGGAGGGGCAGTATGTACGCAGCCTTACCTCATCAGGGTGAGACCCTGACGAGAGACTGTTTCCGAGGACCCCAACCTGGCGTATATTATAACTAGGTTAAGAAACTTAAACAAATGAGTTTGATTTCTAATTGTGAATTAACCAAAACCAAACAGATGTGAAATATGTGTTGAGGCCAAACGTCCAAAGAAATCATTTAACAAATCAGTTGAAAGGATTTCGGGCCTGCTTGAGTTAGTACATTCTAACATAGGTGACTTTAAGAGCACCATGAGCAGGGGTGGTAAGAGATATTACATCACATTTGTAGATGACCGCTCGAGATTCACTAAGTTGTATCTCCTGAGAACAAATGACGGGGCTGAGAAAATGTTTCTGAAACATAAAGCTGAGGTTAAAAACCAGCTAGACCGTATGATCAAGAGGATTAGGTCTAATAGAGGAGGTGAGTATGATACCACATTCCTCAAGAAACATTTTGCAAAACTTGGCATAATTCATGAAGCCTCAGCCCCTTACACACCTTAACAAAATGGGATAGCTGAAAGGAAAAATAGGCCCCTTAAGGACATGATGAACGCTATGCTAATTAGCTCAGGCCTACCTTCGAGCTTGTGGGGGGAGGCTATGTTATCTGCCTGTCATGTGCTAAATAAGGTTCCACATAAAAAGTTAGATAAGACCCCTTATGAATTACGGAAGGGCTACCCACTTAACCTGAAATACCCTAAAGTGTGGGGGTGTCTAGCTAAAGTAGGAATTCCCGAGTTTAAAAGAAGCAAAATTAGTCCTAAAACTGTAGATGCTATCTTTGTTGGTTATACCATGAACAGCGTTGTATATAGATTCATGCTTTTAAATGACTCAAGCTCCAGGCTTGGTAAGATTATGGAATCTCGAGATGCTGAATTCTTCGAGAATAAATTTCCCATGAAAGAATCTATGCATTCCTCATTACCTAATTTTATTCCTGTTGCATCTACTTCATCATCTAGTCATGCGCCCCTTGAGCTCGAGACTTAAGAACTTAGAAGAAGTAAGAGGGCTCGAGCTGAAACAAGTTTGGGACCAAATTTCATAACTGCATTCTTGTCTGAATGTCATGAATTTGATGAACATGTTGTGAGTGCATTCATGCTAGAAGAAGATCCCAAAACATATGATGAGGCCATGGGAACCATAGATGCTCCTTTCTGGAGAGAAGCCATAAGTAATGAACTCAACTCTATAACGAGTAATAAGACTTGCGTATTAGTGGACCTTCCTAGAGGATGCAAACCCATAGGGTGTAAGTGGGTGTTTAGAAAGAAATTGAGGACTGATGGGTCCATAGAGAAGTTTAAGGCCAGGCTAGTGGCTAAAAGGTACACCCAGAAACAAGGAATAGATTTCTTTGACACTTATTCACCCGTAACTAAGACTGCCACTGTAAGAGCCCTGATAGCTCTAGCGTTCATACATAACCATGTAGTACACCAAATAGAAGTCAAAACCACCTTTTTGAATGACGACCTTGAGGAAGAAATTTATATAGAACAACCCAAGGGGTTTGAGGTGCTTGGTAGGGAGCACAAAGTATGTAAACTTATAAAGTCTTTGTATGGACTTAAACAAGCTCCCAAATAATGGCTTCAAAAATTTAACACTACCTGGTCACGCATGGTTTTGTAGTAAACAGTGGTGATGCATGTGTGTATTCAAAGCATGTTGATAATGATCGTGTGATTATCTGTTTATATGTTGATGACATGCTTATCTTCGGAACGAGTGTGAAAATTGTGAATGATATTAAGTCTTTCTTTAGCACATGTTTTGACATACAAGACCTAGGTGAGGCCGATGTGATACTTGGGGTTAAAATAACTAGAACACCTAAAGGTTTGACCTTGAGTCAATCCCATTACGTGGAGAAAATATTGAGAAAGTTTGGTCACTTTTATGACATACTAGCTAAAACTCCATACGACCCTAGTGTCCATTTAAAAAGAAGCACAGGAGATAGCGTATCATAGGCTGAGTATGCTAAGATAATTGGTAGCGTAATGTTCTTAATGAACTACACTCATCCTGATATGGCCTATACTGTTAGAAGACTTAGCCGTTATGTTATGATCGGGATCGATTCCCAACCATAAGCTAAGTAAAATCGAGGATAGATTGAGAATTTGAGATGAGAAAGAAGGGAAATTTTATAAGAAATAGAGAATTTAGAGTTAAGATGAGATAAGAAGGGAAAGGAGATGAGAAATAGAGAGAGTTAGGTGAGAGAGAGAATATTGATCTCAAATTGAGACTTGTGTTTGATATTTTCATTGATTGAATTGATTACAGCTAAATGCACTACTTATAGCAATTAGGACTAACTAATACATTGCATCAAGACAAATGGCTAACTAACTAACTAAAATATCTAACTAACATACATTTAATTCTTATTGTTGGTGCCAAAATAGAACAAATGTAACAGCAGCCAAGTAGTAACTTGTAGCAGCTAGGCAACGTAACAGACCAGCAGCACCAACTGTAGTAATAGCAGCAGCAGAATAATTTGCAGGACATCAGCAGCCGCAATTCAACTAATAGATTTTTAGTCTCCTTAACAGTTTTTCCCGCCTTGCCAATTTAAGTCCATGCCTCGGAATCTCGGTTTATAATATTCCCTTCCCCTTGAAAACATTCTTGTCCTCAAGAAGGGTAGAGAGTTGAGACTTAAAAATCACGTACTGATGTAAGGTAGGAAATTGAGTTGATGGTGATGAACTTCAAGCTAGAATTACAACTGAGAGCAGTTCTAAAGCAACTTAGCCTTGAGTTCAGCAGGAAGTCTACCAACAACATGTCAATTCAACCAATTCCAACACAGATAGTCCCACAGATGAGCTGCTTCTGATCCTTGCTAAGATGTTTTGCATCTGATTTGGAGTAAACCTCAGGTAGTCTATTCAGATCAAACCAAATCAGCCTGTCACCCCCCTTGCAATGCCAAAATTTCAGATCAGCCTTGAACATCTTCACTTCGATCTCTGATATATGCATCCTTTCCCTGCTGAATTGCTGCACAATTTCATCAACTTGTAATTATCTAGATCTCAAACTAGGCACCAGATCAAGTACATTTTTTCAGCTCAATTGATGTCCTAAAAACCAAGCTTTGTTTGTTGTGAACTTTGAAACGCACTCTCGCAGCTCGAGTGCATCTTTTCAGCATAAAATTGACTCCTCTCAGCTTCATTTGGTCTTGAAAAGCTTCTCCCGGGTCGGGAGGCAACCTATCACAAGCACTTGCATGTGGATGAGTCGCAATTTCCTTCAACTAAAGACATAGTTCATCCCGAACTTGCCGATCGGCATGCCGATAGTGCATTTCAGCCACTACACCTGCGTAATCATACAAGGAACCTTGAAAAGCCACCAAGATGATGTCGTTTTGGTCCTGAGTTAATGCTCCAACTCGCCCAAAAGCGAACTTATGCACACTCTGATTTATTTTTGATGATACTGCAGCAGAAACATTTGGCTTCTCAACAGATAGACATTCCTCAGCAGTGAAAATGTTTTGATTCTGCATATAACCTTACCAAAGAGTAACACTTAATGGACGTGGAGAAGCATTCAGTGATATTTTAGCAACAACTTCAGTTTTTTTAGTTGGAATCACAGGTTCAGCTGCAACCAACCCCTGCCTATCAACAAGCCCATTCGGAACTGGTCCAACAACATTTACCTTAGGAAGAGCAGCACCTTGAGTTATCTTTTGTTGATCATCAGACCTCATAGGCTGCAACATATCCCTATGCTTCAACTTTTTTTTTGTAATCTTCTTTGCTTCCCTAAAATCTTTCAAAGCATCGTTAAGATGATTCCTCTTCACTTTACTCTTTGTACTCTTTAACATTCCAATTACATGAAAATCATATTCCCATTTCGGATATATGTCATATTGTACCTCAACATCGTCAAGAGACTCTAACTCTAGCAAAGAGTCTTCATAAGGATCGTCTTGTTCAAACTCAAGTTCTTCAAGCTTGTTTTCATCAATTTCGGCATTGTCGTGGTCGAATTCGTCTCCAACAGCCACAGGTTCCACTTTCTTTCTTTGCTCAACATTGAACTTTGGTTGTCTAACACTATCCGCTAGCTCCAGAAACTCATTTGCATCAAGAACACTAGCATAATCACAACTGATGTTAACAACCGGTTGAGCTGAATGTTGCCGTTTCTCCATTAGCTGCATACATTCTTGTCTCCATTCTTGAAATACTTGTCTCCATTCTTGTATCCATTCTTCACGTGCTTGAATCTATTCTTGTCTTTGCTTTATTAAATTCTCCAACTGCTCATTCAAATCAGCCATATAGAGAATGAAGAACAACTTCAATCTTGAACCAGCTCAGTTCGCAGAATACAAGTTGAAAAATCGCAGAAATGTAAAACTTGTTTCGCAACTCTTCAACAATTGATTGTTTTACGAAGTTGTACTCCTTTGTTCGCACAACCAATCAACTGCTATTGGTTCGACAATCGTCACTGATTACAAACCCTAGCTTGCAGATTTCGTGCACAAAGTATTCGACAAACCCTAACTTCGAACAAACCCTAGCCGTGATTCTTTCTTGAGTATTCAGACTTACAGTTCTGAATTAACTCGATTTAAGATTGCAGTCAAGTTCTTAACACAATATTCAAACAACCTTAACGAACGAAGTGGGATTTCAACACTTTCGCTCCTCCTGTTCACTGTCAGAATTTCGCCTCCGCTGACAGAGTTATGCCTGCCTCAGTTTCTGAATTTTAGCATCTGAATCACCTCAATGCCACTAGTTTTGAATCTTTTGATGATGATCAGGCATAATGTGAATCAAATAACTCACTTTTAACCTCCTCTTCAACCGATTAGATGAGTGATTGATCAAGAACAATTAAGCTCAACTTCAACACTAATGCTTTGCTCAGCACTCAACTTCAGCAGCTGAAATTTGATCGATTCAACTGAATTCCCTAAGAATCAACTTTAGTGCTGAATGTAATCAACAAATACTTATCAATTATACTTTCCTCAATGTAATTCAATCGATTTTTTCCAACCGAAAGCAATCTCCCAGGCTGATGCAGAAACTGATGCAATACGTGCCAAAACTACTTCGAAATTTCATATTTGAATTCTGATCCAAATCTGACTTAATGCAATATCAAACCTTCTTTTGTTGATTAATTGCAATGCAATTAATCATATTTTATAATTTTTTTTTTTCAGATATGAGCTTGAATCGGAAGCCAAATCAAGGCTCTGATACCAATTGTTATGTTCGGGATCGATTCCCAACCATAAGCCAAGTAAAATCGAGGATAGATTGAGAATTTGAGATGAGAAAGAAGGGAAATTAGATGAGAAATGGAGAATTTAGAGTTAAGATGAGATAAGAAGGGAAAGGAGATGAGAAATAGAGAGACTTAGGTGAGAGAGAGAATATTGATCTCAAATTGAGACTTGTGTTTGATATTTTCATTGATTGAATTGATTACTGCTGAATGCACTACTTATAGCAATTAGGACTAACTAATACATTGCATCAGACAAATGGCCAACTAACTAACTAAAATATCTAACTAACTAACATTAATTCTTATTGTTGGCGCCAAAACAGAACAAATGTAACAGCAGCCAAGTAGTAACTTGCAGCAACTAGGCAACGTAACAGACCAGCAGCACCAACTATAGTAATAGCAGCAGCAGAATAATTTGCAGGACATCAGTAGCAGCAATTCAACTAACAGATTTTTAATCTCTTTAACAGTTTTTCCCGCCTTGCCAATTTAAGTCCATGCCTCGGAATCTCGGTTTATAACACGTTACACCCATAACCCTAGTGATGAGCACTAGAGTGCATTGAAAAGACTGTTAAGGTATCTTAAGGGTATTGTGAACTGGGGTTTACACTATAAAAGATTCCATGCTGTGTTAGAGGGATATTGTGATGCTAATTGGGTGTCTAATTTTGATGAAATTCATTCTACCAGTGGCTATGTATCTTTGCTTGCTAATTGCGCTATTTTCATGGAAATCATCTCAACAAATATGTATTGCTGAATAGACCATAGAGTCGGAATTTATTGGGCTTGAGATGGCAGGTTTGGAAGCTGAATGGCTGAGGAGCGTCCTAGGAAACATTCCATTGTGGGGGAAACCCGTATCTTCAGTGTCTGTGCACTGCGACTCAGGAGCTGCCATTAGAGCTGCTCAAAGTGAGGTATATAATGGCAAGCAGTGGCATATTCACCTCAGGCATGGTGCCGTGAGAAATTTGATCATGAATAATGTGATCGCACTCGAATTTGTAAGGAGTGAGAAAAATCTAGTAGATCCTCTAACAAAAGGCCTTGCAAGGAAATTGATAAATGAAACAGCAGAGAGAATGGGTCTAAAGCCCTTAAGTTTGTCTTAATCATGGCGGATACCCGTCTCGGGAGTTACTCTCGATGTTCAATGGGTCAAAAGAAGCGAGAGACCAAGAATTGTTATAGCCACTCAAACCCTTCCCATGTTTGTTGTACGAGTGGTTCTAGGATCTATTGAATTTGCCATGATGAAGGTTGAGCTTAAAGCTCTTAATGTTGTCCATAACCCAATGTGGTGGTGTGGGGCAGCATACTTGATGGACACACCGCTACTGCCATGATGTGAGAATGAGCCTAAGGCTCTTAATGATGTCTGTAGCCTTTTAAGGTGGTTTGGGGCAGCACACTTAATGGACTTACCTACAGGATTGTGGGATGGAAAGTCCTCCTATCGAGAGTATGGGCTTACTCTCTAGAGCAATCCTGATACCTGGTTTCGGATTATTTTGAGGGACCTCATACGTCTGATCATGAAGTGCGTTTCAGCCTCGAGAACCACATGAAGGGGTTAGGTATGTCTATACAATGACTGCTCATGGTTCAAGACCTCATTCACCAATGGGTGGTTATGGGACACGCTTAGTCACTAGGTGTTGATTCAAGTCCAAAAGATATTAGCATCATCAAGTGTGGGTCTCACTGCTTAGTAATACTTTTCCTTTCCTTCTAATTCCAAAAAAAAAAGAAAATTTGAACCATGTGAGGGATTGTTAGAAAAGGCTTCAATTTTTTGTTTGCTTTCTATGAATTGAGCACGAAGTAATTTTTTGATAGGGCACCAAGTATTTTTGGATTGGGCACCAAGTAAATTTTTTGAGTAGTGCCCAAGTATTTTTTTAAGTAATGCCCAATTATTTTATGAGTGGTGCCCAAGTAAATTTTTTGGAGTGGTGCCTAAGGAATGACTCCCATGACTTTGCCTATAAGTTGTGATGGTTCCTTGGTTGAAATAACAACAATCTTCTCCACTCTCTTCTCTTCACATCATAACTTATTAATGAGCAAGTTGGGGTGTACTCCAACCTCTGTGGGGGCATAAATAACTTAGGGCAATGGATTCTCCATGACACGGCAATTTCTTCGGTCAATTCTCTCCCTATAGTTGTTTTGTTTAAAGTCGTTTCTTTCATTAGCTTTTTGTATCTTTGAGAACAAATTGATTGTAATACTTTGTAAGCCTTCAGAACAAGTTGATTATAATAAGAGTAATATTTTGACTCCTTATTTATCCTATTTTTCCAACAATTGGCACCAATTTTCTTTTGCAATTGAATTTTATTCTTCTAGTATGTGGAAATGAGAACTCTACTACGTCCTTTTTCCTTTGTTTTTTCTTTTTTTTTTTTTATAAACTAAACATCATTTATATTTCCTAGAAATTCAATATATAATTTTGAAAAATTAAGGCAACTTTCTTAAATTTTTCTAAGTTGTATTTGAAAAAAATTAGAAAGAATTAGGGTTTAATTTAAACAAATTAAATACAAAATAAGAAGGCAAGAAATATGCTAAAAACAAACATTCGAATTGTTGCAAGGAGCACATGAAATGTAGAGGAAATCAAATAGAGATAGGAAATAAAAAATATGAAAGCTAACTTTGGCAAAGAAGAAGAGGGGATTGGGAAACGAAAATACAATGTTTGCTTCATGATTCACATGTGTTTATGTTAACGATTTTAGCAAGTTTTGCCTTCAGATAAACTTGATATAAGGTGCAAAAAACAAAAAAGGAATGCAGACACAAAGATTTCTTACTAAAGTATAAATCAACGCAAAAAACACTAAGATTTTTATGTGGTTCTGACCCTAAATGAACCTAGTCCACAACTCCCTATTCCTAAAGAGATCTTTACTATTAGTTTGATGATTGTCACAATTTATAGCTTATTACAACCGATTTCAACTCAAATCGAGTACATGCAACTCCTAGACTCAAGATTACAAACTCAATCAACAGCTCCTAAGTTAGAAGCCTAACTTAGCTTAACTTAAATCATTGATATACCTCTCTAGTAGCTTCAATCACCAACAAATCTCGAGCTCACAAGATTGGAACCTTCAGGATCTTGGCTCAGAGGTTAGATTTAAGGTTGGGGTTTCGCAGATAGCATGAGGGAAACAGAAAACCAGAAAGGAAAGGGAGAAGCAAAGAGAAACAAATGACGACTGCTTCTCTAAAACCTGACATTTTAGCTTATATACCCCCTCAACTCAATCCGTGTCTGACCACAATTACCTCATCACAGTCGTTCGTTATCTCTAATCTAACGGACAAGAATGCACCAAACAAACACAAAATGCAACCTCCATCGAGTGATCAACGACTCAAATGAAGCTTCTTGGGGAAGCTTCAGTGTACGTCAAGTGCAGTACAAATGGGCAGCGTATTGCACAATTTGGGTAGGGTAATACAATGGCAGGGCAAGTAATATTACAATTAGGGCAGGGATAAATGGGACAATGTCCCAAAGTCCAAAATTTGAAAATGTCCCAAAGTCCAAACTTCGAATCTGAACGTAGACTAAAACACAACGTTTTGTTTGAACCATAACATTAGATGATGCATTTTACCTGTTGTATAATCCTTATTTATAGTTAATCTCATTTTAAGTCCGATTTAAGCCTAATCTATATGTTATTAGGCATGGTTTAAGTCATATGCCTACCAATTACGATACAACAATCTTTACCTTGGTATTTATATGACCTATCCACTAGATACTCTCTAGAAATAAGGAGCAATTTCAAAAACTCTTTACCCGGGGTTCCATTCCATGTGGACAATTTTAATAAAACACATAGACTTCTCCAAAAGAAGACTCTTAGTACCCTTGTCAGTGGGGTTTTCATCAATATTAATTTTCAGCAATTCAGTTTTGTTCTCGACAAGTTAGTCTATGATAAAATACCTCATAACAGGCAAATGTTCTGTTCTATCATGGAATATTGGGTTCCTACACAGGGCTATTACAGATTGACTATCAGAATATATCATCGGTGATCCTAGGTCAAGCTTAAATTTAGAGAATAAGCCACTCAACCATATAGCTTCTTTAACAACGTTTGATATAGCCATAAATTCTAACTCTGTAGTTGAAAGAGAGGTTAAACTCTGAAGTTTTGACCTCCACCTAATAGCTCCACCAGTTAAAGTGAAGATATGTGATAATGTAGATCTTCCTCTATCTAGGTCACCAGCAAAGTCAAAGTCCACATATTCAATCAACCTAAGGTCACTTTAGTCTCTACCAGAGGTTAGGGCCAAATCTATGGTTCCTTTTACATGTCTCAACAACCATTTTACTCCATCCCAGTGAGCTTTACTAGGATTTGACATAAAACATGATAAAACGCTCATAGGAAAGGCCAGACCAAGCCTTGTACAGGTCATGGCATACATAAGTGACCCTATTGCATTAGCATATGGCATACTACTCATTTTAAGTTTTTCTTATTCAGTCACAGGGCACTGACTTGCTGAAAAATGATACTGAGTTGCCATGGGTAGTTTAAACTTTTTAAATCAAACATGTTAAACTTCTTTAAAACCTTGTTAGATAATGGCTTTGGCTTAAGTGAACTGCTTTTAGTGACTTGATTCTAATAATATCCATTCCCAAAATATTCTTAGCCTCACCAATGTCTTTCATATCAAAGGTGCTATTTAACCACTTTTTCAGATCCCATATCTGATCTTTGGACCTGCTAGCTAAGAGCATATCGTCAAAGTATATCAGTACGAAAATGGCATCAAAATCGTCAACATTCTTGAAATAAAAACGGGTATCATGAATAGATCTAGTAAAGCCATTATCAATCATGAAAGTATCAAATTTCTTGTACCACTATCTTGGGGACTATTATAGTCCATACAATGATTTCTTAAGCAAATAGACATGATCAGTCAAATGAGGTTCAATAAAACCCTGGGCTTGAGACATGAGAATCTCTTCCTCAATTTCTCCATGTAAAAAAGCAGTAGTGACATCCATTTGGTCCTGAAGCGTATCAAATGAGTAGTTAAGCACATCATCAATCTAATTGTAGTGTGTTTGACAACATGTGTGAAAATTTCATTATAATCAACTCCCTCATTTTGGGTAAAACCCTTTGCCACTAATCTGGCCTCAAACCTATGTGACCCTTCAGGAACCTCTGGTTCTTTTATCCTAAAAACCCACTTCAAACCTACCAACTTCTTACCCTTAGACTTAGGGATAATAACCCAATTCTTGTTTTTCTTTGAACTTTCCATTTCAGCAGTCATTGCATTCAGCCACTGTGTTGAATACTTGCTGCTAATGGCTTGTTCAAAGGTTAAAGGCTCAGATTTAACATATTCTAAGGCTGTATTCAGAGCATAAGCTATACAATTAGCAAAATCGTACCTATCTGGTGCTCTAATATCCCTTCTTACCCTATCTCTAGCCAATTGGTAGTTGTTTAGGTTTAAGTCATTTGCTCCTGGTCTGTTATGTTCATCTACAGTTCTTTCTTTGGCTGTTTCAACAGTATTATGTCCATTTTGATCTAGGTTATAATTAGATCCAGCTCCAAGGTTTATTGAGTTAGGTGGATTAACTTCAAACTCATAATAGTCAGGGCTAAATCTCCTATCTACTGAACTATCACTAGTTTGTTCTTTTATGTAGGGCGTCTCATCCTCATTAAAGATGATATCTTTTCTAATAATGGTTATAGTTATATTCTCCTCCTGTACACCCATTCTATAACCTTTGACACCTAAACGATAACTTAAGAAAATGCTCTTAACAGCCCTAGGTTCAAGTTTACACTCTTTTTGATGCAAAAGCAGAACAGCCAAACACTTTTAGATTATTGTAGCTTACAGATTTTCTAGTCCAAACATTCTCAGCAGCTTTCATTCTTAAAGCGAAGTTTGGTGATCTATTTATCAAGTACGTTGTTGTGTTAATAGCTTCACCCCAAAATTGATTTGGTAAACCTGATGAAGAAAGCATACAACGAACTCTATCTAAAAGTGTTCTGTTCATTTTTATGCTACTCCATTCTGTTGGGGAGTTGATCTTACCGTTCTATGTCTCTTTATTCGATATTCAGAACACAACAGGTCAAATTCAGCGTTCACAAACTCTAGGCCATTGTCTGTTCTTAGAACCTTAATTTTTCTTCCTTTTTAGTTCTCACTTAGTGTTTTTCATTTAACAAAGGTTTCATATGCTTCATTTTTAGTATTAAGCAAATAAACCCACACTTTTCTTGAGTAATCTTCAACTATTAACAGGAAGTATGATGCTCCACCTATTGTAGGAAGCCTACAAGGTCCCCAAAAGTTAGCATGTACATAATCTACAATGCCTTTAGTTGTATATGAACCGGTTTTAAATGCAATCCTATGATGCTTACCATAGATGCAGTAATCACATAATAAAGTTGAGACATAATCAGTTCCAAACACTCCATGTTTTCGCAATTCTAATAGTCCGTTTTCTTATATGTGCCCAAGTCTCCTATGTCATAGGCTAGTGGTGCCTCTAGGGTCCCTTTAGGCCACATTTCCCTCACCAAAAACTACCTCCCCTTTTAGGACGTATAAACTAGTCTTAATCACTCCCTTTATCACAACTAAGGATCCACTTAGGACTTTTAGCTGTCCCTTATTTCCCTTAAGGGTAAGTCTACTTAAATCAAGTTGTCCTAAGGAAATGAGCTTTCTTTATAGTTCTAGGACATGCCTTACTCCCTTCAGGACAAAGCTAGTGTCATCAGTCATTTTAACCCTCACAGTACTCACACCAACTACCTTACATGCATAGTTTTTTCCTAACATAACATTTCCCCCATTCACAGTTGTGTAATCAATAAAATATGATCTTTCATAAGTCATATGGAAGCTACAACCAGAATTAAGAACACATTCATGACATGTTATATCAGCAGAAGCAATAAGAACTTCATCATAATCAACATCATTAACAGTGTTATCAGCAATACCTCAGTTTTTCTAATGTTACCGGTTTTACCACATTCAAAGCATTTGACGTTAGACTAATCTTTTCTACCCCTAGATTGAGATATTGTGTTACTCTTTCCTCTCTTTCTTGTTTTGGTAAATCCCTAGTCTTGGTTCTTCCTCTAACAGTGAGGCCCTCACCGTGATTGCTACTACTGCCAACATAATATTTTCCTTCTTTCTTTAG
This sequence comes from Simmondsia chinensis, assembly GCA_018398585.1. Classification (NCBI taxonomy): domain Eukaryota; kingdom Viridiplantae; phylum Streptophyta; class Magnoliopsida; order Caryophyllales; family Simmondsiaceae; genus Simmondsia; species Simmondsia chinensis. The sequence goes on from JAGTTD010000012.1 coordinate 22,762,608, forward strand.
TCCTGCTATTTTAGATCTTAAGGCATGTTTGACCTTAGCTAGTGCTATAGCATTTCTACCATATCTTAAGGTATCTTTTAAGGGTTTTAGGTACTTAGGAAAAGATCCTAAAAGTATGATAGCCTGTGTTTCATCTGAGATCTCTACCCTTAAAGTATCTAAGTCACCTAAAACCCTATAAAAGTCATCAAAATTATCTTCTATTGACTTATTATCATCGATTCTAAAAGAGTAGAAACTTTCCACGTTTGAGACTTCGTTTATAATTGATTTAGTAGCATATAACTATTCCAACTTATTCTAGACAATAAGAGCACTAGTTTCACTAGAAACTTTAGAGAGAACTACATTATTAAGACAAAGAAGAATGTTATCATGCACTACCTTATCCATGCTAGCCTTCTCAGCGGGTTCAAGTCCTTCTAGGTTGTCCTTGTCTTCAAGAAGAGTAGAACTCACCCCCAGCACCATGAGCAAGGCTTGAACCTTTACTTTCCACAACTCAAAGTTGTTTCGACCAGTAAACTTCTCTATGTCGTGTTTAGCTGAAGCCATTTTTTAAGACTTGCATTAAACCGTGACTCTAATACCACTTAATAACGATTTTGGCATGTTTTAGCTTTACATAAACGTGATACAAGGCGCAAGAAACAGAAACAAATATAGACACAATGATCTCAAACTAAAGTAGGAATCAACTCTAAGAACACCAAGATTTTTAAGTGGTTCAGCCCCCCAACTGGTCCTAGTCCACAGCTCTCTATTCTTAGAGAGATCTTTACTATTAATTTGATGATTATTACAATTTACAACTGACTACAATCGATTTCAACTCAAATCTAGTACGTACAACTCCTACAGTCAAGATTACAGATTCAATCAACAAATTCTAAGTCAGAAACCTAACTTACCTAACCCTAAATCACCAATATACCTCTCCATCAGCTTGAATCACCAACAAATCTCAAGCTCACGAGATTGGAACCTTCAGAATCTTGGCCTAGAGGTTAGATTTAGGGTTAGGGTTTCGCAGATAGCATGAAGGAAGCAGGAAACCAGAAAGGAATGGGAGAAGCAAAGAGCAAAAAATGATGAATGCTTCTCTAAAACCTGACATTTCAACTTATATATCCCTCTCAGCTAAATTCGTATCTTGCCTCAATTACCTCATCACAGCCATTCGTTACCTCTGATCTAACGGACGAGAATGCATCAAACAAACACAAAATGCAGCCTCCATCAAGTGACGCTTGTCAATGAAATCAACTACTCAGATTAAGCTTCTTGGAGAAGCTTTGGTACACGTCAAATGCAGTACAAACGGGCAGCATAGTACACAATTTGGGCAAGGTAGTATAATGGTAGGGTAAGTAATATTGCAATTAGGGCAGGGATACTTTGGACATTGTCCCAAAGTCCAAATTTTGAATATGAACTTAGACTAAAACTCAGTGTTTTTTTGGAACCATAACATGAGGTAATGCGTCTTACTAGTTGTATAATCCTTATTTATAGTTAGTCTTAGTTTAAGTCCAATTTAAGCCTAATCTATATATTATTAGGTATAGTTTAGGTCATATACTTATCAATTAGGATGCAACAATTTATAATTTACATATTATGTTGATTTAATATATGTAATTAAAATAAATAAAATAAAATAAAACAAATATATATATTAGAAAAATTATAATAAGTAGAATTCTACAAATTTTGCGAATCATAGTAGAAGAAATAGAGATCTGATCAAAAAAGAGAGAGAAAGAGAGAGAGAAAAAGAAGGGGAAAAAAAAAAAAAAAAACAACTAAGCACTATGTATTAGAGAGGGGCATTCTAGTCTCATAAAAAGTAAAAGTGGTGAGTGTTCTGCCACTAATAATTTACGCTTTAGATTTGGCAATGCACAAATAATATTGTTTCTTTTAAAGTAAAAGATAAAAATTAAATTTTTAGAATAAAAATAAAAGTAATGTTATTAATATGGAAAAAATTATTATTGTCAGATTGTTATTTTTTAAATAATTTTTTATTTATAAAAATTATATTATTACTCTAATAATAAAATTTTTATATGATAATTACGATTCTTAAAAGTAGTCCAACTGAGTAATCAAAATTACAACATAAGTCCGAATCATATTTCTTCAGCTCTTCTAATCAAAAAATAATTATTTCTTTGTCTCTGAAAAACCTAACCCTAGCCCAAGATCATCTCTCACAAGAGCCAAACTAGACCAACACCAACACAGCCAAGCCTTCATGCATCTCCAGCATCCTTAGAGCACCAAGTATGGCGTGTTTTTTCTGCCATACTTGTGTGATTTTTGAACACCATAACCAGGTACACCGGCTTCAACCACTGCCACCTGGCTAATCATTTTAAACCCCTGGTTTTGTGTTATTGAGAACATTAAGGCTCTGTTTGTTTTGAGTGAAGTACTCTTCCCCTGAAAAATATTTTCCTTTGGAAAAGGTTTTCCATGAAAAAGACAATTCCTATTGAGTTTTTCCGTTGTTTGTTTCAACAAAAAACATGTTCTCCCATTGCGATGTTCTTTGTTTATTTTAAAGGAATCTTCTTTTACCAATCATCTTACACCTAGTTATAGGACAATATAAGTAGCAATACAATATATTTGAAATTATTTAGGCTTAGTGTGATTGTGAAATTATTACTAAAATATCCTGAGATTTGAGCATTTATCACCTCTCCTGACATTCTAGTACATATATTGAGATACCCCAAAGTTGAATACTTTATTACTCAAGTACCATATAAGAAAATTTGATGAATACTTATAAAAAACTAACCAAATATAAAAGTGATAATATAATACATAATTATGATAATATTTACAAGCCATATTAATGTTTTCGCCAAATTACCACAAAACGTTCATCTAATGATGTAAACTACTTGAATATAGTGTTAAAAAAACTACATTTTATAGCAAAAACCCATTAAATTCTAATGAGAATACTTATATATTTCGGAATTATGTTCTACTTCAGCATTTTCTATCAAAAATCTATTGAATTTCAACAAAGGCACTTGATTGATAACATTTTGAAACTTCAAAGTACCTAAATAATAAAATGTTTAAACTTCAAGGTACCCCAATGTATGCATGAAATGCTATTGAACATAGGTGATAAACGATCAAACCTAGGGTATTTAAGTAATAATTTTCCTAAAAAACACATATCAAAGAGAAGTATTTTCTAAAAATAATATAATCTATAAATAATTTTTTGGTGTTTCGTTTGATGTAAACATTATTTCCTAATTATAATATTCACCATAGCATGAATTTGTAAAAGTGTTTCAAATATAAAATATAAGACAAGAATGAAAAACAACTAGAACCACAAATTAAATTTACTCCAGGATTTCGAGCTAACTAATCTTTCTTTGTCTAACTCTTGTCCAACATTATTGCCTCTAGTGATATAAGATCTAGCCAGGTTCATTTTGGATCCATATTTTGACCGATGTATACCTTCGAACTGTATTGGATCATTTGAAATGATGACACCTCCCCCTTTGAAAGAGAAGTCAATTTCCCCCATTTGAGGGTTGGAAAACCTTTTCAATAAGCAAAACGCGCGACAAACAATGGAATAGAGGAAAACCACTTCCTAGAGTGTGATTTTCTCCTAAACAAATGGAGCCTAAATTTGACCTTACATTCAGTCGCTTTTTAGCTTGAAACCTCAATTAAAATTGATATTTTTCCTAGGTAATGTTATTATCATAGTAAGATTGTTATTGTCAAAGCAACATTGTTATTTTCGAGACAATTTTTGTTGGTCTCATTTTCTTGTAAGTCACATTGTTTATTTGATAATAATAATTTTTGCCCTAACTCATTAATTTAACTGATGGCTATTGCTTGATTATTCTCAGTAAATTTGCTTCTCTCAATTTCTGAATGTATCTTAATAAAAGCTGGTTTATTAGAGCTCCAAAGTTTTATAACTCAGCAAAATTGGTAGATGTCTGTCAAGACTCAAAATTAGGGCTTGATTCAATGCAATTTAATTAATTAAATAAATAATCAATTTTGAAGAGCAAAGTTTTTTTGTATTAGCAGTTGATGCTACGAAGTTATACAACGATATAATAGAATTTAGATAAAAAATATTTTCATCATAACAAATAGTGTAATCCTCAACAAGCCAACAATATTTGATGGTAAACTGCACTAGGAATGACTAATAGGGGAGAAAGGTGCTTCGGGTATTAAAAGGAGGGGGAAGTCAGTGAAGGAGGGTAGAAATGGTAAGGATGCAGATAATCTTCGTGCCACGGAGCAAGCATGGGCTTTGGGTAACAAACTTGGGTTGGCATTTGATGGAGATGAATCAATTATTGTCAAACAGATAGCTATGATGAAATAGGGAGTGAAGAATTACATCTCATTTTATTTAACTGACACAACTTCTATGGTCAGCTAGCACTCTTGTTGAAGATTACCTACTCTCTTTCCCTTGCTTTGTTGCATTGGTTTTTTCTCTTCCAGTTTCTGGCCCACTCTAGTGATGGTGTATTCTTATAGAAACATTTGGTATTGCTTGTAATTTCTTTTTTCTTTTTATTTTTAGCTGTGATGTTGGCTAGCTTTGTCTTTCTCTATTGCACGCTTTTATGCAGGCCAACTATAAGTTTCTCTTTTGCGGGTTTGCCTATTTTATACGTGACTCTTGTTACTAATTATCAAAAAAATTGACCAAATAAATGAACCAAAGAAGAGAAATTGAGGAAGAGAGAAGAAATCAGAGAGAGAAGGAAAAAGAGGAGGGAAATTCACTGGGAGGGGGAGATTTAAGAGAGAAATTCAGATTTTTCATTAACAGTGATAAGTTTCACAAAAGATTGTTTAAGGTTTATATAAACCCTAACCCTAAAAATAAAATTGGATTCAAATTCAAATAAGATGTAATTCTAACCCTAAATTACCAAATTACAATATTACTCTTTTGGACAGTATGTGGGTCCAGTGAACAGCAACCAATTTGTAAATTGTACTTTGTATTGATGTGGAGCATCAATTTTAAGTGCCAAAAAAATTATTCTTTTTATCTCACCCCCCCCCCCCCCCCCCCCCCCCCCCAAAAAAAAAAAAAAAGAACCGTGCTCAGTTTGATACAGGAAAAAAAGAGCTACCCAAAGTAGAATGGAGCCTTCTACAGGAGAAAAGGCTACCTATTCGGAGTTAAGTTGCATAGAGTGAAGCCATCAAGGACGACAGTTGCAAATCATGGTAGTTTGATACAGTCAAAAGAATGTACAAAAAGTGAAACCCACATCAATGGGTTATTACAACAAATACCAATATATATACCTAAGGAGCTACTACACATATTACCAATTGGTTTTAGGATGGAACCTCCTTTGTATGTAGTATATTCACATGGAGCTCTTTGAGATGGCCAAGAGACACGAGTTCGAGAATCAAGTGGTTATGTCATTGTGTAAGTATTGTGACATGTTCTTTGCATTGCTTAATTATTTAAGTATGTGAGACATAGTTCAAAGATTAAACTTAAGCTTATTATTAGAAGCTAAAACGTCAAATAAAAAGAATAATGCTTTTGGTAGTTAAAATTGATGCTCCACATCAATACAAAGTGCAATTTTCCGATCGGTTCATGTTCACTAGACCCACATATAAAGTGCAACTGGCACATTTTACTTTTCTGACAAAGGTGTCACTTTGCTAAATATTTTTGCTGATGTGCCACTTTTCAATATATTTTCACAAAACATGCCAATTTGCTAAAAGGAGGCTATGTTTGGGGACCCCCAACTCCAAAAGCATAAGAGCATAAAAACAACAGCATGGAGAGAGTATAAAGTAGCACTAAGCAATAAATCAACAAGTAGCAAAGCACATAGCACTTCGGAGCAACAATACACCGCACGAGCATCAAGCAGTAAGCAACAAAAACCAACAGCACATTGCAATAGCAAGTATAAGCTATCATGCATACATATAAGCCTAAGAGCGCTAGGACTAGCTTAGTTATGCTCCTCTATTTGCTATATCGGCTATACCTGTACTAGCCCTCCGCTCAGTCCTAACTAATGTCATCTCCTCATTTAGGTTTAGATGGGTGAGGTCATGCCAAATTTTCTCCATTTAGGTCTTCTTTGGCTTGCCTCTCCCTCTCCTCCCATGCGTAGTATGGAGTTGTTCGTATTAATCTCCTCCTAATATGTCCAAACTACGACAAACATTGCTCTCTCAACTTATCCTCTATTGGAGCCACGCCCAATTTGCTTCTTATAACGTCATTTCTGATCCTTTTCTTCTTTATGTATCCACACATCAACCCCAACATCCTCATCAACCCCGAGCCTTTTTTAAAGTATCAAATAGATTGGCCAAAAAATATAGCCATATGAATAACTGATAATAAGTAGGCGCCATAGCTGACTATATGAACAAATAATAAGTAGGCGGAATAGCCAACCATATAAATAATGAAGAAGTAATAAAAAGTAAGCGGTTTAACCCGCCATAAATATGCAAAATATAAAATACGAGAAACTAAAATTTCTCTTTGCTTCATCTCCTCGTCATTAGTGGACTTCTTAAATTTTGGTCCATTCTGGGTACCATAATGCCAATTATTATGACCGCAACTATAACCTTGTCCACGGCCCTGACCACGTCCACGTTTACGACGACCTTTACAACCTCAACCACGTCCATGATGGTCATATGTCGAAGCATTCACTTCAGGGAATTGTTTGAATCCAATTGGTCATGTCTAATGATTTTTCATCAACAATTCATTGCTTTATTCAACAACAAAGAGAAATGATATTAACTCTGAGTATTTTTAAATCCTCATTCTCGATATTGCTACTACAGGAGCATTTTCGAGACACGACAAATAGAGAATATTTTCTCTAACATATCATCCTTAATAATATTTTCACCACATAATTACACTCGGGGGGTAATACTAAACACAGCAGAGTTATACTCGCTGACAGTTTTAAAATCCTGCAACCGCAGGTGAATCCATTTATGGTGAGCTTTAGGAGGATCACATACTTTGGTGATCAAACCTCTCCTTTAAATTCAGTCAAAGGACAAATGAGTCCTTTACTATAATATACTCAGCTTTCAATCATTCAGGGATGTGATGCCTGAGAAATATCATTGCTTTTGGCGCAATCCTGCAGGGATGCGCTTTACCCCTTGTAACTGTCCTAGATTCACAACATCAGGGTGGATTTCAAAATCAAGGGTCTAAGGCAAATAATATTTGCCAAATATATTAAGAGCAATAAACTCAAGATTAATAAAATTATAAATCACAAAGATTAGAAAAGGTAAACTTACCTCAAGCTTATATAATCTTTGTCTGGGTAGAGACTCGTACTGATGACATGTTAAAAAACTATAGAGACATTATACTTTATATGAAGAAAATAAAAAAAACAAACTCAAATATAATTGAAAAAAAATGAAAAGTATTTTATATTAGAACGAGATAATTTTATTAAAATTTTTCCTTTCTTTTCTCTCATTATTGCTTTCTTCTTTTCTTTACTTTTTCCTTTTTTTTCTTCTTTTTTTCTTTTTTATTATGTTGCACTGTGCGTGTGTATATATATACAAAAGAAAGGGGATGATGAGTCATTTTTTAATGACTTATATTGTGACACTTGTCACAATTTACACAAACACTCATTTATATATATGTATATGTGTATATATATATATATATAAATAGGAATTTTATATAATTTATAATTGTTTATGATATTTAATAATATCTAAACTCGACTCTAAATTTTGTGCCCAAAAAATTTCTAATATTTACAACAAGCAACATTTTTATTATTTTAACACATAGAGAAGTATTAAAACATAAATAACCTCTGTGCTTAAAAAAAAAAAAAAAAACATAAATAACCTCACCCAAAAATAACTCAAGTCCTAGACTAATGGCATTCTTCTAACCCTAGTAAAAACATCATCTCTCACTAAACTTCATCGAAAAACCACCATTGGATGGCCCTCGAGAGCCACGCCCTTGTGCATCTCCAGAGTTCTTCGAGCACCAGGTATGATGTTATTTGTTTGATTTTGTTCGATTTTGTTGTGTGATTGAGTGCGATTTTTGTGTGATTTTTTCAAAGGATAAGATTTGATCTAACATTCAGTCACTTTTTAGTTTGGAGCCTCAATGAAAATTGATATTTTTGTAGTTTATTATTGAGTTACTTAACTGATGGCTATTGCTCGATTATTCTTAGTAAATTTATTTCTCTCAGTTTCTGATTCGATCGTAATAAGAGCTGTTAATTGGAGCTCTGAAGTTTTCTAACTCAGCAAAAATTGGTTGATGTCTGTTAAGATCCAAAATTAGGGCTTGATTCAATGCAATTGAATTAATTGAACAAACAATCAATTTCGAAGAGCATACGACCTAAAAACAAGCCAAAGAAGAGAAATTGAGGGAGAGAGAGAGAAGAAATTAGAGAGGAAAAAAGAGAAGGGAAATCCTTGGGGGAGAGTAAGAGAGATTTGAGAGAGAAATTCAGATTTTTCATTAACAATATTGGTAATTTTTACAAAAGATTGCTTAAAGTTTATATAAACCTAACTCTAAAAGCCAAATCAGATTCAAACTCAAGCAACATTTAAATCTAACCTTAGATTATGAAATTATTTACCAAATTCATAGTTAATTCTTTTGGTTAACCAGGATATTTAGGTCCAATTTACTTGCACCTCAATTAATTTCTGAATTGCAAACACTCCAACTCAAAAGTTTTGAACGGTAAGTTAAGTTCAGACCCAATTCATCATTTCAAAGAATGTCTGCATCTAATGGCATGATTTGAACTTTATATTTGACACTTTGTGAGGCCCTAGGACTGAGTATCGTATCACTTGAATTAACCTTTGGTTTCATCAATCCAATCAACTTCCTTATGCTCCCTTCCAATGGAGATAAATCTAATTGATGAAGTCCAAGTTTGATCAGTCAAGTCTAAGAAATGCAGCCTAGAGATTGTTAGAACTGGGTATGACACTGGTCTCTAAGGCGAGTAGCGAAACATTTTCCTTAAAACTTATATTTGTCCTTACTGAATAGTCTTGAAGATACAATGAAACCCTAAGTACCGGGCCAATGCAGAGAGAAAAGACCTCTAATTATTAAAGTCTGGAATATGGTAGGAATTCTCAACATACTTATCTTGAGAATGGTAGCACGTACTTATAGGTATTCAATGTATCTCTTTGAAAAGATATGCCCCTTTCGACACAAAAACTGCATAGAATAACCGTGAACTATAGCTTGTCTATCAACACACAACATTTGAAATGCATCAACAGAGATGCGGATGTCCCCATTTCAAGCTCTTGTTTTCATGCGTCACTTTCCACAACCCTCCACATAAATTTGACATATCCAAATCCAACGGAGTTTGCTGTAGTGCTGATATGTTACTTAATTTCGGCTCAATTTCTATATTCTTGCTCCATTTTAGTAGAGAGCATTAGCTTTACAATACTTGCGATCTTTTTTATGTGTAGATCTAGTTAACTTTCTGGATTCAATCAAGTAATGGGAAAGGCAAAGAAGAAGGCTGCTGCAGTTTTTATTAGGCTTGTTTCTGCTGCTAGAACTGGGTTCTTTTATGTGAAGAAGAAGAATCTGAAAAAAAACTTACTGAGAAGCTCGAGTTCTGCAAGTATGATCCTCGAGTAAATTGCCATGCTCTTTTTCCAAAGGCTAAGATGAAATAAGTTTGGAGTTCTTTAGTTATAATTCTTCCATTTGAGTAGCCAAGGATGTCCCAAATGTTCAACCGAGGTTTGATTTATGGATATATTATGTATGTTGGTTGGTTTTGTACCTTATCAGCATGTACCTTTGATTGAGAAGATAATGAAGCATTGAGTGTGAAATTACCTTGTTTGATGGGTGCATTTCTGATTCCACTGTATTACTATTTAGGGTTATTTATCAAAAATCTTTGTACTTTTCTTTAGTTCTTATACTTTTTGACTGTATCAATTTAGTCTTTCTATAATTTATATTATGTCAATTTAGTCATTTGGTTAAATTTAAGTTAATTTATTGACATAATTTTTAATGATACAATTACATTAAATGCAAGTAACCCCTACAAATCCGGTCCTTGTACTTTTCTCATTATTTCAACTTAGCCCTTGTACTTTTAATTGCATCAATTTAGTCTATTTACAATTTACATTATATCAATGCAGTTTTTTGGTCAAATTTAAGTGAAGTTTTTGACGTAATTTTTTTACAAAACAATCACGTTAAATGCAAAACCTAAAAATCTGCTTTGAAGCAATTTAGCCTCGTCCATGGCTGAATTATTAAAAATTTTATTAATAACTTAATATAAATTTTATTTGAAAAATTATCACTTAGGTACCTTTATACCCTGAGGTTTGAAAACTTTATCTCTTAGATGCTCTATGTTAGAATTTGATGAGTTTTAGTGAGAATTATACCAATTTTATACAAAATAATGTAGTGCATAATTACGGTAGTATATACAAGTCATTTTAATATTTTCAACAAAAAATTATTCAATTACGGTGAAAATGTTCACTTAGATTGGATGCAAATTATCCTTATAATGCCGAAATTATATGTCATATCAACGTTTTTATGGTAAAATATTTTTAAATTTTAATGAATATCTTATGTACTATTGAAATAATATTTTTGTTTAACAATTTTCAACAAAAATCTATTGAATTTTAGAGGAAAGGTACCTGATTGATATTTTAAATCTTCAAGATACTTAGGTGAAAAAAGTTTTAAACCTCAAGGTATCCACTTGTATATTTTAAAATATCAGAATACCTAGATAATAAATGGCCAAATCTTGGGTTACCTAAGTTATAATTTCCCATTTTATTCTAAGGACAAAATTATATAATATTAATTGTATAGGAACTAAATTGACACAAGTAAAAGCATAAGGACTAAATTAATATAATGGGTATAGTACAATGACCTTTACTATTAATGACCCTTTATTTGATTGGGAGTTCTGGACAATCTAGGATTAATTTCTCCTCTTTCCGTCCATGAGCTTATTTTTATATTTTCTTAATGAAACTCATGAACTCGGGCATTTGTTTTATTTGGAAACGTAACATCTAACATATGCAAGATCAATTATTCAAGAACAGTCCATCTAACTCATGAAAATTTAACCCTTTTCGTGAAATCATTTCTTGTGCCAACCTCTCAGAAAATCATATATGTGCATATGGTTCTTCGTCCATCTGCAAAATGCTCCAAGGCAAAGAGAAGTTATGATTTCATCTTTCAGTATTTAGTATAAAACAGTGATTGAAATGCAAAGTTTTGATATCAGTTAGATCTTTTTCTATGGACGGGGATGTCTATAATCGTAGGCCTATCGTTGGCTCTCTGGACACTCTGCGATTGAACACAAAAATAAATCTCTTTTATGTCTTTAGGTAATTACAAGCATTGTGATTAATGGTTTGAAATTTGAGTGCAGGATGTTTTGCCAAAGGTTTGAAATTTTCACATAATTTCAAGGGTAAATTACATATTAGTTCTCTGAGATTTGGTAAAATAATTTTTTTAGTCCATAAACTTTGCAAAATAGTTTTCTACAGGTTTGGTTGAAATCATATTTTAGTCTATCTGCCGTTAAATCTATTGCAAGCCCAAACGGGCCCGATACAAACTCGGTACGTGATAGACCAACCGATACCTTGGTGTGTTTCAATCGGGCCCAACCCCAGGATCTGGACAAAGGGACCTAAGCAAGGTTGCTAGGATCGGAATTCTTCTTAGGATAGTTGGAGGTTTTTAGAATCAGAATGGTAAAATTGAATCGAAAATCGTAAGATTCTTTGAACTGTATTAGTATAATTGTTTTGATATTAAAAGTAGTTACGTAGTTCACAAATTATCATGTAAGACTGGAACTTACAAGGAGACATACAAGAAATGCAATCAAATAAGACAATACGTTATCATGTAGCACATATACGTCATTATATGCTTAAATAATTCTGAGAGTAGCTTCAAGATAATGCGTTGTTGATCAAGCTTTATATAAGCGAACTTAAATTACAACTTAACAACAACAACAACAACAATAAACCCAGTGCCTGGAGAGCTCCCGCTTGCGTGGGGTCTGGGAGGGGAAGGATGTACGTAGTCTTACCCCATCAAAGTGAGACCCTAACGAGAGACTGTTTCTGAGGTCCCCCAACCCTTTATTTGATCCAATTAAGGATGGGTGGGTGTACGCCTGCAAGTAAATAATCAGTTTATAACCAATGAATTAATCACAAATGAATTCACACATGAATTAGTGAAATAAGCATGCAAGTATCTGAGTAGGTATGCACGTGGGAGCATACAAGCACGAAAGAAGGGGGGGGGGGGGGGGGGGGGGGGGGGTTATACATGTGCCCTAGTGCAATCATATTGTGGGTTAGAGAGTAACAAAGAGTCGAGAGATAGGGGGAGAGAGAGAAAGAGAGAGAGAGAAAGGGGGTGGAGTGAAAGAGGGAGAGATAGAGAGAGAGTGGGAGAGTGTAGCGTAATAGAGAAGAGTGGAGTATAGAGAGTGATGCTATATCCCACGGTGCTAGATCCTACGTGTATGCAAACGAGCCTGCTGTAGTTTACCGATGCTGAATGCACCTACACAGCTATATTAAGATATCCCAATACTCTTCCTCCACTAAGCTCAAACTAGGGCTGTCCCTTTTTTGGTTAAGGTAGGCGAGATCCTGTTGGATTGTCTTCATGGAATTCTTCCATATCTTGTAGTCTCAAGTGGAGGATTAGATATCCCTATACGTAGATGTACGCATCTGCTGATGGGCAATGGTGAATCTCTAGTCCACTCTAGACACCTCTGCTCAATTTTGGTTTGGCCGGCCTCTTCTTCTATTCGCATCTGTCGAGTAGTCTCCATCAAACCGTAGGAGCACTGGCAGCCAAACCATGCCGGAACACGGCTAGGCATTCACTGTTAGTAGTACGAGCCTACTATACCACGATGCTCCTACTCAGCTACATCTGGTACACCTATACTAATCCTACACTGAGTTCTATCTAGGGCCAACTCTTCATTCAGGTTGAGATATGCTAGGTCCCGTCGGATCGTCTCCATCCATCTCTTCTTAGGCTGGCCTCTCCGTCTCTTTCCATCTATAATATGGAGTTGCTCGCATTTCCTGACAGGGGCATTGGTGGGTCTCCTCCTAACATGCCCAAACCACCACAGCCATTGCTCCCTCATTTTCCTCTATCTAGGCGACACCTACTTTACTTCTTATGATGTTATCTCTAGTCATGTCCTTCCTTGGTGTTTCCACACATCCATCTTAACATCCTCATCTCCACCGCTTGGAGCTTCTGCGTGTGATGACACTTTACTGGACAACACTCTGTTCCGTAAGTCATAGTAGGTCTCACTACCATCTTGTAGTATTAACCCTTTAGCTTTAACGAGAACTTCCTAGCGCACAGTACTGTGGATCCCAACCTCCATTTATGCCAACCCATTTTAACTCTGTTGTTGACATCTGCGTCCACTTCTCCCTCCTGTTGGACCATGGAACCCAAGTATTTAAAGCATTCTTTCTGTGGTATGCTCTCAGATTCAATCTTGACGGTTTTTGTGCTTGGTAAGGTGGAGGTGCTGAACTTGAATTCCATATACTCTGTCTTAGATCTACTGAGTCTTAGACCTTTCAATTCTAAGGTCCTCCTCCAGCGATCTAGTTTCTCATTTACCTCCTCCCTAGATTCTCCCACTAGGACTATATCGTCAGCGAAAAGCATGCACCAAGGCACGTCCTCCTGGATGTGCCTAGTGAGCTCATCCATAACCAAAATGGATAGAAAGGGACTGAGGGCTAATCCTTGGTGTACCCTCACTGTAATCGGGAAAGTATCTGTTTCCCTTCAGTTGTGCGCACAATGGTTTGGGCGTCTTCGTACATGTTATTGATGACTCGTATATAGGGCTTGTGGATGCCTTTCCCCTCCAGGACCCTCCATAGGATCTCTCTTGGTACTCTATAATATGCCTTCTTTATATCTATGAAAACCATTTTATTTATCTCTATAGCCCTCTGCAGGAGGTGAATAGCTTCTTTCGTCGACCTGCCTGGCATAAATCCAAATTGGTTCACTAAGACCCCTACTTGTTGTCGATGCCTTCTTTCTATGACCTGCTCCCAAAGCTTAAGAGTGTGGCTCATCAGTTTAATTCCTTTGTAGTTGGCACAACTCTGTATTTTGCCCTTGTTCTTATAGACAGGAACTAGTGTACTCTTTGGCAATCGTCAGGCATTTTTTCCCCTTGGATAATTTAGTTAAATACTTTGGTCAACCATCTGATGCCCACTTCTCCAGTGCATTTGCATGCCTCAATGGGTATTCCGTTTGGCCCGACTGCTTGACCCTTGCCCATCTTCTTTAATGCTTCCCACACTTCCTCGGGTCTTACTCTGGTGTAGTAGTAGTGGACCTCGGGCTCTACCGGTGACTGTAATTCCTCTCGGGATATAACTATATCTACCTTTTCGTTGAACAGCTAGTGGAAGTAGGATTTCCACCTAGCTTTGATTTGTTGCTCGTCCACGAGCACTTGTCCATCAGCCCCCTTTATGCATCTTACCTGGTCCAGGTCCCTAGTCTTCCTTTTTCTTGCCTTTGCAATTCTGCAGATGTCCCTAGCCCCCTCAGCTATATCCAACCTTCAGTAGAACTCCTCAAAGGCTTTTGTTTGTGCGCCTCTTACTGCTACCTTTGCTTCCTTCTTAGCCTGTTTATATTGTTGACTCTTGTCCTCATCTCCACTATGATCCCACTCTTTAAAGCAGCGTCGTTTGGCCTTGATCTTTTCCTGGACCTCCCTGCCCCACCACCAGGTCTCTCTAGTGTTTGGTGGTCCTCCCTTAGATACTCTTAGGACTTCACTTGCCACCTCTCTTATCTTTTGGGCTACTTGGTTCCACGCGTGGTTTAATATCCCTCGCAATCCTTTCCAAGTTCAGCCTCTACTCTTTCCCTAAATAGTTGGGACTTTTCCCCCTTCAGATCCCTCCAACGTGTGCATTGTTCGACACGTGGTTTAAATTAAAACTTAAACTGTACTTAATTCAAGTTTCTAAGAGTATAGAAATGCTTAATTAAAATTTTTTTTTTTGCCCCCTACTCCAAGGTCAAGAGTAAGTGTGTTTACAATATATATTTAGACTTTTACTTTTTCACTCTTAATTTATATGTCTTGGTAGGATTGGTAGATTCATAAAATCGTGTTATGATCCTATCTATTAGTTTCATTTGATCCCAATGAATTGTAAGATTTTAAAAAAATTAAGCTTCTACATAGAATTGAGATCAATTAATATTTGTAGGATCATATAATTATAAGATTCTAAGATTCGGATCAGAAGTTTAATAGCTTTTGGTTCATACGGGTCAAAACCAGGCTCCTCAACACTGTCTTCGACATTCGGATCGGCACCGGCACCCTTCACCTCGGTTTCAAACCTGCCAGCTACAATAGCAGGCACTAACAGTTCAATAACAGGTGGTACGTCAAACCCACCCTCCCTCCCTTTTGCTCCGATCTCACCGTATTCCAGCCCGAACCCATCCAGCCAATCGCCAATAACGTTCGCCGGTTTGACGGTTGTTTCACCCCTGTTGCCGTCACTTTTTTCCTCCCTGCCCCCTTTAGCCCCGTCACCTTTGGGTAAGGGCCACGGGGGTACACTACCTATGGACCAATTTTGTTCGGATCGGACTTTGGACCAACATACCCAACCACGCCGGCAACTCCAGTGGGTCCACATAATCCGGATTATCACTTCACCGCCCAAATGGCTCAATTGGAATTTCCCAAGTTTAATAGCGATGAACTCAAAACATGGCTCTATAAGTGTGATCAATTTTTTGCTTAGATCGTGTTCCCCTAAATATTAAAATTGAAATTGCATCTACTCGTACGAAGGGCTCAATCCAACATTGGCATCAACATTATATACGAAAATATAGTCCCTACGTCACATGGGAACATATAGCAAGGAGCCTTAGAACATTCAGGGATGCCTATGAGGACCCAATGGAAGACCTCTTAAAATTTAAGCAAACTAGTTCGTTCCAAGAATACATGGCAGCATTTGATACCTTATACACCAAAGTTTCCTAACGCAAGGAGCATGCTATTAGTTGTTTCCTTACGGGACTCCGTGATGACATTAGTACATCAGTCTGCTTTTTTCAACCTTCTACCTTGCAAGAGGTCATGTGTAAGTCGAAGTTGTAGGAGGCCATTATTAATGCTCAAAGACCTTGACCTCTACCTCGAACTCTTCCCATGGCTAACTTACGCATGGGCTTAGTTCACTGAATAATTACACCCACTTCTGTTCCACCAGCACCTCACCCATCCCTCTCTCTCAAACCACTTCCTAGCACACGCTGTACTCTCTCGAGTGCAATTGTGATGAACAATATGTGTTAGGCCATGTGCCAATCATAGGGGACGAGGGCAGTACTTCCTTGTCAAAGTAGATGATGCCCCCGGTCACAATTTTGTTTTTGAAATTGAATCCCCCAACCCTCCACTTGATGAGCCCCACATTTCCATTCACATTTTGTTAGGAACCACATCCCACCAGACATCATTTATCATTGAACATCATAGACATCGCCCTCTTCACATCCTTATTGATTGTGGCGCCACACACAATTTCCTTGATATGAGTCTCGCATGCAAATTGGGATTTACCATAATTTACCACTTTTTGTTTCAGTTGCTGATGGCCGTAAGATGCACACCTCTTCAACTTGGGAAAACCTTGGCATGTTAATGGTATCACTTTTCACACAGACATGATTCTTATTCTGCTTGGTGGATGCGGTATGGTCCTCGACTGGCCTTGGTTGTCTTTGTTCAGGCCCGTCACTCTTAATATGACTAATCTCCACATCACATGCATCCACTGTGGCCAACAACACAAATGAGTTGGGTTTGCACTAGCAAACGGTCACGAACTCCGGCCACTCAACATGTCTCAATTTCTCTCTAGTCCCAAGACCATCACCTCTTTCTATTCTCTTTAGTGCTCCATGCATGAACCCATGTTGTTGAGCTTACAAGTCGGACTGGCCGACCCGAAACCCCCTGTGGCCTTACCAGCCCTGTTATCCAAGTTTGCACTTTTTTTCAATGAACCTACCTCCCTCCCGTTGCCCCAACCTAAGTACAATCATCGTATCCCGTTAAAGGATAGTTCTGATCCCATTAATCAGCATCCTTATCATTACCCATTGATGTAAAAAACAATAATTGAAGATATGGTGCATGAACTTTTAACTAAGCAAACCATACGAGAAAGCAACAGTCCCTACGCCTCTCCAGACATCCTGGTAAAAAAGAACGATGGTACATGGTCCATGTGTGTGAATTATCGCGCCCTTAATAATTGTACTATTAAGGGTAAATATACAATCCCCCTAATTGAAGAACTTTTTCATGAAGGTTTCTAGCTACCATCAAATTCGTATCAAACCTGACGGTATTTTCAAAACTACTCTTTGAACTCATTCGGGACACTATGAATTTGTGGTGATGCCTGTTGGGACGAATTTTAAAAATTTTCCCTAGTTTATTAAACTAATGCAGCATAACGGTTTTGAAATTTAAATATATAGGCCTCTATTCTAATACATTTATAATAATAGCATAAATATAAATTTAGCATAAGAAGAATACTGTAAATAAATAAAAAAGCAAAAAAACTAAAATGAAAAGAAAAGAAGAATACCTGAAATTGTTCCAAATAAAGAAAACTAGAATACCAGAAAAATACTGAGACCCACAAGCCTTCTATGCAATCTCCTGAAAAATACCCAAAGTATAGGCTCCAAAAAATATTGAACTTAAGAGAAAAAATTTCAACGGAAATTTTCTCTCTTATTAAATCTTCGAAAGTCAATACTTCCAGAAGCCGTTAATTTTAAATTGGATTGGTAAACTCCAACTCCAAAGCCCCTATTTATAGTAGGCTACCGGAGCGAAAAATAGTAAAATATTCGATATGGGATAGAACACAGAACAAGAACACTAGGATTTTTACGATTTTTTATCACTTTTCACACGGACATGATTCTTATTATGCTTGGTGGATGTGATACGGTCCTCAGCTGGCCTTGGTTGTCTTTGGTCGGGCCCATCACTCTTGATATGACTAATCTCCACATCACATGCACCCACCGTGGCCAATAACACAAATGAGTTGGGTTTACACCAGTAAACGGTTGCGAACTCTGGCGATGCAACATGTCTCAATTTCTCTCTAGTCCCAAGACCATCACCTCTTTCTGTTCGCTTTAGAACTCCATGCATGAACCCATGTTGTTTAGCTTACAAGTCGGATTGGCCGACCTGAAACCCCTTGTGGCGTTACCAGCCCTGTTATCTAAGTTTGCACTTGTTTTCAGTGAACCTACCTCCCTCCCGTTGCCCCAGCCTAGGTACAATCATCGTATCCCGTTAAAGGATAGTTCTGATCCTATTAATCAACATCCTTATCATTACCCATTGAAGCAAAAAACAATAATCAAAGATATGGTGCATGAACTTTTAACTAATCAATCCATACAAGAAAGCAACAATCCCTACGCCTCTCCGGTCGTCCTGGTCAAAAAGAAAGATGGTACATGGTCCATGTCTGTGAATTATCGTGTCCTCAATAATTGTACCATTAAGGGTAAATATACAATCCCCCTAATTGAAGACCTTTTTGAAGGACTTTATGGTGTTATCATTTTTTTTCCCACTGATCTTCGCTCCGGCTACCATCAAATTTGAATCAACCCTGACGATATTTTAAAAACTGCTTTTCGAACTCATTCGGGACACTATGAATTTGTGGTGATGCCTGTTAGGACGAATTTCAAAAATTTTCCCTCGTTTATTAAACTAATGAAGCATAATTGTTTAAAATTTAAGTTTATAGGCCTCTACTCTCATCATCATCATCATAACCCAGTGCCTCCACTTGCACAGGGTCTGGGAAGGGTAAGATGTGTGCAGCCTTACCCATCAGGGTGAGACCCTGACGACAGACTGTTTCTGAGGACTCCCAACCTGATATTTGATAGATATGATAGTTATTATGGGTTATTATGGGTATGTGGCACCTGTATAAAGAGCATGTAAAGTGAGATATCTTACTAAGCAAGTATGCATGTAAGCATGTAAACAAGTAAGCAAGTATGTAAGTAGGCATGTACGCATAGAGGCATGGAAGCCTAGAGGCCTAGAAGCATAGAAGTGGGCATAGAAGCATGGAAGCCTAGAAGCATAGAAGTATAGAAACATACTACCCCGCTAAATCGGTTAACCCCATTCTACTCCTATACTGATCCTCGATTGAGCTCTTATGTACAGGCCTCTACTCTAATACATTTATAATAATAGCATAAATATAAAATTAGCATAAGAAGAATACTGTAAATAAATAAAAAGGTAAAAAACTAAAATGAATGGAAAAGAAGAATACCTAGAATTGCTTCAAATAAAGAAAACTAGAATACCAGAAAAATACCGAGAACCACAAGCCTTCTATGCAATCTCCTCAAAAATACCCAGAATATAGGCTCCGAAAAATATTGAACTTAAAAGAAAAAATTTCAACGAAAATTTTACCTCTTATTAAATATTCGAAAGTCAATACTTCCAGAAGCCGTTAATTTTATATTCGATTGCTAAACTCCAACTCCAAAACCCTTATTTATAGTAGGCTACCAGAGCGAAAAAATAGCAAAATTTCGATGCGGGATAGAACACAAAACAAGAACACTAGGTTTTTTACAATTTTGTATCACTTTTCACACGACTGGCCTTGGTTGTCTTTAGTCGGGCCCGTCACTATTGATATGACTAATTTCCACATCACATGCACCCACCGTGGCCAACAACACAAATGACTTGGGTTTACACCAGTAAACGGTCACGAACTCCGGCCACGCAACATGTCTCAATTTCTCTCTAGTCTCAAGACCATCACCTCTTTCTGTTCGCTTTCGAACTCGATGCATGAACCCATGTTGTTTAGCTCACAAGTCAGATTGGCCAACCCGAAACCCCCTGTGGCCTTTCCAGCCCTGGTACCTGAGTTTGCATTTGTTTTCAGTGAATCTACCTCCCTCCCGTTACCCTGGCCTAGGTACAATCATCGTACCCCATTAAAGGATAGTTCTAATCCAATTAATCAACATCCTTATCATTACCCATTGATGCAAAAAACAATAAACAAAGATATGGTGCATGAACTTTTAACTAAGCAAACCATACGAGAAAGCAACAGTCCCTACGCCTCTCCGATCATCCTGGTCAAAAAGAAAGATGGTACATGGTCCATGTGTGTGAATTATCGCGCCCTCAATAATTGTACTATTAAGGGTAAATATACAATCCCCCTAATTAAAGAGCTTTTTGATGAACTTTATGGTGTTATCATTTATTTTCCCCAAAATTGATCTTCACTCCAGCTACCATCAAATTTGTATCAACCTTGATGATATTTTCAAAACTACTCTTCGAACTCATTTGGGACACTATGAATTTGTGGTGATGCCTGTTGGGACGATTTTCAAAAATTTTCCCTAGTTTATTAAACTAATGCAGTAGAACGGTTTAAAATTCCTAATTTTAAACCTATAGGTGATTTAAAACTCCTAATTTTAAATCTACGGGCTTCCACTCTAATACATTTATACTAATAGCATAAATATAAAATTAGCATAAGAAGAATACTGTAAATAAATAAAAAAGCGAAAAGCTAAAAATGAAAGGAAAATAAGAATACATGAAATCGCTCCAAATAAAGAAAGCAAGAATATTAGAAAAATACCGAGACCCACAAGCCTCCTATGCAATCTCCTCAAGAGTATAGGCTCCGAAAAATATTAAACTTAAGAGAAAAAATTTCAACGAAAATTTTCTTTCTTATTAAATCTTCCAAAGTCAATACTTTCAAAAGCCGTTAATTTTAAATTGGATTGGTAAACTCCAACTCCAAAACCCCTATTTATAGTAGGCTACCGGAGCAAAAAAAAAAAGCAAAATTTTTGATGTGGCATTCGTGCAAAATCTCAAAAACAATGTCGTTTAAACTACAGTGCAAACTGCGTTATTCTTATCTGTCGGCATCCCACGTGTCAGCATGCCAATGGTCCGCGCCCGTTGGCGCAGATCTCCAATGAAGGCCTTCCCATAGCGTTCACGCCAGAAGGTGCAAATCATCACCTTGTGCGACCCAGCTTGTGACAACTGCCAGCTATGAATGGGAATTGTGACTGTTTTTTGTATTATTTATATTTTTTTGTTTTTGTTTTATTTCCCACATGATGAATTTTTAATTTTAAAAATTATTTTATTTTATAATATTCAACTTTTATTCATCTCATGAATAATGTTTTGCAAAATTATATTTACTCATCTCATAAATTCTTTAATATTTTTTTGATGACAATAAAAATTGAGGTTTAAGCAGAGACCTCAGGGACAATTTAAATCTAGCTCCAAATGACTTAAATTAATTACCAGCTCATGATAAAATTTAATTATCATTTAATGGGACTTAATCCCACTAAATAAATCCCAATGTACTCTAGACTTAAATCATTTATTTGATAACTCCCAAATAGACTATATTGTTAACAATAACCCCTCTATTAGATATCCATGAAGAAAATAATAAGAACTACTACCATTATTTTTCTCATATTTTCTCTATTAGTTACCGACTCACCCTTTTTCGAATAATTCATTTATACTTGAGCAAATTCATAATAAAAATTCCAAATGTCAAACACTTGGAACACTTTGGCCAAAATTTTCAAATTAATTCAAATACTTGCGAATCAACTAAGGGGACATCTGTATCTCATAAGAGACTATAGATTCCCTATTGAATACATGATCCCTGTTGCGCTTCATGTAGCTACCCAATGCACGTGGGATTTTGACCATGCATCAAGACCTTACTTATTGTGCACCAAAGTAACTAACACTCCATGCACAGGTCTAGAATACTCTCGAGATTTATAGTTGTCGTTCAAATAGTACATCATAATTTACTCATTTTCGATAATATTCTAGAAATAAGTAACTCAAATGGTCCAACTCAGTGTATTAATCTTATTGAACACACCAACATGGCACTTATGGATCTACATTGACATGACTAAGATAAGTCATCTAAAGTGTCATGTTATAATATTAGCAGACAAGTAGTCCAAACTTATCACTGACTATGAGTCTTTCAAAAAACATTTCATTCCATTTGCTCCAAGTCTATCTATGATTTAATCTCATAAACAACTTAGAAAAAAACATGTAAAAAGTAATATGAGGACTACATTCATCTCATGGATATTTCTTAAAAGAAAATCACATGCAACATATATGCTCACTTACACAAATTTAACGAGAAAACGACTAGAACTTCAATTTCATTCATTAATAAAGTAACATTTGCAAGAAAAATTAAGATTTTCAGGATACTATTCCAAAGCACTTTAGTTTTTGGTTGCATCAAAATCTTTTTATAGAAATTTATAAAATGACTAAATACCCTTATTAGAAATATTTTTACACTAAACAAAAACAAATAAATATTAATTCCCTCGTCCTCTTGTTTCTCCTCCTCTCATTTTCTCTCTCCTTCTCATCTTTGATGCTGCCATCGTGGCCAGAGCAAGATGACGGAGGAGGAATCAATGGCTGGAGATAGGCGGTGGGAACCCAGACAAAGGTGGGTGTAGACAGAGAAGCGTAGGAGATGGCCAAGTAAAAGTGGGGGTCATAGGGGTTAGGGAAGAAGGAGAGTTGGAAAGTGCAGTTACAACTAAATAGGGTGGCATTAAGGCGGAGGAGCACCACCAGCACCAGCACCGACAACAACGACGACGATGATAAAGAGGAGGAGGAGAGAGAAAAGGGGAGAAGAGAGAAGAGGAAGATGTACTTTTTTTATTTAGTGTAAAAATATTTTAAGTAAGGGTATTTCAATCATTTTATAAATTTCTGTGAAAGATTTTATGGTGATTGGACTAAAATATTATTTCATCCAAACCCGTGGACTAAAACATTATTTCACAAAGTTTGTAAACTAAAAATTATTTCACTGAACCTCAAGGTACTAATATATAATTTTTGCTAATTTCAATTTTGTTATAAAACTAGGGATATAAAATATTTAACATAATGAAAATAAATATACACACCCAAATATAATTAGAAAGAAATAAAATATATTTTATTCCAGAACTCAATAACCTAATTAATATAATATCCTCTCAATTTTTTTTCTCAATCCACACTTACGTACAAACACACACACTCAAATTTATAAACCTTTGAGTAGATATATTAGTCATCACATGCCTTCCATGTTGAGCCACACATCAACACTTGGCATGACTATGAAGCTTAAATTTAATGACGTGTGAAATGTAGAATTTAAGATAATACCTAATATATACAATACTCCCCTTGGATATTAATGTTAAAAACATTGCAGGATAAAAACTCTTAAAAGAGTATTATGTCTGAGTTATAAACTCATTTTAGACTGCTTCATTAAAAACTTTGTCAGAAAAAACCTAGTGAAAAAAAATTATAGCGAAGGAAAAAAGAGTACAGTGCGTATTTAACTCCTCCTTATGTGAACATGTTAATAAGAGGCATTTTTGATTCAATGCATGCCAATCTTATGAACTAGTTTCTTGAAAGTTCTTGTTGGAAATGCTTTCATGAATAAATCTGCTAGGTTCTGACTTGAGCAAACTTGAAGAACATCTATTTTACCTTTCTTCTGGAGCTCATGTGTAAAGAAAAATTTTGGTGAGAGGTGTTTAGTTCTGTCACCTTTAATATATCCTCCTTTGATTTGAGCAATACATGCGGCATTTTCTTCATATAATATTGTCGGACTCGCCTTGATCATTGGAAAACTGCATTCCTCTTGAACAAGTTGAATCAATGATCTCAACCATAAACATTCCCTGCTTGCCTAATGAAGTGTAAGTATCTCGGAATGCTTTGAAGAAGTTGCTGCTATTGTTTATTCTATTGATTGCCAGGATATAGCGGTATTACCATAGGCAAATAAATATCCTGTTAGTGAACGACCTTTATGTGGATCATACAAATATCCGACATCTACATATCCAACAAAACGTGGATTTCTTTGTTTCAAATAGATTAATCCCATATCAAATGTACCACGGAGATACCAAAGTATACGTTTAATCCCATTCCAATGTCTTCGAATAAGAGTTGAGCAATATCTTGCTAATAAGTTAACCGAAAAAACTATATCTGGTCTTCTGCAGTTAGTAAGATACATTAATGCACCTGTAGCACTTAGATATGATACTTCAGGATCAAGAATTTTTTCGCTATCTTCTCGAGGGTAAAAGTGGTCCTTATTTATACCAATGGATCGAACAACCACTTAGGTACTCAACGGATGTGTCTTATCCATAATAAAATGTTTAAGCACTTTCCTATATAAATAGATTGATGGATTAAAATTCCATCAGATAAGTGTTCTATCTACAAACTAAGCCAATATTTTGTCTTTTTGAGATCTTTCATCTCAAACTCCTTATTTAGATACGTAACAGCTTGTTCAAGCGCTTCAAAAGTTCCTATGATGTTTGAATCATCAACATAGATTGCAATGATAGCAAATCTAAAATTTGATTTCTTAATTAAAACACATGGGTTAATGGGATTGTTCGCATATACCTCTCTTAAAAGGTATGTACTAAGATGATTGTACCACATTCACCCTAATTTGTTTTAATCCATACAAACATCTTTGTAATTTGATTGAACACATCTCTCGAGGTTTTGAGCAACGTACATCTGGCATTTTTGCCTTTCAAGGACTTTCATATAAATGTCTTTCTCAAGTAATCCATACAAATAAGCTATTACTACATCCATAAAATGCATGTGGAGTCTTTTAGAGATGACCAAACTTATTAAGAATGTAAATGTAACTACATTCATTACCAGTGAGTATACAATTTTTGGTTTCCATGAGAAATCTTGAGTTACAAGTTGAGCTTTATATCTGACCATCTCATTCTTTTCATTTCTTTTCCATACAAATACCTTCGCGTTTTCATGTGTCTGAACTACATGTCCAAAAACTGCAAATTTTGCAAATGAATCTAATTCCGCATGAAATGCCTCTTTCTATTTTTGTCAAACGTTTCTTTTCTGACATTCCTAAACAATTTTTGGTTCAAGATTTTCACCTTCTGTGGTCAAATCAATGGCCACAATATATGCAAACACTTAATCAATAATTATTTTACTTTGGTTCCATCATATGTCAGTAGTAGTATAGTTTATCGAGATTTTCTCATTCTTAATATTTTCATTACTTCTATCCTTCGTATCTTTTTATTGTATTTGCATTTACCTCTTTAGAGGCTCTCTCTTCAAGAGTCTTGATATTGATAGAGTAGTCAAGTTATTTACTTTGCTCCCTTTTCTTTCTTGGATTCTTATCTTTGGAACAAATAGGTCTACCACGCTTCTAGCGTGCATTAGATGTGTTTTGACAATGTCTTAAAAGATTGTTGGTGTAGAATATCAATTCAAGCAGGAGGATTCATAGCTAGAACATGTGACTTGTTCACTCTCTTTATATCAACGAATGCATTTGGAAATTGGTTAGCAATCATTTTTTAGTCAATAATTTCTAAACCTTAAGTTCCCATTGATTCGTACATGGATCAAAATATGATATTAATGATACATTACAAAAAATTTCTCATTTTTTCAATTTTAGTTTTCCTCCTATAGTTCTGGAAATATCGCTTCGTCAAACTTATAATTAGCAAACCATGCTATAAAAATGTCTCTAGTCAATGGTTCGAGATATTTTATAATTCATGGAGATTCAAACCCAACATAAATTTCAAGCCTTCTTTTGTGGACCCATCTTTGTGCGCCATGGTGGAGCGATTGAAATATACACAGTGCAACTAAAATTCGTAGATGGGATATACCTGGTTCTTGACCAGAGACAAGCTGTAGTGGGGAGTATTTATGATAAGCAATTAGTCTACTATGAATTAGTGTTGCAACATGTAATATAGCATGCCCCATGTAGAACTAGGCAACTTTATTTTCATAAGCAATAGTCTAGCAATTAGGGGTGAGCAAAAATATCCGAAAACCAAAATGCTCAAAAACTTGTGCCGTACCTGATCCAAAAATAGCCAGATCAAGTCGGTTATAGATATGGATTTTGAAAATTTTCAAGTACCCGACCCATCCGAACTTGATATAATATATATTGTTGGAAATGGAATTAAGATGTGAGTTTAGCTTGGTTGGTTAGCTTGTCCTTTCGTTATTTTCTCTCTTTCAGTGAATTCTAAATTTATTCTTCAAATTGACATGTTCAATTTGAATTTTACATTTTCATTCATCAGTATTATAAAGGTTCACAAATGAGAAAGCAAAAATTTCACTAGTGTGTCATTCAATTAGCTCTTGAAACTATTAGAAGGCTAAGATAAGATGTTCCCCCAAGATGGAACTCTACATAACTTATGCTAGAGAGTGCATTGTGCTACAAACATGCCTTTTCTCATTTGCAACCAAGTGACTCCAACTGTAAGCATAGTCCAACTCTAATAAATGGATAAGAATTGATAAAATTTTTAGGTACTTATTATAATGCTGCTTGTGCCTTCTTCGGGATCAAATACGCTACCTCCAACTTGTTACCTTTCTAGTATTGCTAATGTGAGATTGACATTGAAAGAGGGGATAGAAAGTGGTGAGAGATTTATCAAGAAAATGGCAACAGAAATGTTTGTGAAATTTGAGAAATATTGGTTAGAATTTAGTACTATAATGGCCATAGCCGTCATTTTAGGTCCTCGTTTCAAATTTCAACTTGTAGAGTTAGTTTATAAAAAAAATGTATGGTGAAAACTATGCATTGGAGGTAGCAATGATCAAGAGCAAGTTGCTCTCTATGTTTGATGAGTACCTCAGTCGCTCTTCCACGTCTCCCATGGTTGCTGGAGTTCATAATAAGGATAGTGCTTTCAATGCTAGTTTTCAACGTAAGGAAGATGTGAAAGAGTCGTTATTGAAGATAAATTCTAATTTCACCAAAATTATATATTTTTGTATTTTTTTCATTTATTTGTCATTCTGCACACTATTTAATATTTTATTTATTATATTCTTATTTAACAGGAATTTGATATTTATGAAAGCTTGGAATTTGCTACTACTACTAAATCACATTTGGAGTTATATTTGAATGAGCCAAAAGTACCACTACAACTAGAAATTGATGGCCTTCAATATTGGAAGGAAAACCAATATTAATACCCGGAGCTCTCTTAAATGGCAAATGACATATTGACCATCCATATTTCTATGATGACTTCAAAAGCAGCTTTTAGTATTGGTGGTAGAGTCCTTGATCAATTTAGGAGTTCCCTCAAGCATCAAATGGTTGAAGCTCTAATTTGTATGCGAGATTGGATAGTTGGAGAAGAAGGTAAATACTTAAATAACAATAGAAAATGTTCTTTCTTTCATATGTTAATTGTTCAAAACATTAATGTTTTGTTTCTTTTTAATTTTATATGTAGCGAATGTGGCCATGACAGGGTTGAATGAATTGTGTGAAGCTATTAGGAATATGAAGAGAGCAAATGTTGAAGAATACAGTAGTTGTTCCTCTGCCTATAAATGCTCAATGCTCCTCTTTTGGAGAATCTTAAAGCTTTCTGGAAGAGGACTCCTGTTAAAAGGACGCTGTGGTTTTGTATTGTGCTTGGAAGAGGAATCATAATGGAAAGACTTTTTTTTTTTTTTTTACTGTTTAGTTAATATGGGTTATTTTTGTTAAATTAATGAAGCCAGGTTTTTATTCTTGTAGGCATTTAATTTTACAAGTCTAAATCTCTATCTTTGGGCTCTTATATATGTTTTCTTTTACTTCTTGTGATTTAGGTTGATGCGCTTGAAGCAATTTGACATTGTATGATTTTGGCTATATATTATTACTATAACATGGTTTATTTTTATTAATTATAATACATATTTAATATATATAGTAAATATATGCTTTTGCCATGTTAGCGGGTTGAAGAGTTGGCATGAAAAAACTCATGATAATCAAAGATACTTTCTCGGCGCTGTTGATGATCATTCCCATGCAACTTGGGTCTATCTTACGAAAACTAAAGGAGAAGCTAGTAAAATAGCTCAAAACTTTACTCTCTTGTTCAAACTCAATTTGGGATATCAATCAAAGCTATTCGTATGATCGTGGTCCTGAATTCAACATTCCTGAATTACTAATCAATCATCACATGTCGACACCCCACAACAAAATTTGATAGTTGAAGAAAAATCAACATTTACTCTTGGTTGCTCGCTCCTTACGTTTTCAAGCAAATCTCCCTTTAGAATTTTGGGGTGTATGTGTTTTGGCCGCCACTTATATTATCAATCGTCTTCTTCTCCCATACTTAACAACAAAACTCCTTGTAAAATTTTGTAGGATGCGCCACCCAAGTATAGTCATAGGCAAGTCGTTGGTTGCCTATGCTTTGTTTGCCCATTATGAAATCATCGCCATAAATTCTCTCCTAGAGCACAAGCAACAATGTTCCTAGTATACGCCTTCAGTACTAAGGGTTATCACTCGTATGATCGTAAAACGAAGCAAATATTTATGTCTTGTGATGTTATATATTATGAGCATGTTTTTCCTTTTTAAAATGGAAATATTCATCCAGATCCTTTCAAACATATTGTCTTTACTAGACTCATTAGCAGTGTTTCAATTACAGACAATAGAGATCATATTACTTCTCCTTCCCTAATTACTTCTTCAGGTGTGGGTTCCCTCCCACTCCTCTTCTTAATTCTATGTCCAACTTAAATACAAGAGCCTCCTCTACAACCCACCCCCCCCCCCCCCCCCCCCCCCCGGCCCACACACACTTTCAAATTTCCCTTGTTAGGTTGTGTCTCAAATTCCTTGTATTTATGAGAGGCTTTCCGTGAGAACACCGATCGATCGGGGGTATTGCTGATCGGTCGAGAAGTACGTAGAAAGCACGAGGCAGCAGAGAGCTCGCTGATCAATCAGGACCTGATTTACGCGCTACGTATAAATATGACGTGAGGGTTTCCATATTAGGTATCCAATTAAAAATGAGCGCCGTCATTGAGAGAAAGAGAGGAAGTGAGTTGTAATTCTTCCATTATTTCGATCAATAAAGATTCTCCATCTCCGCCTATGGTTTTTTTTTCCCCCTCTGGATTGAAGAGGGGTTTCCATATAAATCATTGTCTCCTTTATTTGTTCTCTTTTATCCTGTTATTTATGTCACATATTTGTTATAGTATTTGAATCGAATCTAATTCTTGGGTAGTATTTTCTTCACAAATTGGTATCAGAGCCCTAGTTATTCAATTTGGTACTATGACGTCTATTGTGAAATCTAAAATTGAGAAGTTTGGTGGCCAAGGGAGTTTTAGTTTATGAAAAATTCGTATGAAGGGTCTCTTGACTCACAATAGCTTGAAGAAAGCTTTGGAAGAGAAAGAGAAGAAGCCAGAGAGTTTGTCAGAAGGACAATGGGAGGAGTTAGACGAAAAGGCTCTAACCGCTATTCAGTTGTGTCTTACCAATGACGTTTTGACAGAAGTTTTGGAAGTGAAAACTGCTTAAGAGTTGTGGGAGAAATTGCAGGAGATGTTCTGCATTAAGTCTATCTCCAAAGAACTTGCAGCCAAGCACCGGTTGTTCACCTTTCGTATGTCAGAAGGTACGTCACTTAAGAATCATATTAATGAATTTAACTCTATTATTCAAGAGTTAAAGGAGCTTGATGATGCTCCTAAGGATGAAGATCCGGCTATGTTGTTGTTGTTGTGTTCTCTTTCTACTCTTATAAAGGCTTTGTTGAAAATATGATTTATGTTGGTAGAAAATCTAAACATGATTTATGGTGGTAGAAAATCTATCACAGTTGATGAGGTTAAGAAAAACTGACTGAGAAAAGAAAGGGTTGATAAGGAGTTGTCCGACTCCATTTATGACTCAGGAAGTGGTTTATTTGTGATAGGAAGAACTGAAACAAGAGGATCTGATAATGGTAGAAACATGTCTAGGTCTAAGTCTAAACATAAAGACCTATCCTGTAATTACTGTCTTAAGAAATGCACATTAAGAGAAACTATTATAAGCTTAAAGGAAAACTAAAAACTGATAAAAGAAAAGACCAGAAAAGAAACAACAAACCCGCAGAAGCTACTATAGTTGAAGATGAGAATGATGTTGATGTTCTGTTAGTGACCGAATCTCAATCCAGATCTAAAGACAATTGGATTCTGGATTCGGGTTGCTCCTATCACGTTTGTCCCAATAGAGACTAGTTCACCACATATGAGTCAATTCAGGGTGGAGTCGTTCTAATGGGTAATGATGCAGTATGTAGAGTTTTGGGTATAGGAAAAATTCGAGTTAAGATGTTTGATGGTACTTTTAGGACTTTGAGTGACGTTCGTCACATTCCAGATTTAAAGAAGAATCTTATCTTTTTAGGTATTATTGATTCTCATGGGTATAAGTACACAGCTGAAGGTGGAGTTATGAAGGTCTGTAAGGATGCTTTGATTGTGATGAAAGGTAGACGAGTAAGAACTCTATATGAACTTGTTGGTTTCATATTGATAGGATCAGTAGCTGTTTCTTCATCATCTATGATAGGTCCAGATATCACTAAGTTATGGCACATGAGGCTTGGTCATATGGGTGATAAAGGGCTGTCTGAGCTTAGTAAAAGGGGCTTGTTATGTGGTCAGTCTATAGGACTGATGGAATTCTGTGAGCGTTGCATTTATGGAAGCAGAAGAGAGTTAGCTTCAAACAGGCAGTACATAAGACTAAGGGCACGTTAGATTACATCCATTCAGATTTATGGGGACCTTTTAGAGTTGTTTCCAAAGGTGGTTCTAGGTACTTTCTAACATTTACTGATGATTTTTCCAGGAAAGTTTGGGTCTACGTCTTCAAGCAGAAGAATGAAGTGGATAGCACTTTCAAGAAATGGAAGGCTTTATTTGAGAAGCAGACATGGAAGCAGATTAAGAGGTTGAGGACAGACAATGGCCTTGAATATATTGAGGGTGACTTCACCAAATTCTATAAATATAGAGGCATTGTCAGGCATAGGACTTGCATAGGTACACCTTAGTAGAACGGAGTTGCAGAAAGGTTGAATAGAGCGTTGCTAGAAAAAGCTCATTGTATGCTTTTGAATGCAGGTTTGGGTAGAGAATTTTGGGCAGAGGCAGTGAACATGTCATGTCACTTGGTGAACCATTCACCTCATTCGTCTCTTCAGATGAAAACTCCAGAAAAGGTATGGTCTGGATGCCCTGCAAATTATTCTCATTTAAGAATTTTCGGTTGCCCTGCTTATGCTTATGTTAATGAAGGAAAGCTTGAGCCTAGAGCCAAGAAGTGCATCTTTCTTGGTTACACTTCAGGTGTGAAGGGATTTCATTTATGGGATTCTAATTCTCATAAATTTTTGATGAGTAGAGATGTCACCTTTAATGAGTTTTCATTACTCCATCCACAAAAGAAGTCCTCTGTTATTTTTTATTCTGATTAGGTGCAAATGCCAGAGATAGTTCAGATACAATTGGGTAGTCCAATTCAACAGCATAATTAATCCACATAAAGGATACAGGCACCTCCAGTATAGATTTCTGAAAGAAATGAAGTGGTAGAAACCAATCATCAGGTGGAGTAGTATACTATAGCTAGTGGAAGTCAGAAGAGACAAACTAAAGGTCCACATCAGTATGGATATGAGGAGATGGTAGCCTATGCTTTTTCAGTGCCTGAGACTATGGAAGACAGTGAGCCTTCCACTTATTCAGAAGTTGTGTCTAGAGTTGATTTAGAAAAGTTGTTGATAGCAATGCACGAAGAGATGGAATCTTGGCAGAAGAACCAGACTTGGCAGCTTGTTAAGCCTCAAACAGGGAAGAGGATCATTGGTAGCAAATGGGTCTTCAAAAGAAAAGAAGGCTTTCCAAGAGTTAAAGATGCAAAGTATAAGGCTCACTTGGCGGCCAAAGACTACAGTCAGCTAAAGATATGTCTGAGATCGACAAGCTGAAAGCTATGTTGAAGAGTGAATTCGAGATGAAAGATTTAGGAGCAGCCAAGAAGATACTCTGTATGGAAATCAAGAGGGACCAAAAAGCAGGAAAGCTATACTTGTCTCAGGAGAAGTATATTAAGAAGGTTCGAAATCGTTTTCATATGAAAGATGCTAAACCAGTTAGCACTCCTTTGGCAGCTTATTTCAAGTTTTCAGTATTAGCTTCACTACAGACAGATGAAGACATCAAAGAGATGTCACATGTCCCATATTCCAATGCAATTGGTGGCATCATGTATGCTATCGTGTGCACACGTCCATATATCATACATGCTGCTAGCAAGGTGAGCAGATATATGGCGAATCTAGGTAACGAGCATTGGTAAGCTGTTAAATGGATTCTCAGGTATTTACGTTGCACTTCTGATAGATGTTTGGAGTTTGGGAGGAGTAAAAGCTATTTAGTTAGTTATTTCGATTCAGACTATGGTGGTGACCTCGATAAGAGAAAGTCTACCTCTGCTTATGACTTTTGCCTTGGTAACTGTGCTATCAGTTGGAGAGCTTGTTTACATTTAGTTACAGCACAATCAACTACAAAGGCAGAGTATATGGCACAGAAGCGTTTAAAGAAGATGTGTGGTTGAAGGGCTTAATTAGTGAGATTAGCGTTGATCAAGGTGCAGTTGCGGTTTATTATGATAGTCAGCAATTCATCTAGCCAAGGATCAGATGACCCATTATGAGAGGACAAAGCATATAGATGTTTAACATCATTTCATTCGGGATCTAATTGAAGAGTGCAAGGTTGAATTGAAGAAGATTGGCACAGCTGATAATCCTACTAATATGTTCACTAAAGTTCTACGTAGCAGTAAGTTCGAGCATTGCTTGGATTTGGTTGGGTTTTGTGTTTTATTGAGATAAGCCCGATCGGGTGTTTTGTTGAGAAGGTGGATAAGTTATTTTGTTTGAAATTTGAGCCAAGGTGGAGACTTGTTAGGTTGTGTCTTAAATTTCTTGTATTTATGAGGGGCTTGCTGTGAGAACACCGATCGATCGGGGGTATTGCAGATTGGTCGGGAAGTACACAGAAAGCACGAGCCTGCAGAGAGCTCGCCGATCAATTGGGAAGTACCGATTGATCGGGGAGCCGATCAATCGGGAGATGCCGATCTATCAGGACCCGATCTACTCGCTACGTATAAATATGACGTGAGGGTTTCTGTATTAGGTATCCAATTAAAAGTGAACACTGTCATTGAGAGAAAGAGAGGAAGTGAGTTGTAATTCTTCTATTATTTCGATCAATAAAGATTCTCCATCTTCACTCGTGGTTTTTCCCTCTCACAATTGAAGAGGGGTTTCCAAGTAAATCATTGTCTCCTTCATTTGTTCTCTTTTATCCTGTTATTTACTTCTCATATTTGTTGTAGTATTTGAATCGAATCCAGTTCTTGGGTAATATTTCCTTCACACCCCTTTTTCAAATACAAATCCTTCCCCACCCTCAACATCTCATGGATCTCCTGTTGATTGAATGGATCAACCCCACCTACAATGCTCCATCCGGGAACGTCACCCTCCTTCATATCTTCAACGATACCATTGTAGCTTGTCCACCACGAACTCTCCCTTGTCAACTCGTTATGGTCTCTCCATTGTTGTTTCATTCAAAAGACTTTCCCCTTCATACAAGAAATTTGTTGCCGTTGTCTCTTCCCATTATGAACCTAGTTTGTACCATGCGGCCGTTCATTATTCTTATTAGTGTGAGTCTATGGACACTAAGTTTGTGCCTTAGAGCAAAATCATACTTGGTCTGTTGTCTCATTACCCCCAACAAACATGCAATTGGTTGTAAGTCGGTATATAAAGTCAAGCTTAATTCTCAAGGTGATGCTGAGAGATATAAGGCCTGATTGGTGCCCAAGGGGTTGACCCAACAAGAAGGCTCAAATTATATCAAGACCTTCTCTCCTATGGCCGAATTGAGCACAAAAAAGGTCTTTCTTAGTCTTACTGCTACCTGTAGCTGTCATTTGTTACAACTTCATGTGAATAACACTGTTTTGCATGGTGATCTTTCCGAGGAGGTGGACATGAGCTTTCTTCTAGGTTTTAGCCTCAAGGGCGTCTCCTACTGCTGTTTGTCGGCTCCATAAAATCCTTTATGGCCTTAAGCAAGCCAATCGTCAACGGTTCTCCAAATTTTCTCACACCTTGATCTTGGGTTCACACAACCAAAATTTGACTACTATTTATTTTTCCTACGAGATGGTTCCAATTTTATTGCTCTTCCCATTTATGTGGACAGTATTATCATACCTAGCAACAATTTAGGTGTTACGACTCACATCAAAAATCTCTTGCATATTAAATTTAAACACAAGGACTTGGGTGACTTGCGTTATTTTCTCAGGCTCAAAATTGCTATCTGATAAGGGTATCTCCATCTCAAAGTGTCCTTATGCCTTAAAGGTTTCGGAATCCACTGGCCTTTGCAATTCGAGCTCTTCCCCAATGGAGCCCCACACTAGGCTCAATCAGGATGATGACACCCTGCTGCAGGATCCGACTCCCTATCGTCGCCTTATCAGGAAACTTCTTTACTTGACTATTACTCGTCCTGACCTTTCTTTTGCTATGAACAAGCTCAGTCAATATATTCCTGCGCCCACTGACGTTCATATGGCTACCGCTGTGAGGATTTTACGTTATATCAAGAGAGCCCCGGGTTAAGTCTCTTTTGTCCTTCTTCTTTTCTCACTCACCTTAAGGGGTTCTCAGATGTAGATTGGGTGTCCCAGTTTTCGCCGCTCTATAACTAGCTATGCTATATTTCTTGGTGAATCTCTCGTGACTTGGAAGTCTAAGAAGCAACATACGGTTTCTCGTTCCTTTGCCAAGGCTAAGTATCGTAATGGCCTTTGCTATTTGTGAGATTACTTTGTTATTGGGTCTTGTGCCTGATTCTCGAGTTCCTCATCCTCCCTTTGCGATTTTGTTTTGTGACATTAAAGCAGCCATTATATTGCTCATAATCCCGTTTTTCATTAACGGACTAAACATATTGAAATGGATTGCCGCTTTGTTAATGATAAAGCTCAAGAAGGTGTTCTTAAGGTTTTCCATATTGTTCTCATCATTAGTTGGCCAATATGTTGACTAAGCTGATATCTGGTTCAAATTTGATCCCTATTATGAGCAAGTTGGCTGTTTGTCACGTCTACACCCCAACTTGGGGAGCGTATTAGTAGTATTATATTTCTCGATCTTTCAGATGTTTTTCACTTATTTTTTCTTAGTTATATTTTCGATGTATCTTCACCTTATTTTCTTTTTCCTATTTTGCTAGTTGTTGAGCTTTATCCCATTCCCCTTTATGTAGCCTTTGATGTATTTTGTTTATGAATCAATTCATTTTTCTCTTCGCTATACAATGGTTAGAGAGTAAGAAAATATCTCTTTTTCTCAAGCCTCTCTCATAAGCTTCTCAATAACCATTTCTCTCTCCTTTTTTATTTTTTGCTTCTTTGTTTTCAAATGCTTTTTTCTTTGTAAGTCTATGGCTTACTCAACTTCTAGTCCACGCCACGGATAATGAGCTCCTTAAGGAGCCATCAGACTTTTATGCTGCTTATAAAAGAAGTGTGATCTTTAAGCTACTTTAACCCCCTCACTTGAGCTAAAGTGACCATTGGCAACACCCATGTGAGACGTGATAGACAGTATCACACTCACTCTAAATTCCATATCACTGCAATGATCATTCACGAGGTTATTGTGACTCGTTCTGCCTTGTCCTCTTTAGCACACGTTGTTCCAGTGAAGAAGATCAAGGCCTTGACTATCGGTCTATTTGATGGAAACCATGACCCCGAGTATGGCACAAATAGACCTTTAGATGCTTTCCAATAATGGCGGGACTAATTGATGGTTTTACCTCACTTTGTGAGCATTTCACTCAACACTTTTTAATTAACAAGAGGCAGAAAAAGGCCACTGCCAACTAATGCACCCACGCTAGAAGGAAGGTTAGCTCCTTAGTAAGGACATCTATTTATCTACAGGATGACTGATTTTCCAAACATTAAGGATGCGACTACCATTATATTCTTCAATGGGATGAGAAGATCAAGAAATAAGCATATGGATTCTGCTTGAAAAGAGTATATGAGTTCCTTAAATATTAGGACCATAAGGGACTTGGCAAAAACCAAAATATATAATGCTCAATCAAGCCAAGCAACGAGTCCATAATGTGATCCTTATTCAATACGTGGATGACCTAATGGCAATAAATGGTATTCTTGATGCCTTCTTTAACAAATCTCTTGAAAAGTTAAACAATCCATATTAGAGAAAGTGATAAAGCATATGCATTGTTTGCTTTGTATGATAATGAATGTCTAGCGGTCACTAATGACAGCGACATTACTATTGTACAAGAGGGCATAGAAGTGGATGTGATATAAATGGAAATGAATATGGTAATGCAAGCGATTAACGATTGATTTTGAAATTGTATACCATGATATTTGTATTTAAACTGATAAGTGGATTTTCATGAATAAATATACTTCAAATGGTCATTGTACCTTAAAATTGTGTAAGATATATATTTATTTGACTTTTAAATTAATATTTAATATGATTCATAAATATATCCGATATCCAAACTTTCAACTCGAAAAAATTTCAAAGTGATATTTGTACCCGAATCAATCTTCAGATTTTTCCAAATAAGATATACTCGAACTAGTTATTCTCATATTAGTTATCCAAATTGT
Organism: Simmondsia chinensis; assembly: GCA_018398585.1. Taxonomy (NCBI): domain Eukaryota; kingdom Viridiplantae; phylum Streptophyta; class Magnoliopsida; order Caryophyllales; family Simmondsiaceae; genus Simmondsia; species Simmondsia chinensis. The sequence goes on from JAGTTD010000012.1 coordinate 22,799,691, forward strand.
TCATATCGAATACAATTTAGATTATTGGGTTTTTGGATTTACTTGCTAAAAAAAAAAAGAGTTTTTGGATCTAGGAATATTATTTATGCCTATAATTTTTAATTTTCAAAAAATTGAAAAAATGGTATCACTTAAACGCGTTTTCTATTTTTAAATTTTGGAATACTATGGATAATTGTTTTCTATTATACATATTTTTCGAATGAAAAAAAGAAAAGAAAACTGGAGATAAAAACAAAAATAAAAATGAAAAATAAAGAAATCATGGGGTTATCTATGCAATTAGTCATTTTACTTTGCTTATTGTGCCTATTTAGTTATTAAATATTCAAATGTGTCAAATTTAGTCCTTGTATGATTAAAATTGTTACAATCAGGTCCAATGGTAAACTAAATGTTAATTTTTGGCTAATTCAAGGTACATTTCAATTAAAAAACTAACGAAGAGATACATAAGTGCTAATTTCTTGAGGTGAAAGACATACGTAAGTGTCAATCAACATTATAACTTTAATTATAAATTAAAATTAATTTTAAATGTGCATTTGATAAAAAAAATTGCAATTATGTAAAAATTAAAATTAAACAACTAAATTTTTAAAAACTAAATTAACACAATAATCAAATTTTAGAACTAACCACATAAATAACCCATTTTTATGTTTATAGCCAAAGGTTTTTCCTTTGATTAGTGTTGACATGTTGTACCAATTTTTGTTTTTTGTTTCCTGTTTTTATATGGGTTAGCTCAGATCTCGTTTGTACAAGCTTTTTGTTTAGTATACAACTTTCATGTTGTTAGCCCTCAAGGCCATTTACATAGTAATTTTGATGATAACAGTCATTTAGCGAGTCATCATGCCTTATTGTTCTAAACTCATTGAAAATGACTTATAACAAAAACTATGAAAAAAATTATGATTGATCACATTGATACTAATCTTTTCGAGACGACAGAACAACAGAAAAATGATCAAAGTTAAAGTAAAGATTGATCAAAAATCACGAGGATAAGATCCGAGTCCATGGGCTTGAAGAAGTCTTTTTTTCTGTTTTTAGGACTCCGATTAGATATATCGATTGATTTAAATATCTCAATATTGATATGTGGTGGTATAGCAAAAAAATGTTTTCAAAAGATTTCGAAATTTGGCATCCAAATCTTATTTAAAAGCACTCAATTCAAGTCCCAGTCAGCTAAATTTTTCAATAAAAATACCTCATAAATTGGCATTATCGGAAACATGTCCAAAATAACGAAATCAAGAAAATTTTATTAGAGTGATATTTTAACTTGATTAGAAAATTATTCACTCAAAAAATAAGCAAATATGGTAACTAAATCAAGCCTAATGGTCAAAATGGTTCAAAAACACCCGGGCGTGCCAAGTGTTGACACATAAGAAGCATGTGTCAACACACAAACAAACAGTAACCAAGGGAAGCTGCTGTGTGTCGACACATAAGTCCTGTGTCTGGACACACATGACTGCGACAACTCTAATGACTGCATTTCAAATCTGATTTCTTTCAAAAAAAAATTTAAAAGCTTTCCATTGACTCTTATGTCTTCTTGGCTTACAAATAATACTTAAATTCTTTGATAAGATCATCCAACTCTCTAAGCTTTCATTAATCAAAAGCTCTTATATTCTACTGGCACTTTAATGTTGTAATCACCTATTTTTCTTGAAGCTTTTCTTAAGCAACACTAGTTCTCTTTGCTATTGAGTTTTATTGGCATATCCTTAGCTTTTTCTAAGCTTGATTATGTCAAATCACCTGTTCAAGAGTGAGAGTTTCGTACTTAAATTTATTTTCTTGTAAAGGTTAGATCTTGAGCCTACATTACAAAAGGATCGATTGCAAGAGATTGGGTCCTGAACCTACATTACAAAAGGATTAATTGTAAAAGACTGGGTCTTAAGCCTAAGTACAAAAGACTAGTTGTAAAAGGTTAGATCCTGAGCCTAAGTTTTAAAAGGATCATCAAAGACTCAAGTGATAAAGAGTTAGTCACTTGGAGAGTCAACTAGCTTCTGGGTTAGAGGTGAACCACTATAAAGATCATTGTCCATTCTTTCATTCCTGCCTTTTACTTTTTATCTTCGCATTAGTTGTTTATCTTCAATCTATTTTTTGGTTTTTAAAGTTTAAGTTTTCTCTTCATTGTAAAAGAACCTAATTCACCCCCTCTTAGGTTGATCTTTGGGCCTTCAATTGGGATCGGAGTGCGTACTCTTCTTTTATTTGGTTTAACAGCCTTAGAATGATCCTTATGGCAACCTTTGTAACTTTTTTGGCCAAGGGTCAATTGACAGACAAGCTTCCACTTTGTGACGGTAAAAACTTTTGCTACTGGAAAATTAGGATGAGACTTTTTACTATGTCTATTAATTTTGACTTGTGGCTAATCACTAAAAATGGTGATTTTGCATCTTCAACGAATGAAGGAAATATAATTGTTGATAAATTTAAAAATAAGCTTGTCCAATATGACAAAACAAAGCTTGAAAAAATGCTAAAGCTCACTTCCAATCATTATATGCTATTACTCCCAATGTGTTTCATAATGTTAAAAGTTGCAAGACCACAAAGGAGATTTGGGAGAAACTAGAAGCCACTTATGAAAGAAAGTCAGATGAAGAATCTCTTGATACAAATGAAGAAGACCAAGTGAATTTGTGTCTTATGGTCATTGAATCTGAAGAAGAAGAACTTGCAGAAGATGAGATAAATAATTATCGTATGATGAGCTCATGGCTACTTTTCATAAGTTACATGGTGCATTCGAAAAATTGGGAACCAAATACTCTTGTATGAAAAAAGAGCTAGAAAAGGGTCAAAAAAATGTTTAGTGCTTAAACTTGAAAATGAATCTTTAAAAATAAAAGTAGAATTACTGAATGATTAAGTTGAAGCATTAATTAATTAAAAACAATATTTGGAAGAAAAGCTCATTTGAAATGAAAATAAAAATGAAGAATCCAAGGATGATGAGTTTTGCTAGAAGAAAATGAGTCTTTAAAAGAACAAGTAGGAAAACTCTTGCAAATTTCAAGTAAGTTTTTCAAGGTGCAGGAAACACTTGAAAAGATGCTCTCTTCCCAAAGCCCCACTTACAATAAAGAGGGAATCGGTTATAATGGAAATGCTCAAAAGAAAAAATTGAATATATTTTTTGTCAGAGCCTCCTCACTGTCAACAAACTCTATAAGATGTCATTATTGCAGTAATCACAGGTATATTGTGCATCAATGTCAATTTAAAAAGGATTTGAGAAAAACCAAAATGTTTTTTGTGTTCTGAAGGGATCTCGACCACCAAAGGTCAAGACTAACAACGAAGGACCCAAGAAAATTTGGGTATAAAAGTTCATTAAATTGTGTAGGTATGCTCGAAAATTGACAACTAAAATCGATGGATAATTGTTTCACAAGTCATATAATTAAAGATAAATTCAAGTCTACTTCCATCAAACTAACGAATGGCAATATCACTTTTGGTGACAACAAGAAAAGAAATATTCTTTGTATAGGTAACATTGCCCCTAACTCTTCTCCCATAGATGACGGTCTACTTGTTGGTCTTATGCATAATTTTTCAAACATTAGTCAACTATATGATAAAAGTTAGTGTGCATTATAGAGTCATCTAAATGTATAGCGGCGCATGTTTAGATGAACGAAGTATTACTTGATCAATTAGGATGTGATAATGTCTATATGATTGATCTTGAATGTGCAAACTTTGTGAAATATTTTAGTGTCCTTCATGAAATTGATCCTTAGATTTGGACATTGCTAGTATGGACTTTATTTCAAAACTGTTGAAAATTCATCTTGCTAGATGACTACCAAAGTTTAATTTGAAACTTTATATTTGTGATGCATTTCAATATGGGAGACAAACAAGATTTTTATTCAAACCCGGGAATGTAGTCACTAGCTCAAGGCATCTTAAACTCTTGCATATAGACTTGTTTGATCCTGCTAAACATTTGAGCCTCGGGGTAAAACGTATGGACTTATAATTGTTGATGATTATTCGCATTTTACTTGATCCTTATTCCTTTCTCATAAAAGTAAAGTCTTTGATAACTTCAAAAACATTTTGCAAACGAGTACAAAATTATAAAGACTTCAAAATCATTTCAACTATAAGTGATCAAGGAAGAGAATTTGAAAAAGACGATTTTTTAAAAATAATGTAATTAATTTTGAATCCACTACATTTTTTTGACTCTTAGAATTCCTTAATAAAAATGAGTAGTTTAAAGAAAAAATAGATTGAACAAATGGCAAAAATCATGCTTTGTGAAAACAATTTGCCAAAATTTTTTTAGGCTGAAGCCATTAACACTGCTTGCTACATTCTAAATAAAGTTTTGATAAGGCCTATTTTGAAGAAAACACCCTATGAACTTTATAAAGGAAGAAAACCAGTTATTGCATATTTCAAGCCATTTGGGTGTAAATGTTTCATCCACGACTATGATAAAATGAATCCAGGTACATTCGATCCAAAGATGGATGAGGCATATTCATTCGATATTTTCTTATTTGCAAAGCATATAGAGTCTATAATAAAAGGTTATGGGTAGTAGTCTATAAGTGTTGTATTTGTTAGAACTAACAACTTATCCTCTAGAATTTCTTGTAATGATGGTGATATAGTGATCAAAATAACAAACATCGCACCATTATCCGAGGAGCAAGAAAAGGCTCAGCTCGAAGCTTAAATGGATGAACCAAAAGAAGATATCAAAAATATAGAATCCAAAGAGGAAGACGTACTACACGTGATTGGAAACTCTTGATGAATCACCTAACGAGTCAAATCATTGGTGCCTGCCCCCCCCCCCCCCCCCCCCCCCCCCCCCCCTCCCCCCCAAAAAAAATGTAGTAAGAAACAAGACAAGATTAGTAGTTAAAAGCTATAACAAAGAGGAAGGTATAAACTGTGAAGAGATCTTTGCACCCGTTGCTAGATTAGAAGCTATTAGACTCTTATGTGCCTTTGCTTCATTTAAAAATTTTAAACTTTTCAAATGGATGTGAAAAGCACATTTTTGAATGCTTTATTAAAGAAGAAATTTATGTTGAATAACCATACTGATTTTGAGGATAACAAATTCCCTAATCAAGCCTTTAAACTCAAAAAGGCTATTTATAGATTAAAATAAGCTCCCAGAGCTTAGTATGAGACATTGAGTTCATTTTCATACAAAATGGATTTTTAAGGGGAAATGTTACCGCATTTTATTTTATTCTTTTGAAAAGCTCTAAAAATGATATTCTCATTATGCAAATATATGTTAATGATATAGTGTTCTGGTGCTACGAATCCATCTCTTTGTGAAGAATTTGCAAATCTTATGAGTGGGGAATTCGAAATGAGTATAATGGGAGAAATCAACTACTTTCTTAGACTGCAAATCAACCAAAGCAAAGAAGGAATTTTAATAAATCAAGCCAAGTACATCAAGAAGATACTCAAGAAGTTTGGCATGAAAATTTTCAAAAGTGATTGCAACTCCAATGAGCACAACACTCAAGCTAGATATGGATGAAAAAAGGTTAAAAGGTGGATCAAAAAGCTAAATAGAGGTACGATTGGATCCCTTTTTACCTTACTACTAGTACACCAAATATCATGTTTGGTGTGCGCATATGTGGTTAATTTCAAGCACGTCCAAAAGAATCGCATTTATGTGCCGTGAAAAGAATGTCTTTTCGATACCAAGTTGGCACTTAGGCTTATTCGATCTCAAGTGTAAATTCCTTGATCTAGTTCGATATAGTGATTTGGATCTTGTAAACTTAAATTATAAGATTAAACATTAGTGTATAATATATTAATTACCATAGATCTTACAACTTCATAATTTTCACACATATTAGAATTAAGAACATACCTTGATCGAAGCAATCCTTGAATGACCACCGAATATGTAGAAAAAATCTGATTTCTCTCTCTTAACTGCTTTCATTAGTGTACGATGTAAGATGGAGTATCATACTTTTCATTATCTCAAATGTTCATGCGTTATGTGTAGTAGCAGAGAGAAGACCAGAGCCTTATTTATATAGGAAAAGGGGGTGTCTTCTATCAAAACACCAAGGATCATATCTTTTCGTTAATAGATATGTCTTTTCATTAATAGACATGTCTTTTCACTAAATATCTTTTACTAAGAAACATATCCTTTCATAAAGAGACATACCTCCTTATCAATGGACTTGTTTTTTCATCAATAGATATGCCTTTTACTTAAGAGACATACCACTTCATTAAGAGTCATACCTCTTTACAAACCAAATGGATTAAGCATTAACTAAAACTACTTAATTATCAAACACAATATAAATATTTGATAAAATAACCTTGTAATATCATGTGGGACATAATTATTCTTATAGATCTTACCAGGTACAAAGTGGACAAGTAATCAACTTATTGTCAATCTTTTGTCATGTTTTAGTGCCATGGTTTACCCAAAAAAATAAATAAATAAAATTTTGTGGCTTTGTCCTCTTTAGAAGCATAATACATTCTTTGTCAAAGAAACCATGCTCAAATACGGTGGTTAATGCATGAATTAGATGATTATGACATTCGTATCGATCATGCTTCCATTATGTGTGATAATACTTGTACAATAATCAAAACTCAAGCTCAACATTTTAGAAGTAATCATATAGAGGGAGATGTCATACAATTTGTAATCATGTGCGTAAACGAGATGTCGTAAAATTTGTGCCCACAAACGCTCAACAACTAGATAATTTTATTAAGCCTCTACAATTAGAAGTAGGATTGATATAAAGAAATATGATTACTTGATTATAATTACTTGTGTGCATTAATTTCATATGCATAATTATATTGAAAATGAGTCTGAAAACTCAATATAATGGTGCTTAATTGTTTGAATATCATTATCCAATTTAATAAGATATTATGCATAGAATGTTTTTCTTGGAATCTTCAAAAGTATACTCATCTTCAATCTTTCTGTCGAAAAAAATCCCTCAAATGTCCATTTAACAAAATATCTCACAATCTTGATCATAAATTCTTCCTATTAATCAAAGTCTAAATGTCTTATGAGAAATACGTAACTTCACCAAAGTTTAAAACTCCGGCTTTCTGAAAAGTTATTCATGTTCACCTCATTGAGGCACACAAAGATATTAAGACTAAGAGAGGTGAAACTATCCTTCAACATATTAAGCTATATTTGCAAACGCTAGTTTTACATTTTGACATCTAATGTATAAATTGCTCCATTTCCAATATTGTCTATTGATAAGGGGAGACAACGCCAATGTTATTCCCCTCACTTATTCCTTTTTGTTCATGATAAAGGGGGAGAGAGCTTGGTGTTGCTATATATCATGAAGGGGGTAGAAACATCAAGCATAGTGTACTGAATTGATTTATTCTCTTTTTGCATATGATGAGAGACGTTGATGTTTGCTTGAGTTGTGGTAAAAATGATCATGATATTGAGTTGTGGTAAAAATGATCTTGATATTGAGCTATTAAATGTTTAATTCCTACAATGCATCAACATAGGGGGAGACAATTGAAATTGAATGTTAACATGCTATGAATTGCTCCACGACTAATGAGAAATAGGTATTCGTATGCGTTGATACTCTAATGCTTTTATGAAACTTTCATATTTTTAAGAGAAATACCAAATGTTTATCATTATCAAAAAGGGAAGATTATTGGCCTTAAAGGCTATTTACATAGTAACTCTGATAATAACAATCATTTAGTGAGTCATTATACTTTATTGTTTTGATCGTGTTAAAAATGACTCATAAGAAAATTAGGAAAAATCAAGATTGATCACACTGATACCAAGCTTTTCGAACGATGGATCAAGAAGAAAATGATTAAAGCTGAAATGAAGATTGATCTAAAATCAAGAGAAGAAGAGCCAAGTTCATGCACTTCAAGAAGTAATTTTTCTATTTTTTTAGGACTGGGATCAGATATATCGATTAAGTTAAATATCTAAATGTTGATTTGTGGTACGCTAGCAAAAATGTTTTTGGAAGATTTTAAAATTTGATTTCCAAATCTTATTTGAAAAACACTCAATTCAAATTCGAGCCAATTAAATTTTTCAATAAAAATATTTTATAAATTGGAATTATTAGAAACATGCCCAAAACAACAAAATCAAGAAAATTTTATTATGGTGATATTTTAGCTTGATTAGAAAATTATTCATTCAAAAAATATGCCAAATATGGTAACAAAATCAAGCCTAACGGTCAAAATGGTTCAAAAACACTCGGGCATGCTGAGTGTCGACACATAAGAAGCATGCGTCGACAAATAGACAAACACTAGCCTAGGTAAGCTGCTATATGTCAACACACAATCCCTATGTGTTGAAACGCAAGCCTGCGACAGCTCTAATGGCTACACTTCAAATTCGATTTCTTTCAAATTTATTTTGAAAGCTTCCCAACGGCTCTTATGCCTTCTTTTCCTAGACATAAATTCCTTGATAAAATTATTGAACTCTCTAAGCTTTCATTTATCAAAAGCTCTTGTATTCCACTAGCGGTTTAACGTTTTAATCTTCTGTTTTTCTTGAAGTTTCTCTTAAGTATCACCAGTTCTCTTTGCTATTGAGTATATTGAGTTTTATTGGCATTATCCTTAACTTTTTTGCTAAGCTTGATCATGTCAAATCACTCTTTCAGGAGTGAGAATTTCAGTGCTTAAATTTATTTTCTTGTAAAGGTTGGATCTTGAGCCTATGTTACAAAAGGATCGATTGTAAAAGATTGGGTCCCGAGCTTATGTTACAAAAGGATCAATTGTAAAAAGGTTGAGTCTTGAACCTATGTAAAGAAAAGATCGGTTGTAAAACATTTGATCCTGAGCCTATGTTTTAGAAGGACTGTTAAGCTTAGTGAACAACCCAAGTGACAAAGAGTTAATCACTTGAGGAGTGAATTAGCTTCTAAATTAGAAGTGAACCACTATAAAAATCATTGTCTTCTTCCATTTATTTTTTATATTTTGCATTTATTATTTATCTTTAATCTAAGTTTTAATTTTTAAAATTGAAATTTTCACTTTATTAGAAAAGAATTTAATTGGCCCCCTTTTTTTGAACATTAAAGACACCCATAGGCCCAATTACAAAATAGAAGCAACAGCCACAACAAACCAAGAAAGGATTGGGAGAAAACAAACCCATTAATCATGAGAACAGAAAAAAGAGCTAAGCCTCTTAGTTACAAAATGAGCAACCCTAAACTAGTTCCTAGAACAGCAAACGAAAGAAACTCAACATAAAGATGAGACTACAAAACTTAAAACATCCGCCAAAGGATAGAACTCCCAATTTGTCGACTCTGCATCCTTGATGGCACTTCCAACGGAAGCTTGGTTGGCGGTCTGAAGAGGACAATCCTTTGAGCTATCATTCGAAACCCTAAAGTCAGGAGGGGAAGGAAACCATTTGTCATTCCAGAAATAGAAATTAACACCGCTAAGAACATACTATCCAACCCCTTTAAAGAGGGAATCACTCCCAGGAAAGCAGCTTTTCCATCCCAAGATGGGTTACAACCCAATTTTGCCTTGAGGAAGAAGCAATCGTGGAGAAAATCCCAATAGGGATACGAGTACTTCAGCCCAAAACTAAGCTCTTCGGAACCTGAATGTTTCAATGAAAATGAAGATGTGGTGTCATTTCTTCCCTGACTCCAAGACCGCGTCCTTAATCCTAAAACATCTCTTTGGAGCGTAAGAAAATATGATTGAGACCTCCGAGGTCCCCCATAGCGTAAGACCATCTAAAATCCCGACCAAGAGAGCCAAAAAGAAGAAGAGAAGCCCATGCTTTGGTGATCTAAGATGAGGCTAAAGACCTCCCCTTTTCTTCAAATATAAAGACCGGGGTTTCCCTATGCCATGGTATGGAAGGTGGGAGAGAAAATTTTTGACAACCTCATCTCAGGGGAAGAAAAAACAAGCAAAGAGATGGTGAAAGTAAGCCGGTACTTGATCTGACGGCGAAGTAGGGCCCGGGGGGAGATACTATTGTTTGGTTGAGGAGAGAGAAAAGGAAAAAAAAGAGCAAAAATAAAAATTGGGAAAATGAAGATGGGAACAAAAGCGGTTGTTTCAGAAATGAAACATCGGAAAAAAACCGAATATAGGACCAAATCTGGGTTGAAAGGAAGGAGAAGGTAGAGGAAATGAAGCAAGGGGTGGGAGGAAAACAAACAAAAAAAGGAAATTATATGGAACAGACCATCCTCCCCAAGTTTAATCTTTTTCTAACCCCCATCTCCCTAAACCAAACCAAGTGGACAAATTTGCCCCTGCCATTATTTTCCTCCTTTTTTTCACACTCTCTCTCCTCTATAACACATCACTCTCTCCTCTGCAACACCTCTCTCTCTCCTCTGAGACCCATTTTCCCGTACAATCTCCCTCCTTTCCACCCGTTGAGACCTTCCAGTTTCCAAGCCGTTGTGATCTTCGAGTTCCCATATCTTCTATTAGACCTTCTCTTCGCTCACTTCATCCTTGCTCACGTTGTCACGTCCCTCGCCATCCGTTGCATTTCGTCGCTGCACCTTGTTCATCTAGGGTTTAATCACCATTTCCAAAAAGGTAACACTGATTTCGTCAGTGCATGTTTGTTTTATCTTGGTTGTTTGTTGGGGGTTTTTTTGGGGTCTAGGGTTTTTTTTGGCGTTTAGGGTTTTCTTTGGGGTTTAGGGTTTTGCTGTTATTGGTGTTGTGAGTAAGGGTTAGTGTACTTTGAGTGAGGTTTCCATATTGGCATAGTTATTTGATTCTGCGGCTGATTTACTTTATTGTTCCTTATTGTACCTACGTTTTTCGTATTTTATTTGTGTGGTTGTTGAATCGGTTTTTATTGATATTTTCCTATACATTATGTTAATGTTGGGAGTGGAAATCAGATTTTGATGGTAAAGCATAAATGGTGTATGATAGTTGATACACAGTGCGTGAGTGTTGAAAATGGATCGCTAATAAGTTGTTGGTTTGTTAATAGTCATTAATGGCATATGATTACTCATACACCATTTATGATTAGTTTAAATGGCATAATATAATTTTTTGTTGGTTGTTTCAAGTCATTAATATTCTTAAACCAATCGTACACAGTGTATGATTGGTCAAAATGGTGTGAAATCTACTTGTTTTAGTTTGTTTTTAAGTAAATAGTGGTGTATGATCAATCACACACCGTGTATGATAGGTTTAAAGGGTGTAAAACCAACTCATTTTAATGGGTTTTAAGTAAATAGTGATATATGATCAATCATACACCGTGTATGATAGGTTTTAATGGTCTAAAATCAACTTATTTTAGTGTCTTTCAAGTCATTAGTGGTGTATGATCAATTATACACCACGTATGATTGGTCTAAATGGTGTGAAATCAACTTATTTTAGTATGTTTTAAGTAATTACTGGTTTTTGGTTAATCATACACCATGTATGATGGGTTTAAAGGGTGTAAAATCAACTTGTTTTAGTGTGTTTTAAGTAAATAGTGGTGTATGATCAATCATACACCGTGTACGATAGGTTTTAAGGGTGCAAAATCAACTTGTTTTAATGTGTTTTAAGTAAATTGTGGTGTATGATAGGTTTTAAGGGTGTAAAATCAACTTGTTTTAATGTGTTTTAAATAAATAGTGGTGTATGATCAATCGTACACCGTGTATGATAGGTTTTAATGGTGTGAAATCAACTTGTTTTAGTGTCTTTCAAGTCATTGGTGGTGTATGATCAATCATACACCGTGTATGATTTGGTCTAAATGATGTGAAATCAACTTGTTTTAGTGTATTTTAAGTAATTAGTGGTGTTTAATTAATCGCACACCGTGTATGACAGGTTTAAATGGTGTAAAATTAACTTGTTTTAACATGTTTTAAGTAATTAGTGGTGCATGATCAATCATACACCGTGTATGATTGGTCTAAATGGTGTGAAATCAACTTGTTTTAGTGTGTTTTAAGTAAGTAGTGGTGTATGATCAATCATACACCGTGAATGATAGGTTTTAAGGGTGTAAAATCTACTTGTTTTAATGTGTTTTAAATAAATAGTGCTGTATGATCAATCATACATCGTGTATGACAGGTTTTAATGGTGTAAAATCAACTTGTTTTGGTATCTTTCAAGTCATTAGTGGTGTAAGATCAATCATACACCGTGTATGATTGGTCTAAATTGTTTGAAATCAACTTGATTTAGTGTGTTTTAAGTGAATATGGGTGTATGATCAATCATAAACCGTGTAAGATAGGTTTTAATGGTGTAAAATCAACTTGTTTTAATGTGTTTTAAGTAAATATTAGTGTATGATCAATTATACACAGTGTATAATAGGTTTTAAGGGTGTAAAACAACTTGTTTTGATGTGTTTTTAAGTAAATAGTGCTGTATGATCAATCATACACCACGTATGATAGGATTTAATAGTGTAAAATCAACTTGTTTTATTGTGTTTTAAGTCATTAGTTGTGTATGATTGGTCTAAATGGTGTGAAATCAACTTGTTTTAATGTGTTTTAAGTAATTAGTGGTGTTTGGTCCATCATACACCATGTATGATGGGATTAAAGGGTGTAAAATCAACTTGTTTTAATGTGTTTTAAGTAACTAGTGGTGTATGATCAATCACACACTGTGTATGATTGATTTTAATGGTGTATATCGACTTTTTTTAGTGTCTTTCAAGTAACCAGTGTTGTATGATCAATCATCCACCGTGTATGATTAGTTTAAATTGTGTCAACTCATTTTGTGTCGGTGTGTTTCAAGTAATTAGTGGTGTATGATCAATCATACACCGTGTATGATTGATGTAAATGGTGTAATATCAATTTGTGTTGGTGTGTTTTAAGTAATTAATGGTGTATGATTATTCATACACCGTATATGATTGGTTTAAATGGTGTGAAATCATATTCTCTTAGTGTGTTTCAAGTCACTAATGGTTTATGATTAATCATATGCCCTGTATAATGGGTTTAAATGGTGTGAAATCATTTTGTGTTGGTGTGTTCTAAGTCACTAATGGTGTAAGATCAATCATACATCGTGTATGATTGGTTTTAATGGTGTGAAATCACTTTCTCTTGGTGTGTTTTAAGTCACTATTGGTGTATGATCAATCACACACCTTGTATGATGGGTTTTAAATGGTGTGAAATCATTTTGTGTTTGTGTATTTTAAGTAATTAGTGGTGTATGGTTAATCATAAACCCTATATGATGGGTATAAATGGTTTGAAATCATCTTCTCTTGGTGTGTTTCAAGTAATTAGTGGTGTATGATAGGTTTTAATAATGTAAGATCAACTTATGTTAGTGTGTTTTAAGTAACAGTTTATGTTGGTTTAAAATGGCGTGAAATCATTTTCTCTTAGTGCGTTTCAAGTCACTAACAGTGTATGATTAATCATACACCGTATATAATGGGTTTAAATTGTGTGAAATCAACACTTGGTCTGTTTTTATTCACTATTGGTGTATGATCAATCATACACAGTGTATGATTGGTTTAAATGGTGTGAACTCATTTTATGTTGGTGTGTTTCAAGTAATTAGTGGTGTATGATCAGACGCCGTGCATGATTGATGTCAATGGTGTAATATCAATTTGTGTTGGTGCGTTTTAAGTAATTAATGGTGTATTTTTAATCTTACACCGTGTATGATTGTTTAAATGGTGTGAACTCTTTTTGTGTTGGTGTGTTTTAAGTAATTAGTGGTGTATGATTAATCGTACACCGTGTATGATTGGTTTAAGTGGTGTGATATCATTTTCTGTTGGTGTGTTTTAAGTCACTAATGATGTATGATCAATCATACACCGTGCATGAGTGTTGAAATATGGTGTATTATGAATGACACATGGTGTGTGATCAATCATACACCGTCTGTCACCAATCATACATAATGTGTGATTAATCATACAAGGTGTGTGATCAATCATACATCGTTTGTGATCAATCATACACCGTTTGTGATCAATCATACACCGTGTGTGATGAATAATGCTCAGTATTTGAATTCTGATAGAGGGAGTAAATGGGATTATTATGTTATATTCAACTTTAATATTGGGTTTCGTGATTGTTGTTTTTCTTTTATTTTAGATGGCATCGGAGACACGTAAAAAGAGCCAAGAAGAAGAAGAGATTGATTACATTTTCCCTAGGAGTTGCTGGAGATTCCTACAGGTTAACCAAATGGTATATCAATAAAAGCTGTAACCAAGATTAGGGAAATATTGTAGGATGATGATCCAAAGCTTTGACATAGTATTCATATGAATTATGTTGATTTTGTACTACTACATTTATGATCCCTTGTTTACTAAAAGTGTTGTGCATTACAGCTTGCCCTTTTTTCAAAATACAATGTCGAGCATCTACTTGAGCTGCGTGAAACTAATGTCGGCTTCTGGCATAGTCAGATTCACCCTGTCCTTCTCCACCAAGTGGCTGACCCGAATCCCAAGGAGTTGCCATTTTTGTTTGGTGGGAAGATGGTGAGATTTGGTAGGAGGGAATTTTGTCTTCTTACCTGATTGAAATAAGTCGGTTTACATGATGTAAGCGGTGGTTCCAACAGGCTGATTGCCAAGTACGGCATGAAGGGGAGGATGAGTAAGCAGCAACTGCTTAAAGCATGTAGTACCTTCCCCATTATTGAGTACCAGGATAAGCTTGCTATTCCCTACTTGGTTAAGGGTCCACTATTCGCCAAACATAACAGAACAGTCATTGACACGAACACCCTGGCCATTGTGGATGATGTGGACACATTCAACAGAGTTGCTTGGGGATCATTGAGTTGGAAATTCTTGGTGCCAAAACTCAAGGATTTCATACCCAAAAAACAACAGATGTTGGAAATGACCTACTCCGTCCACGGGTTCTACGATGTGGTTTCCATATTTGCCATGGAAACCATTATAGAACTGGCCAAGGTTGGGGTGGTGAGGATTGGCAATCAGTCGTTGGGATGGATCCTTAATTGGAATATGGGTAAAAAGGGTTCGTACACCGCTTTGCTTTCAACGGTATTTGATCAAGTACTAATAAATTATTTTGTTACTCTTTTACCATTAACCGTTTGATATCAGTTGCATTACAATTAATATTTGGTACTTTTAATAACGTTCATATGATGTATCTTCCTTTGATTAGCAATTGAATGCCGAACCGATTAGCCTGACGAGTGCGAAAGCCAGTCAGCCTAATCTACAAGGCATTCCCATTGATGAGGATAGTGAAGTGGGAGTTTAAACTCTTGATGTGGCAATGCCAGCAGATCCTCACTTTGATCCAGAACCATTGGCTACTCAACACCCCTTGCCCACATCCCACTATGAACCATCTACTACGTCAACAAATTTGACGTTTCAAACGGTATTCACAATTCGTTTTGTGTTTATACAATTGCATTTGTTCTGGTAAGTACCATATTAGTTAAATTCAGGTTTATGACGATTTGAAGGACATATTGTAGGTTATTGAGAGACTTGAAGCGATGGAGAAAGAAATGGAAAGCATGCGGCAAATAAATATGCAATTTGAAAGCAGACTTGAAGAACAACTGCAACAGATCTAGTTAAATGAGAGCACTATTCAAGCGCAAAAGAATCAGTTGCAAGCATATGAAAAAAGGTTTGGAGCACATGAGGCTAAGATTAAGGAGCTTTCATACCTTTTGCCGCATGTCACAACTCCCCATCTTGATCCATTACCTTCATCTCCTCCATCCCCAGTTGAAAACCCACAACAAGCAATTATTATTGCTACTCCAAATACTGTGTAAGACACTCCCGACCTTTGTTATTGTCCCAATTCAGTGAGTATGTTTTAATACATGTTGAAGTTCAGTCACTTTGATATTTGTTCTTCCAACCCAGGGATGAGGAAAATGCCTTCAAGCAACCAATGTCAACACATTTGGATGACGATGCTAGCTTGATGAAATTGTCCAAGACACTATGGGAATTGGGACACCAGAGGAGGGACCCCGAGCCAAACCCCAAATACAAAGGTGATGAATGGACCGCTGAGGGTAAGAGCAAACGGCCAAGGAAGACACCTTCTCTACCAGAATCGGTTCTGCCCCTAGATCCATTCCAACCTCACTCCAAAGAACAACAAAAAGAGTTTGAAAATTTTTACAAAAGTTTCCATGCAAAGGTTAAGAAGTGAGTGTGTAATAACACTATGCTTTTTGATAATCAGTATGAAAATGTTTTTATATTGCAATTTTCATATGGGATGCCTATATATCATGCTTCTTATTGTATATTATAGATATGTGAAGACTCTCCTCCTGTTACCTAAGAATCAACGAAAGGATTTCACTGTTTCGATGCCAGTACGGGTCAATTTTGGTATCGGTTGAAAAACAACGACAGCTGGCTTACTGATGAGGTATGTTTGCTAAATTTCCATTTGGTGTGTGATTGCTGTAAATGGATTTCAATTATTTTTTATTGGTCTGTTTCAACTGATTAGTGGTGCATGATCAATCATACACCGTGTATGATAGGTTTTAATAGTGTAAAATCAACTTGTCTACTAGCAATTAGTGGTGTATGATCAATCATACACCATGTATAATTGGTTTAAATGGTGTGAAATCAACTTGTCTAGGTGTGTTTCAGGTAATTAGTGGTGTATGATCAATCACACACCGTGTATGATAGGTTTGTAAGGGTGTGAAATAAACTTGTATAGGTGTATTTCAAGTAATTAGTGATGTATGATTAATCATACACCGTGTATGATAGGTTTTACGGCTGTGAAATCAACTTGTTTAGTGTGTTTGAAGTAATTAGTGGTGTATGATCGATCATACACAGTGTATGATAAGTTTTAATGGTGTAAAATCAACTTATGTTAGTGTGTTTTAAGTAACCAGTGATGTATGATTAATCATACACCCTATATGATAGGTTTTACTGGTGTCAAATCAACTTCTGTTAGTGTGTTTGATGTAATTAATGGTGTATGATCAATCATGCACGGTGTACGATATGTTTTAACTGTGTAAAATCAACTTGTGTTAGTGTACTTTAAGTAACCAGTGGTGTATGATTAATCATACACCGTGCATGATAGGTTTTACTAGTGTGAAATCAACTTATGTTAGTGTGTTTGAAGTAATTAGTGGTGTATGATTAATCATACATGGTATATGATAAGTTTTAATGGTATAAAATCAACTTGTGTCAATGTGTTTTAAGTAACCAGTGGTGTACGATAAATCATACACCGTATATGGTAGGTTTTAATGGTGCGAAATCAGCTTGTGTAGGTGTGTTTCAAGTAATTAGTGGTGTATTATCAATCATACACCGTGTATGATATATTTTAATGGTGTAAAATCAACTAGTCTAGGCGTGTTTTAAGTCACTAATGTTGTGTGAGTAATCATACACCGTGTACGATTGGTTTAAATGGTGTGAAATCAACTTGTGTTAGTGTGGTTTAAGTAATTAGTGGTGTACGATCAATCATACACCGTGTAAGATAGGATTTAATGGTGTAAAATCAACTTGTCAAGGTGTGTTTCAAGCAATTAGTGGTGTATGATTGGTTTAAATGGTGTGAAATTAACTTGTTTAGCTGTGTTTCTGGTAATTAGTGAGTATGATCAATCATACACAGTGTACGATAACTTTTAATACTGTGAAATAAACTTGTATAGGTATGTTTTAAGTAATTAGTGGTATGATTAATCATACACCGTGTATGATATGTTTTACTGGTGTGAAATCAACTTGTTTTAGTGTGTTTGAAGTAATTAGCGGTGTATGATCAATCATATACCGTGTATGATAAGTTTTCATGATGTAAAATCAACTTGTGTTTGTGTGTTATAAGTAACCAGTGGTGTATGATTAATCATACACCGTGTATGATAGGTTTTACTGGTGTGAAAACAACTTGTGTTAGTATGTTTGAAGTAATTAGTAGTGTATGATCAATCATACACGGTATATGATAAGTTTTAAACGTGTAAAATCAAATTGTATTAGTGTGTTTGAAGGGGCCAGTGGTGTATGATTAATCATACACCGTGTATGATAGGTTTTACTGGTGTGAAATCAACTTGTGTTAGTGTATTTGAAGAAATTAGTGGTGTATGATCAATCATACACGGTGGATGATAAGTTTTAATGGGGTAAAATTAACTTGTGTCAGTGTGTTTTAAGTAACCAGTGGTATATGATTAATCATACACCATGCATGATAGGTTTTAATGGTGTGAAATCAATTTGTCTGAGTGTGTTTTAAGAAATTAGTGGTGTATTATCAATCATACACCACGTATGATAGGTTTTAATGGTGTGAAATCAACTAGTCTAGGTGTGTTTCAAGTAACTAATGTTGTATGATCAATCATACACAGCGTATGATTGGTTTAAATGGTGTGAAATCAACTTGTGTTAGTGTGGTTTTAGTAATTAGTGGTGTATGATCAATCATACACTGTGTATGATAGGTTTAATGGTGTAAAAACAAACTTGTCTAGGTGTGTTTCAAACAATTAGAAGTATATCATCAATCATACACCATGTATGATAGGTTTTACTGGTGTGAAATCAATGTGTGTTAGTGTCTTTGCAGTAATCGTACACCATGTATGATAGGTTTTACTGGTATGAAATCAATGTGTGTTAGTGTCTTTGAAGTAATTAGTGGTGTATGATCAATCATACACGGTGTATGATAAGTTTTAATGCTGTAAATTCAACTTGTGTTAGTGTGTTTTAAGTAACTAATGGTGTACGATTAATCATACACCGTGAATGATAGCTTTTAATGGTGTGAAATCAACTTGTGTTAGTATGTTTCAAGTAATAAGTGGTGTACGATCAATCATACAACGTGTATGATTGGTTTAAATGGTGTGAAATCATCCTCTGTTGCTGTGTTTTAATTCATAAATAGTGTATGATTAATCATACAACGTGTATGATTGGTTTAAATGGTGTGAAATCAACTTGTGTTCGTGTGGTTTCAGTAATTAGTGGTGTATGATCAATCATATACCGTGTATGATAGGTTTTAATGGTGTGAAATCAACTTGTAATAGTGTGTTTTAAGTAATAAGTGGTGTATGATCAATCATACACCGTGCATGATAGGTTTTAATGGTGTGAAATCAACTTGTATTAGTGTGTTTGAAGTAATAAGTAGTGTATGCTCAATCGTACACCGCGTGTGGTTAGTTTAAATGGTGTGAAATCAACTTGTGTTAGTGCGTTTTAAGTCATAAATGGTGTGTGATCAATCATACACCAAGTATGATTAGTTTAAATGGTGTGAAATCAACTTGTATAGGTGTATTTCAAGTAATTAATGGTGTATGATCAATCATACACCGCGTATGCTAGGTTTTAATGGTGTGTAATCATGTTGTGTTGGTGTGTTTTAAGTCACTAATGGTATATGATTAATCATTTTGCAGGAAATGTACGTCATGATATTTTATATTATGCAGAAGAAATATGTATTGCCAGATAATTTTGATATGAGGGAGACATGTTCAACCATAATGATTGCTTCTCTGTTTGGATCCATTTTCCTTGGCGTGCAGAACAGTGAAATAAAACTTGAAACAACTTTCGATGATTGGGATTCGTTGATAATCAAGTTTCTTACAGGGGATGACAAATATGGGTTACGATGCCATGACCTTGATAAGATATACATGCCCATCAATCAAACTAATCGCCATTGGTTCCTTGCTGCCATCCATTTTACTAAATGGCGAATAGAGGGTTCGATTCTTTATACTCCAAAACAGCCAAGGAATCAAGGTTAGAGCATGTGGAGCCAATTGAAAGATTACTTCCATATGCTCTTGAGAAGGTTGATTTCTGGGACATTAGCGAGGAGCTGTTTGAATTCAGAGGCAAACCTTTCCGAATTCCCTATGAATCAGATTCATGCCCACAACAAATGGGGTATGACATATTCTCTTGTATATTATTCATTATTCAATGGAAAAAATTAGTAATTATGTTACAATGAAGCCTAATATCCTATTGTGTCATTTGTTTTATATTGAACAGCAGGTCATATTGTGGTATGTTTGTCGTAAAGTTTATTGAATTTTTGCTTACAAATGGTCTCACCATCTCCCAATGCATGCAAGAGCAGATGGAGAAGTTGCGGATGAATACATGTGTATACTTATACAGTCATAGAAGAAAGAAACAGATGAAAATGTATATAAGTGAATAAAATTATGTGATGTGTATATGTTATTATATATTACCATAGGATTTACATTGTGTTCATTGTACTATGGAAAATAATCACTTTCACATGTATTGGCCGGTGAATTTGTTGAGGTTGTTATAGATATTTGTTCCATTACCTATACTCGGTATTGTACTTGGTATACTTGTATTAGATTTGTATTAAGTGTAAATAGCTTCATTATTTGATGTATGTATTTTATACAAAAAAAATAAAATTAATTTTACTTTGCCAGCTTTCATTCTTTCTCTTTCTCTCATACCTTTCCCTTCTCAGAAGCTCTCATCAGCCCTTCCATGACTCAAACCAGAACTCACTTATTCCTTCCAGATAAGAATCATGGCCCAACATGACAGCAAATATAAGGGCATGATGCTCACTGGAAGATTTACAAGTTGTGACAGGGCATCATGACCCCAATACACCAGTACAAAATGATTTAACACCATTTAAACAAATCATACACAGGGTATGATTGATCATACACCATTTATGACTTAAAACACACCAACAGTGAATGATTTCACACCATTTAAACCAATCATACACGGTGTAAGATTGATAATACACCACTTATTACTTGAAACACACCTATACAAGTTCATTTCACACCATTAAAACCTATCATATACGGTGTATGATTGATCATACACCACTTATTATTTGAAACATACTAACACAAGTTGATTTTACATCATTAAAACTCATCATACACGGTGAATGAATTATCATACACCATTAATTAGTTGAAACACACCTATACAAGTTTATTTGATACCATTAAAACCTATCACACACGGCATATGACTGATCATACACCACTAATTACTTGAAACACAACTATACAAGTTCATTTCATACCATTAAAACCTATCACACACGGTGTATGACAGATTATATACCACTAATTACTTGAAACACAGCTAGACTAGTTGATTTCACACCATTAAAACCTGTCATATACTGTGTATGACTGATCATACACCACTAATTACTTAAAACACACTAACACAAGTTAATTTCACACCAGTAAAACCTATCATGTACAGTGTGTGATTAATCATACACCACCGGTTACTTAAAACACACTAACACAAGTAGATTTTACACCCATTAAAACTTATCATACACAGTGTATGATTGATCATACACCACTAATTACTTCGAACACACTAACACAAGTTGATTTCACACAAATAAAACCTATCATACACGGTATATGATTGATCATATACCACTAATTACTTGAAACACACCTATATATGTTGATTTCACACCATTTAAACCAATCATACACGGTGTATGATTCATCATACACCATTTATGACTTAAAGCACACTAACAAAAGTGGATTTCACACCATTTAAACAAATCATACACGGTGTATGATTGATCATACACCACTTATTACTTGAAACACACTAATACAAGTTGATTTTACACCATTAATGCCTATCACGCACGGTGTACGATTGATAATACACCACTAATTACTTGAAACACACCAAGACAAGTTGATTTCACACCGTTAAAACCTATCGTACACGGTGTATGATTAATCATATACCACTGGTTACTTAAAACACACTTACACAAGTTGATTTTACACCATTAAAACTTATCATACACCATGTATGATTGATCATACACCACTAATTACTTCAAACACACTAGCACGAGTTGATTTCACGCCAGTAAAACCTATCATACATGGTGTATGACTGATCATACACCACTAATTACTTGAAACACACCAATACATATTGATCTCACACCATTTAAGCTAATCATACACGGTGTATGATTGATCATACACCATTTATGACTTAAAACACACCAACAGTGAATGATTTCACACCATTTAAACCAATCATACACGGTGTAAGATTGATAATACACCACTTATTACTTGAAACACACCTATACAAGTTCATTTCATACCATTAAAACCTATCATATACGGTGTATGATTGATCATACACCACTTATTATTTGCAACATACTAACACAAGTTGATTTTACATCATTAAAACTCATCATACACGGTGAATGAATGATCATACACCATTAATTACTTGAAACACACCTATACAATTTAATTTGATACCATTAAAACCTATCACACAGGGTATATGACTGATCATACACCACTAATTACTTGAAACACTGCTAGACTAGTTGATTTCACACCATTAAAACCTATCATACACCATGTATGACTGATCATACACCGCTAATTACTTGAAACACAACTATACAAGTTCATTTCATACCATTAAAACCTATCACACACGGTGTATGACTGATTATATACCACTAATTACTTGAAACACAGCTAGACTAGTTGATTTCACACCATTAAAACCTGTCATACACCGTGTATGACTGATCATACACCACTAATTACTTAAAACACACTAACACAAGTTGATTTCACACCAGTAAAACCTATCATGTACAGTGTATGATTAATCATACACCACCGGTTACTTAAAACACACTAACACAAGTAGATTTTACACCCATTAAAACTTATCATACACAGTGTATGATTGATCATACACCACTAATTACTTCGAACACACTAACACAAGTTGATTTCACCCAAATAAAACCAATCATACACGGTATATGATTGATCATATACCACTACTTGCGTGAAACACACCTATATATGTTGATTTCACACCATTTAAACCAATTATACACGGTGTATGATTCATCATACACCATTTATGACTTAAAGCACACTAACAAAAGTGGATTTCACAACATTTAAACAAATCATACACGGTGTATGATTGATCATACACCACTTATTACTTGAAACACACTAATACAAGTTGATTTTACACCATTAATGCCTATCATGCACGGTGTACGATTGATAATACACCACTAATTACTTGAAACACACCAAGACAAGTTGATTTCACACCGTTAAAACCTATCGTACACGGTGTATGATTAATCATATACCACTGGTTACTTAAAACACACTTACACAAGTTGATTTTACACCATTAAAACTTATCATACACCATGTATGATTGATCATACACCACTAATTACTTCAAACACACTAGCACGAGTTGATTTCACACCAGTAAAACCTATCATACATGGTGTATGACTGATCATACACCACTAATTACTTGAAACACACCAATACATATTGATCTCACACCATTTAAGCTAATCATACACGGTGTATGATTGATCATACACCATTTATGACTTAAAACACACCAACAGTGAATGATTTCACACCATTTAAACCAATCATACACGGTGTAAGATTGATAATATACCACTTATTACTTGAAACACACCTATAAAAGTTCATTTCACACCATTAAAACCTATCATATACGGTGTATGATTGATCATACACCACTTATTATTTGAAACATACTAACACAAGTTGATTTTACATCATTAAAACTCATCATACACGGTGAATGAATTATCATACACCATTAATTAGTTGAAACACACCTATACAAGTTCATTTGATACCATTAAAACCTATCACACACGGTATATGACTGATCATACACCACTAATTACTTGAAACACTGCTAGACTAGTTGATTTCACACCATTAAAACCTATCACACACCATGTATGACTGATCATACACCACTAATTACTTGAAAAACAACTATACAAGTTCATTTCATACCATTAAAACCTATCACACACGGTGTATGACTGATTATATACCACTAATTACTTGAAACACAGCTAGACTAGTTGATTTCACACCATTAAAACCTGTCATACACTGTGCATGACTGATCATACACCACTAATTACTTAAAACACACTAACACAAGTTGATTTCACACCAATAAAACCTATCATGTACAGTGTATGATTAATCATACACCACCGGTTACTTAAAACACACTAAAACAAGTAGATTTTACACCCATTAAAACTTATCATACACAGTGTATGATTGATCATACACCACTAACTACTTCGAACACACTAACACAAGTTGATTTCACACAAATAAAACCTATCATACACGGTATATGATTGATCATGCACCACTAATTACTTGAAACACACCTATATATGTTGATTTCACACCATTTAAACCAATCATACACGGTGTATGATTCATCATACACACTAACAAAAGTGGATTTCACACCATTTAAACGAATCATACACGGTGTATGATTGATCATACACCACTTATTACTTGAAACACACTAATACAAGTTGATTTTACACCATTAATGCCTACCATGCACGGTGCACGATTGATAATAAACCACTAATTACTTGAAACACACCAAGACAAGTTGATTTCACACCGTTAAAACCTATCGTACACGGTGTATGATTAATCATATCCCACTGGTTACTTAAAACACACTTACACAAGTTGATTTTACACCATTAAAACTTATCATACACCATGTATGATTGATCATATACCACTAATTACTTCAAACACACTAGCACGAGTTGATTTCACACCAGTAAAACCTATCATTCATGGTGTATGACTGATCATACACCACTAATTACTTGAAACACACCAATACATATTGATCTCACACCATTTAAGCTAATCATACACGGTGTATGATTGATCATACATCATTTATGACTTAAAACACACTAACCCAAGTTGATTTCACACCATTTAAACCAATCATACACGGTGTATGATTGATCATACACCACTTATTACTTGAAACACACTAACATAAGTTGATTTCGCACCATTAAAACCTATCATACACGGTGTATGATTGATAATACTCAACTAGTTACTTGCGACACACCTAGACAAGTTGATTTAACACCATTAAAACTTATCATACACGGTGTATGATTAATCATACACTACTGGCTGCTTAAAACACACTTACACAAGTTGATTTTATACCATTAAAACTTATCATACACCGTGTATGATTGATCATACACCACTAATTACTTCAAACACACTAACACAAGTTGATTTCACACCTGTAAAACCTATCATACATGGTGTATGATTAATCATATACCACTGGTTACTTAAAATACACTAACACAAGTTGATTTTACCCCATTAAAACTTATTATATACTGTGTATGATTGATCATACGCCACCAATTACTTCAAAAACACCAACACAAGTTGATTTCACACCAGTAAAACCTATCATACACGGTGTATGATTGATTATACACCACTAATTACTTGAAACACACCTATACATGTTGATTTCACACCATTAAAATGTATCATACAGGGTGTATGATTGATCATACACCACTAATTACTTGAAACACACCTATACAAGTTGATTTCACACCATTTAAACCAATCATACACGATGTATGATTGATCATATACCACTAATTACTTGAAACACACCTATACAAGTTCATTTCACACTATTAAAACCTATAGTACATGGTGTATGATTGATCATACACTACTAATTACTTGAAAAACACCTACACAATTTGATTTTACACCATTAAAGCCTAAAATACATGGTGTATGATTTATCATGCACCATTAATTACTTGAAACACACCTATACAAGTTGACTTCACACCACTAATAAACTACAAAAAGAAAACGACACCAAACAAACTTATAGTTTCTTATCCTTCTAGCCCCGGTCACTTAAAAAACTAATGATACTTGCTTGGAATCACAGTGCCACCAGCATATTATGTGCATCTGGCAGCATTCCGAGCACGTTACTATGTTGAAGGGGATGCAAATGAAAGTGGTTCTAGCAGTGGAGGTGGTGGGCTAGTGACAGCTGAGAGGCAGCGAGAGGTGCGGGCACTTCCACATATTAAGGAGAATTTCAAGGATGTGATATTTTACTGTTGAAGATAATCGGTTTCTCAGCCATTTAATTTTGGTTTTTGGGACATGCGCATCTTGTAGTTTCTCAACGTTGTGTTGTCTGTGCCGCACAGGTGGGTTCCTCAGTTCTGTACTACATCTCAGCCATTAATTATGGGTCACAAACCAGAGAAAAACCCTTGTCACGAAACTGAATCTCTTCTTATCCAACCCATCAATCTTCGCCATTGGTTTGTGACCCATAATCAACGACTGAGATGTAGTACAGAACTGAGGAACCCATCCACACAGCACAGACAACACAACATTGAGACCGAGAAGTGGATGCTTGGCTTCATGGCCAACTCCTCTATTTATAGGCAAAAGCATACAAGGTGCAAATACATAGGGACAACCATGGGGGAGGGATAAGATAAAGTAGGTGGTAGTTGAGGTCATTAAATGTCTTGCTTTGGTGCCAATTATGACCCCTGACCTTTCAGTGTTCAACCCCCAACTACCCCAACTGGTTCTCCTCCATTTAAAGCTGTCATACATCATGTAAGATAGATCATACGCCATCAGATACTTAAAACATTCAAACAGAAGTTGACATTACACCATTTAAATCGACCTTACAAATGTCAATGTGATATGGATAATACGCAAATGTCATTAATAATGCACGTCTATTAATAGTACACAATATCATCGATATTAATAGCAATTACATTGTTAAAAAAAAAAAAAGAACAACGTAAGTTAATTCAGAGGAGAGACATGATAAGAATGACCAATGGTGTTTGTGGACGTGCCTTCACCACTCAAATGCACGTTGATCGATTGTGCTCGTGTTCCTTGCATCGATTGCACCTTTGCGGTACATGTTCCTCACCGACTGAAGGAATCCACCTCTTCCTCCTCCTCCCGGAAGAGGTTCGAACATCAGGTGGAAGAAGATTCATTTATGATATATGATGCGGGATAGACCAATCACTTATGTGCAGCATCGAGTACACGACGCCTTTGCACAATTCGTACCAATAATCTCTGGAATAATATGGCAAGCATAAATCATACAAACTATAAGGACCGTGTCTTACAACAGCCAACGCATGCTCACATGGAAGCTGCTCTAGTTGAAACTTAAGACAAGTATATGTCCAAAGTGATAGGTCAACACAAAATTCATATCTCCATCAATGACATCAAAGTTATACTCATCTGCTCGCAAAATCTACATTGCATAAAAGATAGACACACATGATTAATAATGGTAATGCAAAAAAAAAATGAACAAAACCAGCAATTATCATGTCTAAAAGTGCAGAAATTACTAATGATTAATCATACACCACAATGTACTTGAAAAACAATACACCAAGTTGATTTTAAACAATTAAAACCTACCAAACATGGTGTATGATTGACTACACACCACTAATTACTTAAAACACACAAAAACAAGTTGATTTTACACCCTTAAGACTTATCATACACGGTGTGAGGTTAACCATACATCACTAATTAGTTGTAACACACTAAAACAAGTTGATTTTACACCCTTAAAACTTATCATACACCATGTATGATTGATCATACACCACCAATGACTTAAATACCATTAAAACCTATCAAACATGGTGTATGGTTAAACATACACCACTAATCACTTGAAACCCACCTAAACAAGTTCATTTTACACCATTAAAACCTATCATATATGGTGTATGGTTAAACATACCCCACTAATCACTTGATACACACTAAAAGAAGTTGAATTTACACCGTTAGTTACTTGAAACACACCATACACCACTAATCACTTGAAACACACCTAAACAAATTCATTTTACACCATTAAAACTTATCATATATGGTGTATGGTTAAACATACACCACCAATCACTTGAAACACACCTAAACAAGTTGATTTTACACCGCTGAAACCTATCATATACGGTGTATGGATAAACATACACCACTAATCACTTGAAATCCACCTAAAGAAGTTGATTTTACACCATTAAAACCTATCACACATGGTGTATGGTTAACCATACACCACTAATTAGTTGTAACACACTCAAACAAGTTGATTTCACACCATATAGACCAATCATACACGGTGTATGATTGATCATACACCACTAATGACTTAAAAGACACTAAAGCAAGTTGATTTTACACCTTTAAAACCCATCATACATGGTGTATGATTAACCAAACACCACTAATTAGTTGTAACATACTCAAACAAGTTGATTTTACACCCTTAAAACCTATCATACACGGTTTATAATTGATCATACACCACTATTTACTTAAATCACAATAAAACAAAGTGATTTTATACCCTTAAAACCTATCATACACAGTGTATGATTGATCATACACTACTATTTTCTTAAAACACACTAAAACAAGTTGATTTTGCACCCTTTAAACCCATCATACACTTTGCATGATTAATCAAACACCACTAATTACTTAAAACACACTTAAACAAGTTGATTTCACGCCATTTAGACCAATCATACACGGTATATGATTGATCATACACGGTATATGATTGATCATACACCACTAATTACTTAAAACACACTAAAACAAGTTGATTTTACACCCTTTAAACCCATCATACACGGTGTATGATTAACCAAACACCACTAATTAATTAAAACACACTCGAACAAGTTGATTTTGCACAATTTAAACCAATCATATATGGTGTATTATTGATCATACACCACTAATGACATAAAAGACACTAAAGCAAGTTGATTTTACACCCTTAAAACCTATCATACACGTTGTATGATTAACCAAACACCACTAATCACATAAAACACACTCAAACAAGTTGATTTCACACCATTTAGACTAATCATACAAGGTGTATGATTGATCATACACCACTAATGACTTAAAAGACACAAAAGCAAGTTGATTTTACACCCTTAAAACCTATCACACACGGTGTATGATTGATCATACCCCACTAATTACTTAAAACACATTAAAATAAGTTGATTTCACACCATTTAGACCAATCATACATGGTATACGATTGATCATACACTACTATTTACTTAAAACACACTAAACAAATTGATTTTACACCATTAAGACCAATCATACACGGTGTATGATTGATCATACACCACTAATTACTTGAAACAGATTAAAAGAAGTTGATTTTACACCCTTAAAACCTATCATACATGGTGTATGATTGATCATACACCACTATTTACTTAAAACACACTAAAACAAGTTGATTTTACACCCTTTAAACCCATCATACACGGTGTATGATTAACCAAACACCACTAATTAATTAAAACACACTCAAACAAGTTGATTTCGCACCATTTAAACCAATCATATATGGTGTATGATTGATCATACACCACTAATGACATAAAAGACACTAAAGCAAGTTGATTTTACACCCTTAAAACCTATCATACACGTTGTATGATTAACCAAACACCACTAATTACATAAAACACACTCAAACAAGTTGATTTCACACCATTTAGACTAATCATACAAAGTGTATGATTGATCATACACCACTAATGACTTAAAAGACACAAAAGCAAGTTGATTTTACACCCTTAAAACCTATCACACACGGTGTATGATTGATCATACACCACTAATTACTTAAAACACACTAAAACAAGTTGATTTCACACCATTTAGACCAATCATACATGGTAAACGATTGATCATACACTACTATTTACTTAAAACACACTAAACAAATTGATTTTACACCATTAAGACCAATCATACACGGTGTATGATTGATTATACACCACTAATTACTTGAAACAGATTAAAAGAAGTTGATTTTACACCCTTAAAACCTATCATACATGGTGTATGATTGATCATACACCACTATTTACTTAAAACACACTAAAACAAGTTGATTTTACACCCTTTGAACCCATCATACACGGTGTATGATTAACCAAACACCACTAATTACTTAAAACACACTATAAATAAGTTGATTTCACACCATTTAGACCAATCATACACGGTGTATGATTGATCATACACCACTATTTACTTAAAACACACTAAAACAAGTTGATTTTACACCATTAAGACCAATCATACACGGTGTATGATTGATCATACACCACTAATACTTGAAACACATTGAAACAAGTTGATTTTACACCCTTAAAATGATCGTAGTCTCTGATATGGGTAAGTAATGGAGTATTCAATTGATTGATACATGAAGGGGGCTAACCATTTGTTTAAGAGGTTGACCAAATTGTGAGGGCTAAGATTCCTTCGTGTTACTGAAGAACTTCTAAAAGAACTATGTGGAAAGGCATATAAGTGAACTACATATTATACAAAATGCTCAGTCTTGAAAATATAATTCTTAGTAAGATAGAAAGAAAGGGCGACCATCTAGCTAATGCACCTTAAGGAGCTAGCCATGTTCTTGATCAAGAACAGGGTTGGCCAACGCTTTAAGGGAAAAAGAAGAATTGAAATGATGATGTAAGAAGATTCTTAGTGGTGCTCCATGCTCGTCCATGTCTCAAAGAGAACATCGTTGAAAACCTCCAAGGGTTAAAACGGGGCGATGTGCAAGGGTTGTGACCTGTTCATATTAAATAAAGTGAGGACTGCGAAAGGTCCCACTATTTGAGAGTACAAGGGAGGAATCCCTAAGGCTAGATTGATCATGAGAATGGGCCACCTCGAAAGGAAACCTAGATACTTTATTGTTGGGTCTGAGCCTAACACAACAAGAGAGTTATAAGAGTTCATGCCCCTACCAGTAGGGCGCCAGCTATCTTGAGTCAGAATTAGCAATGTCTGGAGGAATGAACATGCAAGCAAAAACTCTAAAAAGATCATAAATGGCATTGGTGTTGTGAATTTTGGAGATAAACTGACAACAACTTGGAAGAGGAAATTGTCGACAAATGAGGCGGTTGAATAACATGCCTAACTTGCCAAAGGCTAGGCTGCAACTTCCAGCTCCAAGCAAAAGGATGTGCATGCTCCTTAAGGTGAGAATTAGAAGGGGAGTGCCCAAACTAGGCTATCAAATCCAAGAGGGCAGAGAAACGGGCCACTGCATCATCCGCTAAAAGTGAAGATGGCTTGTGACGGCCTATTACAGCAAGCTTGTCAAGCCACTATTTAATTAATCAGCATTATACTCATTGATCTCATCAACATAAACCGTCATGTGCCTTCTATAACCCATAAATAAAAATGTTCTGGCTTTAATACAAACTGATATATGGCTCAACTTAAATGATGCTGAAGCAAGATTCATGCAGTCTTCCCTTAATCGAATTGCAAGAGTAGAACACATTCAAAAGGGCTGCCCAAGAAATCAAAATAATAGGCGGGGATAATCAAATAACAATTTTCAAATATTTCAAAAGCTAACTATATAGTAAGGATAAGTCCCCATTTTATAGAACTAAAAACAAAATTTTAAACTAATTAGAATTATTTCTCGATCATATTGTGATAAATTGAGGACTACCAAATAGCTTAAACTTCTAAACATCCACAACAACTATAATGTTAAATGGAAGACTCTTTAAACATATTCTTGAAAACAGAAATCCTAATAGAAAATTAAATCTCATTATTAGACTCATAATAGAAAAATAGTTCAAGTTAAATTTCTAGTTGATTTGTGATTGAGGAGTTTGATAAAGCCATTAATGACAATTTTATCTAGTATGTCTCATAAAAAAGGAACATGTCTTGTTTAAAGGACATTGCCTTTTAAGGAGTTTATGTCTCGTGGTGAAATGGTTCATGTGTAGGCGGAATGGTATCTTTTATACGTCACATGGTAAAAAAAATGTCTATTAGTGAAAAAGACATGTCTTTTGATATTTTTATGGAAGACACCTCTTCTACTCTAAACCTAAACAATAGTAATGTTAATGATTATGAAAAATTAAAAAAATCTAAAGATTGTCATTACCTCATCCAGTTGTGCAATAAAGAAGGTGGTTAGCAGAGAGAGATCAAATTCCTTTTTGAACCTTTTTGTCTTACATAGTTAATGATTATTCAAGAATTGTACTACATCAAGTGTTAGGTTTATGCCTCAAATTCTTGAGTTATAAGAGGAGGTGTGCAAAGAGTCCCTCGATCGATCGGCAGAACAGTCTGATCTATTGGGAATGTTACGTAAATCGATCCCACCTATAGATAGCTCCCTGATCGATCGGTCACCTACCGATCAATCGGGACCCCGATCGATTGGGACTCCTCCGATGGATCGGAGCCGTGTTTTCACCTGGGTATAAAGAGAGACGTAGGGTTACGTCAGAATTAATCTAATTCTTTTTGAAAGTTTTCCCCTACGGCGCCGTACCAAAGAAGAGAGAGAGAGAGAGAGAAGAGAAAAGGAGTGATTGTAATTCCTCTTTTTCGATTCAATAATAAAAGCTCCAATCTTCGCTCGTGGTTTTCTCCCCTCTCGATTGAAGAGGGGTTTTCACATAAATTGCCCTGTTCTTGTATTTGATTCTCTTTAGTCTATTTTACTTCTTGATTGTCGTGGTATTTGATTTGAATTCAGTACTTGGGATTTATGCATTTCCTCACAAATTGGTATCAGAGCCCTTGTTGTTCGTTTTGGTACTATGGTGTCAGCAATTAGATTTGAAGTAGAGAAGTTTGGTAGTCAAGGGAGTTTCAGTTTTATGGCAAGTCCGCGTTAAAGGTCCCCTGACACATAATGGCTTGAAGAAAGCACTGGATGGAAAAGAGAAAAAGCTAGAGAGTCTATCCGAAGCACAATGAGAGGAGTTAGATGAGAAGGCACTGACAGCTATTCAGATGCGTCGTATAGATAATGTTCTAACAGAAGTCTTGGAGGTGAAAACCGCTAAGGCATTATGGGAGAAGCTGCAGGAGATGTTCTGCTTCAAATCGATCTCTAAATAAATTTGAAGTCAAGTGCCGATTATTCACGTTTCATATGTTGGAAGGTACATCTCTTAAGAATCATCTTAACGAGTTTAATTCTATAGTTCAAGAATTGAAGGAATTGGATGATACCCCTAAAGACGAAGATCAAGCCATGTTGTTAATGTGTTCACTTTCAAATTCTTATAAAGGCTTTGTAGAAAGCATGATATATGGTGCTAGGCCAACTATCACTATTGATGAGGTTAAAAGAAACCTAGTAAGTAAAGAGAGAGTTGATAAAGAATTGTCTGACCTTGTGAATAACTCTGGTAATCGGTTGTTTGTGAGAGGTAGGACTGAGACTAGAGGGTCTGAAGGTGGAAAGAAGTTTAGGTCTAAATATAGACATAAGAACCTGTCGTGTAACTTCTGTCACAAGAAGGGGCACATAAAAAAAAATTGTTAAAAGCTTAAGAATAAGTAGAAAGAAAATAACAAGAATGACCATAATAGAGGTGATAAGTCCGCTGAGGCTAGTGTAGTTAAAGATAAGGGAGATGCTGATGTCCTACTAGTAACCGAGTCACAGACTAGGTCTAGAGATAAGTGGAACATGGATTCGGGTTGTTCTTACCTTGTTTATCCTAATAGAGACTGGTTCGTCACTTATAAGGCAATTCAGGATGGGGTAGTCTTAATAGGCAATATGATGCTGCGTGTCAAGTAATGGGTATTGGAACAGTTCATGTGAAGATGTTTGATGGTACTATCAGGACACTTAGCGACGTGAGACACGTTCCAGACATGAAAAAGAACCTTATCTCTTTAGGTACCCTTGAGTCCAATGGGTACAAGTACACAGCTGAAGGTGGAGCTATAAGGGTCAGTAAAAGTGCATTGATTGTGATGAAGGGTAAAAGGGTAGGAACCTTGTATGTGCTTGTAGGTTCTATGGTGACAGGGTCAGTGGCTGTTTCTATGTCATCTTTTAGATACAGAGATCACTAAGATGTGGCACATGAGACTGGGTCATATGAGTGATAAGGGGCTGTCAGAGTTGAGTAAGAGGTGTCAGTTATGTGGTCAGTCAACTGGACTGATGGATTTCTGTGAGCACTGTGTATATGGGAAGCAGAAGAGAGTCAGCTTCAAGTAGGCAGTGCATCAGACTAAAAGGAACGTTGGACTATATACATTCAGATTTGTGGGGACTGTCCAGAGTGGCTTCCAAAGGAGGTTCCAGGTACTTACTAACGTTCATTAATGATTATTCACGTACAGTTTGGGTCTATTTTCTTAAGCAGAAGAATGAAGTCAGTGAAGTCTTCAAGAAGCGGAAGACACTGCTTGAAAAACAGAGATGGAAGCAAGTAAAGAGGTTGAAGATAGATAATGGTCTTGAGTTTGCTGAGCGTGATTTCCTCAAATTCTATGAGAACCAAGGAATTATCAGACACTGGACTTGCACAGGTCGAGCTTAACAGAATGGGAGTGGCAGAAAGAATGAATAGGATGATTCTGGATAAGGATCAGTGTATGCTTTCAAATGCAGGCTTTGGGAGAGAATGGTGGGCAGAGGAAGTTAACATGGCTTGTTATCTAGTGAATCGATCTCCTCATTCATGGTTTGGTTCTCCTGCTAATTATTCTTATTTGAAGATATTTGGCTGTCCTGCTTATGCTTATATTAATGATGGAAAGCTAGAACCTAGGGCCAAGAAGTGTATCTTTCTTGCTTATACGCCAGGTGTGAAGGGATATCATTTATGGGATCCAAAATCTCATAAATTTCTTACTAGTAGAGATGTTACATTTGATGAGTGTACTCTACTACATCCGCCACACATGCACTCCTTAGTTCGTGAATCAGTTCAGGCGCAGAAGCCTGATGGAAGTGAGATAGAGTTAGAAAGTTCTAATCAGCAGCAAGTAGTCCAGCTTGAGAGTATGCAGGCACCTCCAATATAGGTTTTTGATGATGATGAAACAAAACAGGTCAGCAGGTCGAGCAGCATACAATTACATGTGGTAGGCAGAAAAGGCAGATTAGGCCGCCACAGAGATATAGGTATGAGTAGATGATAGCCTATGCCCTTACTATAGCTAAAACAGTGGAAGACAGTGAACCATCTTCATATTTTGAGATTGTATCAAGTCCTGACCCAGATAAGCGGCTTATGGCCATGCATGAAGAGATGGAGTCTTTGAAGAAGAACCAGACCTGGCAGCTAGTCAAGCCTCAAACAGAAAAAAGAGTCATCGGGTGCAAATGGGTCTTCAAACGAAAAGAAGAAATTCCTAGAGTGGAAGATGCAAGGTACAAGACTCGGTTAGTTACTAAAGCCTACAATCAGGTACACAGGGTTAATTTTCATGATATTTTCTCACCTGTTGTTAGACATTGATCCATACGGGTGATACTTGCTCTAGCAGCTATGCATGTTTTAGAGCTAGAGCAGTTAGACATGAAAACTGCATTTTTGCATGGTGAGCTAGAGGAGAGTATTTACATGCATCAGCCTGAAGGCTTTGTTGTTGAGGGTAAGGAAGATCATGTTTGTCTATTGAAAAGGTCTTTGTATGGTTTGAGGCAATAGCCAAGACAGTGGTATAAAATGTTTGATTCGTTTATGATCAGTCAAAAGTTCTTCAGAAGCAAGTATGACAGTTGTGTGTATTTCAAGAAGACAGGTTCGGCTCTTTTGTTTATTTTCTATTATACATTGATGATATGCTAATTGCAGCTAAGGACATGACAGATGTTGATGATTTGAAAGCAATGTTGAAAAGCGAGTTCGAGATGAAGGACTTAGGAGCAACTAAGAAGATTCTTGGCATGGAGATCGGTAGGGACCGAAAAGCCGAAATGTTGTACTTATCTTAGGAGAAGTACATTGAGAAGTATCTGGACCGATTTCACATGAAAGATGCTAAACTAGTTAGCACTCCCTTAGCAGCTCATTTCAGGCTTTCAGGATTGGATTCACCTCAGACTGAGGAGGATATTAGGTACATGTCACAGGTCTCTTATTCTAGTGTTGTTGGTAGTATTATGTGTGTTATGGTATGTACCCATCTAGATATTGCTTATGCTGTGAGCAAAGTGAGTAGCTACATGGCAAAACCAAGAAAGAAGCATTGGCATGCTGTCAGATGGATTCTCAGGTACTTACGTGGCACTTCTGATGTTTGTTTGGAATTTGGGAAGAGTAAATGTTGCTTAACAGGGTATGTTGACTTGAACTATGGAGGAGACCTTGATAAGAAGAAATCTACGTCCGATTATGTTTTTTGTTTGGGAGACAGTGCTATCAGTTGGAGAGCTTGTCTACAATTAGTTATTGCACAATCAACTACCAAGGCCGAGTATATGGCAGTTACAGAAGCATTTAAGGAAGCTGTTTGGTTGAGAGATTTGGTTAGTTCGATCAGTGTTGATCAGGGTACTGTTGGAGTTTACTGTGATAGCCAGTTAGCGATTCACCTAGCTAAAGATCAGATGATGCATCATGATAGAATGAAGCACATTGATGTCAAGCATTATTTTATTAAAGATCTGATTGAAGAGCGGAAGGTGGAGTGGAAGAAGATTGGTACTGAAGATAATCTAGCAAATATGTTCACTAAAGTTCTTCTCGGCAGGAAATTCAAGCACTGCTCGAATTTTGTTGGACTTACAGTTTTAGTTTGTTAACCCCTGTGTGGGGGTGTTATTGGAGAAGGTGGAGATATTTTATTTCAGTGATCGAATTTGAGTCAAGGCGGAGATTTGTTAGGTTTATGCCTCAAATTCTTGAGTTATAAGAGGAGGCGTGCAGAGAGTCCCCCGATCGATCGGCAGAACAGTCCGATCGATCGGGATGTTACGTAAATCAATCCCGCCTACAGAGAGCTCACCGATTGTTTGGGACTCCTCCGATCGATCGGGAACCGTGTTTTCATGCGAGTATAAATAGAGACGTAGGGTTACGTCAGAATTAATCTAATTCTTTTTGAGAGTTTTCCCTTGCGGCGCCGCACCAAAGAAAAGAGAGAGAGAGAAAAAGAGTGATTGTAATTCTTCTTTTTCGATTCAATAATAAAAGCTCCAATTTTGGCCCGTGGTTTTCTCCCCTCTCGATTGAAGAGGGGTTTCCACGTAAATTGATGTGTTCTTATTTTTGATTCTCTTTAGTCTGTTTTACTTCTTGATTGTCGTGGTATTTGATTCGAATTCAGTACTTGGGATTTCCGCATTTCCTCACATCAAGGTATATTCTCTGAAATAGACCTGAAATCATGAAACTTTACGATTTGTCAGAATGAAAATGTTATACATTGTTTTTTAATGCATAACATGTAAGCTTACAATTTATATCAGCACATTAGGTTCTCAATTTGTATGGATTTTATATGTACTCGCCAATAGCCAAGTTTTCCTGAGGGAATTCCCCAAGGAAAAGCAAATATCCACTACATAGAAGTTCACGCCAATGGACTCTTTTGAAAGGGCATACAGATCAACTACGATCTGCAATTGTCATATGTATAGCGAGAGAGTTGTTGGCCCAAAATTGTCATGATGGGTTTGACTTGGGCCCAATTCTATAACTGCTATAAGTAATTGCAACCAACGTAGCTCACAATTTTTCTATAATAGAAAGGAGGCAGAGTCAATCCCAACACATTAGCCATTGCAATTGTACTTAGATTTGAGCTACGTGGATGAATCACATGACCCATAAAATCAATGTCGGAGGGCAATTGCACTCGGTGGTTTCTTGTAAATTCCAATACATGTTCCACATCTAAAATTAAACCTTTTACAGAGAAATAAACTACACCCTGTGTCATATATCCCAATCATTGGTGTATTTTATCCCTCTAATATTGTACATGAGGGATGGTTTTTTTAATTATTATTAGTACAATAGAAAAATCATTAGGCTAATTTATATTGAGATTTGTACTAATAAAGCTTTCTAGTATTTTAATGTTTAATGAATCCAATCATATCTCATTAGCTAATAATTTTACTAAATTTTCAGTAAAATTATATTGTCTCACTGTATAGAGTATGCCATCATGCTCACAAGACTTTGATCCGCCGCCAAATATTTGTATCGTGACTTAGACGGAAGCCATGACACAATCGGCTAAAATGCAACTCAAAAAAAAAAAAAAAAAAAAAATTTGTCTAGCATGTGGGTGAATATTATTATCTCTATCATACTATCGACATTTGTCCTTTATTTGGGTTAATCATTAGTATATGATTTATTAAGATCTTGAAGTTTGTGAACACAATAATTCCCCTCAAACATTTGTGAATTTTTGACTTATTCGATTGGATCAATTTGAGAAGATAATGACGAAATTTCGGTTTATTACGATATAAAATAGGCAGATATCTAACTATATGTTTGGCCCATTAGGATATGGGCTTGATGGTGATTAAGAAAGCCCATTTATAGCCTATGGGCATGTTGGAAAAATCACACATCGGAGCATAGTAGAAGCAAAAAAACAAAAACAACAAAAAATCTACACACAAATATTTACGAGGAAACCCTTTCTCAACTAGAAGGAAAAACCACAGGCCCTAAACGGTTGCCTCATCCATTATGAAATTTAAGGATTATAAACTCTAGTTATAAGCCCCAAACCCATATTACAATCATCCATCTTTCTCAAATATGACTATTGCACGATAAATCACCAATCCTCCTCACAACTTAGCTTTGGATGGTATGTCACCAGCCCTCACACAATGTACCTTTGAATGGCAAGCCACCAATCTTAGCACAATATAGCTCAGCAAGCTATCAGCCCTCCCATAATGCAGTTTTGGATAAATGAAGCTATAAAAATTCTCTCAACTCTCAAACAAGGCACCTGAGCATGACTCACCTCATGCTCGAGTGAACTCTACTCAACATCATACAAAACCCTCACAATCAAAACACTCTTATAAAACCTTGCAATCTCCCACTACCAGTGTGTCCCCGGGGCACCCCTCGTAAAACCTAAGACCCACTCTTTACATTTTTTTCTCTTCTTTTTTACACCCTCTACTCACCCAACACTACATATTTATAACAAAAAATACCCCAACTCAAAAGATACTTTTGGTAAAGGGTCAAAACACTTTCTTTCTCTATCTTTCATTTTCCACCTTCATGTAACTTATTTTTCACCTTTTTTCCTAATTTTTTTCCAGCTTTTCTTTTTCTTTTTCAATTTTTTTTTTGGTTTTTGGAAGAAGACAACAGCCGAAGGCAAGAGCTAGGATAACATTAGCTCAGATAGTACAATAGCGTTCAGGGCAGGCGGAGGGAGCCGCCATCAATCATGATTACAACATAACGATTCATGCATCTCAACGACCAAATGGGCAGCCCTATTACCTAATCTAGGGGCCCAAACAAATGAAATACATTCAAACAAAGGAGAAAGTAAAAAAATGTCATGAACAATACCAAGTCCTTCAGCCGAAGGGTGGGACTTCCTATTTAAAGATGAGATAAGCTTATAACAATCCGATTCAATGATGATGGAGTTCCAATGTTGTGAGCTAGCAAAGTGGCATGCCGCTCTGACAGCTTGGGTCTCGTTGCACAGAGGAGAAATAGCGAAGAAGTCACCACACCAGACCCCCACCATCATACCCGAACTGTCCCTAGCCACTACAGCCACGGCAGCGGCCTTTTGATGGTCTTCCCAAGTTGCGACGTAATTGATCTGTATTTTCTCCCCCCAGGGATGGGACCACCGATCACGAGAGGGAGGAGGGAGAGCCAGGGGAGGGGGAATGCTAGGGAGGGGCAGCACTAGAACTCAGTAGCAAGGTGGGAAGCCGATCTCGCCACTTCACTTGGGTCTCTCACATGATGGTTTGATACGAAGGCATTTCGGGCCTTCCATATTTCCCATCAAAGATAAGCAATTTTGGATAAGATATCCAAGAGAAAGTTAAGCTCAACAAAAATGATATCCCACCACCATTTAAAATCCCAGAAGCCCTCAAATGGTGGGCAATAACCAAAATCCAAACCAAACCAAACCAAGATGCTTAGGATGGGGGACAGAAGAACATAATATGCTCAATGGATTTCATGGGATCTTCACATCGAAAGCAACACGAGTCATGGACAATTTTGCCGATTTTAAGGTTTTTCTTGGATGCAAGGGCGGTGGATGAGGCACGCCAAATAAATTTCTTGACCCGTGGAGATGCGACTAGCATCCAGATCATTTTGTAGGTAGTTAGGTTCTTGGAAAATGAAGAAGACGGGCCGTGGATAGGCAAGTAAGATCGAGAGCTCTGAGCCCAGGCTTGATAACCTGACTTAATCATATATTGACCCGATCGGGTACTATGCCACATAAGTGAGTCATTGATGTTTGGATTACCAACAAGGATAGCCTTGATTTGCTTTTCCATAGATGGTTCGAACAACCAATCAATAAGGTTCTCGTTCCATCTTCTCACCCCCGGTAAAATCAAGTCACTCACCCAAGACGGCATACAAGAAGTGGCGTCCTTTGGTGCAATGAGAGAGGTCAGAGGAAGGAATGCAAGGGTCCTTCCAAATAGGAATATCTTTCCCACTATGCACTACCCGCCTAGCACCTAGACGATGGCAATCACGGTTGGCCAAAAGATTGTGCCAACCCCACGAGGGGTTGTTGCCCTACCGCATGTCAAGGAAGGAGCCATCCTTGATGTACACACCTTTACAGATTCTCACCTAGAAAGCATGGGGGTCAGTGGAAGCTCTCCAAGCTTGCTTAGCTAAAAAAGCAAGGTTTGACCCCTCTAAATCTGTGGAACCAAGACCCCCATATTTTTTTGCACAAGTCAAATTTGACCATCTAACCTAATGAATTCCTTTATTGTCCCAAGATCCTTCCTTCCACCAGAATTGGGCAATAAGGCTGTTAATACAGAGAGCGAAGGAGATAGGGATCTTGAAGCATTGCATAACATAAGATGGAATCGCGTTCACGGCCAATTTGATGAGGGTCTCTGTTTTGGCATATGAGAGACATTTAGCTTTTCAACCTTGAGTCTTAGCCTGGATTTTTACAAAAACAAAGTTAAGAGCAGCTTGCATGGATTTACCTCATAAGATCTGAAGACCAAGGTATTTCTCATTCTCATACATGGGCCTAACACTCAAGATATTCATGCACACCTCTTTAGAAAATTGGGGGGAATTAGCCGAGAAGAGGACTTGAGGCTTGTCAAAATCCACTTCCTGTCCTGTGGCATTACAAAAAGTATCGATAACTCACTTGGCTGTGATACACCCCTTTAGCTGAGGCTTCAAAAAACGGAATACAATCATCAACGAACAAGAGATGAGTGAGAATGGGATAGGTCCCGACGGATTTAGAATCCATTCTATTCTCTCCTAGAGACCTCCCCTTTAAAAAGGGCTGAGAGGCCTTCCATCTCAAAAAGAAACAGGTACGAGGATAAATGGTCACCTTATCTTAGCCCTCAGGAAATTGGGAAGATGCTTCCCATTCACGACTAGCTGACCCTAACAGTGGACACACACTCCACCACACAT
This sequence comes from Simmondsia chinensis, assembly GCA_018398585.1. Lineage (NCBI taxonomy): Eukaryota > Viridiplantae > Streptophyta > Magnoliopsida > Caryophyllales > Simmondsiaceae > Simmondsia > Simmondsia chinensis. Next base: position 22,841,336 of record JAGTTD010000012.1, read on the forward strand.
TTAACAAAAAAAAAAAAAAGGTAAACAACCTTTGAGGAGCATTTTTTCAAGAAGTTCTAATTCACTTGGTCATAAGCCTTTGAAAGATGAAGCTTAAGAGCTAGAAATCTCTTTCCCCCCTTTCTTTTGTTTTCTAGAGCATGAAAAGCCTCGTGAGCGGCAAGAATATTATCCAGAATTTACCAACCTTTGATAAAAGCAGCTTGGTAAGGGGAGATAATTTCCCCTAACCACAGCTTAAGCTTGTTACCAAGAATTTCATATATAAATTTATAGCTAAAATTACACAAGCTAATAGGCCTAAACTGTTTAACATTATCAGGCCTTGTAACCTTAGGAGTAAGGACAATATTAGTGTGATTCAATCGGTTAAGGAGGCAAATGCTCTAAAAAAAAAAAAAAAAAACTTTAGGAGCATTGTGAACATCGGAGCCTACCACATCCCAAAAATTTGAGTAAGAAAAAAAAACTTGGAAAGCCATCCGAAGCTGGAGCCTTATGAATCCCAAGTTTCGAAACAACTGCGAGGATTTTGGCATTGCTAACCGCAGTAGCAAGGAAGCTGTACAGCACTGCAAACACGCAGGAAGAGCAGCAGCTAAGGACATTGTCAGCATCGGAGGTAGATCTAGCTTAATACATATCTATCATATGTTTCATTTTCAATTGCTTGAGCATCCTCAACCCATTCTCCACTTTGGCCTTGATTCTTCTAACTTCATTGGTGCGTCTTCGGCGAAGAGTAGAAGCATGAAAAAAATCAAGTATTTCTATCCCCAGATGAAAGCCAGTTAATTCTTGATCTCTGGGCCCGGTGCCTCTCTTCAGCTTTCCACCATTTTACATTGTCCTCCTGTATGCTTATTTCTTCTTCGAGGTCCTCAAGTGACGAAGATTTGCTTTGACGTCCAGTTAGGAGAGAAAAAGCATTCGCCATGAAGCTCTTCCTTTCACTAGATTTCAATTTACTCCAGTTCTTGAGCTCCTTTTAGCACTCTTAGATTTTTTATTTAACATAAACATGCTTGAGCCATGAAGTTGGGATTTCCACACCCGGGACACCGCCAACTTACGATCATCCTCCAAGAGCCATTTACTCTCAAACTTGAAGTCTCTTTGACCCCTTTTCATGTTCCCTTTTAATTGAAGAACAAGAGGGGAATGATCCAATTCAATAGCGGGGAGCAGGGTAACATTAACATTAGGAAAGAGATTTTGCCACAAGTATTTCACCTCGGTTTTGTCAATGTATTGCTTAATGTTCCTTAGGTATTGGTGCGTATTCGACCATGCGAACTTACACCCCTTAGAAGGGAGTTCCAATATGGCACATTCATCGAAGAAGTCCAGAAGCCACCTCAACTGATATTTGTTAGCCCGTGATCCATTGATTTTATCAGAGCCCAAAGTGATGGCGTTAAAATCCCCTACAACACACATCAGGCCTGAGATTGTTGGCCCTATATCAGACATCGATTTCCAGAACAATGCACGCTTACTGCAGTTTGGTTCACAAAAGAGGGTAATTTGAGTCCATTTCTTATCAGAGCATAATTCATGAATTTCAACAATAATAAAACAATTAGATGAAAGAGAAGCAGATACCAGCATTTTATTAGAACATAATAGGGCTAAGCCACGGACAAACCAACAGGGTTAACAACATGCCATGATGAAAACCCAAGATTACGGGCAATCCTACAAACCACATTAGACTTATGTTTTGTTTCCATAAGAAAAATCAAACATGGTCTGAGCTTACGAGACAACTTCCTAAGGCCAGGCCCTGATAGTTCCAACAGAGGATACTCATGGCACTCGAGGCAATTGTTCTGGGACAGCTGTCACAAACCCATGGGATGAAAACGGAATCTCTTTTTCGGCATGAACTTCAGTGAGGGTGAAAGTAGGAGCGTGGTCCTTGTTACTAAATAAAGCAAGTGAATTTCTTCTAGCTTTATCACGTTCTGCCTTGACTCGAGCTAATCTCTTAATACTTTGTAATCTGCCCTAAGCTCTTCCTCCAAGAAGGCCCCTTTCAAAGCCCCTCCCTTCGAATTGAAAAGTAGAAGCCCAACCCTGTTCCTCGAAGACCCTACTCAGAATGTTGTCCTCGTCTATGCAGATGTTCCGATTTAGAGCCCAATTGCCTCTTACCTCTCTAATTACCATTTTTGAAACAAGGTTTTGGAGCACATCTTTCGCCCGTTTGTTCGCGAGATTTTCAACCTCCTCTTGGAGTCTTCTTTTACCGCCCTGTCCACTTTTAAATCTTCCCCTCCCCTTCTCTTCGGTGCTATTAGAGAGGGACAAGAAGGTCTTAGAGAGCCATCCAAACCCACTTCCTGAGGATGCTTACTGGAAGGTTCAAAGTTCATATTTGATCTCTCTTGTCTATTGCTGCACATTTTGAACTAAAAGAGAAATTTTCTAGGAAGAGAATTCCTTAGCCCTCAAAGAACCATCACAAGCCAGTTTGTCAATGGAGGCGTCCTCATCCCGACATTGATGTTTTGTGTGCCTGATCATAGCACACGCATAGAAAAAGTCAGACAATCTCTCGTATTTAAGGTGGATCCATATATCCTCTTTCCCGATCTTTTCATAATGAAGCCAGTCTTTAGAGGTCTATCTTCTCGGACTTTAACTTTCTTCCTGATGAACTTGCTCCATCAAGAGTGTGGACCATCTTCCATATCCAGCTTAATAATTTTGGGGAAGATTCCCCCAATAAGCAAGGCATTGTCCAATGTCATCATGTTTATGGGAAGACCATGAATTTGGATCCAAAATTCAGATATTAAGAAATTAGTATCCTCGAAGGACAACTCCTCTAGCCATTCCGTAATGATCATATGTTGGTCGTTAAGGGACCATACTTTCTAGGACTCTAGTTTTGTCTTTGGTATTTTGAAAAAGAAAAAGGGAACATGTTGTTAGCAATTTCATGAATCTCCATATTACAATGTAACATCCAAGCGTTTCCCAAAATTGCTCTGACTAGACCAATCTTGAATGGTTTGTAAGAAATAATTTTTCCCACCAGGGTTTGTTCTCTTCAAGCCCCATTAAAGCCAGCATCTTCATTTAGCTCAAGACAGTCCACCCCCTTTTGAAGCATCTCCTCCATAAATATATTTTCACGGGTGGGTTGAAAAGAGAGAATTTGGAGGAAGGGGAATCAAGAGAAAAGGAATAAGTGATCTGAGTATTGTGAGGTACCTGACAGGGAGACTCAAATTCCTTTTAAATAGAGGCGAGATGATGACTGGAGATTAAGAGACATTAAAGGCTAGGAGTTGGACATCATTAAATTTTAAAGAAACCCTCTGGGAGAGAGTAATTATGAAGAAGAAAAGTACGTTGACCATAGGGAGGGGAGGATGAGGGTAATTATTGACCAAGAGAGAGAGATGGTGGTAAACCTGGGGAAGAAGGGGCGGAAAGCCGGGCGACTCACCGTAGCGGCACCGGTCACCAGAGAGGCCACTTGGGCCCTAGGATTATTTATGTATTTACTTTTTTTTACACTTACAGGGCTTGTGATAGATAGGCTCATGGGTTTGTCTATATAAGGGACAACCCCTTCCCTAAAAATTTTCAATTCATTTCACCTATTTATAACCAACAGAATTTTTAAAGAATTCTCCTATCATTTCTCTTTTCTAATTGGTGAATATTGTTATGGGTAAGCGGAAATGCACCTCAGGCTTATCCAAGGGTAGTATTTAGTACATCAATAGATATGAATGTAAATGTTATGTTCCAATTGACTTATACCTTGGTTTAATTTGGTGTTATAATCTCTATCATGTTCCAAGATTAATCTTACATGTGGCACCAAAGCCATCATGAATAGAGACTATGACCTAATTCCCAATATAATTAACTTGCATATATTTGAAATTGTAATGGTTGAAAAATTATATAAAGAATCACATGTGAATATGTAACAACAATAATAGGGACTCAAGAGATGCTGAAAAGAAAAATCCTTATTTTAGGTTGTTGAAACGAGACAATACTATGAAATGACCAAAAAGAAAAAATCTTATTTTGAGTGGTTGTTGAAACCAGACGTTGAGGCGATCAAAAGAAAAATCCTCACTTTGGATGTTTATTGAAACCAGACGCTGAGGCAATACCAAGGAAGATTTAAGTCAAACGAATAATCTAGTTAGGTATTGGTGCATGATGGGGAAATTTAAAAAAAATAAATGCTCTAATCATTACAATATTAGTGTTAAGAATGACAAAAAAAAAGAGAAATAAAATAGTAATAAATGAACGTTTCACACATATGCACACAAATGATAAGAAAAAGGCGGCTATGAAAAATAAAGAATAAAAAGAAAGGTAACACGTAGGTGTACATGCTCTAGGCTGAAATTGAACTCGCATATTTGAGTTCTATGTCTGATGTCCTAACTGCTACTGAAAGGTGAGACACACCGAAAGTTTGTTTAATAAATATCTTATATTCTAATCAAAAGTTGTTATTGCATATAAAGTTATTTTCCTTTCTCCTTGTGAAGTAGTATAAATTGAATTTATTTTTATTCAATTAAAATAAAGTTGAGTTAAAAAACATTTATTTTTGTATTTTTTGGTTAATGAATAATTATCCACCCAAAGGGGTTAATAATTTCTTCCAACCAAGCTACAGATTTTTTTAATTCTAAGTGGATTAGTCCACCCAAAAGGGGACTAATTTATAGACATTAAAATAATATTTTATTGTTATAATGAGATGACCCAGGGTAAGTACTTAGCTGGGTTAGAGTGGTGACTGGGCACCACCTCCAGGTCAGATCTCTCTTTTATTTCCTTGCTCTCTCAGGTTAGACCTACCCTTTGTCGGACTCTGCATTCTCTCTTTGGACTATGTTGATTTTGATTCTTGCTGCTATTGTTGTGATAACTATACCCCTATGTTTTGTGCTTGTTTGTTTTCCTATTTGTTACTTGTGATAGCTTAGTTGATGAACTATAGTAGTAATGGAACTCAAAACTTAAGGCCATCTTCAAAGGGGTTGGGGAGGGGGAGGAAGAATCAGCACGTTGAGGGAAGCTTGAGATTTGGAACATTAAATGTTAGAACGTTAGCAAAGAAAAATTTTGAGGTGGTCTAGATGATGCTGAAGAGAATGAGTAACATCATGTGCCTTCACGAGACTAAATGGGTTGATATAAAAGCTAGGGATATCTTGGAATTTAGGTTGTGATATGCGGGCAAAATCAGGGGTAGGAACAGAATTGGTATTATTGTGGATAGCTACCTTAAGGACAAAGTTGTGGGAGTGTCGAGGATTAGGGATAGGATCATCGGCAGTAAGTTGGTTTTAGATGGGGAGATTTTAAATGTCCTAAGTGCCTATATATCATAGACTGCGCTAGCAAAACAGGAGAAGGCAAGTTTCTAGGAGGACCTTGACACAATGATGCAAGGCATACCCCAGAGCGAACAAGTAGTGGTGGGTGGCGATTTCGATAGGCATGTGGGCACAACCACAGATGGCTATGCACCCTATCATGGAGGCTTTGGTTTCAGAAATAGGAATGCCAAGAGTAAAGTGCTCCTAGAGTTTGCAGTCAATTTAGACTTCGCGATCGCAAACACCTTCTTTGGTAAGCATGATGAGCACATAATCACATATCAAAGTGGTGGGGTAAGGACTTAGATTGACTATATACTCCTGAGGAAGAGGGCGCTTTGAGACTACAGGGATTGTAAGCTTATCCTCGAGGAAGACCTATCTACACAGCATAGGGTACTGTGTACTGATGTGAAGGCAAGAGAAGGGGTAAGAAAACTAGGAAATCAGAGCAGCCATGCACCTATTGGAGGGACATGAAGGGGGGCAAGTTTTAAATCTTTAAAGAAAGAGTAGAGGCTGAGCTCTGATGGGGTTCAGAGGGGAATATGAACCGCATTTGGATCCAAATGTCCCACAAGATCAGAGATTTAGCACGAGAAATTCTACGAGTGTCAAAGGGTGGGGCATTGACAAATAGACAGTCCTAGTTGTGGTGCATGGAGGTTAAAGAGATGATTAAGGCCAAGTGAGTCTGTTTCAAGGTGTGGGATCCAAGTGGAGATGAGAACAAGAGACTAATGTATAAACAAGCAAAGAGGGAGGCAAAGATAGCAGTCAGAGAAGCACAATCCAAAGCCTAGAAGGATTTTTGCAAAAGGCTAGATACGAAGGAAGAAGCTAGGGACCTATATAGAATTCGTAAAAGTGAGAGAGACGAGGACTAGGGACCCAGATCAAATAAAGTGTATAAAGGGGGAGGACGGATAGCTGCTTGTGGACGAGCAATAAATTAAAGCTAGGTGGAAAGCTTACTTCTAAGATTTGTTCAATGAACAGGGGGATAGAGATGTATTCCTAGGAGAACTACAAGCATCTGAGGAGTAATAGACCCATTGTTACTGTACGCGGATTAGACCCGAGGAAGTCAAGGAAGAATTGAAAAAGTTAGGTAGGGGTAAAGCAGCCGGCCTAGATGAAATACCCATTGAGGCATGGAAGTGCATTAGAGAAAAGGGCATCAGATTGTTGACCAAACTTTTCAACAAAATTCTGTAGGGTAAGAAAATGATTGATGAGTGGAGAAAGAGCACGTTAGTCCAGATCTATAAGAATAAAGGCCACATCTAGAGTGATGCCAACTATAGAGGAGTCAAACTAATAAGCCACACTCTGAAGCTATGGGAAGGGTCATAGAGAGAAGGCTATGGCAACAAACATGGGTTTCAAAAAACTAATATGGATTTATGCCTGGTAGATCAACAATAGAATCAATCCATCTTTTAAGGCGGTTAATAGAGCACTACAAAGATAGACAACTGGACCTTCACATGGTTTTCATTGATTTAGAGAAGGCATATGATAGAGTGCCAAGGGAGATTCTTCAGAGGGTTTTGGACAAGAAAGGCATTCCCTTGCCTTATCCCTGAACCATCAAAGACATGTACGATGATGCACTAACCAATGTGTGTACATCACAAAGGGAGGTCAAGGCTTTTCTTATTATAGTTGGGGTACATCAAGGATCATCCTTGAGTCCCTTTTGTTCATCCTGGTTATGGACGAGCTCACTAGGCATATGTAAAGGGATGTGCCATGGTGCATGATTTTTACCAATGATATAGTTCTAGTGGGAGAGTCTGGAGAAGAGGTGAATAAGAAACTGCAGCTCTGGAGGCGGGCCTTGGAATCAAAAAGCCTACAACTTACTAGATCCACGTCCGAATATAAGAAATTCAAGTTCTGCAACTTAACCAGGCCTAACACAAAAGACGCTAAAATTGGATCAGAGTGCATACCCAAAAAAGTGTGCTTTAAATACTTGGGCTCCATAGTGCAACAAGACGGTGAAGTTGACATGTATGTTAACAATCGGATTCAAGTAGCTTGGCATAAGTGAAGGATGGCCTCAACGGTACTATGCTATAGAAATTTCCCTTTAAGGTTAAAGGTAAAATACTATAAGATAGTAGAGAGACTGGCTATGACTTACGGGGGGGGGGTGCTGGCCATTTAAACAACACCCAACGCAGAAGCTGATGGTAGTAGAGATGAGGATGCTGCAGTAGATATGTGGACACATAGGGAATGATAAGATCAGAAATGACGTCATAAGGAGTAAATTGGACATGGCCCCAAATTGACGATAAACCGGGGCAGCAACGTTTGCATTGGTTTGGGCATGTTAGGAGGAAACTGACCACGGCCCTGATTAGGAGAGGCAAACAATTCCATATCATAAATGGAAAGAGATGGGGAAGCCGGCCAAAGAAGAGTTGGATGGCGGCGATACGACAAGACCTCACCCACCCCAGCCTAAACGAGGAGATGGCCCTAGATAGAGTTCAATGGAGGACAAGCATTGGTGTGCCTAATATAGCAGGTTAAAATAGCATAGCTCATCTAAGCTAGTACTTGCACCCATAGGCTCATATGTATACCTACGTAATTGTGTGCAACTTCAATCGTGTGTTAGGGCATTTATTTCTGTCGCTTTGTCACATTATTGCCTTTTGCTTAGTTACTGTTATTATGTACTACTGACTATTGCTATGTATGCTCGCTATTTGGCTTGCTTTGAGTCATGTCCTACGCTCTTACGCTTAGATGCTTGTATACTTTTATGCTTTAATGCTTGTGCGCCTCTATGCTTTTATGCCTTTATATTTCCCAAGTCGGGGGTCCTCGGACACGGCCTCTTTTTAGGGTAAAGCTGGGTACATCTCACCCCTCCCAGACTCTACATATGCGAGAGCCCTTGAGGCACTAGGTTTGTTGTTGTTGTTGTTGTAATGAGATGAAAAATTACACTTTTCATCCAAGAGGAAAATTGTAATGGGATGTGTTGGACTCTCTTAGGTGAGTCTATAAGAGAAGATGTTTCATTTTACACCCAAGGAAAAAAATGTAATAATCGTCTTGGACTCTTATGTTGATTGCAATAAGCTTATATATGTTGTTGAGATGCTTTTTTGTTTGTCCTTATAAGTTTTATGGTTCTTTTTTTTTTTGTGTTTCTCTCTTTTTCAGTTGTCAATCATTTGACCAATCAGTTAAATTCAATTGAAACTTTGACTGGTACTAATTATAAAAAATGAAAATGGGACATGAAGATAGTCCTTGGATGATGGATTTCGATATAGCTCTAACTAGGAAAAACCTAACGAATTTACTGTTGAACTTTGATTGAAGAAAAAACTAAGTATGAAAAATGGGTTAAGGCTAATAAGTTAAGTCTCATTAATATGAAAAGGCCCATTCCTGATCATATTCTAGGGGCTGCTAAAGATACTGGCAATGCTAAACAATTCTTAAATGCTATAGGACAGAAATACCTAGGATCTTATAAAGTGGAAATAGGAGAGTTGATTGAAAAACTTACTAGACTGAAATATGATCCCATGGGAAGTTTTAGGAAGCATATAATGAAAATAGTTTCCATTGCTTCAAAACTCAATAACTTAGGAGTGACTATAGTTGATGATTTTCTCGTTCACCATGCTCTTAAATCTTTTCCTGAACAATTTAGCAAATTGAAAACCACTTATGTTGCACAGAAAGATAAGTTTGAGTGTAAATGAACTTATCACTATGTGAGTTCAAGAGGAAAAATGACTCTGTCACGAGAAAGGTGGAAATAATTTGAATCTTGTTAATTTTCTAAAATATAGAAAAAGAAAACCTCGCTACAAATATAACAAGAAACATGGTCAAAACTAGAAGGTTGGTGGTCAACGAGGGTTTTTTCACAAGCCTGGTGGCAGTCGTGTTCAAATTTAAGAATCTATCATTCCCTTGTTGTAATTAAGAAGTAAATTAAGTGCTAGAATTGTGAGGAAAACCACAAAAGGCTGATTGCCCAAAACTAAGAACTAAAGAACGAGGTAATTCTTTTGTTTTCGTTTGCATTGAAATGAATATTGTGGATGTCCCTTTTAATTCTTGATGGTTGGATAGTAGTATGTCTATTCACATTGCTAATAATTTACTGGACTTCGTAAGCAAACATAGACCAAATCAAAATGAGGTTAATGTTTGTGTGGGAAACGGACTTAAAGTTAGGATTAAATTTGTAGGTGATGCCAAGTTGTACTTTAAGGGTGGTCATCATGGACTGTAAACAATACTGCTATTCTACCGTCCATGAGGCGAAACTTAATTTCTTTAGGGATTTTGGACAAATATGGTTATCGAGTTGAATTTGAAAGTGGTATGGTTAAGTTAACTTACAACTCTCATGTTATTGATGATGGTTTTGTAAGTTATGGTTTAGACAATTTTAAATTTTCAATCTACTGAAAAAAGTTTTCTTCTGTGAATGTGAAAGGTGTTACTCACAAAAGGTCCATCATGGATAAGAAATCTTATGTTTTGTGACATAGGCCTCTTGGTCACATTTCTAACGAAAGAATTGAAAGATAGATAAGAGATAAAATTTTATTTCAACTTAGCTTTGAAGAATTTAAAACTTGCATTGATTGTATTACAGAGAAAATGCCCAAGATAAAAAGAAAAGGTTCAAATTGAAGTTCTAATATTTTTGAAATATTTCACACTTATATGAATGGACCATATATAACGTCCTTGAATGAGCATAAGTATTTCATATCCTTCATTAATGACTTTTCACCGTATAGGTATGTGTAGCTCATTAAGGAAAAGTCCGAACCACTTGGCATGTTTAAGATATAGAAGATTGAGGTTGAAAAACCAACATTGAAAAATAATTAAAGTTGTGAAGCGTAACTGTGGTGGTGAATATTGTGGAAATTATGATGAGTCTGGTCAATGTAAGGGTTCCTTTGTCAAGTATCTAAAGGAATGTGGGATCATTGGCCACTACAACATGCCAAGTACACCACAGCAGAATGGTATGATAGAAAGAAGAAATGGCAATCTGATGGACATGATGAGGTGCATGATGTTTAGGACTAATCTTCTTGAATTTTTTATGCAGTGTGGCTTTAAAAACTGCTACCTATATTTTTAGCATGATTCCTTCTAACTAAAAATCCTTTTTAACTTTGGACAAGTAGAAAATCTATTTTGAACCATTTTCACATGTTGTTTTTGAGCTGAAGCCAAAATTTACTACCCTTATTGAAAAGATAACTGACCCTAGAATTGCAAATTGTTATTTCATTAGATATCCAAATAACTCTAAAGGGTATAGGTTTTTCTGTACTGGTCTTTGCACTAAAATTGTTGAGTCCATTAATGCCAAGTTCCTTAAATATGATGTGTATGATTGCGATTGCTTTTGTAAGAATGAAATGGTATTAGAAGAAAAGAAAGTCATAGTCCCTATGTCTATCATTCAAGAAAAGGTCATTAGTCAATCTTTTCATGGAAATGAGAATGAAGTCCCCACATGAACAACCCATACATGAACAAATTCACCGTCGAACATGTTTATTGAACCTAGTCTATATCAATCAAATAGAGATTGTAGGTTTGATATCCCTGATGATTATGTTGTGTACTTAACGGAAAATGGTGATATGGGAGATTTTGATGATCCAATTTATTATAGTGATTCTATTTTCTCATCACAAGCTAAAAAATGGTATGAAACGAGGAAAGATGAAATGGAGTCTATGGCATTGAATAAGGTATGTGATTTGGTAGAATTGCCTAGTGGATATAAACCCAATGGATGTAAATGGGTATTTAAGACTAAAAAAGTTCCTACAAGAAATATAGATAGGTTTAAGGTGAGACTATTGGCAAAAGGTTATACCAACAAAAAAGGAATTGATTATAAGGAAACTTTTTCCTTAGTTTCTCCAGAGGATGCTTTTAGAATTGTTATGGGTCAAGTTGCACATTTTTATTTTGAGTTACATCAAATGGATGTTAAAACAACCTTTTTAAATGGGAATTTAGATGCAGAGGTCTACATGATTCAGCCTGAGTGTTTCATAGAAAAAGGGAAAGAACATTTAGTGTGCAAACTTAAGAAATCGATATATGGTTTAAAGCAAGAATCTCCTCAATGGTATTTAAAATTTGATTAAATTACAGCTAATCTTTGTTTTATGAAAAATAAAGTTGATGAATGCATATAAATTGAGATTAATGGGTGTAGATGCAGCATTTTTAAGCTATATGTTGATGACATTTTACTTGCTAGTAATGCCTTGGGCATGCTGTATGAGACAAAGAAACTTTTGTTTAAACACTTTGATATAAAAGATTCTGGGGTTGCTTCTTTTGTGCTTGGAATACAAATACATACTGACAAGACACATAAATTGTTGGGTTTATCTCAAAGTGCTTACGTTGAACGATTTTTAGAAGCCTTGGGAATGTAAGATTGTAAACCAGGAGAATCATCTGTTATTAAACACGATGAACTAAACAAAGACCAATACCCAAAGAATGGGATTGAGAGAAATTTCTCGAAAAATGTACCTTATTCTAATGTTATGAGATGCTTGATGTATATACAGACTTGTACTAGGCTAGATATATCTTTTGCAATAAATATGCTTGGGCTACTTTCTTCAAATCCAGGTTGGGCATACTAGGTGGCTGCGAAAAAGATGAGGAGATACTTCCAGAGAACTAATGATTTAATGTTGGTCTACATACATGTTGATAATCTTGAACTAGTTGGGTATTTAAATTCCGATTTTACAGATTGGCAAGATAGCACGAAGTCGATTTCAGGGTATATATTCACGTTAACTGGTGGTGCAGTGTCATGGAAGTGTGAAAAACAAGTTTTAACCACTACATCCACAATGGAAGCAAAATTTGTTGCATATTTTGTGGCTGCATCACATGCAATTTGGTTAAGAAATTTCCTTTCCAATTTAGAGACGGTAGATTTTACCCTAAGCCTTTCAAAATGTTTTGTGATAACAATGCAATCGTGTTCTTTTCAAGAAATAACAAGATGACAAGTTCAAAACATGTTACCCTTAAATTTCTTTGGGTTTGAGACATGGTAAACAATCGTGATGCTACAAACGAGAAAATCGATACTGAAAATATGATTATACCAATTATTTTCAAGCAACATACACAAAATATGGGTGTTTTTCAATCTTTTGTTGTATTTAATTAGTGGGAGTCGGTTGTACCTTGATGCAGAAATACTTATATGTAATTTGACTTTTAGATATATGATAATTACAGTATTGTGTTTATACTATTTATTTTTCATGGATATTGCCGTTTGAAGGTCTTATTCCTTTTTGTTTTTTGCACCAATTTTGTGGGATGAGCTCATGTAAAATTTCTATTATGCTTACTAAGTAAATTTTTCTATTTCATGGATATATGATTACTTATGTAAAGAACAAGGATCTCTAACAAGATGATTAAAGATTAAAGTTTGTCACAAGACATGTTATATTTTATTTGAGGTGTGATTGCCTTCATTATAAAGAAAATCATTTCTAAATAGTGTCATTATCATTAATTAGAGTAGGGTAATTTTTTATTTATTTATTTTATCTTTTTTTTTTTTTTAATATTGTTTTATTTTATTTTTTTTTGCTAAAATTGCAAAACACTTAAAACACATGTTTATTTTCCATGTTAATGGAGTTACTAGTTTTTGTGATTATGAATAAGCATCATATCCTAGAAAGATGTCATTATTGCCATAGTTCAAATATCAGTAATTTTATGGAAACTGATATGAAGTTTTTTAGGGCTTTTATTATTTTGGCGGTGATGTACATTTGGCCATTAGTTAACTTATTTTTGGAAACTTTTTTAATATTAGTGTTGTCATTTAAATTTACAATAAAATGGAATCATTGTTTCTAATTTTTAAAGGGATAGTTATTTTTATTAAACGCTTTGCTTTCCAATCAATAACGTCTAAGTGGGAGAGTGTCAGAATTTTGGACACAAGCAATTGGGTTAGACTGAGAAAATAATGATGAAAGCCTAGGTTATTATGATATAAAATATGCCTATATCTAATTGTGTGTTGCGCCTGTTGCGATATGCTCTTGGGGTAGATTAAGAAAGCCCATTTATAACACATTGGCTAGTGATAGACGGGCCTATGTGCCTGTCTATATAAGAGGGCCACCCCCCCCTCCCAACTAACTGTTAATTCCTTTCTCGGACACTAAATTCTTTGAACATATTTTCCCCACGAAATCACTTGTTGTTGAGAATTCTGATGCATGCTCGACCAAATGTGCTAGACCTTAACCTCATGAAAACCCTAAATGTAGAAGGGATAGGAGGACTAAGACTGAAAAAACGTTTGGTTCAGATTTCATAAAATTTTTCTTGACTGAAAATTATGAAAAGCATGAAGAATTTATTTCTGCCTTTATAATTAAAGAAGACCCTAAAACCTATGAGGAAGCTACTAAATCAATAGACGCTATGTTTTGGAAAGAGGTAATAAGTAGTGAACTAGATTCAACAAAGAGCAATCATACATGGAAACATGTAGATCTACTCAAAGGATGTAAACCAATAGGGTGCATGTGGGTGCTTATTAAAAATCTAAGGCATGATGGTTCCATGGACAAGTTTAAACCTAAACTTGTAGCAAAAGGCTATACCCAAATGAAGGATGTGAACTTCTTTGATACTTGCTCAAGTATTACTATGGTTGCTACTATTAGGGTCTTAGTAGCTTGAGCTTCTATCTATAATATGGTCATTCATCAAATGGATGTTAAAATTGCTTTCCTAAATGGTGATTAGAATGAAGAAATTTACATGGAACGACCCGAAGGGTTTAAAGTTCCAAGGAAAGAGGATAAAGTGTTTAAGTTCATGAGGCCAATGTATGGTCTTAAGCAAGCACCAAAATAATGGCATCAAATGTTTGATAGCACACTTGTTGGAGATGGCTTTATTTTAATGATAGTGATATGTGTGTGTACTCTAAGAGCAGTGACAAAGGATGTGTCATTATTTGTTTATATGTGAATGACATGCTTATTTTTGGCACTAATGTCGATGTTATACGTGAGATCAACTCTTTTCCAAATTTGAAATTTGATATGAAGGATTTAAATGAGGCTAACATAATGTTAGAATTAATATTATAAAGACAAGAAGAAGGGATTTCCTTAAATAAAATCCACTATTTGGAAAAGATTTTAGGATGTTTTTAGAGCATAGAATTGGGGCAGAGGCTAAAATTGGGGCCCAGAAGTCAAAATCTTTTGTGTGGTTCGCCTGCATGAATTTGAATAATGATTCCATTGCTTAGTTTTATGGAATTGGATTTTAACTGAAAATTATATTTTCTAATTCCCTGGGAGTGGGGATAAGGAATTGCAATTCCATATTAATGCATTGACCTAAAACCCAAAATGACCCCTACTTGATTAATCCAAATCCAATATGACTTAAAATCTAAAGATTTAAACACAACCTAAAATTTGACCTGAACCTTGAAATCGCCTAACTCGAATGACTTGAACTTGAAATGACCCAAATCATTTTAGCTCAAAGTCCGAAGTAACCTAGCCTGGTTGATCCAAAACTCGAGATGACTCAAATCTAAAAAATGAAACTACTTGACTTGAATGTGGTGTAAATAATCTAAGACTAAGTGGAAATGACCCAGCCAAATTGACGCAAAACTTAATACAGCCCATAACCAAAATGAAATGATCCATCTGAAACTCAGGTTAAAATGACTCAAAATTTGAAACGATACAACTCATTTGCCCCAAAACTAAGATGAATTGAGCTTGAAATGACAATAATGAACTCAACCCTGATCGTAACTAGCCTAAATCCCAAAAAGACCTAATCTGATTAACAAAAAATCTGAGATAACTTGAACACCAAAAGATACGATGCAATACTTGGCTCGATTTAACTCAAAACTTGAATAACTCGAACTCAAAGTGAATTGTTCTGACATAATAACTTGCTCTGACCAAAATCCAACCGTAGTTGATTTAAAACTCGAAATACTTCAACTCAATTGATCGAAAATCCTTGATGATTCGAATCATTATGTAGTTATAATTCTGACCTTCAATTCCTTTTAGAAACTAAACAATGAAATGTCAATTCCATTAGAATTGTAATTAGAATTTCAATTCCATAGTCCAATTTCAATTCCATGTGCCAAATAGAGCCTTAAGGAATTTCAATCATCTACATGTTGATCCGGTGAGAGCACCTTATGATCCTTCTGTTAACTTAAATAAGAATAAGGTATTGGAGTTTCTTGGTTGGAGTATGAAAAAAATAATTTGTAGTGCAATATTTTTAATAAATTCCACCCGTTTCCATATTGCCTATGTTGCAAGAAAGCTCAATCGATATCCCCATAATCTTAATCGTGAACATTAGAATGCTTTAACCCAATTGCTTAAATATTTAAGAGGGATGATGAATTGGGGTCTATATTAAAAGCGGTACCCGGATATTGTAGACGGGTATTTTGATGTTAATTGGATTTCTGATACTGATGAAATTCATTCAACTAGGGGTTGTGTTTTTATTGTTGGAAGTGCTTGTGTAGCTTGGAAGTCATCAAAGTGAACTTAAATTGTGAAACTGATAGTGGAATCTAAATGTATTGCTTTAGAAATGGCAGGTCTAAAGGCTGAATGGTTCATAGACTTGCATGCGGAGCTTCCATTGTGGACGAAATCAGTTTCATTTTTGCATCTTTACTATGACCCTCAAGCGGCCATTGGTACTACATAGAATAAAACATAGAATGTAAGGGGAAAGCATATAAATCTTAGACATAGCTTTGTGAAGAGATTGATTGAAAATAGATTGATATCACTCGAGTGTGTAAGATCTGAGAGGAATCTGGTTGATCCTCTCACAAGAAGCCTTCGTAAAAAGACAATGCCGGAAATAGCATTAGGAATAGGACTAAAGCCCGTTGATTAAGGGTCTTATATGATGTATAGCCATCCCAAATTCGCGTGCTGAACGAGTCAAACGAAGTTGTATTATGACTTAATGTAATGCACTTTTCGGTCCCAATCTATTTTAGTGCATATTGGTTTCTTTTGTAGATGTTGAGCTTAAGCCTCTTAACTTGGACTAACTCTCTAGGGCATTTATGACAAGTTTTATAAAGTGAAGGAATGATAATTTGAAACATCAGTATTGAAATTGGTATAGCCCTGAGTTGGCATATACCTAGGTGATAGCGATGCAATGTAGAGGTAATTAGGTTTAAGACATGTGCTAGAATGTTCAAAACAATGTCCTAAACCCCAATTATATAGTTTTTAATTATTAATAAAAATATATTTTATCTATTTTATGCCTGATTTTTTTTATGAGTCAAACATGCATGTGGTTATTTCCTAAAATGTGCCATGAAATGGACTTAGTTCATGATAACATGTCAATACTTAGTTTAAGTGGTCAATGAGATCAAACCACATATAGACTTAAATAAAAAGATGCGATATATTATCAAAATAAGTTCATAGTTGGTGACAGGTTTAGATGACTTATCTAATAATACTATAACATGGTACATGAGATAACTTTTCTAACTCGTGTAGATCTTATCATATGGGTGTTTCACAATGAGATTGGAACATTGAGATGGGCCACTACAATTGTTTATTTCTTAGCCACCATTACAAATAATTAATTCTTTTTGTTAGGTGATAAATCTAAAATCTGAGATTGTTTTCTACTTGTGCTTGTAGTTCGTGTGTTAGGGAAATTGTAAAATAGGTATCAAAATCTTTCACCAGCTTGAAGGCGTGTAGCGAACCAATTTCCTTAAGACTTATTTCGTGGATATCGAAATAGTTGAAGGGATACAATGAAACCTAAAAACAAAGTGAGAGTAAGAGCATAGAGAGAATAGATAACTAAGACTTTAAGAATGAGATAATGATGAGAATGGAGGGGAGTATTTATAGTTTTTGATGTGTCTTTCATGAAGAACACATCCCTTCATGAAGAGACACACCTCTTCACCCAAAAGATACCAAACTATCTTTGTTACTTATTTTGAAAATATACCAACAATCACTCACCATTTTCAAAATACATATATTTTCATACAAATTATACATTATCTCTAAAGAAAAGGAAATCTTTATGCATAAATGAGGGTGTCTTCCGATGAGCCCTCACTTTTTGAAGAAACATCATAATTAATCGGAGCGAAATGGTAGACTATGCTTTGAACCATACGAGTCTATTTGACAAACCATACATGTCTCCACACATAGACTTTTAAGCTGATGAGACAATAGATAAGTTTAAAGCAAGATTGGTAGAAATTGGCACATTTTAAGCCTTGCCTCTTGTACCCTTCACGAGTGTAATAGAGTCAAACCCATAACATTAAAACACTCCTTCAAATGGTCAAACTTCACACTCATTTAGGTAGACCCCATTAATTATGTCCCTACAGCATCACTTTCAATAATTTCCTCAGGTCCATTAAGAACATGCACTCAACCACCTTTTCCCTTTGTTACCAAGTACTACATCTGGGGCGCAATTTTACTTTTAGTGCTTGCAATCACATGGATGATGGAACTCTTTGATTGAACACAAGACTTGGCGTCAGGCTGAGGGTCCATTACCAAGTCTCTAACAAGACTTTTAGTTAAGGAATCTGTTAGGTTTTTTTTTTTTTTTTTTTTGATAAGGTCAGTGTTATATATCAAAAAAAGCGCACCGATGTACGTCCATACATGAGTACGAGAGGCATACCCCAAGCTGGCCGAAGCCTACAAGCAATCCGAAAGAAAGCAACAAGCGAAAGCAACAAAGAGTTAACACAAAGAAACATCAAAGGAAATTCATAGGTACAAACTCTACGCAAAGAGAAAACAAAGAGATTGAACACCAATAGGAATTAGGATTTCTTCTTGCCCTTGAACTTATTGTTCTTCGCTGCAGGCTGCGTATGCTTCCTTAGCTTCAAAACAACTTGTCTGAGGCGAAACTGCTGAATTCAATTCATGCAAAGATGAAGTCACAGTGTCCATGGAAACGGTCAGCCGAACTAAAGGGGATATAGATGGTACTTGTGGTCCATTATTATAGACCGAGCTTCCCTCAACATATCCAGCACCCACCCAAACCATCAAACTTCTCCAGACAAGCCGAATCTGCGAGGCCCAAGCGAGGAAGCGAGCCCCCTAGCACAAAATGGCTAAGGGGAAAGAAAGGAGACCCGTGAGGGCCAACACGGGCCCAGTGCGAAGCCAGGAGGCCGGTAATAGACCAGCCCCAAAGGAAAGAGGGCGGGCCCAATAAAATTTTTTTTTATTAATTTATTTTTTAATTTTTGAAACCCCCATTAACATGAGAGTTAAGTAGGTCAAGGCCTGAGGCGATCCATTCCGAGGCCCAGCGATAACTCAGCCCAATTGTAGTCCATCACTACCCGTAACCCAACACCAAGGTGGGCCATAAGTGACAAGCCCATGGTAAGTAGAGTACTTGCAGCCAAACCTGGGCCCGAAAGCCCACTCCCATCAGGCCCGGATGCCTCACAACGTGGTCCCATCAACAAGCCCAATACAGCACAAACCCTAGCACTCCCACAAACCCTAGCCGCCACTAGCCGTCACCCTTACGAGCCCCTGCCCGCCCTAGCTGCCGGTAGCAACCGGCCACCAAGGAAGAGGGAGGAGAGAGGACGCGATAGCAAGCCATCAATAAGTAAGAAAACAAAGAGACACCAACCATCCTCATCAACAAACAACATCATGTCCGGAGAAGTCGACCGGAGAAACTCAACAACAGCCCACAACCGTAAGGAGGCGGGACCAAACCAAACCAAACAAGGAGAGACGCATAAATTAAGGGAAGAATCCAAAAAATATGCACTTTCCAAATCCAGCATCGTTTGAGGGAGAAATTAGGGTTTAGGCCGCGCACCACCTTCGCTCACCACCACCACCTTCACCGGCCAAAACAACCGACCAAGGGGGACCCTAAGTAACCGGAGACACCACACGTAGGAGGACTTAAGGAAACTTACAAGCGAAAGCCCCAAAATCTGATGAGAGAATTCGTAGACCCCAATTTCGCCAGGAGAGAGAAAGTGGCCGCCGCGCCGCCGCCACGCCACCAGTGGGCACCGGACCACCAACAAAAGGTCGAGAAGGGAGAGGCGAACCACCAGGGACCGGTTGTCGGTGATGGGCTTGCCGGAGCGAAGCCTCTAAAATCCTACGCTTTTCACCCAACAAATCTAACCCTAGCACCCTCTCTCCCGCTTTTCACCCTCAACGGTCGCTGGAAACCACCAGCGGGTACCACCACCAGGAAGTGGGAGCACCGGCGAACACAACGCCACCGGACCCAACTCCGCATGACACCGCACGCGCCCTCACGCTCGTGCCTTAGCCGCTAGCAAAAAATTGCCCAGAATCGCCCCCCAGTCACCAGAGCTCGACGCACGCACAGTGAAGCCCTCCATGATTTTTTTTTTTTTGGAATCTATTAGATTCTAACTTGCATTTTCAAAGTCCACATTGATCACTTAATTATCATGAGTTTTTTTCATATAACTGTTAGAAAAATAATACAAGCTAAGTCTAAATTAGTAAGAAAGTTGTATCCCAATTCCATTGTGAATACAATACAAATGCCCCAATCCCACATTGATAGTTTAGGAGGGGGTGGTTGGGTTTATAAGGGAGGATATTTTTTATTCATTTAAACTAAGCCTTGGTTGAAGGAATGGAGAGAACCACACGCGCGCACGCACGTAGCCCGCCCGCCGTGCCGTGCTCGGGCGAGGGAGTGGATGAGTCTTTTACACCGGGTATATTTATTTTGCGGAAAAATGTAAACTTACCGTGGCTATTAATAAAATATAGCTGTTAAACCTGCATTAAACCCTCTTACCGTTGGGATTTATGATAATACAATCAGTATCTAGCCTTCAATGCATGGACGTTACTTGCCGTTGCTCATTACAACTGCTTTACAATTTTGCTGTGTAAATATGAACCTGCACAAATGCATCAGCAACACAGAAACAATACACCTTCATCTTCCTTCTCTTTTCTCTTTCTCGATCCATCAATAATTCTGGGCATTGTTCGAGGCCCTCCTAACCGACGTTTAACGAGTGCACGTTAAGGGTCGAACCGTGTAAATCCTGAAGGACGGCCGCCTGCGTATCTGTTTGCACCGGAGCAGAGGCGAAAACATCTTTTAGTACAGTGGTATTTTCCACGGCACGGTATCTTCGGTATTTTCTAATTTGTTCTCCCTCTTTCGATATAATTTGTTTGTCGTGTTTCGGTATTCCGTTGCGTTCTTTTCACTGTAATATTTGCTCACTACTGCTGCAATTTAACAGCAATATTTTTCTACAATTTCTCTGGATTATTTACTGCTGCAATATTCTACTGTAATTTACAGCAATTTACCTACATTATTCTAATCTATTATCATTGTATTTTCGCTGTATTTTTGCAATATTATTGCAATATTTCAGTTGTACGCGAAATTTTATTTAACAATCTAAAAGACGATTTATTTTTACTAATATTTGAACATGGCAACAAAAATACCCCTTCCCGACATGTCTAAGGTTGAGCCCCTTGACGGGAAGAACTATAAGAGGTGGTCTCAAAAGATTTTGTTTTTCCTACAACTAGTATGCCTTGATTATGTGCTCTACGAGAAAAAGGTATCTGAAGGTGAAAACGAGAAAAATGCATATGAAGAAAAATTCACCGTAGATGACCGAAGCTGTAGGGGAAACTTACTGCATTATATGAGTGATGGGTTATTTGATATCTATGTAAAATTAACCACAGCGAAAGAGATTTGGGATTCCCTATAGAAAAAATAAGGGGGTGATGATGCGGATACTTGGAAATATGCGGTTAGTAAGTGGTTAGATTTCAAATTCGTGGACAACAAACCGATAATTGAACAAGTCCATGAATATGAAAATATTGTAATTACACTTATGTCAGAAGGCCTTAAAATTTGCGAAATAACTCAAGCGTATGTTTTAATCGAAAAACTTCCACCTTCCTGGATGGATTACCGAAATTTACTTATGCACAAAAAGAAGGACTTGACATTAGAGGAGTTAATAAACCACTTAAAAATTGAAGAAGAAAATAGGCTTAAGGACAGGGGGTACACATACTCCGACCATTCTAAAGCTAATATTGTCGAAGCTAGACCTAGTAATGCAGTCAGGTTCAAAAACAAAGGAAAAAAGCATCACCCAAACTTCAAGCCTAGAGGAAAGATTCAAAAACCTAACAACAAATTCCTCGGAGATTGCTATCACTATGAAAAGTATGAACATATGGCCAAAGACTGCAGAAGTAAAAAGCCTAAAGACTCGATGAATAAAGCCCACCTTGTAGAAGCAGAGAATATTGTAGCTATTGTCTCAGAGGTGAACCTGGTCAACAACTTGACTGAATGGATAGTGGATACCGGGGCTACCAGGCACATCTGCACAAATAGAAGCATGTTCCAGGAATACCAAAAGATGTCCGATGGAGATGTGGTCTTTATGGGCAATTCCGCTGCTGCACCAATCCTTGAAAAAGGGAAGGTTTCTTTAAAACTTACTTCTGGAAAATTTCTTACTTTAACGAATGTGCTGCATGTGTCTGATATGCGTAGAAATTTAATTTTGGATAGTCTCTTGATCAATGCTGGGTTGAAATTATCCTTTGACTCAGACAAGTTAGTCCTGACTAGGAATGGAGAGTATGTGGGTAAGGGTTTTTGTAATGGTGGTCTGTTTTTCCTTGACGCTATTTGCATGAATAACACTGCTAGTACCTCTGCTGCTTATATTGCTGAATCTCTTGAATTGTGGCATGCTCGCTTAGGACATATAAATGTTGAATCAATTAAACGGCTTAAGAAAATGAACATGATCCCTAATTTCAGTGATATCAACTTTAATAAGTATGAAGTATGTGTAGAAGCTAAATATGCTAAAAAACCCTTTAAGTCCATTGAGAGACAAACTGAACTTCTTGAACTAGTTCATACTGACTCAGGAGACTATAAAAGTCTGATGAGTAGAGGTGGAAAAAGATACTACATAACCTTTGTAGATGACCACTCTAGACACTCAATGATATATCTCCTAAGTACTAAAGATGAAGCAAGCGAAATGTTTTTGAAATATAAAGCCGAAGTTTAAAATCAGTTAGGAAGGAAAATTAAAAGAGTTAGGTCTGATAGAGGAGGAGAATATGATCCAACCTCTCTAGAAAGATTCTGTGAGGAAAATGGAATAATATATGAGCGACGCCCACCCTACTGCCCACAGTCTAATGGCGTTGCAGAGAGGAAAAATAGAACTTTAAAGGGTATGATGAATGCTATGCTTATTAGTTCTGGACCACCTGACAACATGTGGGGGGAGGCGATGCTATCTGCTTGTCATGTACTGAATAGAGTTCCTCATAAGAAATTAGATAAAACCCCATATGAAATGTGGAAAGGTTATGCGCCTAATCTAAAATATTTAAAAGTGTGGGAGTGTCTAGCAAAGGTTGGTTACCTGACTTTAAACGTAGTAGAATTGGACCTAAGACTGTCGATTCCATTTTTATCGGATATGCTCATCACAGTGCTACTTATCGTTTTTTAGTTAAAGGATCTAATGATTCATATGCATGTGGTAGTATCATGGAATCTAGAGATGATGAATTCTTTGAACATATATTTCCCTTGAAGTCTAATGATGCACAGCCTACTAGCTTGCCTTCTAATAATGTAACTGCTAGTCATGGTAATTCTAACAATATAGACACTCCTGAAATTCGTAGGAGTAAAAGAGCTAGGAAAGAAACCAACTTTGGACCAGACTTTGTAACCACTTTCCTATCAGAAGATAACTTCATAAATGAAGAAATTGCAAATGTCTATATGTTAGAAGAAGACCCTAAAACCTATGATGGGGCCATAAGATCAGTTGACTCTACCTTTTGGAAAGAAGCCATTAATAGCGAACTAGAATCGATTCTAGGTAACCATACATGGGAATTGGTAAACCTTCCTAGAGGTTGTAAGGCAATAGGTTGTAAGTGGGTCACTAGAAAGAAAATGAAGGCTGATGGAACAATAGACAAGTTTAAGGCGAGGTTAGTGGCTAAGGGTTATACCCAGAAACAGGGGTTAGATTATTTTGATACTTATTCACCTGTTGCTAAAATTGCCACGATTAGAGCTTTAATCGCTCTTGCGTCTGTCCATGATTTAGTAGTGCATCAAATGGATGTTAAAACAGCATTTCTTAATGGTGACCTAGGCGAAGAGATTTACATGAAACAACCTGAGGGTTTTGTGGTTCTTGGTAATGAAAATAAAGTTTGTAAACTTGTAAAATCTCTATATGGTCTCAAACAGGCACCTAAACAATGGCATGAGAAATTTAACAGCACGTTAGTAGCTAATAATTTCCTTGTAAACAATGGTGATTTGTGTGTGTACTCTATGTGTGATTCAAATGGATGTGTAATAATTTGTCTATATGTTGATGATATGCTGATATTTGGCACAGACTTGAATGTTGTCAATGAGACAAAAAACTTTCTATGCTCTAAATTTGAAATGAAAGATATGGGTGAGACAGACGTGATCTTAGGAGTTAAAATTGTGAAAACTCCAGGAGGCATAAGCCTAAACCAGTCTCACTATGTTGAAAAGATACTTAGAAAGTTTAATATGGTTAATACTGATCCTATTAGAACACCTTATGATCCCAGTGTACATTTAACTAAACGTAAAGGTGTTGCTATGTGCCAATCTGAGTATGCCAAGATAATTGGTAGTGTTATGTTTCTAATGAATTACACTAGACCTGACATTGCATATGCTGTAAGTAGACTCAGTAGATACACACATAATCCTAATCAAGAGCATTGGAATGCATTAAAAAGATTGCTTAAATATTTGAAAAGAACCATGGATTGGGGACTTCATTATAGGAAGTTTCCCGCTGTATTAGAAGGATATTGGGACGCCAATTGGGTGTTTGATAACGATGAAATTAATTCCACTAGTGGATATGTGTTCACACTAGCTGGAGGTGCTATATCTTGGAAATCATCTAAGCAATCTTGTACTGCCACGTCCAGTATGGAATCCGAGTTTATTGCTCTTGAGTTGGCAGGTCATGAAGCTGAGTGGCTAAGAAGTCTATTGGGAGACGTGCCATTGTGGGGGCATCCAGCTCCATCAGTGTCGCTTCACTGTGATAGTCAAGCTGCAATCGCTGTGGCTAAGAACAAGGTTTACAATGGCAAGAGGAGACACATTCGTCTAAGGCATAAGATCGTGAAAGATCTACTAGAAAGTGGAGTGATATCACTAGACTATGTTTAGTCTGAAAAGAATCTTGCGGATCTATTGACAAAAGGCCTTTGTCGTAAAATGATTGTAGAAACATCGAGGGGGATGGGACAGAAGTCTGTACACTAATAAACTATGATGTTTCCAACCTAGGCTTATCAAGTTCAATGTGAAAAGTCATAGTTTCATTCAAGATATGCACTGTATTTTATATTGTCCCTCTCTATGGTGTGACAGTGCGGAGACGGGTCCAATGCCGCATGTTGGCAGTGTAAGCACGACTTGCACATGACGGACACTGTCTGGAGATGGGTCCAATGCCGTATGTTGGCAGTGTGAGCACGACTTGCACATGACGGACACTGTCTGTATGTTACCAGAGGTAAGGTTGAGCTTTAGCTCTTAATGGACCCATATCCATATGTTTGGTGGTGTGCGGTAACACACACTTGATGGGATCCACCTATATAGGTGTGGGAGTCTGGCCGCTCCCTATGAAGGATTAAGACTTGCCTTCTAGAGCGCCTATGAACATCTAGGTTGAGCGCATGGCCGATTAAACACGCCAAACCGCAGGAGTTGCCGAGATCTGAAGTCACTACAAGAAAGCTGGCTTTTAACGACCAAATTTAACAATTGGAATTTTTTTTTGTCCTTAAAAGTGTGTGTGTAGTGCCTAGTTGTGACGGGATTAAAGCACTATCATTAGAAGGTGGTACATGTTGGGCTTATAACGACGGGCACTAAATAAGGTCGTTAATTCTACTCACAAACTGCCGTTAATATATATTAAACCAATACTAATAGAGACATTTACCAACAAATAAATTTATTGCTAATATTAATTTTACAACATTAAAGAATCATTACCAACAAACAAAGTTATTAATTTTAAATTAAAAAAAATTAATAGTATTTAATTTTTTTTTTCACTCAATTTTTATTTTTCCCCTTAATTTATACTTCCCCCTTTAATTTTTCCTCTTCTTTTCAAAATTTTATTTTTCCTCTCAAAATTTTCTCCCAATACTTTCAATTCTAATCTAAAATTTTCCCCCAGTGCTTATAATTTAATATTAAATTACCCTAACATCAAAAAAAAAAAAAGGAAAAAGGAAAAACTGGGCGTTTCACCCTTTTCTCTCCAACACCCCAGCCTGCGACTCGCCCGCCACCACGCCCACCACTGCTGCTCTGCCATCCGGTCGTCCATTCTCACCCTTCAACTCGACAGCCACCATGCCGGCCTCCGCTGCTCTGCCGTCCGTTCGTCCATTCTCACCCCAAGCTCTACGCCCTAAATTTCTGGTATTAAACATGAATGTTTTATGTACATTTTACATTTTATTTTGTTTAAAACATGTGAATTTGTTATATGAGACAAGAATTTACTGAAATTTATCTTGGTCGTGCTAGTTGTTGAGTAGATTTGTGGTGGGAGGTTGTTAGGTTTGGATATTGAGGAGGTTCTATCAACTATTGGTTTTGGATTGTGGTGGTATATCAGATTTTTTTGATTTTAATATATTTTTCATGCATGTTTCAGGTTTTTAGCCATTAGTTTTGTTTACAGCTTTCATATTTTAGTGTGAATTTGGTTTGATTTTTGATACAATCCTTACAACTAAGTTGAAAATTAAAGAAAATGTTTTGGACCACTGTTATGATTCAAGCTAAACTTGAATCATAACCTAGGGTTTTAAGGCTTTAAATTGTGATAAGAAGTGAATTGGATAAGAATTGACAAGAATTTGATGAGAAGAAGATAGGTTCAGATGAGAATAGAAGAGAACTAGAAGAGAGATGGAAGAGAAATCAATAGAATTTGATGAGAAGATGATAGGTTTAGATGACAAATATTAGATGATAAAAAGCATATTGAACTTATGGGATTGGATTGGTGTACACTATAAAGATTATTTAAATTAGATTTTGTGGCCGATTTAGGATTTTAGTACAAGTGGGGCTTGAACTAAAAGTTATAATTCAATTTTTTATATTTGTTCAATATACTAGTTTTTATTGTAGTAGGTTGTGAACGCTTGCCAAAAGTCTCACCTTTGCTCAAGATCCAAGGAACCTCCAATTAGAAGACATAACCATCTTTTTCTCTATACCAGGATGATTTTGTTTTGATTAATGGTAGATAAAATTTCTCTTTATCACCCCCCCTTGTGTATCAATTTGTTGATTTTTTTTATTGAATTGAGATTTGATAATAATCCCAATCCTATCAAAGTTTGTTGTTTGATTGTCTCTCCTTTCCAATTAATGAGTTTGAATGTCATCACTAGTTTTGATCTTGCTGTTTTCAATTATTTTTCGTCAATGGTTGCATAATCTATACCACATGTTTGATACAAATAGTGTAAATGAAGAGACGTTATTGCTTGCTTGAAGATGCATGAACTTATACTCAACTAAAACACTTTACAGGCAGTGTTGTTACGAGGCAAAAAGCGGGTTGATGCGGCCACCCCAAAAACCGCATCACTTTGATGCAGTGAGGCAATGCGGACGCATCATTGAAGTGATGCGGATGTTTAAAAAAAACTGAAATTATGTATCTAACAACAAATCATCACCAAAATAAATTTATGTCATGAGAGTACAAGAAAGATGATAAAATAAGTGCACATCCAACCAAATGAAACCCAAATGTAAAAGATAAAGCACAAGAAGACATAAAGTTTCCTAAATTGTAACTTCTAAGACAGTTGCTGGTCATCATCATCAAAATCAATTTCTTCATAACCAATGTTATCTTCTCCATCTCTAGATTTGTAGGCCTCAATTTCTTCATCCTCTGTTTCCTCCAAGTTGGCATCTTCCTCTTCAATTTCTCTTGCTCTAGAGCTTGAAGCAATTGACATTGATTGTCTTTTTGCTAGCCTAGTATATATTCTAGGCTGTCCAGCACCAATTGCTGCAGCAACATCTCCCCATGCCAAGTCATCATCATCAAAGACTAATTCTTATTCAGCTTCATTCATCTCTCCAAGCAACCATTCATTACTATCATTAATCTCATTAAGTGAGATTGGATCAATTACATCCTGACAGTCATAATGAGCTTTTAAGTGCCTGATTGTATTTGATGTAAACAAGATCTTGCATTTTCTTATGCTCAAGTCTATTTCTCTTCTTGCTATGAATTTGCCATGAAGTTAAAAATATGTAAGATCAGTATGTATAAGTTGTATACTATAGTTTATGGTTTATAGTTTCAGTTATATAATAACTTACTTGCTCAAAAACGCTCCAGTTCCTCTCATAACCAGCTGCACTAATAGTTAAGCTCAATATTTTAATTGCTAGTTGCTGCAAGTTTGGAGCTGCTGAACCATAAGAAGACCACCATTCAGTTGTAAAGTTGACAAAATTATAACCAATTTAGTTCTCATGCAAAAACGTTATGTCATCAACTCAAATCTAAATTTAAAACTTGTTGTGAAATTATTCTTACCAGGAGCCTTTTTTGTCCTAGCTCTTTTTGCCATTTCATTCCAAAAAATTATTTTTTATTTTTTAGTTATTTATTTTTTTCTGTGTTGTTTTCTGGTTGTTCCATGTTCCATGTTGCCTTAACTCCTTGGAGGTCCTCGGGAACAGCCTCTCTGTAGGGTTACACCCTAAAGGGATAAGGCTGCGTACATCCACTCCTCCCAGACCCCACTTATGTCGAAGCCCTTGAAGCACTGGGTTTGTTATTGTATAATTTATAGAGATATTAATTTTGAGATTGTATTTGACATTGCCCTTGTTGTTGACATTCAACTTGAAAATTGTGTTGAAACATCTTACACTAATTGAATTATGCTTTTTAGGTATATTATTGGTATAACTTATAAGAATATGGTGCCTAATAAACAATGTATGCATTTTGTTCATGATCGGGTGAGTTTAACATATCAAAATGGAGTTCAAAGTTTTTTAGACTATGCAGTTTGTTCATTTTGATCAAAGCTTTTGTTCATGAGGCTCAACTGTGTGGCTTATATGAGGTCGAACTAAATGATGATTCCAATAATGTAGATCCTTGTGAAGCATATCAACAAGGCGAACACTTCAAGCCCAAGTTGATCTCATCCACCATTTCAACTTTGGATGGTGCAGTCAACTGGATGAGGATGGATACAGAGCCAATGGCTGCTGATCTGTCTGAGACCAGTGAGACTAGAAAGAGGAAGAAAAAGAAAAGAACATGACATTATTTTTTTATTTTCCCGATTTTGTTATTAGTGTCTGAAGTTTCTATCACATCGGCTAACTTGTCTTCTTGAATTCTTTCTACTAGTGAAGCGGTTTAATAATAGTGTAAAATAAAAGGTGATGAAATCAGACGTATGCCAACTTGCTAGGTTGTTGTTATTGTTGTTGTTGTACTGACTTGTCTTTTTATGTGACTGGACGATGTTTCAAAGTAAAGTTATTAATAAGCCTTCTTCAAAAGCTAATAAACAATTCCTACCACCGGAAGAGCTATCCAGAGGTAGTCAGGGGTTAAAGGCTTATATTAACACGATAAATGGCCTAATACACTCAATTCAGTTGGAGCTGTTCATATGCCTTCCCCTTCTACTATTAACAACCATGATGCACATGTTAGAGAAGCTAATATGATGTCTTCACCAATTAGATCATGTGAAGCTTCATTTGAAGCTCCTGATCTAACATCTGACCATATGAACTCCACAAATGCTTTGCAAATTGAAATGGAGTTGGAGAATCATGAAATTGAAAATGAAACTGATGTTGATAAACAAGGTAATTGTTTTTCTTACTCTTTTTTTAAAAATGGTAGGGCTTTGATTTCTTGTTAGCATGTAATCATTTTTTTGTTATTGGTAGATTCTACTGAAAATAATGATGGAAATAAGATAACAAGATGTGGAAAGAGCAAATGCAAAAAGGTGGCAACTCTAAAACCTGGAAATAAGTTGCCTATTGAAATTTTCCAAAATCGCTGTGTTGGACAAAATGCAAATGAATTTTCTCGACACTTGGGCAAAATGGTACGTGATAGAAATGTTGTTCCAAGAAGGAAACGCTCATGGGATGAAATTTATGCGAGAGAGAATGAACACATGTTTGCTGTAGTCCTAGTAACTTAACTGTATAATGTAGTTTATATTTTCATCTGTAAATAATTATGCGATGATTGTTAGATATTTAATTTACGATGAAAAAATTTGATTAGCATGACAAGAAATTGAGTTTACTTATTTGAATTAGAACAAATTTCATGACGAGAATGTTGACTTGAAGGAGTATCGCAAAGAGATCTTACATCATATGCAGTACTTGTGGAAAAATTGGAGAGGGGACTTTTATCTGTTTGAGATTTTGAAAAGGCCGAAAACAAAAAATCAGCCTTTGCTGCCTCCCAACTTTACTGTGGAACAAGCTTTAAGAAAAGCCTTAATAGATCCACCTCCAGAAGGGTGGGATAAGGAGGATTGGGTATGGATTGTAAAAAATTATTATGCATCTGAGGAGTTCCAGGTCTAAATTCTCCCTCCTTTTTTTCCATCTTATTATTTGTACGTCTATTCATGGACATATTAAATTTTTAATATTTGAAACATAGGCAATGAGTGCTAGAAACTCCAAAAATAGGGTTGGGCTTTCAAAAGAACTACTTCATCGCATTGGTAGCAGAGCACATAGGCAGATTTTCAAAGATATGGTATGCAACTGAAAATTTTAATATTTTGTCTTTTAATTTTTTTTTTCCTCTAGTGTAGAATCTAACTATTGTTTGATTGTAAAGAATCAATAGAATGGGAAATGTCCTAATCTTGGGGAGATGTTTCTGGCCACAAGTTCAAAGGGTGATAAGCTGGCGACACATGAGCTTTGTCAACAATATGTACGTAGAATTTAAAGGATTAATTACTTGTTGTCATGTATACTTTACTCCATTCTTAGTTCACACTACTTTGTAGGAAAAAATTGTTGACGTCATTGAAGAGAATCCCATCTTATCTAACATTGAAGTTGCTGAGAAGGTCTTCAACAAACGTTAAGCTCATGGTCATGTGTTTGGTTATAGGGGAGGAGTAAGGCCTAGTGATTTGAGAGGACCATCTTCTACCAAGGCCGAGCTTTTTGAAAAACTTCGTCAATCTAAGAAGGAAAAGCGGGCACTTTTTAAAGAGAATAAGGAATTTGCTGATTTGGTAGCTAGAGTAAAATCACTAGAGGATGGAGGTCGTAACAATGGGTCAAGTACGCCCTCCCGATCTACTGAGATGGACGACTTCATTGATTAAATATTAATAGGTATGTGGTAATCTTCTTCTTTCTCTTCTCTCTCCTATTTTGCCCTTAGTTTTCGCTTCTGTATGTTGATATATTCATAAGAATACATTATTGAGTTATTTGGAATTGTTTTGGATTTGGACTTTGTAATTGAGTTCTATGTGGAGTTTGAGAATGTTGTTGATTTATGCGTCAGATTGTGTATGCGTCAGATTGTGTACTATGGAGTTTGAGATATGGGAATATTTTTGTATTCATTAATATATAGATATGCAGTGGGTTTCTACTATTCCAAGCTCTAGGCTTAAGGTCCTGTGATGGGTGTTTTTATGCTGCTAAACTCTGGTGTTTTAGGCTTTATGGGCCGTTCGCGATATATAGAGCGAGTTTTTGATTTGGATTTTGTAAGTAAGTGTGGGTAGTAGTTTCACATGGTGCCGTTGTTGCTATTGTGTGGTTGATTATGCTGTTCACAAATTGGATTATGTGCCTTTCCAATTTTCTACGTGATTGTTGTGGTTAACATGTGTTTAATGCTTGAGTTTGATTTTGAACTTGTTGGAATGGAGCTTTGAACCTAGAATTGGCAACTCTTAGGTTAGGCATGTCTAATTGCATAATCTTAGACCCGCTGTGTGGATAGAGCATTGCATGTTTTGAGTTTAACCATGGATTGGATGTTGTTTGTGAGAATTGGTGTTTCTTGCATATGTTTGAGTGACCTAAGTGAAATAGGTGATTACTGTAAAGGGGGGCTTAGAGAACTTGTGAGTTCTTATTGAAAATTTGTGATTTAGTGTCTTAGTCTCTATGTTGGTATCTAATGTATTTTCCAAGGCTATGTTAGAAGCAAGTTGAACATATATTCGTACTTGTTGCTTGAAGTGATGATAAACATGTTGTTTATGGACTGTTTTAAGTTGAATTTTTTGCTTTATGTTGGTTTTGAGCTGTATTTTGTTGCTCATACTGATTTTACTGTAGTTGGGACTGTATGCTGCTGAATTTTAGGCAATTTTGCTGTCATTTTATTATGTTTTGCTGAATTTTAGCTATGAGTTGGGAAAACATGATATGTTTGAGTCATATGTGGACTTGTGTTGTCTTGGGAGACTTGTATACCCTTAGGATTATTGTTTCATGCCTTTTTTTTTTTTCTAGTTTTGGAAAAAGGATAAGGCGTAGGTCTTATGTGAACCCTGATTGACCATAGGTTTGGTTCTTATGTGGTATGCTCATATTGGGTTGTTTTGGATGTTGTTCATGATGAAGTTTTGTGATGTAATGTATGAATTGATTTGGCTAACTTGAATTTTGGATGAATTGCATGTTTAGCTTGGATTTCATGTTGATGTTGTGATAGACGTGATTACCATGAATTATTTGGAATTGTTCATGAGTTTGGACTATGTGATTGAATCCTAGCGGGAGTTTAAGAATGTTTTGAATTTGTGACACTGTGATTGAGTTCTATAATGTGGAGATTGGATTTACGATTGTATTGTATTAAAAAGCATACGAATTTCCTTTTTGGTCAATTTTATGCTGATTACTTTAATATAGTTTTTATCTGTTTTATTTTTCTTATTGCTTGGTCTGTTATGTGTCTGTTTAATTGGTTATATGACAAGAATTTTCTAACATGATGTATTTATTTTTTTCAGGTGTTGGAAGACTGCACTGGAAATTCTTGTTTTGTATGGAACTTTTATTTGCGAACTTTTGTCGGATTTATAGTTTTTGCTAAGTTGTTAAGTGACGAAGTTAACAATGTACGCTTTTAGTATTTTTTGTATGTAAATTAGCTTTTATAAGTATTTGAATATTTAAGTTTTAATGACATCTTTACTTTTTATTGGAATTCATTGTTACATTGAATGATATGTAAGAGTTATTTCTGTATGATTATACTGTACTATTTTATAGGTTTTATACTGAAATTAAATATCGCTATACTACATTTATGTACAGGTGATATGAACAATCCGATAATTGTCCTTATATGGATTTATAGGTGTTGTAAACAATCACAAAATTATTTTTATATTACATAAATGTATAGGTATTTATGAATGTATATATTGCACTATATGAATGTACAGGATTTTCACGTCGATAAATTTTTCTGTTAGAATTCACTTTGATAGGGGAAGCATTTTTAACGATGTATTTTGATGTCATTAATAGATGAAAGACGATTTAACGACAATTTATTATTTTTTTTTTAACGACGGTCTATATTGTCGTTGCTATTTCCAATTAGTAGCGCAAAAAAATTTTAACGGCGGTTTTTGTCGTCGTTAAAACTTTTTCCTATATGACGGTCAATATTTGTAACAACAACAATTATTGTTGTTATTAATCAACTCTTTAACGATGGTGCCACCTGACATTAAAGACTTTACTTTTAACGATAACATATGCCGTCGGAATTGATTTCACTTTTAATGATGGACATAATATACCGTCGCAGATACTTTTTAACGACGGCTCATTTTCGAAGTCGTTGATCCCACATAGTATTAACGTCGGAAGCAATAACGACGACAAATGACGGGAAGTTGCCGCCGTCGTTAATAGTATTAACGACGGTAAAGTAGACTTTTAACGACGATAATCACTGTCATTAATGACCCTTTTTCTTGTAGTGAGTTCGGTACGTGTCCAAGTGGAAGACTATACAACCCCTTGTGAGGTTCAAGATGAAAGTCACCTTGCAAGATGTTGGTCCTAAACTTGTGTTACACTAGGTGACGATTCAAGTCGTAAGACATCGGAGCTGAAAAACCGAACTCCCTTTGCCCAGTCTATTCCTTTCTTTCTCTTTCGCTTGTATTCTTTGTGAGGGATTGTTAGAAAAATAATACAAGCTAAGCCTAAATTAGTAAGAAAGTTGTATACTAATTCTATTGTGAATACAATACAAATGCCCCAATGCCACATTGATAGTTTAGGAGGGGGTGGTTGGGTTTATAAGGGATGGTATTTTTTATTCATTTAAATTAAGCATTGGGTGAATGGAGGGAACCACACGCGCATGCGCGCCCCACCCTCCCGCCGTGCTCGGGCGAGGGTGTGGGCGAGTCTTTTACACCGGGTATATTTATTTTGCAGAAAAATGTAAACTTACCGTGGCTATTAATAAAATATAGCTGTTAAACCTGCATTAAACCCTATTACCGTTGGGATTTATGATAATACAATCAGTATCTAGCCTTCAATGTATGGGCGTTACTTGCCGTTGCTCATTACAGCTGCTTTACAATTTTGTTGTATAAATATGAGCCTGCACAAACGCATCAGCAACACAGAAACAATACACCTTCCTCTTCCTTCTCTTTTCTCTTTCTCGATCCGTCAATAATTCTGGGCATTGTTCGAGGCGCTCCTAACCGACGTTTAACGAGTGCACGTTAAGGGTCGAACTGTATAAATCCTGGAGGACGGCCGCCTGCGTATCTGTTTGCACCGGACCAGAGGTGAAATCGTCTTTTAGGACAGTGGTATTTCCCATGGCACGGTATCTTCAGTATTTTCTAATTTATTCTCCCTCTTTCGGTATAATTTGGTTGTCGTGTTTAGGTATTGCGCTGCGTTCTTTTCACTGAAATATTTGCTCACTGCTGCTGCAATTTAATAGCAATACTTTTCTGTAATTTCTCTGGATTATTTACTGCTGCAATATTCTACTGTAATTTACAGCAATTTGCCTGCAGTATTCTAATCTATTATCGCTGTATTTTCGCAATATTATTGCAATATTTTAGTTGTGTGCAGAATTTTATTTAACAATAACTTCATACTAATGTGTTCAAACTTACAATTATACACCTGACTCTTATGCATTTGAAAGCATAGCTTCATTATCACAATGGATAGAAATTAGTGATGTTCACTTAGGCACAAAGGAATCTTATGTGAATGGTCTTTTAATCATTTTTCTTCTTTAATAGTAGAAGTCAGAGCAGTTAAGTCTACGATTATGGTGGAATTAATGATACATGTCTATTCCGTAGAACTCCATGAGACAACACCCCCACCAAGTTGGAATTTCCACTCATTTGTAAAAGCGTAATCCTCGTCATTGGAGATACAACTAAAATTTGGGTATCCTTTTAAGGTAGAAGAATACCCATTAAAAATAATATCATAATTAATGGTTATTTCAGTACCTTATGTACCATATGCTAGTAAAATTTACTTGGACTGCTAGTGTATCTATTTAGTTTTCCAAAGGGCTATATCGAGGCTTTTCATACTCTAAATGTACTATAGAGGTACCTTGATTTGGTACTAAATATCCATACCAAACATTAACATGTAGTCGACGTACAAATATATAGTGCCTCCTTCACCATTAGCAAACTTTCTATATATGGATTTATCTAATTCATTTATTGCCTCTTTCCAAAAACAGCATCAACGAGGCTTCATAGCCTCATCATATGTCATAGGATCAAACTCTGTGACACCAATATTCTTTGTATTCCATCTGAAATTTTAAAAAATTAGGACTGAAAATTTTCTCTTTCTTTGCTCTTTTACTTCTCCTGAATTCTACAGCCTTATTAGGGATTTCTTTCCTCATAACATGATTTTTATCATAAGATAAAAGACATCATTTTTTATAGAATTCTTTCATTTGATCTAGGAATTGATCAAAAACTATTTTATCTTAATATGCGTTGGTCCACAATATCGTAATCCAAAATTATTTCATCAACATTAATGCAAGATTTAAAATCTCTTTTGTATACTCATCCAAATTTGTATTCATGGACTTCAATTTACCCATAATTAAATCATATGAACTGTCACCTCATTTATAGTCATCCAACTATGGATAATTGAAAGTAAATCATCATAATCCAATATGTTGAAAAAAATGATACAAGCAAAACTTACGTGTTATGGAAAAATTACTTCCCACATTAGAAAAAATGGTGGACAATGCCTAGTTTACATCCCACATTGGAAAAATGATGGAGAGTGGTGTAGTTTATATGGACTTATGTAAATTAAGTCATGGGTGAGAGAATGGTGGGAACCACAGGCACGTGCGTTGCCCGCCAGCCATGTTCAGGTGAGGGTGTGGGCGACCTTTTTCTTAACCAGTATATTTATTTTGTGAAAAATATTTTAAAATTCCGTATTTACTATAACAATTTGCACAATTAATCAGAATATTTCTATTATACATTTAATCAAATGACCGTTTGTAGCCATTAAGAATTCATCTTAATATCTGTGACTGTTTCTAGCTGTTAGGGTTTAGATTTACACAACGATAAATCACCATGCTCTTCACCGTTCCAAGGTCATCACTAGAACAGCAACAATTTTCTTGCCCTCTTTCCCACTCCTACTTTCTAGTTCTTACTTCTTCCGCTCTGCATAATTTTGGGCAAAGTTCAAAGCTTTCCTACTTGGCAATTGACTAGTGCACGTTAAAAGCCAGATAGCGTTAATCCTGGAGGAAGGTTGCCGGTAACACTGTTTTCACTAAGTAGTGGCGAAATTGTCTTTTAAGAATGGTCCTTTGCCACGCACGATATCTTCAGTATTCTAATCAATCTCGACACTTTTTGGTACTATTTGATTGCTCTATTTAGGTATTTTCCTTGAATTTCTTGCTACATCTCTCGTTGACTTTTCACTTGAGATTATTGAGATTTTGCTATTATTTTTGGCTGTAATTTCGGATAAATATTTCTTTGCAATTTTTCTATTTTATCTGCAATTTCACTGTTTTATTTTACTGAAAATTATAGCAGTATTTTACTGCATTTACAGCACTATTTGCTGCATTTCATTGTTGTATTTTTTTTTACTGAAATTTAAAGCAGAATTTTACTGCAATTTACAGAAGTATTTTTGTGTCATTGAACTGTAATTTTTCATTATGCCACTATTTATTACAATAGTCTAAAAGACGATTTAATTTTTACATATCTATATTTAAACATGACAACCAAATTACCTCTTCCCGGCGTGTTTAAGGTTTAACCCAGTGGAGGGAAGAATTACAGGAGATGGTCTCAAAAATTTTTGTTTTACTTCAAGCAAGTCAATATCGATTATGTACTTTATGAAAAAAGGTACCTGAAGGTGAAAATAAGAAAAAGGTGTATGAAGAGTAATTGACTACTGATAAACGAACTTGTAGGGGCAATTTGCCGCATTACATAAATGAAGGTCTTTTAGATTTTCATGTAAAATTACACTCATCAAAAGAAATTTGGGATTCCCTACAGAAAAAATATGGGGTGATGATGCATGGACTAGAAAATATGCCGTTAGTAAGTGGCTAGATTTCAAATTCGTGGACAATAAACCAATAATACATCAAGTTTATAAATATGAAAATATAGTAACTACTCTTTTGTTAGAAGGCCTTAAAATCTATGACATTACACAAGCTTATGTTTTGATTGAAAAACTTTCACCTTCTTGGAATGACAATAGAAATTTGCTCAAGCATAAGAAAAAGGATTTCATATTAGAGGAGTTAGTGAACCACTTGAAAATTGAAGAAGAAAATAGGCCTGAGGATAGGAGGTGTTCTTACTCTGATCTTTCTAAAGCTAAAATTGTGGAAGCTAGGCCTAGTGCATATAACAAGTTTAAGAACAAGGAAAAAACCATCATTCAAACTTCAAACCTTGTGGAAAGAATCAAAAGTCAAATAGCAAATTTCTCGGAGATTGCTATCACTGTGGAAAACGTGGACATATGGCCTAAGATTGTAGAAGCAAAAGGAACAAGCCTAAAGACCCGATGTACAAAGCTCACCTTGTAGAGACGGAGAACATTGTAGCGGTTGTTTCAGAGGTAAATCTGGTGAACAATATGACTGAGTAGTTCGTGGACACTAGGGCTACCAAGCACATCTTCACAAACCGAAACATGTTCCAATAATACCAGAAAATGACCGAAGGAGAAGTAGTCTACATGGGCAATTAGACAGCACCACCTATCCTTAGAAAAGGGAAGATTTCTCTAAAACTCACTTCTGAAAAATTTTTACTTTAACAAATGTGCTACATGTGTGTGAAATACATAGGAATCTGATTTTGAATAGTCTTTTGATTAAAGCTGGTTTATAATTGTCCTTTGACTCAGACAAACTAGTCCTAACGAGGAATGCGGTATTTGTTGGCAAGGAATTTTGAAATAAGGGCTTATTTGATCTTGACGCTGTTTGCATGAATAACAATGTTGGTGCCTCTTCTGCTTATCTTGTTGAATCCCTTAAATTGTGGCATGCTCGCTTAGGACACATAAATGTTAAGTCAATTAAACGACTTTAAAAAATGAACATGATTCCTAACTTCAGTAATGCCAACTTTAGTAAGTTTGGAGAATGTATAGAAGCTAAACATGCTAAAAAAACTCTTTAAGTCTATCGAGAGACAATCTAAACTTCTTGAGCTACTTCACAGTGACTTAGGAGACTTTAAAAGCCAAATGAGTAGAGGTGGAAAAAGATAGTGCATGACCTTTGTATATGATTAGATACTCAATGGTATACCTCCTAAGTACTAAAGATGAAGCAGAAGAAATATTTTTAAAATACAAAGTTGAAGTAGAAAATCAGTTAGGAAGGAAAATAAAAAGGGTTAGGTCCAATAGAGGAGAAGATTATGACCCAACTTCACTTCAAAAATTTTGTTAGGAAAATGGGATAACAAATGAGCGACGCCCTCCTTACTGTCCACAATCTAACGGCATTGCTGAAAGGAAAAATAGAACTTTAAAAAGCATGATGAATGCTGTGCTTATTAGTTCTGGACTACCTGATAACAGGGGGGTGGGGATGCGATATTATCTGCTTGTCATGTGCTAAATAGAGGTCCTCATAAAAAAACTAGATAAAACCCCATACGAAATGTGAAAAGGTTATGCACTTAATCTAAAATACTTGAAAGTGTGGGGGTATCTAGCAAAGGTTGGATTACCTGACTTTAAACGAAGTAAAATTGGACCTAAGTTTGTTGAATCTACTTTTATCGGGTATGCTTATCATAGTGCTGCTTATCAATTTTATTCAAGTGATCTAATAGTTCACATGCCTGTGGTAGTATCATTGAGTCTAGATTTGCTGAATTCTTTGAACATACATTTCCCTTGAGATATAATGATGCACAATCTACGAATTTGCCTTCCCATGCTGTAATTGTTAACCATGGTCATACTAATGATAAAATTCAAAGCAGTAAAAAAGCTAGAAAAGAAACCAACTTTGGACCCGATTTTGTTATTACTTTCCTACTGTAAGATAACTCCATAAATGAAGAAATTATAAGTGTCTATATGTTAGAGTAAGGCCCCAAAACATATGAAGAGGTAGTGAGATTGATTGATTTGACCTTTTGGAAAGAGACTATTAATAGCGAACTAGAATCAATCTTAAACAATCATACATGGGAACTGGTAGATTTTCCTAGAGGATGTAAACCAATAGGATGTAAGTGGGTCTTTAGAAGAAAAATGAAGGCTGATGCGACAATAGATAAATTTAAAGCAAGATTGGTAGCTAAGGGTTACAACAAGAAAAAGAGGGTCGACTATTTTGATACTTAATTACCTATCACTAAAATAGCCACGATTAGAACCTTATTTGCCCTTGCATCTATCCATGATTTGGTAGTCCATCAAATGGATGTTAAAACAACATTTCTTAATGGTGACCCAGACGAAGAGATTGACATGGAACAACCTCAGGTTTTGTTGTACCTGGTAATGAAAAAAAAGTTTGTAAACTTGTAAAATCTCTAAACAGTCTCAAATAGATACCTTAAAAGTGGCATGAGAAATTTAATAGCACACTAATTTCTAATGATTTCCTTGTAAACAATGGTGACTCTTGTGTATATTTTAGATCTAATTCAAATGGATGTGTAATAGTTTGTCTATATGTTGATGATATGTTTATTTTTGGCACAAACTTGAACGTTGCCAATGAAACAAGAAACTTTCTATGCTCTAAATTTGATATGAAACATATGGGTGAGGAAGACAAGATTTTAGGACTTAAAATTATCAGAAATCTCGAAGGCATAAGCCTGACCCAGTCTCAGTATGTTGAGAAGATACTTAAAAAGTTTGACATGCTTAATATTGATCCTGTAAGAACACCTTATGATCCCAGTGTACATTTAACTAAATATAAAGGTGTTGCTATGTGCAAATTTGATTATTGCCAAAATAATTGGTAGTGTTATATTTATGATGAACTATAGTGGACCTGACATTGCGTATGCTGTAAGTAGACTCAGTAGATATACATATAATCATAGTCAAGAGCATTGGAACACATTAAAAGGATTGCTTAAATATTTGAAAGGAACTGTGGATTGAGGACTTCACTTCGGAAAGTTTCTCGCAATTTTAAAGGTATATTGTGACGCTAATTGGGTGTCTGATAATGACTAAATTAATTCCGCTAGTGGACATGTGTTTATTAGGTGAAGATGGTATATCCTGAAAATCCTCTAAGCAATCTTGTACTGCTATGTCTACTATGGAATCTGAGTTCATTGCTTTTGAGTTGGCAAGCCATGAAATCTAGTGGCTAAGAAGTTTATAGAGAGACATGCCATTGTGGAGGCGTCCAGCTCCATCAATATCATTTCACTGTGACAATCAAGTTGCAATTGCCATGGCGAAGAACAAGGTTTATAATGGCAAGAGGAGATACATTCGTCTCAGGCATAAGATCGTGAAGGATGTTCTAGAAAGTGGAGTAAGATCATGAGACTATATAAAGTTTGAAAAGAATCCTGCGGATTTGTCGAAAAGAGGCCTTTGTCATAAAATGATTGTAGAAACATCAAGGGGGATGGGATTAAAGTCTATACGTGAATAAACTGTGATGTATCCAAACTGGTCTTAACATGTTCAATGTCAAATGTCATATTTTCATTCAAGGATTGCACTGTGTTGCATATTGTCCCTCTCTATGGTGTGACAGTGCAGAGATGGGTCTATAGCCATATGTTTGGTGTAAGCAAGGCTTGTACTTGATGGACACTGTCTGTATTTTACCAAGGTGGTGAGGTTGAGCTTTAGCTCTTAATGGACCCATATCCGTAAGTTTGGTGGTGTGTGGTAACACACACTTGATGGGATCCACCGATGTAGGTGCGGGAGTGTGGCCGCGCTATTTGAAGGTTTAAGACTTGCCTTCTAGAGCGCCTATGAATATCCAAGACAAGCATATGGCTGATAAAACGCACCAAACCACTGGAATCACCAAGATCTGGAGTTTGGTATTTGTCCAAGTGGAAGACTATACAACCTCTTGTGAGGTTCAAGACGAAAATCGCCGTGCAAGATATTAGTCCTGAACTTGGGTCACACTAATTGACAATTCAAGTTGCGAGACATCGGCATTGAAAACCTAAACTCCCTTTGCCTAATCTATCCTTTTTTTTTCCCTCTTCCGCTTGTATCCTTTGTGGGGATTGTTGGAAAAATGATATAAGCAAAACTTAAATGTTATGGAAAAATTACTTCCCACATTGGAAAAAATGGCGGACAATGTCTAGTTTACATCCCACATTAGAAAAATGATGGAGAGTGGTGTAGCTTATATGGACTTATGTAACCTCTCTACTTGAATTAAGTCAGAAGTGAGAGAATGGTGGGAACAACTCATGCGTGTGCCGCCAGTCTACTATGCTCAGGAGAGGGTGTGGGCGACCTTTTACTTAGCGGGTATATTTATTTTACCAAAAATATTTTAAAATTCGGTAGTTACTACA
Organism: Simmondsia chinensis; assembly: GCA_018398585.1. NCBI lineage: Eukaryota > Viridiplantae > Streptophyta > Magnoliopsida > Caryophyllales > Simmondsiaceae > Simmondsia > Simmondsia chinensis. Next base: position 22,883,151 of record JAGTTD010000012.1, read on the forward strand.
ACAATTTGCACTATTAATCAGGATATTTGTGTTGTACATTTAATCAAATGACCGTTTGTAGCCATTAAGAATTGATCTTAATATCTATGACTGTTTCTAACTGTTAGGGTTCTCATTTACACAACTATAAATCACCATGCTCTTCACCATTCCAAGATCATCACCAGAACAACAATAGTTCTCTCGTCTTCTTTCCCGCTCCTACTTTCTAGTTCTTACTTCTTTCTCTCTACATAATTTGAGGCAAAGTTCAAGGTTTTTCTACTCGGCAATTAACAAGTGCACGTTAAACGTCGGATCGCTTAATCCTAGAGGACGACCACCGGTAACACTGTTTCCAACGGAGCAGCGGTGAAATCATCTTTTAGGACAGTGGTCATTTGCCACGGCGTAGTATCTTCGGTATTCTAATCGATCTCTCCATTTTTTGATTTTATTTATTTATTATTTTTTGTTATGATGGTAAAGCCTTGGGGGAGTGGGAGGGGATAAACCCCTTAATGTCCTCAAAGAGGACACCCTTTTTCAATTTTATTTGATTGTTATGTTTAGGTATTTTTGATGAATTTCCTGCAGCATTTTTTCTTGATTTTTCACTGGAGATTCCGCTGATTTTATTGCTATTTTTTGCTGCAATTTCGCGTAAATATTTCATTGCAATTTTTCTATTTTATCTACAATTTCACTACTGTATTTTACTGAAAATTAAATAGTATTTTACTTCATTTGCAACACTATTTTACTGTTGTTTTTTACTAAAATTTAGAGCAGCATTTTACTGCAATTTACAGAAGTATTTTTTCTACAATTTAGCTGTAAGTTTGTGACTGTTTTTTACAACACAATATTCATATACTTTTCAGATTTCGGCACATTAGTGACCAAGAATATACGGATATGAAATCATATAATAGAATGATTTTCCATGCAATAACCGTACTTATATTGTATTTAATTTCAATATTCAATTCACAAGACATAATATCATTTGATCCACATAAAATATAAAATTTTTTCTTTCATGATCACTAATTTTATTTTACTCAAATTCACACCACTATCGTTTGTTTTTTTTTATTTACCTGGCCAACAGAAAGTGTTCATGCTTACATGTTAAAAATCACAAAATTCATAATTGCATTAACATGCATACATACATTACTCACAGGAAAGAGAGAAACTCTCATTTCTTCTCCTCACGCCCCCAATCCCTACTGCAACCCTTGAAAATCTCAGAAAAAAAATTTCAGGAAAACGCTTCGTCTCCCCCACTTGCAAGAACTAAGGCAACCAAACACCCCCTCCAATGGTGACCGGGGTTCTAGCTCCCCAATGGCTCCCCCCTCCCCCCAAAGTCTAGTTTACACCCTAGTCCCTCTCTCTAAACGTCAAAATGGAAGGTTTCCAACTCGATCTCCCATTTCGATCAAATCATTACCTAGATCTGGTTGGTTTAGGGTCTGTAACACCAAAGCAAAAGAAACTGCCCCCCCCCCCCCCCCTCTCTTCCAAGCCCAATCATCCACGCATATCCAGATCTGATGCACCAGATCCTAGCTGGAGACTAAAGAAGAAGAAGTAGTGGAAAATCAGAAGAGGAAGCCCAAGATAGGGTAGAGAGGCCGGCGCCCTTCATCTCCTAGTTGCATGCACACTAGCTGTAAGTTTTTTGTCCATTTATCCATTATTGCTGAGATCTTAGACTCTTTTCTACTCTTTGCAGCCCTAATTATGGAAAACCAGAAGAAAAAATATGAAATCTGGGGCAATTTGAAGGGGAAGGCCAGGGCCTTTTTAAGGGTTGGGGGGTTTGGTGGGTTATCTCACCAAATCCACACCCTTTCTCTCTTCACTTTCTCCACTGCCTAAGTTTAGACCCCTCCTTTTACACATGCAACCTAAACTTCACCCAAATGACACACCAAACAAGTCTACGGGCAGTTTTCTCAGTGACGTTCCTCCTATCAAACACCCAAAGCCACACAGTTCCACTGGAGGTCTAACTCCCGGTCCTTCCAGCCGAGATCCAACAAACCCAAGTTATAAATATGCACTCCAGCATCTAGGTCAAGATAGGGGTCACGATCCCTCTCTTAGTGATGGGGACGGAGGCCTTAACAATTCTATGGGAGGTAATCCTAGACACCAGAACATCAGACCAAATGATGACCTAGGTATAAGGGACTTCCATAGCATAGAGGAAATGAGGGCACTTTGGGTTTTACGGAAGGTATGGGGAGACTCTATTCCCCTAAATTCCATCAGAGCAAAAAATCATAGTGCTTGGGACAAGGTAAGGGGTCGGGTCGACTATATAGAACTAGGAAATGGGTGGATTCTAATTAAGTTTTCAAATGAAGATGATAAGAACTTTGTTTGGGGAGGAAGACCATAGTTTGTCCACTCTCTAAATTTCGTGCTACGTCAGTAGCAAGAAATGTTTGATCCCTTTGAGACCGAAATTGAGGTGGTCGCCCAATGGATCCAGGTCCAAAGACTTCCACTTGAATTTTGGAGCTGAGAGGCTCTAATCAGGCTCCTGGAACCTATCGGGCCACTAATCAGGCACAATGGATTCACGGAGGCCAAACTAAAAGGAAAATTTGCCAGAGCGTATGTGGAAATTAATGTAGCTAAAACTCTACCAGGGAAGATAATAGTTAGGGGCAAGTATAATGAAAAAGCTTTCCGACTCACCTATGAGGGACTGTATGAAGTATGCGCACTTTGTGGTATTGAAAATCATGGCATCGAAAATTGCCCTATTTATAACAAAACAACGGAAATGCATATTGTGGTTGAACGATTCCAGGATGAAATTCCATTAAGCGAACCAAGGGAGGGCGAAACCGAGAACACCAACCAATGAGAGGTGGATCCACGTCCACCCCAAAAAATGGCCGAGACCTGAAAAGCGTGGCCCCAAACCTAGAAACATTTGGGGTGGACCGAACATAGTATTGAGAGAACCAAGTCATCAAGCGAGCTCAGAAAAACAGCCGTCCTCCAATAATAGGGGCACGGTTGGGGGTAGAGTTGATAGAAGAGGAAGGCCAAAATTGATATCTCCATCCAGGAACACAGCTGTAAGGAAGACGAAAACTCAATAACGAAGACCGTACTAGGACCAATTAGAGGAGGAATATGAGAATGAAAATGAAATTAAAGATAACACTTCAAATTTAGTGCCTGAAAACATGGACCTGGATAAAGACCTCATGATAGAGAACATAGAAAAAAATGAAGCCAACATGGAAGAAGACCCAGAGGAAGACCTAGAGCAGTCGGAGGAAGAGACCCCAATGGAGTTTTCAAAAAAAAGGAAGACTCTCAAGTGGGGACGATCCTCAACTTAGGGCCAGTGAGGAGTTTTCTATTAATTTCTAGTTATGTTAATTTTGGTTATGTTTTTCTTTTTTTTGGGTCATGCCAAGAGGAGTGTCTTTTTGATGTATGTTGTGCACCATCTTATATCGGCATCAGTGTATTGGCTATTTCGGTGGCCTCCTTTTGTTATTATCCTATTTTGTAATTTTGTATTCTATTTTTGGAACACCGGAAATCCACCGTGTGATACGTGGTGGCATGATAACTTATTGGTCTATGCAGGTGTTTTTTTACATTTCCCTGTCATTATGAAAATACTATGTTGGAATATTCGAGGAGTGGCACGTTTGCCAGCCCAACAGGAACTTCATGGCTTAGTTAGAAAATTCAAACCCAATATGATAGCCATTTTGGAGCCCCTTGCAAAAGAATAGATTGTTAGGCAACTAACTCAGGTCATGGGTTTTGATGAGTACCATTATTCCCCCCCTTAAACCCACGTGAGGGGATTATGGATTATGTGAAACTCTGGGTCATGTCATGCGGACATCCTCTACTGTGATAACCGTATTACCCATACTTGTGCTCTTGAGAGGAAAGCATACAAACAGGGACTTATTACTTTTGTCTATGCCCCCGCAAAAGAAAAAGAGAAGGACCTATTTTGAACCACACTACAGGACCTTAAGCACTTCATGGGTAAACAGGGTGTTATTGGAGATTTTAATGAACTTAAACTATTAAATGAACATTAAAGGTAAAATGTACTTTGCGACTAAATAATTTATGCCAACATCTCGAACTCGAAGATACGCCATGGGCAGGTCAGACCTTCCCCTGGAGTAGAACAATTAACGGGGCCTACATCCAGGAAAAGTTGGACCGAGCCCTAAATAACCAAGAATGGGCCCATCTACTCCCAAAGTCATTTCTGTACAATGGGTTTGGGCCCACATCAGACCACACGCCTCTTCTTTTATGTTCTGAGGCGGACGAACTTAAAAAGGCGGCTCCATTCCGATTCCAAGCTGGATGGATCAAGACTAAAACCACTAAGGACATCATAACAAAATGCTGGAATTTGAAAATTTAGGGCTCGAGATTGTTTGAAATAGTTCAAAGACTAAAACAAATAAAGAAAACTATTAAAGAAAATGAAGCCCTACTGACAAGACGCACAAAGAACAAAGTACACGAAAATGAAAGGAAAACCAATGAGGTCCAATGTAAACTAAACGGCGACCCAAGTAACCCTTGTCTAAATAATAAGCTACGGAGACTACTCCTGCAACGCGAAAAACTATTGTTCAATGACCACAAGTATTAGGCAAAATATTTGAGGAAAGAATGAATCACTAAAGGTGATCGAAACTCCAAATTCTTTTATGCAATGGTTCAAGCTAAGAGAAAAAGAAGAGCAATAGTTGAAATTATAATATTATGGGCATTACCATTGCCGACAAGGAAACCATAGGAGAAACATTTATTCGGGAGTTTAAGGAAAGATTTAGATCTAATGGACCTAGAAACAAGTTCCCGACCCTGGAAATGTTAAGGAAAAAGATAACGGACTTTCAAAATGAAAAGCTCATTACTGATCTCACTGATAGTGAAATCAGAGAGGCAGTCTTTGACATGAACCCACACAAAACCCCAGGTCCGGATGGTTTCTCGGCCTTCTTCTTCCAAACTTACTGGAACATTGTGGGCATGGATATCTTTCATGCCATCAGAACTGCCCTGCCGGGTGGGGGGGAATCCCTTCTGAGACAGGTAAATCACACCTTCCTTACCCTGATCCCTATAATTGACACACCACGCTCTGTAAACCACTTCAGACCGATTGGTCTATGTAATGTTCCATATAAAATCATCGCAAAAGTGCTTGTAAATTGCATGAAACCTCTAATGCCTAACATTATATCCCAGTGGCAAGCAGCCTTCATACCTGGGAGAAATATCCAAGTTAATATCTTGGTTGCTCATGAAATCCTAACTGTTTTATAAAAAAAAGAACGAAAAATCAGGATGGATAGCTGCAACGCTAGACATGGAAAAGGCCTTTGATAAAATTGAATGACCCTTCCTCGAAAGGACCCTCTAGCAACTGGGGTTCATGAACAATGGATTCAATGGATCATAATGTGCGTCACGACCACAACATTTTCTATTCTTGTGGATGACAAACCAATGAGCTGTTTCTCCCCATCTAAAAGATTAAGACGGGGTGATCCCCTGTCCCCTTTTGTTTATTCTATGTCTCGATGTACTGGCAACTAACCTGCAGGTTCTTAAGAACAAAAGAAGTCAGGAATCGGCGTTAAAATCGCTCGGAACGCATCCCCAATCCCGGGATTATTTTTCGCGGATGACTGCTTTCTCTTCTCCGATGCTAAAGTGGAGACGGTGCAGATACTTAACAGGATTTTGCATCTATTTGGAGAGGACTCAGGACTTATAATCAACAGGTCTAAGTCGACGGCTATGTTCTCTGCCAGCCTTGATAGGCAACATAGGCAAAGACTATGTAGCATCTTGGAAATCCCAGGTAATGCATCCCTGGGGTTTAATTTTGCAACAGGGAGATTCGTGACACAGGTGGGAAATGAATTGATTCCGAAAATGGAAAACAGAATAGAAAAATGGAGGGCAGGGCTATGCTGATTTAATCCTCGATTGAGTCTATGCCGAGCCATGTTATGCAATGATTTAAAATCCCAAAAAGGTTTGCAAACAGGGGATCCAGTTAGCCGTCGTTTATTTATTTATTTTTTTTTTTTTGGAACAAAGGAAACTCTAACAAAGTTCACTTGGCAGCATAGAATATGATATATGCAGACCCAAAGGTGCTGGTGGCCTAGGGCTACCAAAGCTGGAGGCGATAAATCAAGATTTCCTGTGCGAACTTGGATGGCGAATATTGACAAATGAAGACAACTTATGGGTTCAGGTTATCAAGGACTGTTACCTAGGTAAATCCTCTTTCTTTGACTATAAATGTAAAGGCATAGATTCCCCAGCTTGGAAGGGAATTACGGCTGTTAGGGACCTCATCAGAAAGGGAATCAAATGGCGAGTAGGAAATGGTAATAAGATCAACTTCTGGAAGGACTGGTGGGTGGATAGGGGGCCTCTGGCGGAAAGCCTAAGGGCTGACCCTAGTGAAATTGATACCTCGACTAAGGTTGCAGATTTCGTTAAAGAAGGGGAATGGAATAGGGAGGCTCTTGAGCAGATAGTCCCCCAGGACATGGTTAACTCCATAATGGGTGTCCTAGTCCCCCTAACATCCAGGGAGGTCCAATTCTACTGGGGATTTACCAGTAAGGGAAAATTTAGTGTCAAATCCGCCACTTGGCTAGCAAATAACCTCAAGTGGGATGACAGAAACAAGTGGGAATTCAAATGGATATGGAACCTGGATGTTCCACCTAAGATAAAAATTTTTCTGTGGCAAGCTTTAAATAGGTTCTTGGCAACTAGGGATCAGATGCAAAAGCGAATTCAAGATTGAAACCCTAGATGGAGTCCCATATTCTCCTCAACTACCCCCAAGCCAAAGAGGTTTGGCACGCCGCTAAAACCCAGAAATGGATCACCAACCTCCCAACAAAAACAGGGATAAGGAAGGAACTCCGAACATGGAAAGGAAAAGACGAAATCGGTAAGTTTATAACTCTATGCTGGCAGATTTGGAAAGATAGAAACACAGCTACTTTTAGAAAAGAAAGAACCCCGATTAATCAAGTCATCATCCATGCCAAGAGGATGTATTTGGAGTGGGCATGCAGGAATACTGTGGAGGAGGATTCATTGAACAGAATAGGGGCTTTGGAGAACAGACGAAGTAAGAACTTCTGGACATCCTGGTCCCCCCAAGGTTGGATTGGGTAAAATTTAATTTGGTTGGCGCCAAAAGTGGCTCTCAAGCAGCCTCTGGATTTGTCATCCGAAAATCAGACAGAGATGCTATCACAACGGGGAGCAGAAGACTAGGGAATGCGTCAGTCATTGTAGCTGAAGCAATTGCAGCTACAGATGGTCTTAACACGGCTTCCACCTTAGGATACTTGAAGATTATCCCAGGAGGGGACAACAAAGTAGTTATTAACTCGCTAAAGGGCGATTTCAACTGTCCTAGTGAAATCCAATTCATCAAGGATGAGATTGTGACTTTCAGTAGAAGGCTGACTCAAATTCATTTCTCCCATGTCTACCGCGAGGCCAATCGATCAGCAGATTTCATAGCAAGCGAGGGCCTGGGAAGTGTCAAATTCAATTTTGAAGTTCATGATCCTTCCACCCCCCTGCTGCGTATTTCCACAGCTGAGGCGTCCGGTCCCCCCGTTTTAAGTGGGGGCGGCTTCTTCTGACCTGTCTTTACCATTGCTAAAAAAAAAAAAACAAAACATTACTCGCATAACCACATAGATGTACATGCTTATTAACAAATTGTATTTCATAAATATGAACATGCATGCATTAATTACATTAATTGTACATGCATTAACATTAATTTATAAAATTTTCATTTTACCAAGTTATAAGAAGCATGTATCCATAATTTACTTATTCTATTAATATTACTTTTGGCATTGCTTCAGTGCCAACAAATAGGATTTCATCCATTTTTGCATCACATTGACGTCTGGTTTCAACAACCACTCAAAATAAGGAATTTCCTTTGTGGCATTGCTTTAGCATCCAATTTCAGCAACTATCCAAAATAAGGATTTTCCCTTTTTAATGTATGCAAATTTACCCATGTATACGACTTCATTATTGCACCCACAATGAGCATGCATACAAAATTTGGTTTGTATCTGCAGTTTCATTATTATACTTTGGCGGTCAATTTGGTTGGACTTAACTATCCAGTCATAATATAACCATTTTATGTAGTGTGGTTCAGAAGTATACCTTTGGTCCAATTATGCTTCATTACACCATCTTCTTGGGTCATGAGTTCCAATTGCATATAAGGCTTTTCCATATTCACTTTTCTCTCCGTTTTTACCACAGTTCATGCTACTAGTTGAAGATATACAGTCTCCACACAATGTATAACAGTTTATTTATTTTAATCTGGGCTTTTTTCTTTTTATTTTTAAATTATCATAACACTCATCATTTGATCAAAATTCTTGTGTGCTTGAGAAGCACTTGATCAAAAATTCATGATACAAACCATTAAATAATTCCAAAATGCAAATAATGAGTTTTTAAACTTTGCCTTTGAAACCAAATATGAACTTAAGTTTATACATAAATAACAAAACAATACATAAAACACAAATTCTCATACATTATGGAAACTTCATGATTTTCATATAAATTTGAATCAGAAAACATAACTTGATCCATGGTAATACATATAACAGAAGGATGCCAGAAGACATCTCAATTATGTCCTAACCACTTTCTCCAATATCACAAAGTTCGCCATCAAAACACACCAAGAGAAGAAGCTATTTTCATGAATGAATATAAGTCTTAAGATTGTTAGCAAAATTTTAGGCACCAAAATCAGTCATCGGCTTCAAGGCATGTAGCAAACCACTTTCCTTAAAACTTATTTTGTGGACACCGAAATACCCTCAGGGATAAAATGAAATCCAAAAACAAAGTAAGAGTAAGAGCAAGAGCGTAAAGAGGATGGATAACAGAGACTTAAAGAGTGAGAGGGTGATGTTTTTCAAGTATGTTTTCATATATGTTAAACATGAGAATGAAGGGGAGTACTTATAATTTTTCAAGTGTCTTTGATGAAGAGACACATCTCTTTATGAAGAGATACATCTATTCATCCAAAAGACAAGAAGCTATCTTTTTTATTTATTTTGAAAATATACCAATATTGTGTCACTTTGATGTACCCAAAAGTGAGATCCGATAAAGTGGCATGTCCTTTGTACATCAAATGATAGTATGAAGTGTAACGAGAACAGAACATTCGATAGGTAATCTATAGTCTCTTATTGAGATATAGATATTCCCGTATATAAATTTGCAAGTGTTGAAAAAATTAAAATCTTTTGCCAAAGTATTTCAAACGAAGGTTCTTTTATTTTATTACGAGAAATACGTTTCCATATCGTACAGTTTTTCGAATAGGGCCAGTCTAGAATTTAATTATTTCTCACAAATAATTAATGGAGGTTTTGGGCGCATATTTGATTCAGTGTGTGAGTTTCTTATAGAATATAAACATTTTTAATCGCAGAGTGCAGTAGTATTTATTAAATAAAACTAAGTATTACTAAATGGTAATCGAATATTATCCTGATAAGGTAATAAGATTTACCGCATTTGGAAGTATAATTAAATTGTTCACAAGATCGCATCGCTAGCCATATTTTAAAGCACCATTTCAAAATATGTAAATTGAATTAATGAGATAATTTATTTACTTATGATATCAATAATTTTTGCTAAACTATATCTGCGTCATGGACATGGTAGTGTGGAAAAACAACGGTAAAAATTAGAGAAAAACAAGAATAACTGACGTTGGGCTGCGCTGCAGGCGCCACCAAAGGTCAGCACCAGCACAGCCTAGGGCTCCAGGCTACTACAATTGTTGTTAGGCTATCTTTGGGTGTATCTGTTAATTGTTAGTCTTTAGCTACTAATTGTTAGCTGTTAGCTTATTAATTAACTGTTAGCTGCTAACAGATAGATAATGTATTTAGTGGTAAAATTAGACGTTAAAGTTGGTGGATTATTGTAAAATGAGAAATAAAATTTAATTGCATAGGATTTGAAAAGGTCAAAGCCAAATTATTTAGTTTTTGAAAAGCAGCTTTCAAAAGCTAAATGTTATGCAAAATGCTAACAACAAAAAATTTTAGCAAACAGCAATATTATCTATTAGTAAAAAAGCTTAAAGTTATGGAAAATGCTATAAAAAATTGCTTACCAAAAGTAGCCTTACTTTCTTTTTGTTTTTATCCTGCACCAGTTAGGTCCCTATATTTTGTCAATGATACCAATTTAGTCGTTGTACAATTCATGTTATGTCAATTTGGTCTCTAGAGTAGAATTTGTATTAAATTTTTAATAAAATTTTGAATGATTTCATTGGGTTAAATTTAGTTTATGGATAGATTTACAGTGCCACTTGCATCTAACGTGATTATCGCGTTAAAATTTACGCCATTAATTTAACTTAAATTTGATCAAAAGACTAAATTGCTAAAATATTAATTGTAGAGGACTAAATTAACACAATTAAAAGTATCAGGACTAAACTAATGCAATAAGAAAAGTACAGAGAATTTTAGTGTAAATAACTCCATATATTATGAGCAGGATTTAGGATATGCGTCGTGTAAATTAATAATTATTTTATTTTCTTTCTCAAAAGCTCTATCATGAATATAAACTTTGAAACTTAAATATTGGAATCCAATTTTTATGAAAAATTAGAATTGTCCGAAAGTTTATTTTCAGAAAATTAGAAGAAAATTTTGGCTAGAGTTTTTTTTTTTTTTTTTTTTTTTGAATTAAATATTTTTAGAGTGCACCCATTGGATACTAGAAAGGTTATTGCGAATAAGATCTTGAAATATCGAGAGATTGTTCTTAAATTTTGAGCTTCAAATTCAATATTGGAATTTAGGTGTTCAAAGATAAACACGTTTCCTTCCCTAGAGAAAAGTGTAAAGACTAGAAACTTGAATCCCCGACCAAAAAGATAGTTTTGGTCTATGTAAATTGGGTAAGACTATTGATAGACTTATTGACCTTCTGCATCTTAGGGCTATATTTTTGGGCAAGTATGTTGGTCAACCAATCTTTAAATGGTAGATTTGCAACCTGGTTCAATATAGGTAGCTACCCTAAGTATGGTTGTGTATTTCTCAAGTGGTCTAATAGGTGGCCTTGAGAATCCATAACTGCTTGACTGTCAAATAGTTCTTGTCCCATGTTATGCGAGATTTCTTTTAAAACCCTATGGCTTCAATGGTTTGGCTTGTAACTTAGAACCACTAGTGGCGCTTGTGTTCTGCTCAAGCTTCTCATCCTCACATTTAGAAAACTCAATCTCTTCTATGGTTTGGATTACATCTATTCCTTATCCATTTATTCAAGGCTTAAGTTCGGCTCTAGGTTAAATGCTTGTTTTGTGTAGTTTATAATTCCCTACAATTGAGCAGTGCTCACTTATTCCCCATTTTTGAAAAGCTGGTTCAGGCTGACAAGACATGGTAAGGTGTCTTGTGGGAACAAGGGTAGAACTAGAAATGTGTTTGTGTCCCTAAGGACTTTGTTTGGGGTGACAGGGGTGCTAGCTAGTCTCATGCCACTGCATGCTCTTGGATAAGTTGTATTAGTTATTTGAGTTTTTGACTGCCTTGAATTGGACACCATTGGTTGCTCCTGTCCTCACAAATGTTGTATTGGGGCAGTCATTCAGGGACTCATTTCCAAGGGTTGGACATGGCGCCTTCTCTTACATATTCAAGTGAGCCATTCTGAATCTTGGATTCTCTCAAGAAAATGGGCTCCACTCTCACTATAGTTGCTTTTGTGACATTCATAGCCATGATAGACACAATCAATACTAAGGTTGAGTTGATGTCAACAAAAATCATAATGACCTCTCCATGCTTTCTCTTAATCATGGATGTTCCTATACCCTTCACAACATTGCTAGAGATGGTTTTGCTTTCGTATTGGCCATACCACATCCAACATTCTCGGCGTGTTTCCTTTAAGAGAGTCATTGGTTTATTTCTTAATCTTGTCTTCCATGATTTGCTTGGATTCTCCTTTAAAGCATTGCCATGTAACTCTTTCTAGAACAACGATTGAGGTCATATCCACATCATCTACGATCGTTTCATCATCTCTGCTATGAAAGTTGTGGTTACGACTACTTTCTTCCTATAATGAGGTGTGCACGTGCCGAGGATGGAGTTCCAGGATTGGTTCAGGAAGAGCCAAGTCTCTTACTCGTTCACCTTGAGGGTGGTTATCTTTCTTATTCTAGGCATTTCTAATTGGCCTCCCACTATGGGTGCCAATCTTTTTGTTTGTGCTTTGTGGTCACCAAACTTTTAATACATGTGAGAGATTCTCACTTAGTGGCAAAATTGGAAATAGATTTACCAAGACTAGGGCTAGATGAGACTAGAACTGCTCGGATTAACCTTAATAATTAACCTTTTATATTAATTTTTGCAGTATTTTTGTTGATTTACTTGACTTTAGTTTGCAATTAATATGAATTATTCTAGTGTTATAACAAGGAGACTTTGACATTCATATAATATTTATATGGGAAGAAAAGATATGGATCCAACTCAAGCAGTAGTTGGGGTGGAGCATTACAAAACACTCCTCATACATCTTACTTTGAATGCTCAAAAGTACATAATTTGGGTGGAGATAGGCTTGAGAATTTGGTAGCCTATCTTGAGCTTGATTGAATAAGATATAAGGTCTTAACATCCTTCATTGAAGATAACTAAAGCAAGATCAAACTTGAAAAGATTAAGGTGGAGTGAACCATTTTGTCACCTATTCAAGATCAACTCCATCAAGATGGACCCTTGGCTTTCAAAACCTTGGATCAATGTCATAAGTTACATTCACTATAAGGTCAAATTTAAGAGCCGTTGGTAGAATGTATACAAAATACACCTTCTCTAACATGCATTCTCATTGTATTGCGAAAGAAACTATGAATTACAATAGGGCTACTCCTATGAAGAAGGAAAAGGAAGAGCATAAGTGTCCTTCGAATTGTAAAAGAAATTCTAATATGGCATTAATACCCTAGCTTAGTTTTCAATTCTCTTATTTATAGATCTAAAAGATTACTATTTTTATAAGATTTTGGTAAGCACACTTCATCTTTTCAAGGGCATGAGCACCTCATGATCGGCTGCATTTCCACGAAAAAACTAAGTTTGTAAACGGGCAGTGTTTTTCTTCTCAAAAACTCCATGTTCTCTACAACTGTCCTCGAGACCTACACTTGCTTTAGCATAATAGGTGACAGAATCAAGCTTGAACTCTTGTTCATCAATCATTTCCTCAATTTGCGCCATTTAATTAACGCTATTTCTCAACTCGTTATTTTGTTGTTTAAACATTAGTATACTTGGTACTCCGTACTTAAAATTTTCATTCTCTTTTCTTGTCGCTTCTCGTGTATAAATGCAGCGCACTACTATTCCCTTTTTAACGACAAATGGAAGGTTTCACACTGTCGTCATCACCGGCCACCTTTGGATCCCATCAACCAATACTTCCCTTCGTACTTATTTTCATATTTGTCTAAGACTTGATTTTTCTATGTTCCGAAATTTATTTCATGCTTGTTATATCATATTTTTTTGTATTTTTAAGTATCAATTCTTAGAAAATAATAGCTAATATTGTAAGGTGAAAATACGCAAGATCTAGGTTCGATTTAGATGTTCAATGTAATCTAAAAAGCAAATAAGAATATAAAGGGAAAAAAAGCAACAAAGATAATAATATTTACGTGAAAAACCCTCAAACAGAGGGAAAAACCATAAGCGAAGGTAGAGAATTTTCATCAGATCGAAATTGGTGCATTATCAGAAAATTCTTCAGTCTCTGTCACTCATTCTCTTTCTGCCTCTCTCTCTCTCTCTCTATGTGTGTGTGTGTGTGTTTTGAATGGCTCAATCCCTAGGAAAATGAAAAAGAAAGTATAAATAGTACATCCTGAAAAAGAGAAATCCTAGAATAAGAAACTAGGTATGACAACATGACCTGAAATAAAAGGCTCCTTCGCTCAAAGGGACTTGTCCTTCCGCTCAACCGTAGACCTCTGTTCGAAATCTGGACAATAGACTTGAGACAAAACCCAACAAACATAAACAATGACGAAAAAGAAATGAAACAAGAAAGTTGGATTGGCTAGTATGCAACTTCTGTATATGCATGCACATTCGTATCGGCTACCTAAACAGCAATAGCAACAACCCAGTGCCTCAAACAGGCTCTCGCCAAAACAAAATTTGGGTAGGATAAGATGTATGTGGCTTTATTTCTACATAGTGGTACCCTAAAGAAAGTTATTTCAAATGTCCCCAAACCTAAAAAGAAAAAAAAATGAATAATATTTATAAAAATCTAAGTCAAATAAAGCAGTACTAAACATGCAATTAACAATAAAGTAGAAACACTAACAAACATGAAGGCCTATGGTGCTGGAACTACCATGGTGTGCTTCTCTCTCCTAACCACTATGTGGACCACACATATTTTTAACCACCATTCATCTCTATCTAAGGTAATCTCTTCCATAAAGTTTAGGTGGGTAAGGTCATGTCTAATCATTTTCATCCAACCTTTCTTTGGCTAACCTCTTCCTTCCATTCGGTGTATTATATAGTTCATATTTCCTAACAGGGATGGTAGTCTATTTCCTCCAAACATGCCTAAAACCATTGCAAACATCGTTCCCTCAACTTATCCTCAATGGGAGCCATGCCTAATTTGTTTCTTATAATGGGAGCCATTGCAACCATTGCAGTTTCTGCTTATGCTATATCCCACTTTAATCCGGTTATTAATATCCTCATCAACTCTGCCATCTTGTTACACTTGTTGGAATTTGGGGGTATGTTTCAATTTTTATATCTCGTAAAAAGCCTCAATCCCACATGGGAAATGTGGAGGAGGGGAACCTTGTTTACATACCCCTTGTCATTATACTTGGTAAAGTCCTGTGGGCCTAGAGTGGGCTTGGTGAACCGCACGCAAGCGAGTGCGCCTGCCTTGCTTCAGCGAGCTAGCAGTCACAGTGTGGTGTGGACTTTTTCTGGCCCGAACCTTTATTTTCACGACCATTGTATTTGGTTAAGTTGTCATAAATAAACTCAAGGGGAGTCCTTGTCTTCGGTAGTATTCGACAGCTTAGGCTCAAGCTTGAGTTGTCCATCTTGAGTAGAGCTTGAAGGTCTGACCTCGAGGTACTATTGCATGATGAGGTTCGAGGGTACAACCTCGAGTTCGAGTACGCGTTTAGATTGTGTAAATTCTCACTCTTTACATAACTGTTTTTTCCTTTACTGAACCTAGGTTTTTAGGCTCTCCCATATCTGCCACTTTCCTTATTTAAAGCAGATTCTCAGCCATAATCTTTTCCTTAACCTAAAAGGATTTTGGTCTCTAAATAACGTCCCATAGGATTTTGTTTAATACACGAAAATTACATAAATGCACTAAAGCAACATTCGTATTGCCCCCCCAAGGGCTCCTGCTAGGAGGGGGATGTACGCAGCCTTCCCCCTTCAAATTGCTACCCTGAAGGGTGACTGTTTCCGAGAACCTCTAACTTGAGGGGTGCATTACAGAAATCAATCCTTCTTCACAACTTCATTTTTCTCTCGAAATTCGTTCTTCCTCTCCTCCATTATTGAGCAAATTGGGGCATACTTTAACTCATCTCTCTGGAGTACACTGCTGAGGTAGGTGCTGTGTTTTCCCTGGGGGTTGAGTGCCGTCTATCCCATTGTACCTCTGTGGGGGGCATAAAAGACTTAGGCCAGTGGATTCTCCACAACGCTGCAATTTTTTAGTTAATTCTTTCCCTTCTATCATTTATTGTTGAGTCGTTTTTGTCATAGTTCTTGTAAACCTTGAGATCACTTTAATTGTAATAAAGAGATATTTTGACTACTTATTCACCTATTTCACTAACACTATGCAGCCCAAATATCCAAAACATTCTTTTTTCAATTTGCATCACGTCCCAATCTTCACGTTTTGTGCATTTGGTTTGGTTGTGGTACGAAACTGAAATTCTACATATACCTAGTTAACTAATAAAAATGGTTGATTATCATAACAGACTTTCTAAACTATTATTTGAAGCAAAAGTGTTAGTTTTTAACTTTATCACACAAATTTTCTAACAATCAGTTTGTGACAATTTTCTCCACTTTGACTTTTCCATCTTCCATTTCAAAAGCATGCTTAAGAGTGAAAAATTATCAATGATTCTACAACATGAAAAAATTGGAAAATGCATTCAAGTGGATCCAATTATCCAATTTTCAAAAAAGTCAAAAGTTATAGGGTAACAAAAACTTGATGTGCATGATTCGGGTAACTATTCCGAAAATAATCAATTCCAGTATATTTGATTCGTGATGATTCGAATATCAAATCAAGTATCAATAGCACTTTGATAGAACATTTCGAAGTGAAAATCTTCTAGACATAACAGTTAATTGAATAGTAGGAAAAAGAGTAATCTATTGTGGGAATAGAATAAAAATATAGAAATGTTGAATCATTTCACATGCTAACTCGCATAATGTTCTTATGCTTCCTTGACTCTAAAATAATTGATGCAATACCATTTGTGCCAATATGGAGCCATAGAGTTGCGAATATATGGGTCACAAATATTGACATTGTTGCGGTACTTTGAAATTAAGTTTTGACATTAGTGTATAGTTGATGGAAGAAGCATGAGAGTTTGGGAGAAAGTGTAAGAGAAAGGTGGATTCAGAAGGAAAAACAGAATGAAGTTGAGAACAAGAAAGAACATAAAAAACCCATGGACACAAACATGAAAAATACGTAGTTTTTCAAAATTATCCAATAGAACAGAAAATTTGTAAAATAGTTTTTCAATTTCAATGACTTTTAGTTTCACAAAAATTGTTTCAAGAACACTGGGATTTCCTTATTTCTAAATAGCCCATGGACTTCTTACTAGTAATTTGGCTAGATAGGTGTTATGTAAAAGTATCATAAAAATTATGATGGAAAGAGACGTCCTCCAAGCTAAATGAAGATGATGGCGATGACTTTCACTTGCAACAATGGATGGAGAACCCTGGAAATCATACATGAAAGCACTAGGAAAGAATGATAGTGAAACCTCACGTTACACATTTAATGCATGAAAAACAAGGGAGTTAGGCAAGTTGTGCCAACACTTAGCACCATTTTTCGAATATAGTGGGATTGAATGGGACCTCTATAAGTGAGTGATTTTTTAAAATAGCACATTATGACATTTTTATTCCCGAAATAGCATGCCAAAATTAAAAATTACTAAAATAACATACAAAAATTAAAAATTATAAAGATACCATGCCCAATCAGCATGCCACGTGGCAAACTGCCATCTAAGTAAGGGCATTTTGATCATTTTATAATTTTTGAAATTTAAAAAAAAGAAAAATGAGTTTTTTTTTAAAGACGGCAACCACCTTTCAGCAAAATATAAAAAAAATTAAGTTATTCCTAAATTCTGTGTATAATAATAATAATAACAATAATAATAATTATTAATAATAATAATAATAGTTAATATACTTTTTTACAATAAATTTTTAAAATTTTGATATATTAAATAATAGTATTTATATAACAATATAAAACATTTAGACAACACTTAATTTTTCCCACATTTTGGCAAAATATTGTTGCAAAAAAAAAAAATGTGCTATTTTGATAATTTTTAATTTTTGCAATATATTTTGGTAATTTCTAATTTTTGCATGATATTTTGGGAATAAAAATATCAAAATATGCTATTTCGAAAAATTACCCTCTATAAGTCCTGCTCTAATTTTTTTTTTTTTTTTTTTTTTTTTTGGGAACAATGTCCTATTCTCATTTAGTTTGACTGGTGTATATTGGTGTAGATTGATAATTGGACCATATAAACGGTTCAGTTCTAAACCAAATTGGATCCTATGAGTTGGTTGAATTCTTAGCGTAATGTTGAATCCTATGTCTAGTTTGGACCCACAATGGCCCCAAGGCTAAGCTATTGGAAATACTTCAAAATTCAGTATTAAATTATGTTGTCACACACAAAGTATTCGATGGGAGCACATCACTTAGCTAACGCAGTATATTTTTCATATATTAGTTTGTTACCGTCTAGGACCATTGTAAACATTGAATTAGATCCCTATTAAATTGGACCCTTAATATTCCACATTAATCGTTGTCCAATGAATTACAATTCTAGCATTTATCACCCTCATTATGGTCATTGTTGCATTATGAGATTTTAGCCTACAAATCCAAGGCTTTTTTGGGTATGCCATAGGACTTGAAATGAGATTGATATTCTAACTACAATTTTTCTATGTTCTCTACCCCTTTCAATCAAACGATGAACTGATCATACTCTCTCTAAGTTATTCTCTCTCATAATCCTATCCTACTGCGTCTGTAATGTTGGAAAATGATCGAAGATCTCCCATACTTTAATCCTTAAGTACACTGGTGTTTCAATCGCTACGTTAACCTTGGGGGTCGATTGCCCGATAACCAATATGTATAGGAATTGGAGAAAATTTGACTGTAAGGCAGTCGTCTAGGATGTCATGGTAACTTCTATCCTGTATTTCATAAGGATTGTACGCTTAAGTTGATCTTTCATCGTTAGTTTTTCCAACATAAGCTTAGTTGATTTCCTCTTGGACTCACCTCCCAAAAGGTCACATCAGAGGTTTGGTAAAAAATAGGATCAACAAACAGATCTAGTGGGATTATTCGAATATATTAATTCCACTATGGGTGACCTCCTGGACGAGAGTAGTACCAGGATGGGTGACCTCCTAGGAAGTCCTGACCCCTAAGGTTTGGGGTACTCGAAAACAGCCTCTTTTTAGGGTAGCACCTTGAAGGGGGAAGGCTGCGTACATCTACCCCCTCAGCCCCTGCTTAGGCGGGAACCCTTGGAGCATTGGGAATATTGTTTCTTTAATAATTCCACTGTGGTTTAATGAGCTAATTTGCGCAACATATGAAACACCCAGTGAATTTTCCCTACTAAATGCAAGTACGCACTTTCTGTACCCATTTATACACAACTCACCTAGTCCCTACAGTTTTAATTTCGTAAAATAATCCCTAGAATTATGCTGTTATATAAAACTTACCCCATAAACTTTGTTACTAAACACAATCACTCCATGCTTAATTTACTTTTTTTAAAAATAACTCCTTGAATTTGTTTTAGTTGAATAATAAGAATTTAGAAAAATGACGTAAATGAATGACCATAATATAACTTTTAATACAAACGGAAGTGAACTCAAGCTGCATTAAGAAATGAAAAAGGTATAAAATAGTATTGAGATAATAAACCATATAAGTGTTGCTTCATGGAGAACTCCACTACCCTAAGTCGTTTATCCGCCCATACATATACAATGGGAGCACTGGCACTCTAAACCCCAGGGTTGACATGAGGCCCACCTCAATAGCGTACTCAAGGGAGATGGAGGAAAGCATGGTTCAACTTACTCGTTAATGGAGGAGACAAAAAATTATCTTTGAGAGAAAAGTAAAGAAGAGAAGAATTATGCATTTTGATGTAGCCGCCACCACGCTATTCGCGGCTTAGCACAGGTGGGAAGGCGTGTCCATGGCTAGGGTCTTGCAAGGTAAGCTTAAGGGAGGTATACAACCGTATGCTCAAGGTTTGCGGGTCTGGCTATGAAGGACAGAACACGGGATGAAAGCGACAACGGTGGACAATAGACTGGGGGTTGGCGAGAGCTTGACTTGGCATGACGAAGGTTTCAACGCGAAACATGTGTGCCAAATTGAAGGTGCGATTCGGGCGATTGACAGCCATCATTTTAGGAACCAGATTTAATTTCATCTTTATTTCTTTCCTTATTTTGAAGTTAAATTTGGATTTTGAATTTATAATTTCACCTCTATATAAAGGGGAAGACTAGGTAGGGCTAGGGGGCTTTCTTGAAATTTTTAGAAAATTTCAATTGTTATGTTTGATCCTTAATTTCTCTGGTTGCGAAAAATCGGTAATTTATCCCGTCTTTGTTATTTTATTATCAAGTTAATAAAATTTAAAGGAAAGGCTGTTGAACCTTCCTGTACCCCTATTATCCCATTACGTGTGTTGCATCACATTTTTATATAATTCTGTGGGTTGAACAGCCCACGAATGGGTGGTATTTATATGTCAAAATCTTGTTTGTTAAGGAAAGGATCGTGGCCTCAAAATATAGAGGAGCAATGAATCCGACTTTAGTTATGGAAATAACGGATATGGAAAGAGGGGTTGTTAACACTATCCAAATGTGTATCTCAAGCTCGAGCTAGTGGCCGGAAGCCCAGAGTAAGAAATAGCAACCTCGTGTTAGCACCCCTGAGGTCAGCTGGGAATGACAACTTGAGCTTGAGCTTGCAGTCTCAAGCTCAACCCAATAAGAAATGGCCTCAAGATCAGCTTTGACAATTAAATGAATACAATGGTTGTAAAAATAAAAGTCCAGTTAGAAAAAGTCCACAACACGCCACATTGCGACAGGCTGGTTGGTCCAACCCCACAGATCGCGTGCCCACATTTGCCCCAGTATGCGCACTCTAGACCCACAAGACTTTACCAAGGACAAGGCCAAGGGGATATATAAAGTGGCTCCGCACTCTAGATTTTCTTTGTGGAGCTAAAATGCTTATACAAGCTTAACAAAATTGAAGCACACTACCCTAAATTGCCACAATCCTTCACATGGTTCAGTTTTGAGAAAAGGAAGAGTATTAATTAGCAGTTAGACCCACACTTGAGAATGCCAATGTATTTGAACCGACACCTAGTGAATAAGCATGTCCCATAACCACTCTAGGTGAACATAGTGCTGAAACTCTGCAGTCATTGGGAAGAGCACACCTACCCCCTTCATGTAGTTCTCAGGGTTGAAATGTACTAAACAATCAAGACATATCAGGTCTCTCGAAACACAACCCAAAACCTGGGCTCTCAAGAAAGCTCTAAAGCATAAAAGCCCTTCCTCTCGACAGAGGATATTGAAACTCCCACAATCCTATACGTAATTCCATCAAGTGGACTTCCCATGCCACCATCATAGTCCATGGAGATTAGTAAGAGCCTTAATATCATCCTCATGTCATGACAGTACTAACAGATCCTAGAGCCACTATTAACAATACCATCTAAGAATGGGCTTGATTGGCTATAGCTCATTTTCCTAGTCTCTAACTTTATTTGACCCATTGAACTTAAGAGTAACTCCCTAGAAGGGTATCCATCAAGATCAGGGCACAGAAATGGGCTTAAGCCCTATTCTCTTTGTTATCTCATAAATTATTATCACATGCAAGGCCTTTCATTAGTGGACCAGCCAGATTCTTTTCACTCCTTACATACTTGAGAGAGATTGCATTATTCTTAATAAAATGTCTCATGACACCATGTCTAAAATGAATATGCCTCTTCTTGCCATTATAATCCTCACTTTGTGCAACCACAATGGCTACTCCTGAGCCACAATATAATGACACGAAACCCATGGGTTTGCGCCACAATGGAATGCCTCCCTATACATTCTTTAGCCATTCAGCGTCCAGACCTACCATCTCTAGTGCAATAAATTCAAATTACATGGTTGATTAAGCAATATAGGTTGTTTAGATGATTTCCATGATATAGCACAGTTAACAAGCATTAACACTTAGCCCCTAGTCGAATGAATTTCATTCATACCGAACAACCAACCAACATCACAGTATTCCTCTAACACGGCAAGAAATCTCTTATGGTGTAATCTCTAATTCGTGGTACCTGTAAGATACCTTAAGACCTTTGTCAATTCACTGTGGTGCTCATCACTTGGATTATGGGTGTAACAACTAAGAGTTCTAACGGCATAAGCAATTTCAGGATGAGTGTAGTTCATTGAAAACATTAATGTTACCAAATATCTTAGCATATTCATTATGTGATACACTATCTCCTATGCTTCTTTTCAAGTGACACTAAGGTCATATGGAGTTTTGGTTGGGGTGTCATCAAAGTGACTAAAGTTTTTTTTTAAATTTCTCCACATACTGGGATTGACTTAGTGTCAAACTCTTAGGTGTTCTAGTTATCTTTACCCCAAGTATCATGTAAGCTTCACCTAGATCTTTCATATCAAAACATATACTCAGGAAAGTCGTTGTGGAATTTACAATATTTTCACTTATGCCAAAAATAAGCATGTCATCAACATATAGATAGATAATCACACAATCATTATCAACATGCTTAGAATACACACATGCCTCACCACTATTTGCAGCAAAACAATGTGTGACCAAAGTACAATCAAAATTTTGATACCATTCTTTAGGAGCTTGTTGAAGGCCATACAAAGATTTCACAAGCTTACAAGCTTTATGCTCCATACCAAGAACTTCAAACCCCTTTGGTTGTTCCATATAGATTTCGTCTTCGAGTTCACCCATTAAGAAAGAGGTTCTGATGTCCATTTGGTATACTACAAGATTATGTATGAACGCTAGAGCTAACAAGGCTCTTATAGGGGCAATCTTAGTTATCGGTAAGTAAGTGTCAAAGAAATATATTTTTATTTTCTTGGTGTAATCCTTTAGCCACTAGTCTAACCTTAAAATTCTCTATCAACTCATCAATCCTCAATTTCTTTCTAAACACGCATTTCCACTCTATTAGTTTTTATTCCCTTAGAAGGTCCACTAAAATCAAGTGTTACCATTTGCTATACAATCTATTTCATTATTAATGGCCTCACTTCAAAATGAAGGTCTCATGGCCTCATCATATGTTCTACGATCTTCCTCTGACATGAATGCACTAATGGCTTGCTCATCAAAATCAGGGTGTTCAAACACGAATGCAATAATGAAATTAGGTCCAAAATTAGTCTTAGTTCAAGCCTTCTTAATCCTTCTAAGTTTCTTAACCTCGAGTTCAGGGAGCGAATGACTATATTATGGAGTAGATACATTAGGCAAAGAAATACACAATGGCACAAGCATAGATTCTTTCATGGGAAATTCATGCTCAAAGTATTAAGCATCTCGAAATACCATTATTTTATCATGCCAAAGGCTCGAGTCATTTATTAGCATGAATCTATAAGCAGTAATGTTCATGGAATAACTAACAAAGTAGTACCTATAGTTTTGACCTATTTTACTTTTTTTAAATTTATGTACCCTAACTTTAGCTAGACACCTCTACACTTTGAGGTATTACAGTCTACAGGCATAACCTTTCCATAATTTTTAAGGAGTCTTATCTAACTTTTTCTATGAAATCTTATGAAGTATGTAACATGGAGATAATAAGGCATCCCTTCACAAGCTATAAGGTGGGCTCAGGCCAAATGGCATAGCATTCATAATGTCTTTATGGGGTTCTATTTTTCCTTTCAACTATGTCGTTCTATTGGGGTGCATAAGGGCATAAGAGTTCATTAATTGTTCCAAGTTCCTCACAACATTTCTTATAAAAGGTAGTTTCATACTCACATCCTCTATCAGATATAATCTTCTTGATCCTTCAGTCTAATTGATTTTCAACTTTAGCTATATTTATACGGAATATTTCCTCATTCTAATCCTTTATGCTTAAGAGATACGCCTTATTGAATATCGAGTGATCATCTATGAATATGATGTAATATCTTTTACCACCTCTACTTAAGGTGTTCTTGAAGAAATGTGGATCACTATAACTAGACATAAGAAGGCCAGATGTTCTTTCAACTAATTTGTTAAAAGCCTTTTAGGATGTTTGGCCTCGACACATATTTCATATTTATCAAGTTCAGTTTGATTACAATCAGGAATTAAACTCAATTGTTTACTTTTCTTAACAAAATTACAATTTAAATGTCTGAGTCCAGCATGCCATAAGTCTAAGATTTAAAGATATAAGCAATAGTAGAAGCAATGTTACAAATATCATTCAAAACATCAAGAGTAAATAGATCACAATACAAAAGCCTTTCACAAAAAGTTCATGTTCTTAGTGATAATATGTTTCTAAGACTCGAAGTTTAATTTAGAACCTGCTTTGCTCAACAAAGCACGTAAAACTAGATTCTTTGCAAATCAGGAACACGCAACATGTTTTATTACAATGAGACTTTCTAGAGTTGCGTTTAAGGAGGACCTTACCCTTGTCTTCAATAGTGACGCAACTAGAGTTGCCAATGAACACCTTCTCCCCCATATGGCTTTCTCATATTCTTGGAACAGATCCTTGTTGGTGCAAATGTGCCTCGTGGAATTGATATCTACTACCCACTCGTCCGTGTTCCCTATAATGTTCACCTCGATCATGGAAACAAACACGTCTCCTTCCTCGATGAGATTTTCCTAGGGCCTGTGGTCTTTAAAGTTTAAAGGTTTGAATCCCTTTTTATGGTCTCTCAAGGTCACATAAGTCCAGCATGTTCTCCTGATCCTCTTCTAACCTTCATCAGCATTGTTCATTGGCCTCTTTTCTTGAAACTAGCTTTGTTTGTTGCTGGATCCATCCTTATGATGATTGGATCTTGCTTTGGTCTGCACTTTCCTTTTTTGATGCACTTCTCAATTCCACAAGGTTAGCTGCCAAGCAGTAATGTTCAGTGGACTTCCCCTTAGCTTGTTTCCAGTTTTGATCTTCCATATTAATATGGAAGATAAGTTCGAGCAAAGTCATGTTCTTTTTCTTATGTCTAAATGATGCCTTATAGTTCTCCCAAGAGGGTGGCAATTTCATGATCAGGCAGTTAGCTTGGGAAGTTTCACAAAACTTTATTCCCTCATTCGGTATTTTAGAGCACAAAGTCTCTTAGTCATGAATTTGGTCTAGTATTGGGTTTTTTTTCATCCATTGTGAAAGATAGCCACCTAATGCATACATATTTCTTGGCAGCATTCTCATCTGACTCATATTTATTTAGCAGTGGTTCCCATTATTTTTTAGATTTTTCGTGTTACTGTAAATCAGGTATAAGTGCGTTGCAATATAGTGGAGAAGCATACCCCTACAAGCTCAGTTATCTTTCTCATAATCCTTATTGGACCTCGATGGGGCTCTATCATTATAGGGAGCATAATGAACCTTAATTTGGCATATAAAGAACTCCATCTTGTCAGTGCACATCTTATTGTTCTTCCCATTTAAAGGCTTAGTTTTAAACATATTAGGAATAAAACAGCCCTGCATGAGTCATATTGATAAACAACTATAAGAAAATTATGTAAATGAGTGATTAAAATATAAATTTAATGAAACAGAAGAGAACTCAAGCTATAGTAATAAAGGACAAAAGGTATAATATAGTAATGATTGCATCGTACACGCATAATTTTGGCTCGAATGATAGAGAAAGAGTCGCTATAATCTACTTAAAAGGCTGGTTACAGTAGTATGTCCTACTTCTTTCATTTCCATTTGTTCTAACAAAGAGGAGAGAGCCATGCCAGACGATAATTATCCTATTTAGTCCATTTAGGGGTGGTTGGAGTAATCACGAGTTCGGAGTGCACTTTGTTAGAAAAAAAATTGTCTAATCATGGTGAAAAATTTCAGCAAAATTACAGTAAATAGTTAGTGAAATTTGAGTAAATAATTTTGCTTAAAATAATTTTGCTTAAAATAAATGCAAATCTAGAGTAAAATTCCAGTAAAATAACAGCGATAATTATTTAAACATAGCAATCAAATAATTATTCAAAAATTGATTAATATTTAATCATAGTAATGAAAAGAGAGAGTAATTAGAAAGATCTCACCGAGGATGATATCGCGCCGTGGTAAATGCCATTGTCCTAATAAGAGGATTTCGTCGCTGTTCCGGTGCACATAGTATAACCGGCAGTCATCCTCCAGGATTAATGCGATTCGACTCTTAACGTGCACTCATTAATTGCCGGGTAAGAGTACCTTGAACGTTTCCCAAATCCGATGATGATGTATAGGAAAAGACAGGCAAGCAACGGCACGAATCGGGTCACGAAACTCGACCCCAATAGCAGAACCCGAGTCCGAACTAAGGTTAGGGTTAGGATGACATGGACAGAAAGAGGAGGATGATGTCACGTTCAAATCCATATAAGAAACAATAATTGGCTGAATCTTGTCGTTGTAATTGTAGAGCTTTTCATGCTCAAACCCCAATGGGTTTTTGGTGAGAGAGAGAGCAAAGAGAGAGCGTCGGAGAACATATATCCTTCAAAAGTGAGAAAGAGTTTTATGGGTATATGTTAAATAATGATAGAAATGGTAAAACGTATTAAAATCGAGTGCAATGAATTCCAACGGCTATAAACGGTCGTAATAAATTACAACGGTTATATTGTTAATAAATTTCCAACGGTCGCAATTTTAATACCTAAATGGCTATTAACAGTAAACGATCAATAAATAGGCGCGGTTAAAATATTACCCAAAAAATATATATATCCGTTAAGAAAAAGGATCACCCCCACTATTTTTCCAATGTGGGTTACAACTCCCAAAAAAAATAAAGATTAGCTTGTATCATTTTTCCAACACACTTCTCTCCTTTCTAATGCTTGCCATATTATGAACTTGGGTACGCATGGTTTTGTTCCAATGAGATGCCATATTAGAATAGAGGGTTAGAGGGTTAATAGTTTGCCATACCGAATGATTAGAGGGTTGGTTGTTTAGGTTAAGTATAGGTGCTCAGTTTTGCATTGCAACTTGGTTTTCATGAATGGTTTGACTAATATTTTTGGAAGATGAGTTGGAAATTATTGACTCTTGGTCGTTAGGCTATGATACCATATGAGAAAATTAAACCAAGTCTTGAATAAAAAATTTCATTGAATGAATCATAAGTGTTATATACACTTTACTTAAGAGCAAAGGATAAGTAAATAAGTTGAGATACATAATTTTGTTAAAAAAAATCTATTAAGGTTAGCCATGTAAGAGTATTATTGAAACATGATAAAGATTATAACACCAAATTAAACCAAGGTATAAGTCAATAGAACATATCATTTACTTCAACCACTCACCTATTCGAAGAAAATGGATGGTGCTTTTGGTGTATGCAACTTCGATTTGCAATAAACACGTGGATTCTACTTATGCTCTAATTAAAGAGACTTATATATATATATATATATATATATATATATATATATATATATATATATTTTTTTATAGATTTTTGTATATATATGTTGACAAAAAAGTAAAAGGGTATGGACCAAACTCAAATGGCAGTTACAATGACAGAGTAGGGCCCCCAGACACCTTTCCTTGTACATTTAAGAGTTAGGAACTGGGATGGAGAAAAACTCAAGAGCTCAACAGTATACAAGCTGAGTCAATCAAATTTTTAGGCCTGACACCCTTAACTTGTAGTAACTTGGATTAAGTTGGAGCAAACCGTATCTGGGTTACTGGATGAGGACCAAAGCAAGGAAGGTTAAGTCCTGGTCATCAAAGCCCTTAAACAATAGCGCAAACCTAAGTTTACTGGACTTATTAAGTAGTAATAGTAGTGTGAAGACCAATGCAATGAAGGCCAAGCCTTGCTTGTCAAAGCCTCAATGCAAAGCCTTAATTCCTAACTTATCGATTGGGGGAACAGATTAAAATAGAGAGTTCATACTTGAAGTCCAAAAAACTGTATTACTTTAATAAAAGCAAGTACGTAAAGATCTACGCTATGCAAAGCTGAGTTAAGCTATGGCACTCCTAGGAAAAAAGCACACGTATGCCATAAAGAAACTTGAAGAAGTTGTATGAGTGTTGCCGGACACTTTAGAACCACAATAATGTCTCTTATTTATAGAAACAGAAAATAACCGCTTCATCCTATTTCTTTAGCATTTTCTCTCCAATTTGTCCTCAAAACTTCTTTGGGGCCTTGGAGGGGCAATAAACGTGCCCTAAATTGGTCGGCTCAAGCCTCTTTCTAGAAGCCAACGTCCGCATTTTCTGCCAGAGTTCCTTCCAGATACCCCACTTGCTATTGGATAGGCTTGAGGTTCACGTATCTGAAATTGTGCTTCAAGTAACTGGCTCAAGTTTGAAAACCCCCTGTCTTACATCCTTCAAGGAGGTCCCTTGAATTGGAGTTCCTTTTACCCTCTCAACTGCCTCGAGTGGCTGATATTCTTAGAAGGATTTTAAAATCCTCAAGCAGCTAGGCTCGAGATGCCATTATCTCAACATTTAAAGGCCTTATCTCCCTTGAGGATAGGCTCACGTGACAAGCACGTGGTGCTTTAACACAAAATGAAATCGTCCAAACTCCCTCAAGTTCAAATTTTAAACGAATGTGCCCCTTTTAAATGTTGGTAATATCATATTTCCAACGGGTAAAAGATCTACTTGATTTGAACTATAACGGCTATAGGGAGCTCGAGAGAACACTGTTTGACATTTTACCTTCCTTCATTTCCTTATGTCTATAAATATGATAGTTAGGCCTTTAGAACATCACTTTTTTACTCTATGTTCTCTTCCATAGTGATCAAGTGCTCCAAAGCAATTGCTCTCAGCTTTCAATTTCATCAATTTTCGTTGCTGATTTGTCCTTGCCATCTTAAGATTCTTTCAAACCACTAAGAAATGGCTCAAACCTCTTTTGATGTCTCTGCTCCCTTCCCTTAGGCTGATAGCCGTATAGAACAGTTGGCACGTCTGGTTCAATCAGACGTTTCAATGGTCTCTAATAGGCTTCAGAGCCCTCTTAATTTTAAATCATTGAGAAATATCTATCTTGGATGTTTGTCAATGGGGAATCATATGCCCCATGGTCGATTTTACACCCTTCTAATAGGTTTTGGCTTCTTTTGTCTACGTTTGAGAAAACCACACACCAGCGAAAGATTTTCCTCCATATGAATTGGGTGGACAACCTTTTGTGGCACATGAATCGGGTGCACAATCTTACAACCTCCCCAAGGCAAGCAATACCACTGTTCATTTATTGAAGTGAACATTTTCCTTACTATATTAAAGCATGACAAGTTAGCACTGAAGCATAGGTCTATATCACGATGGTGTACAAAATATACATAGGCGACTCTCCTTGTAATATGGGGTATCGATTAGCATAATCATATACTCCACCTTTCGAACCTCATAAAGCCCTTTAAAAACGTAGGACAAACACTGAGTAACATCACGTATTCCCTTAAGGACTTATAAGCATCAATGTCCCATTTTCATGCCGCATAAAGAATTTCTCTAACAGGGTAAGTGGGCCCTTTCCAAATTTTGATATACTTCTAGGACCACAATAGAATACTAACACAACTCTATTTCCTTTACATTTCTTAGAAATGTTTTGTATTCTAAGACCGGCAAATCTGAACAGGCAACAGCAAGAGCCTAAGAAGCCCATACCGGAGAGGCCAGCTTCAAGGACCATCGGCTAAATGAGGCTACCAACCAGTTACCATCCCTAGGGGCTTCTATAAAGAAATCCGTAGCTAGGATTAGGACTTAGCTTTTATATGTTCTATAGACGTTTTTAGCCATACAAGTAGCTTACTTGTATCATTTTATGTCTGCCTGGTACTTCCTTGAATTATCAATGAGATACGCATTTTTGTTTAAATACATCTCTTAGTTTAGTAGTTCCTTTTATCCATAGTTTTTTTAACTTAAGGGCCATTGAGTTGATCCTTAAGACATTGATACAGAAACTGAGCCAACAATTTAGGAAATCTAAACTTGATACCTCCTTGTTATAATACCAAATTGAAGGCATATATTTCTTAAGGAATCTTCCATTAATAGTCCTTGGGTGAGTCCTTCCAACTAAGTTTTTGAGTAAGTAAGCATTTCATCCAAATACCTCTATGACTCTAAATGGACCTTCCCAATTTGGAGACCATTTTCCATGGGCCCGATCTTTCTGGCCAATGGGCAGTACCACTTTCCAGACTAAGTCCCTGTTAAGGTTTCAAAGATTGCTCTTGAACCTCAACCTTGGTTGGGATAGTGAGAGTATGAGATGAGAAGAGAATTTAAAGTTTAGAAGAGAAAGAAGGGAAAGGAGATGAGAAAGTAGAAGAGATATAAAAAGATATCAAATTCATTCATCAAAGTTGCTATGGATTACAAGCTAGAGCCATTTATTTACACTACTTCCTCCTAGGATGGTTTAGACTAAAAATATCTAGGGATACAATGCATTTGGACCCATGGCCTAACCGACTTAACCGCCACCTAACTAATTTGCCGCGAACCTTGATCGGCCATTGACCACCTAGGCTACATGCCACTAGAGCTCACTTATTACATGACTTAACAAGAGACTTATTCAACTAATTACATCAAGACTCGTTCTAGTTACAATATCAACAACCTAATACAACTTCCCTACACTAAATGATCATCAAATGGCTGCAAGACAGCCACCACCACAGCACACAGCAGATAACAGCAGTAGCATAGCAGCAGGATAGCAACACAGCCACCATCAGCTCATGCCTTGGATTCTTGGACCATAACATTCCCTTCCCCCTGAAAACATTCTTGTCCTTAAGAATAGAAGAGAGTTGTAACAATGAAGATCATCTTCTGGCTGGAGTTATGCAGCTGGAAAACACCTGTAGTAACCCAATCTGCAATGCAACAGACACATGAGGATGACATCTTGTTTTGTTACAATGCTTGCGTTTGAATGCATAATACTCTTCAGGAGGTCTGCACTGATCAAACCAAACATCAACAACACATCCACAACACCTCTTGATGCAGTTAACACAGCTCAAAATTCCATCTTGCTGCTGAGAATCACAAAACTCATCGTACTTCTGAATTTCTACTTGTAGAATGGTGCACAATAGATTTTGTATGTCGTTAGCCACACGAAAATGCATATGAAGTCCTTTAACATCTCGGGAGGCCTTCCAAACTCAAACCAAGAGAGCCCAACATCAAAATCTGCTTGTAGGCATTTCCCATTACAGCACAAACAGCCCCATTTCTTGATCATGGTAACAAAACACAATGTAATTCCATAAGAATGCAACTCCAACTCTTTCATCTTGGATCTTATCCAAAATTTGTATTGCTTAAACATCCACTTACTAAACCAACTCAAACCAAGCTCATCAAACACTTGATTGCTTCCCAATTCCACATGTTAAGCTGCAGAACCCAGAAATTCAACAGTGTTTAACCAAAACAACCCATAGCTGCAATTATTACCAATTTCAGCTCGATTCTTGTTCAAATGGAAGCTCATTGATGCAAAAAAGTTATTACACCTTCCAAAAGCCATAATAGCACCAACCAAACTCAATCCGAACAACTCATTTATTGCTGACAGTGAAGGAATTGTAATTCTCCAAAAATTTTCAGAAGCCACTAATCCTTCTATTGCTTGTATCTTGATTGTGAACTTGTAAGATCTGAAAGTCTCAGCCTTTTCTTCCCAAACTCTAGCATAGATCACACAAATTAGGAGTTCATAAACCATTGTTGAATGCCAAAGATCCAACGTCTTAACTTGAACACCCCAAACCTTCCCAATTGCAATGCTCACGCTGCAGCTCACCATTTTTAATCTGTACAACAGATTTCTTTGGACCCCAAGCTCATCCAGCCACCAATCATGCTTCAAATGGTCAAGCTTTGCTTCCTCATCAACCATGCCACACATGAGTAACCAATACAACAAGTGGAGACACCAACAGAGCTCTTGAACAGCTAAAACCCTCTTCAAACACAGAGTTGTTCTGTCCCAAACTACCTTGCTGATGTTTACTCTGATTTTATCTGGAGTTTTCCTCAATCTTGCATTGATCTTTTCCATCCAAACATTAAGAAAATATTGAAGCTTATGCATATGATTTTCTCATTCAGAACCACTCCAACATATCACCCCAAACACATTCAGTTTCTGCTTCTGATAAAAAAAAGCTTCAGTTGCTGTTCGTTCCCATTTTCAAATGCTATCAACTTTGTCTTTACTTGGCTTTGCACACCAGCTATGTGGTCATACCTGAGGCCTAACACCTCTTCAAACCATCCACAATTCATCAAACAACTAGCAACAATTACCATCCCTTCAAGTAAGCGCTTTTGTATGAACCGACGCAACACCAATTCGGGAACAATGGAAACTTCATTGCCAGGAGAATTATGCAGCTTGCAACATGGGTAATCCCTATCTTCATAGTTTGCTTTGATGTTAACTTCGCAATGACCCACAACCACTACCATTTTTCCACCAATGCTTGCACTGACACCGGGTTCTTCATCATCAAACAGCAGCACCGAAAGCGTAGCTTCTCCAAATACTTGTAATTCATTCTTTCCCGGATCAAAGGGACTTCCCACATCAATTACATCAGCTAAAGCACCGTTTGTACTGATTTTGGCCTGAACCAAAATCTGTTTCAGTGCTTTACTGAATTTACACACCTCTAACAAATCAATTGCTTGTACAGACACCATGCTTCTCCTTTGTTGAACCTTGAAACGCAATCTCGCAGCTTGAGTAATTCTTTTTAGCAGAAAATCAACTCTTTTCATCTTCATACAATCTTGAGAATCTTCTCCCGAATCAGGAGGCAGCTCGTCATATGAATGTGTATTTGAACACACCATTTCTCCACTCCGTGAACCTTGTTTTGCGTCAATTACATTACTACTAGCACAAAGCAATTGCTGATCTCGAGTATCAAGATGCCTTGGCGAAGTGCTTAACACATTTTGTGGTGCTTCCATTGTTACTACAGCAGTAACATCAACTTTCCCAACAGAATGAGATTGCTCAATAGTGAAGGTGCTTCGATTTTGCATGCCAGCGTGCCATGGAGTATTACTTAACAAATTTGGTGATGTATTCAGTGATATTTCAGCAGTAGCATCAAGTTTTTCAGTTGGAATCACAGATTCTGCTGCAACCAATCCTTGTATACCATCATACATATCTGAATATTGTAAACCAGCATATACATCGGTAAGAGCAGCATCTTGAGTTATTTCTTGTTGATCATCAAGCATCCTAGGCTGAAACACAACCTCACGCTTCAATTTTGGCTTTGTCAACTTCTTTTTACCCCCAAAATCTTTCAATGCTTCACCTTGATGGCTTCTCTTCGCTTTACTCTCTGTTTTCTTTATCATTCTCTTGACATGTGAATCATATTCTCATTCTGAAAGCAAATCTTGTTGTAGCTCATCATCTACAAAATACTCTAACTCTAGCAAAGAGTCCTCATGATGACCATCTTGATCAAACTCAGGTTCTTCTAGCTTGTGTTCATCAATTTCAGCATTATCGTGGTCGAATTCATCTTCAACAGCAAAAGATTCCACTCTCTCTTTTTGCTCAACATTGAACTCTTGTTGTTTAACGCTATCCATTAGCTTCGGAAACTCATTTGCATCAAGAATACCAACACAATCTCGATTGTTGTTTGCAAACTGACGATCCTTAATTTCCTGCTGCCATTCGTCCCATACCTGTTTCATTATCTCATTGCTTTTCCCCCAATTCTTCTTTGAGATAAGCTTGCTCTAATTTCTTCAACTGATCACTCAACACAGATTGACAAGAGCCGTCATCAACCATACCAACCATATTTGCAATATTAAGCAGCGTTTCGAAAAGAGCCAAACTCTGTTCGCAGAGGTATGAACCCACTCGGTTCGCAAAGGAACAAATTCTATTCGAACCACTTCACTAGATGTTTGCTTAAAGGAATTATACTCCTTCGCTTGCACAAGCAATCACTTGCTAACTGCTCTTCAATCGTCACTGAGTACAAACCCTAATACGCAGATGTTCGCACCAGAGAATTCGAACAAACCCTAACCGCGATGCTTTCTTGAATAATTCGAACTAAGAATCTGAAATAGGTTCAATTCCTGTCTATAGTGATGATTTTAACACACGATTCACCACAACCTTCAAGAACGAAGTCGGATTTCATCACTTTCGGTGCTCAGTTCAATGTCAGATTTTCACCTAAGCAAATCTCGACTTAATAACATGTAATTCTTAAGAATCAATGCCGATTTGGATGAATTCTCACCGCTTCTATGCTTATCAACACAATTTCATCACAAACCAGCAACAAACACAAGTTCTCATCGAATTGCAACTTAAAGTTCAGAAACCATTACCTCAACCTCAGTTACTGAATTGTAGAATCAGAATTAGCCTCAATGCAGCTTGTTTCTGATCTTTTGAATATGATCAATTATAATGTTGATCAATAGCTCACTTAACTTCTTCTCCAACTGATCAAATGAATAATTGATCAAGAACAATTGAGCTCAGCATTCCACTTCAACAACTACTGCTTTGCTTCAGCACTCAACTTCAGCAGCTAATACTTGATCAAATTCAATCTAAATCAGCTTGATAATGAACTTAATCAACAATTACTGATCAATTAAACTTTCTTCAACATATTTCAATCAAATTGATCCCAACAGAAGCAATTCCCAGGCACTTGCTGATCACTAAGGCAGTACACCAGCTCTTCACGATCAGAATTCAGAATTGAATTGCTGATCATATAAAACTGAACAAATTAGTATCAAAACTATTTTTTTGTTGATTAATTGCAACGCAATCAATCAGATTTTGTAAATTTTTTTTTTTTTTTTAATTGCTAAAGCTTCAAAGATTGCTCTTGAACCTCAACCTTGGTTGGGATAGTGAGAGTATGAGATGAAAAAGAAGGGAAAGGAGATGAGAAAGTAGAAGACATATCAAAAGATATCAAATTCATTCATCAAAGTTTGTTATGGATTATAAGCTAGAGCCATCTATTTATACTACTTCCTCCTAGGACGGGTTAGACTAAAAATATCTAGGGATACAATGCATTTGGACCCGTGGCCTAACCGACTTAACCGCCACCTAACTAATTTGCCGCCGACCTTGACCGGCCATTGACCACCTAGGCTACATGCCACTAGAGCTCACTTATTACATGACTTAACAAGAGACTTATGCAACTAATTACATCAAGACTTATTCTAGTTAGAATATCAACAAGCTAATACAACTTCCCTACACTAAATGATCATCAAATGGCTGCAAGACAGCCACCATCGCAGCACACAGCAGATAACAGCAGCAGCATAGCAGCAGGATAGCAACACAGCCACCATCAGCTCATGCCTCGGATTCTTGGATCATAACATTCCCTTCCCCTTGAAAACATTCTTGTCCTCAAGAATAGAAGAGAGTTGTAACAATGAAGATCAACTTCTGGCTGGAGTTATGCAGCTGGAAGACATCTGAAGTAACTCGATCTACAATGCAGCAGACACATGAGGATGACATCTTGTTTTGATGCAATGCTTGCGTTTGAATGCATAATACTCTTCAGGAGGTCTGCACTGATCAAGCCAAACATCAACAACACATACACATCACCTCTTGATGCAGTTAACACAGCTCAAAATTCCATCTTGCTACTGAGAATCACAAAACTCATCAGTACTTCTGAATTTCTGCTTGTAGAATGCTGCACAATAGATTTTGTATGTCGTTAGCCCCTAACAAATGCATATGAAGTCCTTTAACATCTCAGGAGGCCTTCCAAACTCAAAACAAGAGAACCCAACATCAAAATCTGCTTGTAGGCATTTCCCATTGCAGCAACACAGCCACCATCAGCTCATGCCTCGGATTCTTGGGTCATAACATATTGTTGAGGTTTCAAAGTTTGCTCTTGAACCTCAATCTTGGTTGGGATAGTGAGAGTATGAGATAAGAAAAGAATTTAGAGTTTAGATGAGAAAGAAGAGAAAGGAGATGAGAAAGTAGAAGAGATATCAAATTCATTCATCAAAGTTGTTATGGATTACAAGCTATAACCATCTATTTATACTAGTTCCTCCTAGGATGTTTAGACTAAAAATATCTAGGGATATAATGCATTTGGACCCATGGCCTAACCGACTTAACCGCCACCTAACTAATTTGCCGCCAACCTTGACCGGCCATTGACCACCTAGGCTACATGCCACTAGAGCTCACTTATTACATGGCTTAACAAGAGACTTATGCAACTAATTACATCAAGACTCATTCTAGTTACAATAGCAACAAGCTAATACAACTTTCCTACACTAAATGATCCTCAAATGGCTGCAAGACAGCCACCATCGTAGCACACAACAGATAACAGCAGCAGCATTGCAGCAGGACAGCAACACAGCCACCATCAGCTCATGCCTCAGATTCTTGGATCATAACAGCCCCCCAAGCCAAAGAACTTAGATTTGATCTTTTTTGTTGTAGGCTGTAGGCACCCTCTTCTTTTTTTCCTTTCTAGCATATGAAAGGTGACAAGCCTAACTTGGTCTAAGTTAGTTAATTCGTCCATCAACCCTGCTCATATTCAAGTTCAGAAAACTTCCTTTGATGAGCCAACTTAATAAACTGAACCGTAACTTACATTAGAAGTACAACATCATGGCTAGGCATTAAATGACAGGGGGCTGTCCTAGTTGCATCATGTTTGGTCGTTCTACAGGCCTAAAGGGCATCCAGTAGCAGCTCATACCACTAGGATTATCCTCAATCATTTTTCCATGATTGGCCTTTAGAATCATTTTAGTAAATTATGTCTGGTCATTTGCATGAGGATAGTAAGGGGTTGAGTTTAAGATCTCAATATTAAAAATCTTAGTAAACTCTTTAACCTCAGCTCCATTAAAAATTTTAGCTTGGTCCACAGTTATGATTTCTGGGATTCCAAACCTACGTAAGATGTATTCTTAAATAAAATCAATAACATCCTGTTGTTTGATGTTCCTAAATATATGTATAGCCTCCACCCATTTTGTAAAATAGTCTATAGCCATAATAATGTCGGAATGCTGCTTTCTATAAGGAGGGTTGATCACCCTTATGATATCCATTCCCATCCTCGAAAAGGTCATGGTTTAACAATAGCATGCATCTTAGTAGCAGGAACTCTTCATACATGGCCATGTCTTTGGCATGCTCTGCTTCCTTTGGAATACTTGATATAATCATCCATCATTGATGGCCAATAGCAGTCATAGTGTCTGATGCTCCAATGCATCTTATTACAAGCCAAATAGGATCCATAGATACCCTCATGGGCTCCAACCATCACTAGCATTGCTTCATCTAACTCCAGACATTTAAGAAGCACTCAACCAGCATAACTTTTGTATAGCTCTCTATATTCAACATCAATATGAAACCTATGAGCTCTCATTTTCATTTTTCTGTCTTTGGCATAGTCACAAGGGCCTTTGATGTAATCTTTCAAGGGTTTCGTCCAATCCTTACATTGACTTGTGACACACCATTGTGTTTCAAAGAAATTTAAGTGTTCACTTGCAATTACTCCGCTTTTAGAACTAAAAGATTCAATGAACTCAAGGTCATGGTCTAAAACCTTAGTCTTGATGACCACGGTTTCTTCACACCATGTCTTGGGCAATTTATGTCCTGTGGCTAGTTGGGTCAAATCATTGGCCGCTTTATTTTGCTCTCAAGTCATTCTTCACACCAACTTTGTGATGATCCTAGTAAGCGATTCTTAATCACAATCCCTACTCTGGCACCTGATTTGGTCCTTAGACCATCAAAATATAGTTTCCAAGGGACCATCTCTTTTACCAAGATCTCATCTGGCTCATACTTTACGTTAGTTTGAATGTTTGGGGGGTTAGCTAAAAAGTCTGCCAAAGCTTGATTGTTCAT
The DNA here is from genome assembly GCA_018398585.1 of Simmondsia chinensis. Taxonomy (NCBI): domain Eukaryota; kingdom Viridiplantae; phylum Streptophyta; class Magnoliopsida; order Caryophyllales; family Simmondsiaceae; genus Simmondsia; species Simmondsia chinensis. The sequence goes on from JAGTTD010000012.1 coordinate 22,920,944, forward strand.
CGAATTTGTGACTCATGTATTAATTCAAACTGAAATAAAGCAACACTCCACTTGTTTAATCTTCCTCTCATTAATGGTCTATCTAACAACCATGTACATGGTAAATGCTAGGAAGAAAGGACACAACTTTGTAGATGCATGAAACAGAGATTGATACAATTTCTCAATGGAAGAATATTATATTTCACACTCGTTTAAACAATGGCTTAGGTAGAACACAACACGTTCAAACCCCTGCTCATTGTCTTGCATTAGAAAAACAACCAATTGAGTCATCAGAAGCATAAACATTTTCAATGGTTTGCCTTGCTTTGGTGGAATTAACACTGGTGACCTCATCAAGTATTCCATGGTGGCCTTGAAGGCTGCTTGGTATGGCTTTTCCCACTTGAATTTCTTCTCAGATTTGAGCTTCAATAGTCGAGAGAAAACTTTGGTTTTCCTTGTGACATTTGAAATAAAACGTCTTAGGAAGTTAACCTGCCTCAAGAAGCGTTGAAGCCTCTTTTTTTACTGGTAGGCAGTTTGGCCTCTTGAATGTTTATATCAACCTCAATCCTCCTAATCTATACTAAGAAACAAAGAAAGCTCCTAGCATGTACCCTCAAGGCACATTTTAATGGATTCATCTTGAGATTGTGGCTCCTCATTCAAAGGAACGCTCCTCTCAAGTCTTCCGTGTGTTTAACTTGGGATTTTGATTCGATCACGATGTCATCTCTGATACTTCCATGATGTTGCCAATGAGATCAAGAAAGATGATGTTCACGGCTCTCTAGTAGGTGGCGCTAGCATTCGTTAGACCAAATAGCATAGTCACCCATTCAAAAGTCCCTATTGACGCAGGGCACCTGAATGTTGTTTTGTCGGTTTCCTCCGAAGCAATCATGGCTTTGCAAAATCCACAGTAGCCATCAATAAAAGATAAGACCTCATGCTTCGAGGCATAATCAATGAGAAAATCAGCTATGGGCATAGGGTATTCATCCTTTTGGGGTGGCTGCATTTAGATCTTTGAAACCAATATTGGCTTTAATTTCGCCGTTCCTTATAATAATTGGAACAATATTTGCCATCCACTCAGTGTAATTGGTTTTCCTATTGAATTTGACCTTTTAAGAGTTTCTCAATCTCCTCTATGACCAAATCTATCATGTCTTGGGACATTCATCTCTAGGCCTAATTAGCCTAGCTTGATGGAAAGCCTATGCTCAACCACTATTCTATCTGGGCCAGGCATCTCGTGATGGTCCCAAGCAAAGTAGTCCGTGAACTCGAGAAGTAAGGTCAGTTACTGCTTCTTCTGCTCTTCAGAATGAAGAGAGCTCCCGTAGATAGGTCTTCTATAGATCCCAAGTTAGCCTCAAGGAGGGGATCTTAACTTCAGCCCCTAAATCCTCAATCTTAACTAGTGCTACTCTTAGGTCAAACAACTCCAGCTCTTTTCTTGTACGACTTCGACTTCAAAGCCATTTCTATGAATAAACGGTTGCTCTGCCCATAGTTGGTCCTTAGCATGCAAAGCAGCTAGCCTTGTAATAGCTGAGGAGATGGCCCTCTAGATGTTTAATGAGAAGTCTATGCTTCCCTATATAAGGCCACTTGTGCACCTCGAAGGTCCCTTCATCTAGAAGGGCTCTCATGCATCCTCGAAAATTGGAATCTTCTAACTGCAATATAAGTTTGATAAACCTCAGCTTCAGTAAGCAGGCTATCAAAAATGCTATCAATTCCAGATGTTGGGCAATTTAGGGAATGGTCCTCTTAACATCTAGTGGACCCTCACCGTCCTCATAGAATTTTTCCTTAACATAGTTAGAGCAAGTGATGAATGGCTTGTTATCAGCCATAACAACCTCATAGTTGTCATGGTTTCAGAAGATTAACAACTGGTGAAGTAAAGAAGGGATACAGTAGTTGGCATGTAGCCAATCTCTTCTAAGCAAAATATTATAGCTTGAGATAGTATCCACTACAAAGAAGGCTGTTAGCTTACTTAAATTGCCAATAGTTATTTCAATTCCGATCGCCCCTTCGGACTTAACGGTGACCCCTAAAAAGCCACAGATTGCCACATCTAAAGTTATTAAGTCATCTCTAGATTTACTAATAACCCCCATCATATATGAAGGCAAGACATTGATGGCTGCACCATTATCTACCAAGACTCTATTAACCAAGATGCCATCAAATTTGGCTTTGATGTATAAAGGTTTGATGTGTTTGTTGGCAGTATTAAGCCCATCAAAGATAATCTTCATTATGCCAAGATGGTCACCGGTTGACTTGGATGTTGGGTTTTAACATTAAAGACAAAGGATCAGAATTACCTTTAGTTGTTGCTACTTTGGCCACAAGCTCACCTGGGGATCTTCCTCTGATGCTACAGCACCCCCTTTGAGGTGCCCTTGTGTGTTAGTTGCCATGAATTTTAAAGGAAGAAGCAAGGCAATTCCAACATCCGCTTGTTCAGGGAGTGACCTGAACTAAATTTGGATCCCTAGGCTTGTCTCGTTTTTAGTACCACCATTTATTAGCATGTCTGAGACTCCTCCATTGGTTGGGGGAAGTCTTCTTCATAGAAGTCACTCTTTATGTCAAACCATGTTAGATTAATATGGTCCAAAGGCTCCACTAAGTTAATGCAGAGAGGACTATATTCCTCCTCGACATCAGACCTCCTTCCAGCCAGTGAATTTTTGCAAAATGGTCCTACCTTGATTATTTACCTTCAAAAGACGAGAAACAAGCCCATCTCTCGAGCTTCTTGCATGGCTTATCTTTAACATTGGTAGCTAAAGGTATTGATTTCATTTTTGCATCCTCAAGATCCATGGACTCAGTGCACTTGTCCTTGTGGACTTTGTTCTCTTCATTAAAGTGCCTGGCTAAGCAAGTATCTAGTCAAGCTCTTCGTTGTGTTGCTTTCTTTTGAAGCAGCCTCCTTTCCTGAGTTCGTGTAAGGCTGGATGGACCAATATCTTCTTGCTTATGGTGGTTGCTTCTCCAAACATTACCAAAACAAACCCCTGAAGGTTGTTGTCCTGACTGTTGTGGTCCTTAACATGTGTCCACATCGATCAGTGATATTTTGGATTCCTCTTTCTGTGCCCATTGTTTTCATTTCAGACACCAGCTTGTGACCAAAACCTCCACAAAGACCATGAGTGAGGTGCATGAGCTATCTGAATGCCTCTTCTTGGTAGCAAAAACAGTCTACTAGTGCTCATCTGTGGACATTTCCATGGCTATCTCTTCTTCCCTAGAGAGGAGGATGTCTCCTTTCTCTACTTGCTTTCTTAGGACCCTTCTGAAGGTGGCACAATCACACGTTGAATGGTGCACAATAATGTCCCACTTGTAGTACTCACTTGCCAATTCCAGTAAGGTTTTGGTAACCTAAGTGCCCCTTGCTCAAGAAGTCTATCAAACAAAGCATTGGCCATCGCCAATCTTTCTTTATTGGCACTCATCCTATAAAGAGGTTGTCATGATCCAAGATCAAGCTCGAGTCATGATCTAGGGATAGTAGAATTTGAGATGACAAAAGAAGTTAATAGGGATGAGAAATAGAGAGAGTTAGATGAGAGAGAGAGAGAGAGAAATATCTAAAAGATATTTGTATTTCATCAAAGTTATGAGCTTACAATGATTCATTCACCTATTTATGCTAATGCTTCACTTAATGAGATACATTGCATCCAGATTACTCTCGCTAACAGCCACACTTGGCCAGCCGTCACTATTAACCCAAAGACAACCGACATTGACCTACATTAACTACCTTGACATGAAGAGCAACTAACATAAGCTAACATAAGCTAAAACACGGCCAACTAAAGACCTCTACTACTTCATTACAACCATTGGCTAATTTAATATTCACTTTCATATGCCCCATCAATTAGAATCATGACAGAGGTTCACCATTAGTTTGGCTATCATGGGTATTTCGAAGTTTCATTGCCTCTTTAATATTCACTTAGTTAAATTAGGGAAGGGGTCTTTATCGACACCCTTCTATCCTTCCCTAGGGAAGACCGATTCCTTTACCCCAATGGCATCTTGGACCATGTTTCTCAAGATTACATAGTTGTTCGTTGAGTGACTCGGTGAATCATGCCATTTATAGTATGTCTTCCCCTTCAGTATATTGGGGTTAGGTGTTCTATGTATGACCTAATCTTAAGCTTACTATTTGCCCTAAGCCAATCAAATACGATATCGGCTCTTAACAGGTCAAATGAGTACTTTGTTAAGTCTTATGATTGGTAAAACTTTGTCATGATTGTGATTCTCTTTTGTATTGCTTAATAAGTCTCATAGCTATCTAAGAGTTATTCTTGCTCGTTTGTTGATGTAATAAGGTGTAATTAGGTTGAATTGCTGTTTTGACGCCAAGAGTAGTTAAGTTGGTTAAGAGTAGTGCCATAATGCATTGTATTGTCTTAAGCCACCTTATGTTGGTGAGTAGTATAAGTATTTTAGTTGTTCATTTATAAGATTCATTGAATGATAATAACAAATACCTTCTTCCCTAATCTTAGTTCTCTCCAATCATCATCTCTATCCTATTCTTTACATTTCTATTTTTCTCTCTCCTAGGTTATGATTCAAGGTTGATCTTAAATCATAACAAGTGGTATCAGAGTTTGAATTTGTGAATTTGATTGTGCTTTACTTTGATCAAGCTGGCAAAAGGCAAGAAAGCTGTGTCTATGTCTAGAAATGCTAATGTTGGAGCTAATCAAGTTGAGTAATTGGATTAATTGTGCTAGCAAGTGCAAGATTTGGTACTAGCAATTGGTAACATGAATGAGAATCAGCGGCAATCACAGCAACACTTGCAGCAACAACTGACTGGAATGCAAGAGCAGATCAATAGACAATCTAGACCTTTCGGAGCTGGAATCTTGCAGCAAGGAAGACCTCATATTCCTCTCTTTCCAAAACTGGTTTAAGAACAAGCAGAGGAATTGCTAGTGGTGAATAGATCAGGTTTTCGCTAGCCTAAGGTTGAGATCGATGCTTTTGATTGAGTACAACCGCAGTCATGGATTAGAAGATGTGAAAGATACTTTTGATTCTATGCTATACCAAACTCACAAAAGGTGGAATTAGCTGCTATTTATCTTCATGGAGATCAAGAGGTTTGGTTCCACAGCCTGATTTTAAGAAATCCTAATGTAACTTGGCAAGCGTTTAAGGATGAGCTATGTGAAAGGTATGCTGATAAGGATCCAAGAGAGGTGATTGACAAGTTCAACAAGGTGGCTCAAGTAAGTAGTGTTAAGGAATATATGACACGCTTTGAGAACTTGAAGGCAAGGATGATATCCATAAATCTAGGAGTGAAGGAAGCTTATTATGTTTCCAACTTTATTAGTGGACTTAAGCCAAGGATCAAGAATCTTGTGAGTGCTCTTAATTCTCCTACATTGTCCAAGGCCTATTCGGAAGCACGATTGTTTGAACCAGCTGTGTTAGCTTATCTAGGGGCAGCACAGTAAAAAAAAAAGATTGTTGTTCAACCTCTGCAATAAGTAGCTCCAAGTATGACCAAGCCACTGAGTATAGAGGAAAAGAAGGCTCGGATATTGTGTTTCGAATGCAATCAAAAGTGCTTCTTTAGTCACAAGTGCAATCCCAAGCAGCTAATGGTAGTCACTGCGATTGAAACTGATGAAAGTTAAGAGGAGTTTGAGTAGGAGGAAGAAATAAAACTGGAGCTCAGATGGAGGATAGGCAAGAGGATTCTGAGAGTGATGAAATGGAGATTTCAATGAGAGTTTTGACTGGAATTAGTTATCATAATACAATAAAGATCAAGGGAATTACAAATCACAAGGCACTACTGATTTTGATTGATAGTGGTAGCATGCATAGCTCTGTAGATCCTAAAATTATCAAGTTGGTGGGGCATGCATTGATCAAAACAAGCCCCTTGGCAGTTACAGTTGTTGATGGTAACTTAATGCTCACACAGTCCAAGTGTAAAAAATTCTGCTGGGAGATGCAAGGCCATTAGTTTGAGTATGAGTTTAGAGTATTGAAGCTTGGAGGTTGTGATACAGTCTTGGGAGTTGATTGGATGAAAACTTTCGGTCCCTTGGTGTTTGATTTTGCTCAGCTATCAATCTCCTTTGAAAGAAATGGCATAGCTATCAAGTTGCAAGGCATTGTGAAGCGTGGGCAGTTGCATTTGATGAGTGGGAAGAGGCTAGAAGGTGTGATCAAGAAGGGGGCTTATCAATGGATTGGCCAATTATTCTCTCTCCGTGATGAACCTCAGGAAGCTAAGGTGAATTCTAACCCAGCCATTAGCAAGTTAATACATGAATTCAGTGATCTATTTGAGCAACCTACTTCGTTACCACCAAAAAGAGCTTTGGACCATACTAGTACCCTCCAATCAAATTCAAATCCAGTCAATCTTAGACCATACAAGTATCCCCATGCTTAGAAAAATGAGATAGAAAAACAAGTTGAGGAGCTTTGCAGAACAAACTTCATTAGACACAGTCACAGCCCCTATGCTTCCCCTGTTATCTTAGTCAAGAAAAAAGATGGATCTTCAAGAATATGTGTTGACTATAAACAACTCAATTCTCTTACCATTAAAGATAAATTCCCAATTCCAATCATAAATGACCTCTTGGATGAACTTTGTGGTTCCAAATTCTTCTCTAGATTGGATTTGAGGCAAGGCTATTGCCAAATTCGAGTATTGGACTAGGATATCCACAAAACTGCCTTTAGAACCCATCACAGACACTATGAATTTATAGTCATGCCCTTTGGTCTATCAAATGGCCCTGCTACCTTTCAGGCATTGATGAACTTAGTATTCAAACCTTTCTTGAAGAAATTTGTTCTTGTATTTTTTGATGATATCTTGGTGTATAGCCCTTCCATAGAGTCTCACTTGGCACATCTCAGTCAAGTGTTCAAAACCATGGGCCAGCACAAACTTTTTGGTAAACTTTTGAAGTGTTCCTTTAGCCAATCTCAAGTAGAGTACTTAGTTCATGTAATTTCTTGCAGCGGTGTGGCCACTAATGCAACTAAGGTGCAAGCGATGATACATTGTCTAACTCCTACTTCAATCAAGCAGTTAAGGGGATTCTTGGGTCTCACTAGATATTATAGGAAGTTTGTTGCTGGCTATGAGGTGATTGCTAAACTCTTAACTAATCTCCTTAAGAAGGATGCTTTTAAGTGGTCAGAAAAAGCTCAAGAAGCATTTGAAGTGTTGAAGACAGCCATGTGTTCAGCTCCTATCTTTGCAATGCCAGATTTTAGTGTTCCATTCATTATTGAAACAGATGCGTGTGGTAAGGGTGTGGGAGCAGTGTTGTCACAGAAGGGAAGACCAGTGGCTTATCTCAGCTAAGCACTATGTCCCAAACATCTAAATTTGTCCATCTATGAGAAGGAATATTTGGCGCAGTTCTTCGTTGAGTGACTCAATGAGTCATGCCATTTACAGTCTACCCCCCCCCCCCCCCCCCCCCCCCCCCCCCCCCCCCCCCCCCCCCCCCCCCCCCCCCCTCTTTAGTGAATTAGGATTAGGTTTTCTGTGTTTGGCCCAATCTTGAACTTACTATTTGCCTCAAGCCAATCAAATATGATATCGGCTCTTAAGAGGTCGAATGAGTACTTCATTAAGTTTTGGGATTGGTAAGACTTCCTGGCTTTGATATCCTTCTTGACCAAAGGATTATAAGCCATGGGAGGCCCTTTGACCTACTCCACAACACCAAATTCATATGGAGGATCTTCTTCCTCGTCAATCAAATCAAGTATATAAGTTCCATACAAGCTATTTTTCTGGAGGCTTTCTTCCTTCAAAATAGCCTCATACCTAGCCGCACATTCTTGCTGAAGGAGAGCTCTTAAGTTTGAGCCTGTAAATTTCTTCCTCAATTCAATATCCAAGCTGTTCAAGGCTAGCTTGGCGTATTCAACCTTAGGAAGAGCCATTGCACACTTTAACCCGGCTTTCATGAACAGATTAATGTAATCCTCTACGGATTCACCTGGTTTTTGTCTCATTCGAGCAAAATCTGACATAGAGGTTTCGAGTTCCATCCTTGGAAACTAGCCATGGAATTGCCTGGAATGTCATCCCAATAGTAGATGGGGTAAGCTGGTAAGTTAATGCACCACTGGAAGGCAGTCGGTGTGAGAGAACTTGTAACACCCCCAATCCTCCAAAATTGGGGGTTACACGTTGTAGACCCATAAGAACCTACAATGTTTTTAAAGTTAGCAAAAGTAATGAAATATTTACTCTTGATTGAAGTATCATGAATTTTACATATATAATAACTTCCGTTACAAATTATTACAATCTAACAAAACTACATGTGTTCTTATACAAAAGAAAGGGAAACTAAGTCTCCTTCAGTACAAAATGCCTAAAATTGTGTAAATCTATCTAGCACCCCGTGATCCGTCTTCAAGTAGCATCTGGAACATTTTAAGGAAACACAAAACAAATGAGCTAAAATCTCAATAAGGAAATCATCATCAACCATAAAACCAATTTAATCGTGGTAAAATGTAAAAACTCATTCTATCTTTTTGTACAAGACAATCTCTCAGTCAAACAATTTAGAGGGAGGCTAGCCATTTCCTTTGTCTCAGTTGACTTTCACACCACATACAATCACACTTGTTCCGGAACGTTTTACACCACTATGCATAGCAACACCTCACCCAACGATTAAGTTAGGTAGTCAACCGCTCCACCAATGTATGTAACATGGCCTACCAATCCAAAACTAGTTTGTTGTTGTTTTATTTTTTTATTTTTTTATTTTTTTACACACAATTGTAATTTTTCTTATGTTTCCAACTCCATAGATGTAAAACTCATCGTTTTTTCAACATTGTTTCAAATTTCAAGTAACATACTTTCAGAACTCATTCAATTTTTCTAAACCAGTATTTTTCAACTATAAAAAATTTATTTTATGAATCTAATGAAAAATCACCCGAAAACAGTGTTAGGTTATATCAACTAGATAATTTACGTGTCTTATCTAAACAAAGCTTAAAAACATTTTTATTTAGCATTGATTCAATATCTTGCACCAGTAATGTTTTACATTCAAATCTGATATAAGTTGTCAAAATAACATTCTCGCACTCAAAGCACATCCATACAAGAATTTAAAGCATACATCATTAAGGATTTTCAAGAAAAAATAACAATTTAGTCAGAAATGCAAACAAATCAACTACTTAAGCAAAATTATGAATAAAACACATTATATGCAAAAATAAAGCTTACTTACAATAGATTGATGGCAATTTACTTACCCAGCTGTTGTTACTCTCTGTTGAGATATTTCCACACACCAAATACTTATAAATTATTATTCTTATATTTTTATGAATTCTAGTTTGGGGTTGGTTTGAACTACTCATACTTGCACTCCTATTTATGCTCGAGCATTCTTCAAAGCTAAGAAGTAAATCTGATGGAAGAAAGGAAGCTTAGGCTAGTATATTTTGTGCCACCTCATGTGTGGTGGCTGCCATCTTTTTCTGGTGGTTGACACCTCCTACTTAGGTGTTTCCCCCTCGTGTTTAATTTACATGCATTAAATGCCACCTTGGGCTTATGGCTTCACCTCGTTCTTAGTAGTGCCACATTCACCTACTTTGGCGCCACCTCGTGATGATTCACCATATTCAGCCCCCACCTCATGCTTAAAATTCTACCTCATGCTTAAAAACACTACCCCGTGCTACTTTAACTAATTTAGTGCCACCTTGTGCTTAAAAATGTCACCTCGTGCTTAAAATGCCACTCGTGCCATTAAAATTCAATCTCGTGCTTATGATTCAAAACTAGTATTACTCCTTTATGTTTTGTTACCTAACTTCTTAGTAATTACATTACTAGGAAGCAACCTAAGTTTCAGATATGGCTATCAGTCACTTCCATGCATTGGTAGTTAAACCTTGCCAAATGCTTGAAAGTAGATTGGCTTCTTTCTCTTGAGTCAAGGATAAACTCGGGGATTTTGCATATTCGAGGAAAAGTGTAATGCCTCTCAATGCAATCTGCGTATGGTTTACTATATACAGGTCTGTTGACTCTTTTGAGGCCTGGCTCATACATCTATTCAATAAGGGTGACCAGTTGGTCATGTAGGGGTAGGTTTAGCACATGGTTATATACCTACCATTGCCCCTAAGTCATTAAGGATCTCGAGGGGGATCAATAGGATATCCCTCAGCTTAAAATCGAATGTGCGAACGATTGTTGCCCCACATACGCAGGGTAATAACCCCCTTCATCATTCTGGCCATTCATTTGATGGGCCACGAAGCATGTTCCAACAGATCCTTGATTATGTTTCATGCCTGAAGGCACCCCTACATTGTCAGGCTCTTTGGCTATTCTTGCCTGATCAATCCCCAAGTTTTCCTATTCAGGACGAGGGAAGTTAACTTGCCTCTTAGTCTCCTAGGTGGAAAGAGGTCTAGGAGGAAAGATTTGGTCCCAAGGATTAGGAACTTGTCCCTACGCACCTATTCCAAGGCTCTAGCTAGGCCTCAAGACAACCTCTACAACATGAGATGGGTATGAGCAGCTATGCCTAAGTATCTTAAGAGTAAGCATTAGTTGAACATTGGCATTAAGATCCCTTAAGACCCAAGAGTATCCGTGGTTCAAAGGGCATGCAACCCTAAAGGACGCATTATCACCTGTATGGCCAAAATCCAAGTGAGCAACTCTTGAGTTAGCCATAGTTGGGTTTCCCGTTCTTTTAAGGATTGTTGTCAACCAAAGTAGCTGGCGTTCATGAGCTCAAAGGAACATCACAAGGATACCCACTTGGAACTAAAGGAGGAGGAACATGCCTTAGTTTTCTAATGTTCCCTCTAACAACTTGGAATAAGCCATTATGAGTCTCAACTTGCCTGACAAAGATAGGCTCAACTCCCTACCACATCCTTAGCTATAAGGAAAACAGTAGAAGACAAGATTGTGTTTATTTTAGCCAAGACTCTATCAATTTTTCTATGAAGCTGTTCATTCATTGTGGTCCCAATGCAATTGATTATAGCTCTCATTGTGGCAGAGTTCTCATGCTAGACCGCTAGAGTGCATTCTGTTTCTGCATGTTGTTTTTCATAGACTGCTTTCATGGCTTGCTCAATGCTTTTATCAGCAAGCGCCATACAACGTTTGAGCATGGTCATAAAACTCTTGCAAGAATAGCCATCAAGCCCAATATGCTCGTCTTCAAGCATTTCTTCATCACCACTGCTTTCATTACAAAGGTTTTGACGTGTCTTGTCCTCTTGTATACAAGACTTTATTCTAGAGGGTACTCAAGTGGGAACCCAATTGAGGTTAAGCCCTCTGGTTCCTCAAGTTCAACAGCACTAGATTTTCTTGTTCTGACCATCAGTGAATGGTCTAAGATTATATTTTGATGATCCATGATAGGGTTAAAGACAGTTAAGTCTTATGTTAAGTCTCTCACTGTGGTCGCCAAAAGGCATGTTTACTTTATTTGTCTGTTAAGTCTAAATATGGTTGTCGTAAACACAAATTCTAACAAACATGCAAATTAGTAGTCGCTTCGACTAGGGAGCGAGCCTGAATTTGGGACTGTCCGTATTTTATCTCAGCCACTCACCTTTTCGAAGAAAAGGGACGGTCCTTTTGGTGTCTACAACTTCGTTGCATTGAACACATGGATTTTGCTTATGCTCCAATTAAGGAGACTTTGTATATTTTTGTATATATATGTGGACAGAAAAGCAAAAGGATATGAACCTAACTTAAGTCATAGATATATTGATGGTGTAGGGCCCACATACACCTTTTCTTGTACATTTAAAGTCAGAAGCAAGGGTGTAGAAAAACCCAAGGGTTCAACAGTCCACTTACTAGCCTAAGTCAATTAGATTTACTGGCCTGGCACATTTGACTTGTAATAACTCAAATGAGTTAGAGTCTGACAAGATTAAGATGAAGCAAACCGTATTTAGTTTACTGGATAAGGACAAATGCAATCAAGGTCAAGCCTTGGCCGTCAAAGCCCTTAAACAATAATACAAACCTAAGTTCACCTAACTTATTAAGCAGTGATAGTAGTGTTAAAACTAATGCAATCAAGCTCGAGCCTTACCTATTAAAGCCTTAAAGAAAAGCCTCTATTCTTAACTTCTCGATTGTGAGAACTGAAAAAAATAGAAAGTTCATACCTGAAACCCAAAAAATATACTACTCTGAAAGCAAGTACGAAAAAGATCTATGCTATGCTAAACTGTGTTAAGTAATGCTACTCCTAAGTAAAAAGCACAAGTGCTCTATAAAGAAACTTGAAGAAGTTTGTATAATTGGTGCTGAACACTTCAGAACTACAATAATGTCTCTTATTTATAGGAAAAAGAAATTAATGATGCATCCTATTTCCCTGGCATTCTCTTCCCATGTCGGCCTCAAAGCTTCTTTGGAGCACAGGATGGGCAGTGAACGTGCCTTGAACTGGTGTTCTTGAGTGTCTTTCTGAAAGGCCACGTCTACATTTTCTGCTGGAATTCCTTCTAGATGCCCCTCATTCTATTGGATAAGCTTAAGGCTCTCCTATCTGAAGTTTCACTCCAAGTAACTGCCTCGAGGTTAAAAACACCAATCTTGCAGCCTTCTAGGAGGTCCCTTGATCTCGAACTCCTTTTACCTGCTAACCCACCTCGAGTGGCTGATACCCTTAAAAGGGTTTTAAAATCCTCTAGCAGCTAGGCTCGAGACGCCATTATCTCAACATTTAAAGGCCTTATCTCCCTCGACGATGGCCTCACGTGAGAAGTGCGTGGCGCTTTGCCCAAAAATGGACTCATTTAAAGACTACCAAGTGTAATAGAATCATTAGCTTTCAAGATGAATCCATATGCAGCAGGATTGTGTGCACAACTAATGAAGATTGCATCTTGATTTTGGCGCCTACCTTATCCCTCTTAAAGTCAAATAGACATAATTTAAAAAGACATCCTTACACTTTTAAATAACAAAGATTTAGGGCAAAGCCTTTCCATAATTTATAGGGTGTTTTGCCTAACTTTTTACGACGTACACAATTCAAGACATAGCATGCAAATAGTATTGCTTCCCCCCACATGTTCGTAGGTGCACTCAAACTTATCAACATTGCGTTCACCATCTCTTTTTAAGTTCCATTCTTTATTTCTTCTATACAATTTGTTTGAATATGTAAGGGTCTAAGACTCCATGTATGATTCCATGTTCTTCACAAAATTTGGAAGTGGGCTAGAATCATACTCTCCTTTCATATTAATTCTAACTCTCCTAATTTTCTTATATTATGGTTTTTGACTAGAGGCCTTGCAGATTGTAAACATGTCTTTAGCCTCATCTTTAATGCTGGGGAGGTATACTCTTGTGAACCTAGAATAATCATCGAAAAAGGAGCTATAGTATCATATACCACCCCAACTTACAATGTTCTAAGAGTCTCCTAGCTCACTGTGTATTTATTCTAACAATCTCGAGGTCCTTTCTACCTTTTTATTAAAGGCATTTCTGGCGTATTTGGCCTCCACACAAATCTCATATTTTGTGAACTCATAATTACTATGATTAGGAATTAAGTTTAGACTTTTTAATTTTTTTTAGTTGATGAAACATTCATATAACCTAATCTAACATGACATAAATAAAGTGACTCAACAACATAAGCAGAAGAACTTGGTTTATTCATGTTATCAACAACATTCAACACGACCAAACCCCAAGTACAATATCCTTTTCCACATACTCCCCTTTTCTTGCAAGCACTAACTTATCAGTTTCAAAAATCAATTTTATACAAGCCTTATTAAGCCAGTGCACCAGAAACTAGGTTTATAAGAATGTCATCAATGTGCAGAGCGTATTCAAATATATATATTTTTTTCCATAAGTAAGTTAGAGAAGAATCGTCCCTTTACCGAGCACGGCCACTGAACTTGAGTTACCCATTTATACGACTTGACCCTCACCAAATTTCTCATACTTAGTGAGTAGATCTTGACTGCCGCAAATGTGCCTTATAGACCTAGTATCTACAATCCCTTCAATCGTGTTACTAAGTAAATTGACCTCCGAGATCATTGTACTGATGATCTCTCCAATGGGAACTTAAGTCAGGTAAGTGCGAAGTTTGTTATCTACAAGCTTCCCTTGTCCATGGCGTTTTGAGCATTTATGGGCAGAACGACCCAAATTCCACACACTCGGTATTGACCTTTGAACTTCTTCACTCCCTTCGAAAAATTAAGTTTTATCTTTTTTCTGCCCTTTGGAAAACTCCTCCATTTGCTCACAGTTACTCGTGCCTTTTCCTGTGGAATTCTCAACAAGATTAGCGAAGTGAGATTGAACCTTCCTTTTACCCAGTACTCATTTTGGCAAATGCCCTTTGAGCGTGGTTTGAACTATTGATTTACATAATTGGAAGTAACCAATTAGGTTTGTGATGAAACCTAGAAGTCCATCATTGATCCAATTTGGGCATTCTAGCCTTTGTTTTCAATGCTTGCTAGTAAATAGCGGTCTCCTTCAACTTTGATGTGAGTGACAAGTCACTTAAGAGTGAAGTCATCCTTCTTGGGCTTGATCTGATGTTTGCAATTGTCTCAAGAAGGTGGTAACTTCTCAAATCATTAGTTACCTTATAGATGTTCACGCATGTGCATTCCTTCACTAGGAATAACATCAACCAATTGCTCATATTCATGGATCTTATACATAATCGGTTTTTCATCAATCATAGCATAGTGTAAACACCGACTAGCAGCTTATTTCATAGCTTTTCAAGGTCTCCCAAATTACTTTTGCAGTTTTATGTTTGTTATACAGATTGTAGAGAGGCGAGGTCATATAAAACAACAAATTACCCCTAGTTGTTATGTTGTCCATTTCAAAGTTTCAGGTGGCAGGAATAAGAGCAGGTTGGTACACGTCATTAGGACACTTATCATCCAAAAAAGTGTAATCAACTCTAAGTTGTTCTAAAAAGAACAACATCTTATTAGACCATTACATATAATTTTTCTCCAATGAGTAGAGTGACTTTAGACATGTGAGGAATGCCTAAAGTTGCAGCAATAGATGACTGATCAAAGACAGTGGATTGACCAAATATCATAAAATTCGACATTAAATCTTTTGAAAAATTAGGATGATGCACGGTCAACATGGGCAAACTTGGGACGAACGGAAAATGAGAAGAAGTGGAAAGAAATTACCTCACCATGAAATACCACTACCGTAAAGCCAAATTTTCCTAGCATTGGTTCACACTGTCCTTTTGACAATTAATTCACAAGGTTAATGAGGCAACCATATCACCCATGTGCCTGAGAGTTATAGTATGGGAGAGCCTCAGGTAATTCCCAACAAGAAGAGCAATAGACGAGAGAGTATGAGAGGGGGGGGGGGGGGGGGGGGGGGGGGACGGGACACAAAGAGCGAGAGAGAGGAGCAAATTCTTGCTATGTGTAGAAAATAAAATTGTCAAGCCCCATTTATAAGCAAAGGGAAGAGTACAAACTTTAATAGTCAAAATACAAAAGTTTCGTGGCTGACCAGATCCTAAACCGATCAATTACGGTAGCATTAACACATATAACAACTACTATTCTAGCATATTCAATTTGTTTTTGGCATGTGAAATCTCCATTAACAGATAGTTTTCAAATAAAAATAGATCTTTGAAGAAAAATACACCTGTCACCCGTAACCCATTGTTCGAGCCTAGCGTGGCAGGTGGGGGCGCGTTCACGTGTGGTCGGCCCTTCCTCCAATAGGTGCTAAACAACTTAATGACCATAGTGGGAGTTATGATATTTATATATGATAGGGACACACTAAGAGAGGTAAGAGCTAAGTTCCATTTTTAATGTGGGATACACTATTACACAATACTTAAATGAGAGGTAAGAGTAAGTTCCATTTTTAATGTGGGATACACTATTACACAATACTTAAATGAGAGGTAAGAGCTAAGTTCCATTTTAAATGTGGGATACACTATTACACAATACTTAAATGAGATGGGCTATTTTAAGCATGCTCTTTTCACCTTCTTCCAATGTGGGATGTGGGATGTGGGATGTGGGATGAAGACTTGGAAGAGCAACTTAGTAAGGTTCCAAGGGTTTTCGTCTAATGGGACAAGGAATAAAAAGAAGAGCTGAAGCTACCTAACTCAAAGTTTTGAAGTTTATTTCTAACAAATACTAAACCACATAATAGGGTAAATTCCTTTACTCAAGAATACCTACCCAGTTTGGAGCGAGGGGGTGTAAGTGATGCTGGTTGCACGTACCTGTTGACTATACTTGGTAATACTCATCACAGGAATAGGGTATTACAGGTATAATACTATACCCACTCTTTGCGACGTCATGCTTGCCATACCTACCCCATATGCACCTTTATTTTCATTTAGTTTATTTATAAATGAAAAAAATCTAAGTGTACCTTATTTCATTACTTAATTTGTTTATCAAAATTGTAGAAAAATATAACTAGATTCTAAAAGTTAAAATAAAATAATGACTTGGATGGGTGTAAATAACTCTTTGGTACCCACATTGGATCGAGACTTCTTGAATACCAAGGGTAATGGAGCACATACGAGTTTCACCTTGTATCTGCTAGAGTTTATATGAATATTCACTTTATACCCATGGTAGGTAATAAAGCAAGTAACAGCTATAGATTTGGGCAGTGGATATGAGTACGGGGACACACCCCATTGGCAGATCCACAATAATATAACATATAATATATTTATTATAGGTCATGCAGAATTGCAACATGTAATAGCCTAAAATTGCATTTGGTCATAGTCCTCGTACAATTATTCAAACTGTTATCAATATATGTAATGGATAACTTTGTACAATCGTTAATTACCATCATGAACAAAGCATACTTATATACAGTGTCATGTATTCAATGCATCATAATAAATACCATATACGTCCTAACATTGTATTTATTGTACTTCAGTTGTATATTCAAAAATATTACTATCGTTACCCTTAGAATATTCCCCCCAGAAAACAAACTTTCAAGATTCACGACATGACATCACGTACCCGAGCCAGTCCTAACATTTTCAGGCCTAAAGTAAAAGTTTAAAATAGAGTCATTTAAATATAATAACTTTTATTTTCACAACATTGTTGAAAAAATAATACAAGCAAACCTTTAGTCTTTTGGGAAGTTGTATCCCACATTGGAAAAAATAGTATGGATGATCTTTTTCTTAACGGATACATTTATTTATCTGAAAATATTTTTCAAGACCCGTTACTAGCCGGTTACCCGTAACGATTTAACATCATTAACTATGATTGTCGAATTTAATTAATAATATGGCTGTGGAATTTATTTGCATAGCCGTTTATAGCTGTTACAATTTATTATGTCCATTATCTTACCATTGCAATTAAAACCCAACTCCACTTCCCATGCTTAATGCTCATGTACCCATGCCTTCTCCCCCACTAGAATGAAGCATCACATGGATTGTACCTTTTATTGTCTATAAAAGGCACAGTGCTTCCTTGAGGAAGTAGAGAACCTCATTTGCCCTTTCATACTCCCTGATTCTACACTTTCTCTCTCCTTTCTCACATCCCTCTCATCTTCCCCATCCCATCTCCTAACCCCAACAAGGGTTTGGTGAAAACCCATCACAAGATTATATTTGGGCAATGTTTATTGCACTCCTACCCGACAATTAACGAGTGCACGTTAAGAGTTGGATCACGTTAATCCTGGAGGACGGCCGCCGGTTATACTGTATGCACCGAAGCAGCAGCGATATCTTCTTTTAGGACAGTGGCATTTACCATGGCGTGATATCATCTTTTTGTGAGATCTTTCTAATTACTCTCCCTTTTCGTTGCTATGATTCAATATTTATCAATTCTCTAACGATTATTTGATTGCTACATTTATATAATTATTTCTTAATTTTTTCTAAATTTTTAGGATTTTTACTGAGTTTTTGCTGCCAATTTTTAGCTGCAACTTTCACTGAATTTTTAGTAGAATATTAGCTTATTTTACTGCTAAAGCTAAAGGGAAAATACTACAGGACAGTAGTGAGACCGGCAATATTGTATGGGATAGAGTGTCGCCCAATGAAACAACATCAAACAAGGAGGATGAAGGTGGCAAAGATGAGGATGCTGCGTTGGATGTGTGGCCACACAAGGAAGGATAAGATCAGAAATGATGTAATTAGAGGTAAATTAGGTGTAGCCTCGATCGATGATAAATTGAGAGAGCACTGCTTGAGATGGTTTGGACATGTTAGTAGAGGAGATCGTCCACAGCTCCAGTCAGGAGGTGTGAATAGCTACATACTATGCTAGACAGAAAGGGGAGGGGCAGGCCAAAGAGGTGATGGCTAGAGACGATCCAACACGACCTAACCCACCTAAAGCTAAGGGAGGAGATGGCATTAAATAAAGCACGATGGAGGGCAAGCATAGGGGTAGCGGATATGGTAGCGTAGAGTAGTGCGGCGAGTGGCTAGCAGTTTAAGATTTCTAGGCAGTCATAACCCCTAGTACTGCACTTATCGGTTGTTTAGTTCCTTCCCGATTATTCGCTTATTATTGGCCATGTACTATTTGCTTTACTATGTGCCTTGTAGTTATCTTTTGTGGGGTATATTGTATACTGCTAGTTTAATATGGTGTCCTAAGCTGATGCTTTGTAGGTTCCATGGTTTCTAGGTTACCATGTTCTCATGACGACTCGATCTTCACGATGGGGGTCCTCAGAAACAGCCTCTCTTCCACCCAGAAGGGGGAAGGCTGCATACATCCACCCCCCTAGACCCTGCATTGTGCGGGAGCCTCTATGGCACTGGGACTATCGTTGTTGTATTAGCTTATTTTACTAAAATTTATAATATAATTATACTATATTTTATAACAGTATTTTACTGCATTTTATAGAATTGTTCTAATATAATTTAGATGTAATTTTTATTGTGATTAGACCATTCTTTCCTACAATCTAAAAGATGATTTAATTTTGGGTTGAGAAGTATAAATTCTCCTTAATTTTAGAAAAGAAATTTGTAGAATCGAAAAAGAAATGAAAGGAGAAATGGAGGAGCAAAACCGAAAGCTCCATATTTTCATTAGGGAGCCAAAAGCCTAAGAAAGACGGATTTCAGTTGTCATCGAACAAAAAAAGAACGGCCCAATTGCTGAACTATTTTTGGATTAAATAAAAAAAGACACCAACGAAAATTCTCGATAAAGGCAATTGTAATATGTTTGGTCCCAAGAACTTGTGATTTCTCAATTAAAATTAAATTTGAGAAATTGAACTTTTATTTTGATGGACTTGCCTGTTGTAGTGCGAGACAGTGGAGGTCCAGCACCGTTGGTGGCTCCGCTGTAGCACTAGTGCAGAGTGGGTGGTAGGGCAATTGTAAAGGCGGCTTTAGCTCTGTCGATGATCCACCGTAGCTCAGGCTCCACCAATGACCCCGGTGGCCGCGACAAGACAACCGTGGTCGACGAATGTCAGTTGACCGGAGCCCATGGTGTCGACTGCTAGGCCGTGATCGGTGAAGAAGAGAGTGAGAGATTGAAGGTGTGCGTTGGCAGAGAGAGACAGTGAGATGGGGTACATGATAAAAAGCAAAAATAGATATGAGGTACACTTCTTGATCAAAACAATGGGTACAACAAAAAATATAGTATTTTATTTTTGGCGAATAAGTCATTTTATTTAGGTAAAAGTTTAAATATATAAAATTTATTTTTATGAATAAATAATGATTCCTACTTGGGGTCTTCATTAAATATTTTATATTGTCTCATTTGATAAGAGAAAGGCATATGATTGGTGATATATACCTTAATACTTGTGCGATATTTTATTACTAGCATACATTATGTGATTAGAAAGACATTATCGTCTAAACTAATGTTAAAAATTAAATGGTAATTGAAAATTATTTAGACCATATATAAAAGGATTAGATCGAATAGAAGTGGTGAATGAGTTACCACCGTCCTAAGGAGAGATTACAATGAAACTAAAATGTTAATGGACTTGATGACCATGATATCTATTAGCTCTAGGCTATCCTAGTGGATATAGAGGAAGCCCTATTGTGGTGCCTATTGACTTTAAAGAGTTCCTTATTTAAAGGTTAGACAAAACACTTTATAAGACATTATGGTTCTAATCTCTGCTGCCTGGAATTGTGGGAGCGTCTGGCTTAAGTTGGCCCCTTGAATATATTATTGCCTTTCTTGATCTAGCGCTTTGATTTTGATAATCATGTCGCTAGTGGATTTGTGATTGATGAAAATCCTAAAATCCTTGATGACGTTATAAAGCCATAATTGCACCTATTTCAAGAGAGTTTATTGATAGTGAGTCAGACTCAATTATAAGCAGGTGTTAGTGGATTTTTCTAGGGACTGACTGAAAGTAGGAAAATCTTGAATTGTATGGGAGAAAATTTTGTGGAAAAACCTAAGGGGTTTTGGGATTCCTAAAAAAGTTTATATGTTTAAAACGCCCAATGTGATATTTATCAAACCCCTATACAGTAGCATTATATTTGACTGTCGTTAGTCACGCATGAGCTTTTTTCCGGTGACGGCTCGAATGTATGGAAAACCATGTTGATGTGTCCCATGTGTTCCCACGACTATGTTTGAAGCAAGTTGGTACATGTTGTCAAATGTTGCTTGAAGTAATGATAAACATGTTGTTTATGGACTGTTTTCAAGCTGAATATGCTACTACTTGATGTTTAGCTGTTGTATGTCATTGTCTATATCACCTTTATACGGGTTTTGGGCTGTACGTTGTATACATAATGAAGATAATTATGTTTAGCTGCTGAATGTTGCCGTCCATATTCGTGTTATTCTAGTTTTTGGACCGTGTTGCTGAATTTTAGCCAAGAAATTGAAAAACATGATTTGTTTGTGTCATATGAGGGATGTGTTGTCTTTGGAGACTTATTATTCCCTTAGGATCATTATTTTATGCCTCTTTTTCTAGTTTAAGGTGTAGGCCACATGAGAACCTTTATTGATCAGAGGCTTGGTATTTGGCTTGTGTCTAGATATCTTATTTGAGTTATTGCCATATGTTGTGTGCTCATGTTGGTCGTTTGAATGACATACTATATGACCCTAGTGTTCATTTGATGAGAAGAAAAATATGGCATCAGATCACAAGCTAAATATGCTAAGATAATTGATAGCATTATGTTTTGGTGAATAATACAACACTCGTCCTGTTATATCATATGTTAATGGTGGACCTTGTCTACATATATTGATCCAAATGACAAGTATCAAAGTGCTCTAGCTAAATTGTTGAAGTACTAGTGAAGCGTCATAAATGGGGTTTATGTTGTAATAGACTCCTTGTTATGTTAGGTGTTCGATATCGATGAGAGATATTCTACTAATTATAATATATTTAGGCTCATTAATGAGCTGTGTTTTGTGACACCCCTCTGAAACCTGAAGTTTTTTTAATTGTCGTTAAACACTGAGTAGCAGGTAGAAAAATTTAATGGCTTTGGAATGTAATGTGGGACATTCTATTGTGGGGGGTTGTAAGAGCACCCGAGAGCCTATAAGGTATGTTGTCTGATCATAATCTTTTTTTATTATTATGTTTTTGCCAATGTTTGCTAGTTATAGCTATCGTATGAAAATTGATTATGATAGAAGTATTATTTTGGTGACTGTCTAAAGTCAGTGTGAATAGCTTGATGATGCTAACGCTTGAACTTGAGAACCTTACAGAGGCTTGGGTTGCCTTAACTTGAATTGTAAAAGGCACCTTATGAATTATGGTTTTTTATACCTCTTTCTCTTGATGCCACCAGAATCTAATATAACATTGGTAATATATAGATTACCCTAAATAATGATAACGCATGTACTCTAAGTACGATAAAAATGGGTATATGGTCTTTTGTGACCTAAACTGGAGGTGATCCAATTGATTCGAGATGTTAGAGTTTAACAATTATGATGATATGTGAAATTGACAAATGTGCAGCATATGCTTTTCGTGCCGAGTGTATATAAGATATATGTACGATTTGTGTACTTATTAAGTACTTGAGGTGGAGATATGACTGATATGATATTTGCTCCACTATTGTGCTATACTGATTCTTGTTGAAGTTGGCAGCTGATGGAACTAGTTGTTTAACAGCTCGTTGCAGATACCTCAATTTGGGGATAAGAGCAATTCGTGATTGATGTTGGTAGTGTTCAACTCTCGAGTACCGCTTTGTTATAATACAGTGTTGATGCCACTTATGATGGTTGGGCTTGATGCTTTAACCTAACCCATAGTCCGTAACGAATGATGTGGACGCTACATACTTGATGGGTTTGGCAAGAGGAGACCTATTTGCCTTGGGTTTAAGATCATAAACGATCTACTTGAAAGAAAGTGATATCACTAAATTGTGTATGGTCTGAAAAGAACCGTGTGGATCCATTGATAAAGATGCTATGCCGAAAAATGGCTGTGAAAACATCGACAGGAATGGGATTAAAGTCTATGAATAAACTGTGATATATCCAACCTGGTCTCAACAAGTTCAATGTGAAAAGTCACAGTTTCATTCAAGGAGTGTGCTGTATTTATGTTTTCCCTCCCTATGGTGTGATAGTGCGGTGACGGGTCCATAGCCATATGTTTGATTGTGTAAGCAAGACATGCACTTGATGGACACTGTCTGTATGTTACCAATGGGTGAGGTTGAGCTTTAGCTCTTAATGGATCCATATCCATATGTTTGATGTTGTGCGGTAATACGCACTTGATGGGATCCACCTATGTAGGTGTGGGATTGTGGCCGCTTCCTATGAAGGATTTAAGACTTTCCTTCTAGAGTGCCAATGAATATCCGGGACAAGTGCATGGCCGATAAAATGTGCCAAATCGTAGGAGTTGCCGAGATTTGGAGTTTGGTATGTGTCCGAGTGAAAGACTATACAACCCCTTGTGAGGTTCAAGATGAAAGTCACCATGCAAGCTATTGGCCCTAAACTTGGGTAACACTAGGTGACGATTCAAGTTGCAAGACAGCGGTGCTGAAAAAGTAAACTGCCTTTGCTCAATCTATTCTTCTCTGTTCTCTTCCTCTTGTATCCTTTGTAGGGGATTGATCAAAAAATGATACAAGCTAACCTTTAATCTTTTGGAAGTTGTATCACCCATTAGAAAAAAGAGTGTGGATGATCTTTTTTTAGAACGGGTACACTTATTTATCTTAAAATATTTTTAAGACCCGTTAACAACCGGTTACCCGTAACAGTTTAACGTCATTAAATATGACTATCGAATTTAATTAATAATATGGCTGTTGGAATTTATTCTTATAACTGTTTATAGTCGTTGCAATTTATTATGGTTATCTTACCATTTCAATTAAAACTCCACTAACTCCACTTCTCATGCTTAATGCTCATGTACCCATGCCTTGTCCCCACTAAAATGAAGCATCACATGGATTGTGCCTTTTATTGTCTATAAAAGGCATGGTGCTTCCCTGAGGAAGTAGCAAACTTCATTTGTCCTTTCATACTCCCCTGATTCTACACTCTCTCTCTCTCCTTTCTCACGTCCCTCTCATCTTCCCCATCTCATCTCCTAACCCTAGCAAGGGTTTGGTGAAAACCTATCACAAAATTATATTTGGGCAATGTTCAAGGCACTCCTACCCAACAATTAATGAGTGCAAGTTAAGAGTCGGATCACATTAATCCTGGAGGACTGCCGCCGGTTATACTATATGCACCGGAGCAGTGGCGAAATCATCTTTTAGGACAGTGGCATTTACCACGGCGTCATATCATTTTTTTTTGAAATCTTTCTCATTATTCTCTCTTTTCGTTGCTATGAATGAATATTTATCAATTCTCTAACGATTATTTGATTGCTATATTTATATAACTATTTCTGAATTTTTTCCACAATTTTCAGGATTTTTACTAAGTTTTCGCTGCCAATTTTTAGCTACAACTTTCACTGAATTTTTACTAGAATTTTAGCTTATTTTACTGTAATATTTTACAAAAATTTATAATACAATTATACTGCATTTTATAACAGTATTTTCCTACATTTTATAGAAGTGTTCTACTGTAATTTAGATGTAATTTTCATTGCGATTAGACCATTCTTTCCTACAATCTAAAGACCATTTCAATTTGGGTTGAAAAGTATAAATTCTTCGTAATTTTAGAAATAAAATTTGTAGAATCAAAAAAGAAATGAAAGAGAGAAATGGTGGATCAAAACTAGAAGCTCCATTTTTTCATTAGAGAGCCAAAAGCATAAGAAAGGCGAATTACAATTGTCATCGAACCAAAAAAAAAGAAAAAGAAAAAGAAGGGCTCAATTGCTGAACTATTTTTGGACTAAATAAAAAAGACACCAACGAAAATTTCCGATAAAGGCCATTGTAATATGTTTGGTCCCAAGAAGTTGTGATTTCTTCTCAATTAAAATTAAATTTGAGAAATTGAACTTTTGTTTTGATGGACCTGGCCATTGTAGTGCGCGATAGTGGAGGTCTGGCACCGTTGGTGGCTCTGTTTAAGCACTATTGCAAAGGTGGGGGGTCGCGGCAATGGTAAAGGCGGCTTTAGCTATGCCGGTTATCACGGTAGCTCAGGCTCCACCGATGACCGTGGTGGCCGTGATAAGACAACCGTGGTTGGCAAATGTCAGTTGACCAGAGCCCATGATGTCGACTGCTAGGCCGTGATCGGTGAAGAAGAGAGTGAGAGATTGAAGGTGTGAGTTGGTAGAGAGAGACAGTGAGATGGGGTACACGGTCAAAAGCAAAAGTAGATAATGGGGTACACTTTTGGATCAAAACAATGGGCACAACAAAGAGTAATAAAATTTTATTTTTGGCAAATAAGTTATTTTATTTAGGTAAGAGTTTAAATATAAAAAATTTATATTTATGGTTAATTAATGATGCCTACTTGGGGTCTTCATTAAATATTTTATATTGTCTCATTTGATAAGAGAAAGACATATGATTGGTGATATATACCTTAATACTTGTGCGATATTTTATTACTAGCATACATTATGTGATTAGAAAGACATTATCGTCTAAACTAATGTTAAAAATTAAATGGTAATTGAAAATTATTTAGACCATATATAAAAGGATTAGATCGAATAGAAGTGGTGAATGAGTTACCACCGTCCTAAGGAAAGATTACAATGAAACTAAAATGTTAATGGACTTGATGACCATGATATCTATTAGCTCTAGGCTATCCTCGAGGATATAGAGGAAGCCCTATTGTGGTGCCTATTGACTTTAAAGAGCTCCTTATTTAAAGGTTAGACAAAACACTTTATAAGATGGTATGGTTCTAATCTCTACTACCTAGAATTGTGGGGGGCATCTAGCCTAAGTTGATACCCTTGAATATATTATTGCCTTTCTAGATCTAGCACTTTGATTTTGATAATCATGTCACTAGTGCATTTGCGATTCATGAAAATCCTAAAATCCTTGATGACGTTATAAGGCCATAATTGAACCTATTTCAAGAGAGTTTGTTGATAGTGAGCCAGACTCGATTATAAACAGGTGCTGGTGGGTTTTCCTAGGGATTGACAGAAAGTCAGTAAATCTTGAATTATAAGGGAGAAACTTTTATGGAAAAACCTTAGGGGTTTTGGGATTCCTAAAAAAGTTTATAAATTCGGAACACCCTATATGATATTTATCAAACCACGAGACACTAGCATTATAATTGAGTGTCCTTAGATACGCATGTGCTTGTTTCTGGTGACGGCTTGAATGTATGAACAACCATGTTGATGTGTCTCATATGTTTCCCATGACTATGTTTAAAGAAAGTTGGTACACGTTGTTAAATGTTGCTTGAAGTAATGATAAACATGTTATTTATGGACTGTTTTCAAGCTCAATATGTTGCTACTTGATGTTTTGCTATTGTATGTCACTGTTCACATTAACTTTATGCGAGTTTTGGGCTGTACGGTTTATACATACTGCAGATTATGACGTTTAGCTGCTAAATGTTGCTATCCATATTGGTGTTATGCTAGTTTGAAGACTGTTTTGCTGAATTTTAGCCAAGAATAAGAAAAACATGATATGATTGTGTCATATGAGGAATATGTGTTGTCTTTGGAAACTTATTATTCCCTTAGGATCATTATTTCACGACTTCTTTTTAGTTTTTGGAAAATGGATAAGGTGCAAGCCACATGAGAACATTGATTGATCATAGGCTTGATATTTTGCTTGTGTCTAGATACCTTATTTGAGTTATTGTCATATGTTGTGTGCTCATGTGGGTCGTTTGAATGACATACTATATGACCCTAGTGTTCATTTGATGGGAAGAAAAATGTGGCATTGGACCACAAGCTAAATATGCTAAGGTAATTGATAGCATTATGTTTTGGTGAATAATACAACACTCGTCCTATTGTATCATATGATAGTGGTGGACCTTGTCTACATAAATTGATCCAACTGACAAGTATCAAAGTGCCCTAGTTATGTTGTTGAAGTACTAGTGAAGCGTCATGAATGGGTTTTACATTTTACTAGACTCCTTGTTATGTTGGGTGTTCAATATCAATGAGAGATATTCTACTAATTACGATGTATTTTGGCTCATTAATGAGCCATGTTTCGTGACACCCGCTGAAACCTGCATTTTTTTTAGTTGTCTTTAAACTTTGAGTTGCCTGATAGAAAAATTGAATGGCTTAGGAATGTAGTGTGAGACATTCTAGTGCAGGGGGTTGCAAGTGCACCCGAGAGCCTATGAGGTATGTTGTTTGATCATAATCTTCTCTGATTATTGGGTTTTTGCCAATGTTTGCTAATTATAGCTAGCGTATGAAAATTTATTCTGATAGAAATACTATTTTGGTGACTGTCCAAAGTCATTGTGAATAACTTGATGATGCTAATGCTTGAACTTGAGAGCCTTACAGAGGCTTAGGTTGCCTCAACTTGAACTATACAAGGCACCTTATGAATTATGGTTTTCTGTACCCCTTTCTCTTGATGTCACCAAAATCTTATATAATATTGGTAATACATGGACTATCCTTAATAGTGATAGTGCATGTACTATAAGTATGATGAAAATGGGTATATGGTCTTTTTATGACCTAAACTGGAGGTGATACAATTGATTTGAGATGTTAATGTTCCACAATTATGATGATATGTAAAATTGACAAATTTGCAGTATATGCCTTTCGTGCCAATTGTATATACGATATATGTACGATATGTGTACTATTTGAGTACTTGAGGTGGAGATATGACTGATATGATATTTGATCCACTATTGTGTTATACTGACTCTTGTTGAAGTTGGCAACCAATGGAGTTAGTTGTTTAACAACTCGTTGCAGATACCTCAATGTGGGGGTTAGAGCAACTCGTGATTGATGTTGGCAGTGATCAACTCTCAAGTACGTCTTTGCTGCAATACAGTGTTGAAATGCCACTTATAATGTTTGAGCTTGATGATTTAACCTAATCCATAGTCCGTAACGGGTTGTGTGGACACTGCACACTTGATGGGTTTGGCAAGTGAAGACCCATTCGTCTCGAGTTTAAGATCATAAATGATCAACTCGAAAAGAAGTTATATCACTAAATTTTGTACGGTCTGAAAAGAACCTTGTAGATCCACTGATAAAGACGCTATGTCAAAAAATGGTTGTGAAAACATTGAGGGGGATGGGATTAAAGTTTATGAATAAACTGTAACGTATCCAACCTGGTCTTTACTGGTTAAATGTGAAAAGTCATATTTTCATTCAAGGAGTGCAGTGTATTTATCCTTTCCCTACCTATGGTGTGACAGTACGGAGACGAGTCCATAGCCATATGTTCGGTGGTGTAAGCAAGACTTGTACTTGATGGACACTATATGTTACCAAGGGGTAAGGTTGAGCTTTAGATCTTAAGGGACTCATATCCATATACTTGGTGGTGTGTGGTAACACACACTTGATAGGATCCACCAATGTAGGTGTGGGAGTGTGGCCTCTCCCGATGAAGGATTTAAGACTTTCCTTCTAGAGCGCCTATAAATATCTAGGACAAGCGCATGGCTGATAAGACGCGCCAAATTGCAGGAGTTGCCAAGATCTGGAGTTTGGTATGTGTCTAAGTGAAAGACTAAAAAACCCCTTCTGAGATTCAAGAAGAAAGTCACCTTGCAAGCTGTTGGTCCTAAACTTGGGTTGCACTAGGTGACGATTCAAGTTGCAAGACATCGGCGCTGAAAAACTAAACTATCTTTGCCCAATCTATTCTTTTTTGTTCTCTTCCGCTTGTATCCTTTGTGGGGGACTATTAGAAAAATGATACAAGCTAACCAGTCTTTTCGGAAGTTGTATCCCACATTGGAAAAAAATAGTGTGGATGATCTTTTTGTTAACAGGTACATTTATTTATCTGAAAATATTTTTCAAGACCCGTTACTAACCGGTTACCCATAACGATTTAACTCATTAAATATGACTGTCGAATTTAATTAATAATATGTATGTTAGAATTTATTCTTATAGCTGTTGCAATTTATTATTTCTGTTATCTTACCGTTGCAATTAAAACCCAACTAACTCCACTTCCCATGCTTAATGCTCAGGTATCCATGCCTTGTCCCCCACTAGAATAAAGCATCACATGGATTGTGCCTTTTATTGTCTATAAAAGGCACGGTGCTTCCCTGAGAAAGCAAAGAATCTCATTTCCCCTATCATACTCCCCTGATTCTACACACTCTCTCCGTCCTTTCTCTCGTCCCTCTTGTCTTCCCCATCTCATCTCCTAATCCTAGCGAGGGTTTGGTGAAAACCCAGCACATGATTATATTTGAGCAATGTTCAAGGCACTCCTACCCGACAATTAACGAGTGCACGTTAAGAGTCGGATCGTGTTAATACTGGAGGACGGCTGCCGGTTATACTGTGTGCACCGGAGCAGCGGCGAAATCGTCTTTTAGGACAGTGGCATTTACCACGGCACGATGTCATCTTTTTGTGAGATCTTTCTAATTACTTTCGCTTTTCGTTGCTATGATTGAATATTTATCAATTTTCTAACAATTATTTGATTGCTATATTTATATAACTATTTCTTAATTTTTTTCCTGCAATTTCCAAGATTTTTATTGTATTTTCGCTGCCAACTTTCATCTGCAACTTTCACTAAATTTTCACTAGAATTTTAGCTTATTTTACTGCAGTATTTTACTGAAATTTATAATATAATTATACTGTAATTTATAACAGTATTTTACTACATTTTATAGAAGTGTTCTACGGTAATTTAGCTATAATTTTCATTGCGATTAGACCATTTTTTTCCTACAACCATCAATA
The DNA here is from genome assembly GCA_018398585.1 of Simmondsia chinensis. Classification (NCBI taxonomy): domain Eukaryota; kingdom Viridiplantae; phylum Streptophyta; class Magnoliopsida; order Caryophyllales; family Simmondsiaceae; genus Simmondsia; species Simmondsia chinensis. Next base: position 22,950,435 of record JAGTTD010000012.1, read on the forward strand.
GTAATACAATAAATTATAAAAACTTAATCATAAATGTATTAATTTTAAGCATCGATACTTTAAAAATTATAGCCCTTAAAATTTGGAGTTCCAAATAATTACTTAGATTGTTTAAAATTTTATCTGACCCTGTACGTACCTCGTCCTACCCGTTGCCATCCATGCATAATAAGTGACAAATATTTAGAAACATTTTAAAACACACCCCCAAATTATCATACACAGTGAGATCAGGATCTAGTCATATGACAAGCTATCCTGATCCTTCCCCCCTGCACAGCGCAATATAATTCAACTTATGTCAAAAACACCCTCATTACCAGAGATAGTGAGATGAAGATTTAATCTCGCAACACGCCATCTTCTTCTCTCCCTCTCTGTCTCTTATATGCGTCAACCTTGGACTAAACCTGATTAAAATGAGCTCGAAATGGAGATCTCTTCAGTATAGTTCAGTGGATCTAGCTAAACAGTTGTTGTTGCGCCCTTGAGTACCATGCGTTGCTTATGCGCATCGGTTGGCAGCTTAACATCCATGGCTAACCCCATAGCTTGAAGAATCCTCACCGTATACCAAGTCATGTCAACCTGCCACCATTCAAGGCCATGTTTGGCAGAGTACTCGAAAGCATGATGGTTGTTGTGCCATCCCTCCCCGAATGAGAGCAATGCCACCCACCTTATCACATGAGGTTCAAATACTTTAGAAGGACAACATGTTACAGGAAAATCATAAAAAATGACAACATACAAAAGGTTTAGAGGAAAGAACTATTATGAAACACATGCACACATCAAAAACGTAGATTGGTTCCTAAATCCGAACATAAGGGTCAAGGAGAAAAAAAAATAAGATATAAGATTTACGTGGTTTGATTGAAGTAGGAGCAACAAAAATTACTTAAGTATTACAATGATGGTTCACTCATGCTCTCACTTTATGTATAGGCCACTCACTACTATAACAACCAAGAAGTTCAACCATCGCCAAGTACAAGTTTACTGTCATATGAGAGCCACTAAATGTGACCATTTGAAGGGAGCCAATAAATCCAGCCTTAATATGGCCGGTAAGGAAGACCTTCAGTCTTCACAATTAATTATTAGCCTTTCAACAAAAAAAGCATGAATGTCGCTACCAAAGTCATAGGACAACCTATTGAGATGCCAAAACGGTAACATGATCCTCATTTTTAGCCTTTTGACGCCACTGTCATTTTTCTGACGATCAACCAACACCCTAGGTCTTTATCAAGAATATCTTACCTTTTTTTCATATATTTTGAAACAAGTCATTCAAATGTTCAGTGCAGTTTCATTATAATGATCAAATTTTGCTCGGATACGAAAATTTAAGTAAGCTAAGAAGAGTCAGGAATTTGAAATTACCAGTTATTTCGGGACAAATCGTCAGTGTTCCAAGCTTGATTGCCCCACACATGACAAGCTGAGTTCACTAGCCATGTTATATGATAAACCCATGCCGTCCTCACCCCCTGCATATCACACTTGATTTTTGTTGAGACTTCACATGTGAGCCTAATAATTAGAATCCCACATTGGAATTGTGAGAGAGAAGAGATCACCTGATAAGCCTAGTGGGTTACTCCACCTATTGCCAATTGGTTTTAGGATGGAACCCCACTTGGGCTTATATGTGGATCTCTTGTGTTCCAACTCTATGGGTTGGGCCTAAAGGCCCGATGAAAATTTAACATGGTATCAGAGCGGGTTGTTGATCCCGATCTCGTGTTTGTCGCACCTTGTCCTCATGAAGAGGATGTGCATTTGTGTTTGGTGCGCCAAGGGCATCTCCAGTATGTTGGATCCAATTGGATCGGAGAGGGCGAATGTTGCGTTTGTCGCAGTCTCACATGTGAGAGGGAGTGTTGAGACTTCACATGTGAGCCTAATAATTAGAATCCCACATTGGAATTGTGAGAGAGAAGATATCACCTGATAAGCCTAGTGGGTTACTCCACCTATTGCCAATTGGTTTTAGGATGGAACCCCACTTGGGCTTATATGTGGATCTCTTGTGTTCCAACTCTATGGGTTGGGCCTAAAGGCCCGATGAAAATTTAACAATTTTCTCATCTTAGCATTCCAAATTATTATTCAAGAGAATGGCTACGAGTAAGCCAAATTTCGGACGATATTTCAAAAGAATGAACAATCAAGAGCACGATTTAGCAAAATGAAGACTGAAAGTTTGATCTCTACACCCTACTAATCAGATTTTGAACTTCATTGACATCAAGTCTGACTTAATTAGAGTTTCTTGAGAGAGATCTAGGATGGTCACTTGATCATTTCATTGATTGAATTGCTTTCAATCCAGATAAATTTTAGAGAGTAAGCTCTAAACAAACATCAATTGAACATGAGACTTTGCATAGGATAAGTAAAATGGGAAAATCATACCATCCCCCAAACTAGATAGGGAAGTCCACCAAAGGCATAGAGAAGGACACCAAGGACAAGTGGATGCAAAATGTATGTGCTCCTCATAAGCCTATAGAACCCTTGCTTCTCCAAGTCTCCTACATTGCTGGGCTCACCGCACTGCACCAATTACACCGGCATCATTTATCATTCTGGGTCGACAATTAGAATGTGTTGTGTTGTGTCTCGAATTTTTTAATCTACATTTAAAATCAAAGATCAATGGCAAACGGAGGTATGGATCTTCCAATTGTGTCGGGCTAGTATACCCGATTTTCTGTGGTTTGTTATTAGTTTCTCTAGTTGTATGTCAGTATAGGGCTTTTGCATAGTGAGAGAGTTGAGGAGCCTCTTGTATCTTCAGTTCTAGTTCTAATAGAAGGTTTTCTTCTACCCGGTGGTTCTCTCTTCTCTTCTCATTTCTCATACCTATAAATTGGTATCTAAATCGAACCTAAATCTTGGGTAATTTGCATAACATAATGGGAAAGAGGAAAAAAGAGAGAACAAGGCATACTATGAGTGAATGTTTCATACCCTTTGAATTAATGCTTTGGTATCAAAGAGCCAGTTCATGTGGCTAAACCAAAAACCTTCAAGTGGGCTATGTGGGTCTCTCTCTACATCACAATACTGATGATGATACCTGTGTGTGCTTACCCAATTTATCGGACTTCCCTGAAAAATTAAACCGAGGTATGTTAAAATGTCAAATCAAACAGTATTCAATCATTATGCTTGTGATTATGGCAGTATAAAGTCATTCTTGGATTCTCATTTAGGGATTTTTTTTGTTGGTAAAAAATAAAGTCGTTCTTGGACCTTAGCTTTTTGAATAGTGTTTTCATCAATGTAGTATCAGAACCTTTTTAATAAGTGTTCTTAAGTTTGAACCTTAACGCCCTTCATTGTTAATAGTAATATGATATTAATAGAACATATGAGGTGAGTTTATGTTCTATTCTCATTCAAATCTAATATAGTGCTTCATGAGCATTCACAGCTAACTTGCTTTTTTGGGGTAATTAGTTCATCGACATTGTATCAAGTCCCGTGAAGTGATAAGTAACGAATTCAATTCTTAGAATTTTTTGTTATGTCTAATTAATTTTAGCCCAAGGTGTGATGTGAATATATTCACTATCTATCCTTCAAGCCAAATGGAAATTCCTACTAGGGACTTGTCAAGACACTCTAGAACCTTCATTAACATCTTGAGCTTTTGAATAATCAATTATAGGAAAGCAAATGGCCCGAGCTCGCTTGTAAGGGACTAAATGCTCCAAAGGCTTCGTTTTAAGCTCGATCCAAGCTGAGCTAGTAGAAGAGCCAAGATGAGCCTTGTGAAGCTCGAACTTATAGTTTCATGAGGCTAATCCTGGAAAAGCCAATCTCTAGTGGAAGAATGTTCCTATATGTGTTCAATAAAGCCAAGTTTAAGCTCATATGAGCCAATCTGAACCTAGTTATGCCCAAACATGCTAGATTTTCTGTCATGTTAAAAAAAAAAAAAAGGCTAGATTTTAGCTCAAAAGACCCTAAAAGAGTTCTTATTTGCCGATATAAAAAAAGAGAGCCTAAATTAGCTGGGTATGGTTGCCTAGCAAGGTACGACCACATCTAAGCCAAGCGCCCTCTTAAGCCGAGTTATTTTCTGCTCGGCTCTCATCTTTTTAAACTTGTTTAAATTGATACCTTTTTTTTCTTATATAAATTGCCTCTATTGTTCTTTAATTTGTTTAAATTAGTTCTCTATCTTTCTTTTTGGTCCCTTATATTTTATTTTATAATAAAATTAGTCTTTATTTTTTAAATTTTTTCCTGATTTTGATTACTAAATTAGAAATTGATTTTATCTTAAAATAAAACATTAGAATTTTGAGGAAAAAAAACAGGATTAACTTGAATAAAGTTACAACCGTTAGAACTGACTAAAAAAACTAATATGAACAAATTTAAAAAGATAAGGGATCAATTACATAAATAACTCAACTCAAGCTCCAAACTTGCACAGCTTGAGCCAAGCAAAACATATGCTTAGCCTAAGCTCGGTTCATTGATTGAATGATTAGAAAATTAATCAAAGGAAAAGGGCTCAAACCTGGAGAGCTAAAACCCCACAGTAGGCACAGAAATACTCAAGCCATTTCGGTAGCTTGAAACTCCGATGAGATAAATTCCGATGAAAAGAGAGGCAAATACCCAGTAAACCAGTCGCAAAATAGAGCCCCAAAGCCGCCCAAAACGCACCCCAACTATAGCAAAACGGCGCCAAAAGTGCTAGCCCATGCATCCCCACCACAGCACTAACAGTCGCAATATCCAAAGCATTCCATACTTTCCCCTTAAACACATTCTTTGGCCTCTTCACAATCACATCAGACAACAAAATTCTATGTGAATTTGAGCTCTCGGACTCTAATTCCTCCTCTGAAATTGGCTCTTCTACTGAAATTGAACCATTTTCGCTTGATTTTGCGACATGGGTATTGCGCAAAATTGTTAAAATTGTATGGGGTGTTGGAATTTTCCATGAAAAACATGCCAAATTCCTTGATTTTGCAACATGGGTATTGGATAAATTTGTTGAAATTGTAATGGGTGTTTGATTATTACATGAAAAATTGATTGGATTGGTGTAATTTGAGATGGAGTGTCTTTGAATGATGCATGCAGGTGGGCGTTGAGCTCTATGGATGAGCAAAGATTTGGCGTTTGGGGATGATGTGATTAAAGCCATGAAAGCAAAGATGATTGATATACTTTTTATCCTTTTTTTTTTTGGGGGGGGGGGGGGGGCTGCTGATTTTGCCGAGGTTTTTGATCATGAATTACCGTAGGGTTGATGATATTGAGGGGTTAAATAAACTATATTGCCTCAAGATTTCATTTTGATTTGAAATGGTGGGAGTCTATTATCACATTTTATTTAATTTACGTCCTTATCTTATTGAGTACGAGATTACTGAAAATATAGATTATTTATATTATATTGGGTCTTTTGCTTTGTTAAATACGTTTATATTTTAATAGTATTAGTTTAATTTATATAATATTTCTGTTTGGAAGGCAATTATAATAACCTTCGTTAAGGAAAAATGAGGTAAGGAAAAAAAGGCATAATTTAGAAATATTATAATGAAGCAGCTTAGATATATTGAATCGGATCATATTTGTTTGTACAATCAATTGAACCATGTTGAGTTTAACGGACCAAATTGGTTAGACGTAGGCTATAGCGGATCCTTAGTTAGAAGGAAGGATAGTAGAATTGAATTCAAACAAAATTTAACAATCCATTACCTATTGGTTGTGATACATTCATTTAAAGAAAAGATAATATATGAAATAAAAATAATTCGTATATTGTATGGCAAAAAACTAAAGACTATATTATTATAATTGGTCTAAAAATAATTTCATACAAGTAGAAATATATACAGTAAATTAATATAGTAGATAAAATAAAAAAATGGCTTAAATAATGTTAAAATAGTGATTTATGTTGTGTCAGTATTTATTTACATTGTATTTTAATATATTGTATTTAAATTATTTTGACTTTTATCTTCTCAAGAGGTTTTGATTTTCATGGTGGAAATGTTAGGGGAGAAATGAGAGATGGGTGAAGGGGAAGATCCAACGTGGAGGGATATGGCGGTTATGGTGCAAATTTTAGTTAGTTATTTATTTTTTATTTTGTTCACACTCACTCACTCTTCCTTTTTCTTCTTTCTTTTTTTATTTTTTATTTTTTATTTTTTGAACACTCGCTCCTTGTTGGCCTCTTCATGCAACAAAGAATGCATACATCAGCTGTCATTTTTCCAAGGCGTCCCCTGAAATAATATTTAAAAAAAAAGATAATGTTGTTGGAGTAGTAAAAGTTTCTTGTCAAAGCTATCGGTGAAATAGGATAAATAAACAGTCAAAATATAATTTCAATATAATTTAAGTAATCTTGAGGTTACACAACTAGAACTCGAGGATTACAAAATCGAATAGCAAAAATGATGAAAGAAGGAAAAACAGAAGGGAAGGATTAGACAGAAGAATTACGGCGTCGCGGAGAACTCCATGGCCTTAAGTCGCTTATGCCCCACATAGGTACAATGGGACTAATGACACTCTGAACCCCAGAGTTACCATGGCACCAACCTCAAATATTCGAGGAGATGGATTGGTGTACGTCTCAACTTGCTCAATAATTGAGGAAAGAAAGAATTAATTTTGATAGAGTAGTAAAACAAAAGAGAAGAATGATTTTCTGTGTTTTTCTATGTGTCAAACAAAGCTCTATGGCACGGTATTTATAGAGGAAAAACTTGTCTGTTAAGCAAAATATCATGGCATAAGAATTCGGCCTGAATAAGGAAAGTGGAGGATATGAAGGAGCCCAAAATTTGTCACGATCCTTGACCGTAACATCGTCCTGATCTTGTCATGACACATTAAGACGCATATTCGTATTTTATTCTATATTTTAATTTACAATTTTATCCTGAATATTCTAGAATATTACTTAGAAAATATCTTAGGAAGATGAAGTGTTTTCCCGCCTCTTTTCTTGTTCTTTTCCACACGTGACTTGGGAAGTGAAGGAAGAGTAAATTGGTTCATGTATTAGCTCTTGGTCTTTAAATGTTAGTGGTTGTGATCTTGCACTATAAGTATGAGCATTTGGCCATGTATTGTAATCATCCAAAAATTACGAAATGAAAAACTCTACTTTCTCTCATCTTAGCCGTCTCTCTCTCTATTTTATCTTCTCGTCTTAATTCTCTATTTCTTGCTCATCCCAAACTCTATTTCTAAATTCTCTCTCTCATCTAAATTCTATATATTTCTCTTCTCACATAAACTCTATTTCACCATCACGAACTTCGGTCCATGAATATCCCGTCACTAATCTTTGGATTCGTGATAAAGTGGTATCAGAGCCATCTTTCGATCAGAGGCTCAATTTATCCTTTATGTTTTCGTTAACCTCATTTTCAGATTTAAAAAAAAAAAATATATATATATATATATATATTTGCTGCTTTCTTACTATTAATCCAAAAAAAAAAAAAAAAAAAAAATTTCTGCTACCCTTAAATCACTGAGCTAGCCATCACAAGGAATTTTCGTTCCGCTGCAAGCATGCCTTCATCAGGTGACAAAACGGAGGCTAATGAATGGGACTCTTCCATTGAAAGAAGACTTGACCGGTTGGAAGACCTAGTTGAGCAACAAAACCGAACTACTACTGAAATGAAAACCACCATGGAAAATATAGGGTTGGAAATCAGGACCATATCCGAAGCCGTAGCTCGATTCTGTGCTAGCCATGGTGTGAAGTTTAAACTTCCACTACAACCTCAACCAAGATGTGATGTTATGCCGGAGATTAATTCAGATAGTGATGTTGCTGAGGAGAAACCGGAAGAGCCAATCAATGTTCAAAATCTGCTAAAGGCTACCTTGCTATGTCCGGAACCTGAAGATGACTTTGAGGTGGATAATAACAGTTGAAGATGTTGAGTTAAAACATGTGGACTACTTGAACGTGAACGACGATATAGCAGCTACTGACAAGATAGTGGCAATGGGTTCAAAATCAAAAACCGAGTCGCTACTTATGAGCTCGGTACTGGAATGGCCATTAAAATCCAACGAATTGGGTTGTGATGTCATAACAATGCCGGTTAAGTTATCTTTTTGTTGATTTATGGAATTCGTGGTCCGAAACACCAGAAGCATCGATAAAGAGTCAAGAAGCCCTGGATTCATCAAGAAGTTCAACACCGCATCACCATCTCAAGCCTAAGATCACTAGAAGAGACATTCAAAAGATCAAGGTCAAGGCAAGGATATGGGAGCAGTTTCCAAGAACCGGAATTGGCACAATGAGATCAACCCACATGACATCCTTGAGGACAAGGATGCTTTCAAGGGGAAGGGTTTGTTACGATCTTTGACCGTGATATCGTCCTGACCTTGTCATGACACATTAAGACGCATATTAGTATTTTATTATATTTTCTAATTTATAATTTTTCCTGAATATTCTAGAATATTACTTAGAAAATATCTTAGGAATATGAAGTGTTTTCCCATCTTTTCTTGTTCTTATCCACACGTGACTTGGGAAGTGAAGCAAGAGTAAATTGGTTCATGTATTAGCTCTTGGTCATTAAATGTTAGTGGTTTAATCTTGCACTATAAGTATGAGCATTTGGCCATGCATTGTAATCCTCCAAAAATTATGAAATGAAAAACTACACTTCCTCTCATCTTAGCCGTCTCTCTCTCTATTTTATCTTCTCATCTTAATTCTCTATTTCTTTCTCATCCCAAACTCTATTTCTAAATTCTCTCTCTCATCTAAATCCTATCTATTTCTCTTCTTACCTAAACTCTATTTCACATCACGAACTTAGGTCCGTGAATATCTCATCACTAACCCTTGGGTTCGTGACAAAATCCAACTTCGATTATGGAAGGAACAGTTGTGAAAGAGTGGGACTTGACACAGTAAAAAAAGACACTTGGGGTTCAAGCTTATAACCTCGAGCTCGAACCCGGAGTAATAGACTAACCTCAATCTAACAGCCTCAAGGTCATCTAGAAGAGCACAAGATGAGCACGAGCATAAGCCCTCGAGCTCATACCAAAAGCAAAACTCCCCTTCGAGTTCAATTGTGACATCTTACAATAATACGACAGCCGTAAAAATAAAAGTTCAGATTAGAAAAATTCTACACTATGCCAGGCTTTAAAAAGTACAATGACAAGTGAGTATTTAAACAAGATTTCCCACTTTTAGTCTTCCCATATGTGATAAGGTATTTCCAAAAGTTGAATAAAATTTAAACAAACTTGCCCAAATTCCAATAACCCCCATATGGTTTAATTTCGAGAAAATAAAGGAAAGGCTGATTATTACTGAACAATGATACCCACATTTGACAATATAAGTCTTTTGGACTTGAATCAATACCTAGTAACTACACATGTTCCACAGCCACCCAAGGTAAACATAGTCTTGAACCTTGAGTAGTCATTGTGAAACCTAAACCCTTCTTCATGTGATTCTAAAGGTTGAAATGCACTCCACAATTAAGATATATGAGGTCCCTCGAAACACAATCCAAAACCTGGTATTCTTAGGAAAGCTCTAAAATTAAGCCCTTATTCTCGACAGAGGGAATTCAATCTCCCACAATCCCGTATCACCCACACCACCGTTAAAGTCTATAGACATCATTAAAATCCTTAAGCTCATTCACACGTTATGGTAGTAGTTACAGATCCTAGAGCTACTAATACAGTAGCTTCTCGAAATTAACTTGAGTGGCTATCTCAAATTTCTCGGTCTCTCACTTCCTTTGACCAATTGAACATCGAGAGTAACCTCCGAGATAAGTATCCATCAAGATTAGGACACATAAATGGGGTTAAGCCCCATTCCCTCTGTTAGCTCATAAATTACTCTCCTTACAATACCTTTTGTTAGAAGATTTGCCAGACTCTTCTCACTCTTTACATACTCGAGCAAGATCACTTTATTCATGATCAAATGTCTCATGAGACCATGTCTGAGGTGAATGTCTCTGCTTTCCATTATATACCTCAATTTGAGCAACTCCATTGGCCCAAGATTCGTAGCGTAATGAAACTGAAGGTGTGGGTTTCCCTTACAATAGAATGTCTCCCAAGACACTCCTTAGCCATTCAAGTTCCATACCTACCATCTTTAGTGAAATAAATTTAGATTCCATAGTTGATTTATTAATGTAGGTTTGTTTAGACGATTTTCAGGAAATAGTACAGTTAACAAGCAAAAATACATAGTCACTAGTAGAATGAATTTCATCAGAACTGGACACCCAATTAGCATCACAATATCCCCTTTAACACAATAGGAACCTCTTATAGTGTAAACCCCAATTTATGGTACCTTTAAGATACCTTAATAACCTTGTCAATGCACTCTAGTGCTCATCACTAGGGTTATTAGTGTAACAACTAAGTCTACTAACAACTTATGCAATATACAGATAGCATATTCAGCCAGTGATACACTATATCATGTGTTTCTTTTGAAATGAACACTAGGCTCATATGGAGTTTTAGCAGAATGTTTTTATAATGACCATGCACTAGATACAGTTGTTGTGGGGACTAGAAATCCAACATGACAAGGTATTTGATACCTAATCTCCTCTAGTTATAACTGGTAGGTAATTAACTAGTGTTCCAGTGAGTGGGCTTTCAGTAAGGCACCAATAGATAGTAGTTTAAGTTAAGGAATGTAGTTTTGAAGTTGAGTCTCTATTTTAATGTACCAGTTTCTTAGGAATCTGATTTATGTTTATTATTTATTTTAAAATAGTGTTTCAGTCATTTTTTTTTTTATAAAAATAGACTGATAATCAAGTAAATAAAGTGTTTATTTAAAAGGTATATTGGTAGATGATTGAGTTATTCTGATCAGAAATATATTGATGGCAGTTTAATCATCTAATACAAGCTACGTTGTATCACCATATAAAAGAAGACTTTCTTGATGACCATATAGCTTTCAAGTGCCACTTGATTTTAGGTCACATCAATTAAGTATGATTCAAAATTGGTTCGATTGGTCTTATAGGATCATTAAGTACTAAAAAGATAACCGGCATGGGAATCATGTTCGAATTAATGGTGACTAAAAGAGTCTTTAAGAGTAAAGGCAGCAGAGCCACTAAGCTGCTAGAACTTAATCATAAAATATTGACGGACTACAAAAAGCTCAAGACAATGGAAGCGAATAGTATTTCATTAAATTTTTATGAATAACTACTCAATTAGTTGATGTACGGATATATCTATGAAGATCCAAGTCTTGAATTCTTTCAAAAATTCAAAGAAATAAAGACTAAAGTGGGGATCAGTTAGATAATTATATCAAGTCACTTTGATTAGATCGAAGTGAAGGATTTCATGAAAATTCTTATTTTTTTCCTTACCGCAAAAAGTTGTAAAAAGGATCAATAATCTGTTATTGAATATGTACTATTAATATGATGAGTCACATCTACAATACATGTTAAGCAGGTAAAACTATGTTAATGAAAAAGTTGTAGAAAGGATCAAGAAAGGTTCTCTTTATATGTTAAGCAGGTAAAACTATGTTAATAAAAAAGCAATTGAGCGCATTTTCAAATGCAATGTAATTTCAAAACATAACATTCTTACACATGAAATAAGAATATGCTTCATTAAACTAAATTGGTCCTGAAATACAATGTGCTTACATTTTTAGTGTTGATTACTTATTTATGCTCTCAAAAACATAATGAATAATGTAAAATTTTAAAAATTGTAATACTTGTGTTTCAATTGTTAATTAAATCATTTGAAATTGCAACATTAAAATCTGCTTACTTATCTTTTTATCCCTCTGCGGGTTAGAGCTTGGATTACAACAAGTTACATTATCATATATTGAAGGTATTTTGCTGTATATATGATCAATTAATTTTTTATTTTATGTGCCTGGTCTTTTAGTAACTTTAATTTAAAATTAGGCAAATTATTATAGAAAAGATTACTACCCGTGACATAAAAAATTGAAAATGCTCATAAACTATTATAATGTTCAACATTGTTCTTTTAATGTAAGACAAAAAATAAAATTATGCACATAATTATTAAACCATGTGTAAATTTAAAATTACGATACCTATAGTCCTATTAGTTAATAAATTACTTCAAATTTCTCCCAAATTACCAAATTAATCTTATTTATATTTTCATTACCTTTGTGCAAGTCAATACTTGAATTATAACAAGCTGCAAATCATCACATTTTATCTTAATCTTACGACTAGACTTAACATTTAGTATTTAGTTTCTCATTTTATGTGGCCATGCCTAAATTTAATAATAGCCATTTGAAATTGAATGAATGATTACAAAATATAAAAAAATAGTATACCCGAAATACTTAAAGAGGAGTATGAATAAAAAATAAAAATAAATGTAAAGGACCTAAAAATACCCCAATTAAATTTTCGCCTTCGTTGTCAAAAAAACCTTTTTATATTCAATTTCTAGAAAGTCATTACATTATAAAAATTGATATTAAATTAATTTGTTTAAAATAATTTTTTCATTCATCAAGGCTATGAAGAAGACCATGGGATTACTAAAGAAAAAATGAAACATATATATGTGTACAAATTTAATATTAAGTTACTGCATACATATATTGTAAAATATTTGAATCTCTTTATATATACGCACACAACAATAAATTTGCCTTGAGTTTCGACCAAAACAACGGAGCTGGAGAATTGCGGACATAGGGTTAAAAGTGGATAAATTATGGGAAAAATTCACTTCATTTCAGCGTAAGTTATTTAGATGCAGTAATTTTCAAGCCTCAATATATGTTATTGTATATATTAAAATATCTATGTATCTAATTGATAAATACTCAAATTTTAAGGTACCTAAGTAATAAATAGTACATATAGGTACAAATAAATAAAATTATAAAATAATAACACAATATTTAAATTTAAATTAAAAACATACCATTAAACATCTTGTATCATATAAAGTTGAAAAAGGGTACTTAAGATACAACAATGACATATATTATATAAAAAGTGTTAAAAATTTAAATAACTACAAATATTAAAATTATAATAATAGTGTCGCATATTTTAAAAATTCATGCAACAGAGTGAGGATATCATAGATGAAATATCAAAATTTCAATATGTGTAAGTAATGTGGACATTGAAATGTAAAATTCCGCTTTTCTTGCAAATATACAATTTTCAATACTATGCCATTAATAAATTCTATAATATAATACAAAGATAAAATTATCTAACTAATAGTAAGTTTTTCATTTTGTCCCAAAAAAATAAAAATAAAAAAAAGTTTTTCACAACAAGTGACTGCCAAATTATGTCACGAATTTAAAGGTGCATAACTTAGGGCAATCCAAGTAGCATAAAACCAAGCTCACACTATATACAAATTAACTTTATTTCAAAGAATGTAACACATAAATTGAAGTTATTTAAAATATAAATATCATCCGCATATTGCACGGGAAAAGGCTAGTATATTTTAATAGCGAGTCTATAATTTTATAAAAAAATATATATATCCAAAACCTTATGAGAAAAAGGCTAAAATCTGAGAGAAGAGGGATATAGCTAGAGGTGGCTAATTCGACCCAACCTGAAAAAACTGACCTAAAAAACCAGTACACGGACCCAATCTGAACCGAAAATATGTTGTAAATAATTGAACCCGAAACTGAAATGACCCGACTTGCAACTAACCCGACCCGTTTTTGGCCTGACCTGAAAGTAACTTGATACTAATTTGATCTCACCCGACCCACCATTGACCCTGAACCAACCGGACCCATACTGACCTAAACCTGAACCCAACCCAGCCTGAAAGCTAAATTTATTCAAGGTCTCTAAATTCAATAAGAATTATTAGTTGTTAGATGTACAATTGAACTTCATAACATATTATTGAGAACCTATATTGATAATATAACAAATATATTCGTAAAGAATATAAATTAATTAGTATAATTTAAACTTCGTAACTATTTCTTACCGCCAAGGCACTAAATAGTAGGATTTTGAAGAATTGAAACCTGTACAACCTGAACCAAGATTTACCCAAACCCAAGACCATTCAAAATTAAAGTGACCCAAACCTGAAATAACTTGACCAGACCCAACCCGATCCGAGTACAGGTAAAACCCAAAAGTGATCCGAGCCTGAATGGGTCGACTCAAGCTCGACCTGGCCCGAGTTTATTATAAACTCGAAATGACCCAAACCCAAATGGGTTCACCCGAACCCGACTCAAATGATCCAATTGCCATCTCTAGATATAGCACAGGAAATGCGAACAAGAAGACCTGGATTGAGGTTTCACGTATAAAGTTCTTCCAAGACCCAATAAAACAAAATCTCGAAGAACTAGAAAATAGTTGTGCTAAAATAATGCTCTTACTCATACATACTCACCCATTCACCTAATTTACATACTCGACATCGAACTATTAAAAATTTCATCACTGATTTGACATAAATTTTACTCAAAACACCATATTAATACAATTTAACTTTCATAATGACTAAATTAATATAATTAAAAGTATTAATTATGACTAAATTGACAAATTATTTGTTCTACTATGTGATGGAAGGAATTCACTTCTATAATAAGATGATTTTCTAAGTAAACCTAAGCATAAATAGGTTGGAAGCACAGGTAAAAATGCCCCAAGTTTACAGCCATCCACTACATATTGTTGGGCTTCTAGTTGTTACAAAACGCAACAACTAGACAACGAAAAATTCAAAGAGAAAAATAACTAGCAAACACACATATTTACGTGGTTCGGTCAAAATTGCTTACATACACAGAGCTGGAGAGAGAATTTTTATTGCTTTGGAATTGTTAAAGAGAGTTTTCTTCAATTTGCTCCACACTCTCAAAACCCAACAACCGGGTATAAATTGGCGCACCACATGAAACTCTAGTTTTTCAGCCGAGTTCTCCAAAACAGGCATCGACCCTAGGCTCCACACAAGTAACCCAACACTAGTGTGGAGCTTGATCTTATACTGTTATGGTTCAAGTCTAATAGAGTGGAGGATCGGGTCAATGGACCTTTGATTTGCGCCCAGGCCGAGGTTTAGGCCCATGTTGGTGACTTCAGCTAAAAATTTGGGATTTCTGTTATGCGCCTATAAAAATTCGGTTTTATAGTTTGGGAGAGTAGAGCAAATAGGTAGAAAACTCTATTTAACAATTTTAAAGCAATAAAAATCTCCTTGCTACTCCGTGAACATAGGCAATTTTGGAAGAACCACGTAATTCTGTGTTTTTGATTTTATATTTCTCGTTGAGTTTTCGTTGCAATTTAGTTGTTGCATTTCCTTACACACATCTCATTTCTCTCAACTTTTAGTTATTTGATGTACCATTCAGGAACCAACATACAAGCTGGTCTTTGCTCATTCTAGTTGCATGAACAATTTAAAGGTTTTCCCATCCACACTATAACCCGAATTAAAGGAATGCATTTTGTCTTGCATTTCATTTGCTCCGTAGTGTTTCATAAGTACATTAAAAAGGATATGATTACCAATGAGGTTTTTAGTACCACGGTAAATTAATTATTACTAGTGACATCAAAGAAGAACCATCTACATTTTATTTAAGCATGTCAATTATTGGTGGCATCTAGGCTGTGTCCGGTATGCTTGAGAAGTTGGACAAGGCTAAGACACACTCCATATTATCCGTAACCTAGCCAACCGTATACGAGCAAGCCAATAACCATGCTGAAACTCAGTAACCATACTAATCTCGATAAAGTGAACTATGTCTTCAAATGATCACCGCTTGCCCTTGAATGCCGTATCATTTTTGAAGTTTCACATTATCCAAATCATTACAAAGAACAAAGTCACGCACACCTTCTTTCTAAACCTTCGCAGCAGGATAAATTTTCACCATTGTCTAATGTCTTATGGTGCAACGAGTGCAATCCTCCATCTTAAATGATAATATGCAAAACTTCATTTAATCTTATTAAATGGAGCTTGAAAATTATCCCGTACAGAATTCCGATCAAGCTAGTAGGTCTATATTCTTTTAATTGTTTGGCTATGGACAAGGGTAAATGAGCATTATCCAAGTTACATTAACTTCCTTTGGCAACGATCTGTTTTGAAGGAAAAATTGCCTGAAGGTCGTGATATTGATCCAAACCAAATTCCACGCCTTTCAGATGAATTTAACGTTAAACCCATAGCAGCCACGTTCTTGGCTAAGTCTAACAAAGGGAGTGACATACCATCCAAAGGGTGTCACTCGGCCTTGTTACTAGTGTACAATCTCATAAAGAATTGCCTCACTTCTCTAGGTATAGAAGGCCCTTGAACCAATGTGCCCTGAACAGTGACACCTCTAATGTAATTCCTCTTCAATCTGACTTTTGCAACCGCAAAAAAATACTTTGCATTACGGTACTCCACTTTAATCCATTTGCACCTGTATTTCTATTTCCATAGCCTCTCTTGAGTGCCATTTTTGTAAGTACAGTTCAAGTCTAGCTACTACAAGATTATACATCTGCCCCTCATCCTCTGCTTTTCTTTCGGGATCATCAATTTGGGTCTTAAGTTGTTTTATTCCGCATTTCCAAATTCATTGATGTTCGTTTCTTCGGCTTGATTTTGAATCTTCTTGGTTTCCCACTTGCACAATCATTATCCTACTCTAGACAAGCAAACAATGGATGGATCAAAAAGACTAATTTTGCCCAAAATTCTCAATGAAGATTGGGCAGTAATCAGAAAGTTTTCTCTTCAAGCCTCATTGTTTTGTCTCTAGTAAACATTCGAGCCATAAATCGTGTTGGCGATATAGGTGAATGAGCGACCAAAATATAATTCTTTTATTACAATAAAATTGATTTCGAGATTACAAGGAAGATGAAAGAAACAACTTTAAATAGATTAACATGAGAGAAAGAATTGACCAAAGAAATTGCCGCGCCATAGAGAATTTATTGCCCTAAGCCACAGAGGTACAATGGGATGAATGGCATTCCAACCCCTAGGGTTAACACCGCACCCACCTCAGCAGTGTACTCCAGAGAGATGGGTTGGAGTACTCCTCAACTTGCTCAATAACGGAGGAGATAATATTTGGGAAAGAAAAGAAAGTCATGAAGGAAAAGGAGAAATTATATAATAATTGTATTTCAGCGTTAACTGCATACTTTGCAAAGCCCTAAGGACATGTATTTAAGAAAATACTTGGAGGTTAAGGAAAAGATCATGGCAAAGAATTCACCTCAAACAAGGAACGTGGCGAATATGGGAGTCTAAAAATCCGGTCAGTTATGGAAAATCAGTCAAGGAAAGAGTGGGAAAAAACATGGTTAAAATGCGTACTTGAGCTCGAGCTTGTAGACTCAAGCCTCGAGACAGGTCATATACCAGTACATCAAGGCACCACCCTCGAGGTCCACTTAGGATGGACGACATAAGCTCGAGCCAAAGGCCTCGAGCACTACCCAAGACAAGGACTCACTCGAGTTGGTTCGTAAAAATAAAACTCCGGGTTAGAAAAAGTCCATAGCATACAACGACATGCTAGCCAGCTTGGCGAGACGGGGTAGGCGCGCGTGTGTGCGATACACAAAACCCACTCTAAGCCCCCACAATACTTTACCAATTACAATAACAAGGGGATATATATACTCGACTCTCCTTCTCTAAATTTTCTACGTAGGATTGGACAAAAACACAAGACTCTAAAATTGAAGCACACTACCCCCAAAATCCAACAATCCCCCACATGGTTCAATTTTGAGGAAGGAAGGAAAGAAGGAATGTAACTGAGCAATGAAACCCATACTTGACGATGCTATTATCTTTTGGACATGAAACAACACCTAGTGACTAAGCATATCCCACAACCACCCATTGGTGAACAGGGTCTTGAATAATGAGCAGTCACTATGAAGAGCATACCTAACCCTTTCATGTGGTTCTCGAGGCTAAAATGCACTCCACGATAAGGAAGTATGAGGTCCCTTAAAAATAATCCGAAACCTAGTATCAGAATTGCTCAAGAGTGTAAGCCCATATTCTCGACAAGAGGACTTTCTACCCTCAGAGTTTCATCGGTAAGTCTATCAGGTGTGCTGTCCCGCATCACCATAAAAGGCTATGGACATCATTCAGAGCCTTAGGCTCATCCTCGCATCATGGAACTAGAAGTGTGTACATCAGGTGTGCTGCTTCACACCACCGCGTATAGTTATGGACAACATTAAGAGCATTAAGTAGGGGTGTAAATGATCCGAGCCGCTTGTGAGTAGCTCGAATAAAACTCGACTCGAACTCGAGTTAACCGAGTTCGAGTATCGAAAGATACTCGATTAATAAACGAGTACGAGTCGAGTAGTTAACTACTCGGCTCGATACTCGATTAAATACTCGACTCGATACTCGAATAAATACTCGACTCGAAACTCGTTTAAATACTCAACTAGATACTCGATTAAGTACTCGACTCGATACTCAAAATGGTACTCGACTCGATACTGGACTCGTATAAAGTAGTTGTATATATTTTCTTTTAAAATGGATGGCTTGTGATATTAATAGTAAAATGAAAGAAGGAAGACTGAATTCCTTGTAAAAGATGACATGTTACATTTGTGGTAGAGTGAAAGAACTTGTATTTGGTTTGCTTGTATTTTTTTAAACTTAGGTTTTGATGCTTATTTTCTATTAATATATCGGTGATTTATGGTTGTATATGTTAAAATACAGTATAGGTAAGTATTAATAATGTTCGAGTGTATGGAATAATATTATAATGGAGCTAATTTGAGAATATTCCTATGCAAAATAAACGAGTATTCGAGTCAAGTCGAGTCGAGTACTCGAATAGTTAATCAAGTTCGAGCAAAATTTACTACTCGAATCGAGTTCGAGTACGAGTTCAAGTACCGGAGTAGTTAATCGAGTTCGAGTTTGAGTTCGAGTACTTAGATACTCGGCTCGGCTTGACTCGATTACACCCCTACTTGACGATGCTATTAGCTTTTGGACTTGAAACAACACCTATTGACTAAGCATGTCCCACAACCACCCATTGGTGAACATGGCCTTGAATAATGAGCAGTCACTGTGAAGAGCATACCTGACCCTTTCATGTGGTTCTCGAGGCTAAAATGCACTCCACGATAAGGAAGTATGAGGTCCCTTAAAAACAATCCAAAACCTCGTATCAGAATTGATCAAGAGTGTAAGCCCATATTCTCGACAAGAGGACTTTCTACCCTCAGAGTTTCATAGGTAAGTCTATCAGGTGTGCTGTCCCGCATCACCATAAAAGGCTATGGACATCATTCAGAGCCTTAGGCTCATCCTCGCATCATGGAACTACAGGTGTGTACATCAGGTGTGCTGCCTCACACCACCGCGTACAGTTGGACGACATTAAGAGCATTAAGCTCAACCTCCGTCATGGCAAGTTCAACAGATCCTAGAGCCACTTAAACAACAAACATGGGAAAGGTTCAAGTAGCTATCATAAATTCCCGTGCTCTGACTTCGTTTGACCCATTAAACATCGAGAGTGACTCTCGAGATGGGTATCCGCCAAGATTAGGACACACATAGGGGTTTTAGACCCATTCCCTCTGCCGTTTCAGTTATCAATTTCCTTGCAAGGCCTTTTGTTCGAAGATCTGCCAGATTTTTCTCACTCCTCAAAAATTTGAGTAAGATCACATTGTTAGTGATCAAATTTCTCACAACACCATGCCTGATATGAATATGCTTTTGCTTGCCATTATAAACCTCACTTTGAGGAATTCTAATGGTTATTCGTGATTCACATTACAACAACACTGAAGGCATGTGTTCCCCTACAATGGAATGTCTCCCACGACACTCCTCAGCCATTTAGCTTCCAAACCCGCAATCTCAAGAGTAATAAATTCCAACTCCTTGGTTGATTTAACAATATAGGTTTATTTAGACGATTTCCATAAAAAAGCACCATTAGCGAGCACAAATACATAACAACTAGTAGAATGAGTTTCATCACAATCAGACAACCTATTAGCATCATTGTTATCCTCTAACACAACAGGAAACCTTTTATAATGTAAAACTCAATTCATGGTACCCTTGAGATACCTTAACAACCTTTTTAATGCACTCCAGTGCTCATTACTAGGGTTATGGTTTTAACAGCTAAGTCTACGAATGGCATAGCAATATCAGGATGAGTGCAATTTATTAAGAACATTACACTACCAATTACCTTGGCATATTCAGTCTGTGATAAACTATCTCCCATGTTTCTCATCAAATGAACACTGGGGTCATATGGAGTTTTAGCAGGTATATCATCAAAGTGGGAAAAATTTCTCAAGATTTTCACTATGTAATGGGATTGACTCAAGGTCAAACCCTCAGGTGTTTAGTAATTTTAACCCCAAGTATCACATCGGCCTCACTTTGGTCTTTCATATCAAAACATGTGCTCAGGAAAGACTTAGTATCGTTTACAATTTTCACACTTGTTCCAAACATAAGCATGTCATCAACATACAAATGAATAATCACACAGTCATTATCAACATGCTGAGAATATACACATGCATCCCCATTGTTTACAATAAAACCATGCGTGACCAAGGTACAATCAAATTTTCGATGCCATTGTTTAGGAGCTTGTTTAAGTCTATACAAAGACTTTACAAGTTTACATACTTTATGCTCTATAGCAGGAACCTCAAACCCATCGGTTTGTTCCATATAAATTTCATCCTCGAGGTCACCATTCTAAAATGCGGTTTTTATGTCCATTTGGTGTACTAAAAGATTATCTACGGACAGTAGAGCTAACAGGGCTCTTAAAGTGGCAATCTGAGTTATTAGGTGAGTAAGTATCAAAGAAGTCTATTCCTTATTTTTGGGTGTACCCTTTGACTACCAGCTTGACCTTGAACTTCTCCATGGACCCCTCAGTCCTTAGTTTTTTTTATAAACACCCACTTACACCCTGTAGATTTGCATCCTCTGGGAAGGTCCACTAACACCCAAGTGTTATTTCTCGTTATAGAGTCTAGTTCATTGCTTATAGTCTCTCTCCAAACTGGAGCATCTATGGTTGTCTTGGGCTCATAATAAGTTTTGGGATCTTCCTCTAGCATGAATGCGCTCACAACATGTTTATCAAAATCATGATGTTCAGACAAGAAAGGAGTTATGAAATCTGGTCCAAAACTAGTCTCAGTTCGAGCCCTCTTACTTCTTCAAGGTTCCTGAACCTCGAGTTCAAGGGATGCATGACTAGATGATGATGCAGATGCAACAAGAACAAAATCAGGTAGTGAAGCATGCATAGATTCTTTCATGGAAAACTTACTCTCGAAGAATTCAACATCTTGAGATTCCATTATCTTACCAAGCCTGGGGCTTGAGTCATTCAAAAGTATGAATCTATATGCAGCACTGTTCATGGCATAACTAATAAAGATTGTATCTATAGTTTTAGGACCAATTTTGCTTCTTTTAAACTCAAAAATCCCTACTTTAGCTAGACACTCCCACACTTTCAAGCATATTAGGTTAGGTGCATAGCCCTTCCAAAATTCAGAAGGGGTTCTATCTAACTTTTTATGTGGAACTCTATTTAGTACATGACAAGCTGCCGACATGGCTTTCCCTCGCAAGCTCGAGGGTAAGCATGAGCTAATAATCATGGCATTCATCATATCTTTAAGGGTTCTATTTTTCCTTTAAGCTATACCATTCTGTTGAGGTGTATAAGGGGCACCTCATGAACTATGCCAAGGTTCTCATAGTGTTTCTTAAGGAAGATAGTATTATACTCACCTCCACTATCAAACCTAATCCTCTTGATCCTATGGTTCAATTTGTTTTCAACCTTAGCTTTATATTTAAGAAACATTTCCTCAGCCTCATCTTTTGTACTTAGGAGATACACCTTAGTGAATCTCGAGTAGTCATCTATGAAAGTGATATAATATCTTTTTCCGCCTGTACTCATGGTGCTCTGGAAGTGACCAAGGATAGAGTGCACTAGCTCGGTAGGGTTGAAGTCCTTTCAACTTATTTGTTAAATGATTTCTTTGGATGTTTGGCCTTGAAACATATTTCACATTTATCAGGTTCGGTTAGATCACAATTAGGGATTAAACTCATTTCTTTAAGTTTCTTAACTGAATTAAAGTTTACATTTCCAAGCCTAGCATACCACAAAACCAAAGACTCAACAATATAAGCAGAAGTAAAAAGAGACAACTATTACAGAACCCTTTCCTGATGAAATTGGTATTTTTAGTGAGAATTAATTTGTTAGATGCAAAGGTTAGCTTCAAGACCGCTTTGTTTAACAAGCACCTGAGACTAGATTCCAATGCACATCAGGAACATGCAACATATTCAGCAAACATAGAGTTTTTCCAAAGTTGAGTTTAAGGATGACCTTTCCCTTGCCATGGACAGGGACCAGACTGGAATTGCCCATGTACACCTTCTCCCAATCAGCAGCTTTCTCATATTCATGGAATAGGTCCTTATTGGTGCAGTGTGCCTTGTGGCACTAGTATCTACAACCCACTCGACCTTGTTCCCAACCATATTCACCTCAAAGATCATGGCAACAAGCATGTCTCCTTCCTCTATGATATTAGCCTAGGGCCTATGTTCTATGTGCTTTTTAGGTTTGAATCCCTTCCCACAGTTCCTTGAGGCATGGCCAGTCTTGCCACAGTCCAACACGTTCCTTTGTTCCTCTTTGAGCCATCATCAATATTTTCCATTGGCCTATTTCCTCAAGATTGGCCTTTACTTGCTGCTAGAGTCTTCCTCTCAATCATTAGACTTGCCGTTATTACAAGGCTTTTTGAACTTGCCTTTGATTCCTGTGTTTCTCGATTCTCAAGGTTAGCCACCAAGGAGGAGTTCTCAGAGGACTTCCCTTTGGCTTGTTTGCAGTTCTAATCTTCAAAATTAATATGGGAGATCAGTTCCTATAAAGTCACATCCTTCTTCTTGTTTTTTAAAGACAGATGGCTTTTCAATTAAGCAGTTAGCTTGAAACGTTTCACAAAACTTTATGCTCTCATTCAGAATATTAGCACATAAAGTTTCGTACTCACGGATTTGATCAAGAATAGGGTTTTCATCAACAATGGCAAAAGCTAACCACTTACTGCATACATATTATTTAGCCGCGCTATCATCAAATCCATACTTGTTTAAATCTGCTTCCCATATCTTTTCACCGGTTTTCATGTTACTTTAACTTTGGTAAAGAGGTGATATCATATAATGAGAAGCATCCCTTTACAAATATGGTCGTTTTTCTCGAAATCCTTATTGGAACTCGGTGGGGCTCCATCATTAAATAGAGTATAATGAACCTCTATTTGGCCTACAAAAACTCCATCTTATTAACCAACATCTTGTAGTTTTACCATCCAAGGGTGTTGTTTTTGACATATCAGGGTTGATAAAACCCATATGAGTCATATTATGATTACTCATTATAATGAACGACTTAGATTGTTGGTGACATAGGTGAATGAGCGCTCAAAATATAACTCATTTATTACACTTTTATTGAATTTGGGATTCTAAGGGAGATGAAAGAAATGACTTTAAATAGATTAACAGAAAGGAATGAATTGAACAAAGAAATTGCCATGCCGCGGAGAATCCGTTGCCCTAAGTCGTCTATGCCCCCACAAAGGTACAATGGGATGATTGGTACTTCGACCCCCATGGTTAACATGACACCCACCTCAGCAGTGTACTCCGGAGAGTTAGGTTGGATTACGCCCCAACTTTCTTAGTAACGGTGGAGAGAATATTTAAGGGAGAAAAGGAAGCCATGAAGGAAAAGAAGAAATTTTTTATTAATTGTATTCCAACATTAACTGCGTACTTTGCAAAGCCCAAATGATACGTATTTATAGAGAAAATACTTGGAGGTTAAGCAAAAAAAATCATGGCAAAGAATCCGCCTAGAACAAAGAAAGTGGCGGATAGGGGAGTCTAAAAGTTTGGTCGGTTATGGAAAAATTAGTTAAGGAAAGAGCGGGAAAGTACGTGGTCAAAATGCATACTCGAGTTTGAGCTTGTAGCCTCAAGCCTTGTGACAGATCATATAGCAGTACCTCATGGCAACACCCTCGAGGTCCATTTAGGATGGACGACATAAGCTCGAGCTAATGGCCTCAAGCACTACCCAAGACAAAGACAACTCCAGTTGGTTTAGGACAACTTAAACAAATTCAAATATCGTGAAAATGTTATAATTTAAGATCAATCTAAAATCATAACCTAGGATAGATGTAGAATTAGTGTAGAGATGAGAAGAGAATTAGAGAGTTAAGGTGAGAATTAAAGAATTGAGATGAGGAGTCAAGAGAGTTAGGGTTCAGAGAACAAGGATTAGATCTTATCATTCATGAATGAGTGATTACAAGAGAATCACCGAACACTTATACAATACTCAAACTAATGGCGGTTAACTAGATACATTGAACATAGACACCTGAAGCTAACCAACTTAGGACCTAGCTGCCAATCTTGACTAGCCTTGACTCCTCTTACTAACAACCACCTTACAAACTAACTAGAGACGACTAACAATAGCCAGAGAAGATACTAATTATCCTAGATTATTACAACTCAAGGACATATTACAACTCAAGGACTTATTAGTACTTAATCCATAAGTCCCTACTTTGTTGAATCATGACAATACTCCCTCCTTTGGAAAGATTCTTGTCCCAAGAATCTAAGTAGAGCATTGATACTTTGAAGGTTCCCTGCTGTGACTAAAAATTGCTGCTTCCTAGTGCTCTTATTGCTATAAAACAGAGCTATGTACACTGGAAATCGAGATGCTTAAGCATTGGAGTTAATGATGCAGCTTGAAGAAACCCTCACCTAATTAGGGACTAGCTATTTTCCATTAACTAAGAAGAATGAACCGCAGTGGAAACATGTGCTAGCAGTGAGTTGTACTTCTATTCTGCAGCCAAATCAAGAACTATCTATTCTCCACTAGCTTAAGCAAGGAGAACGTCTTCTAACCCACTTGGATTGACTGCTTCTAAAGCCCACACACGACCTCTACTAGTATACTTGCATCTGATTTAAAGAGTTTACATCAGGAGGTCTGCCAATATCATACTAGATCAGCGAAACTCTAACATCCATAACCACACTAAAGAACCCTTTGTTGTAACTAGTACAACAAAACATCAATGTCTTGCAGTTGTGGTGCACTGATGACCTTGATTGCAGCAGTTGTAGCCTAAGAATTACAGCCTCTATCAATAACTTCAATTGTCTAACCTTGCAGAACTTAAGTGCTGTGCTGCTGTTAGCCTAGCAGAACCCAGCTCTTGTCCTACTTAGGAAAAGAATTTCAATTGTTCTCGAGTCTCTAGGGCTTCTAGGAATCTAGCTTGCACACTCCCTTGTGCAATTAGCATCGTCTAACTCCTGACCCAAGTTCCTTGCTAAATTAGCACAAGAACCTAGCAGAAATTGCTTGACCGCATCAAAAATTCTAAAGATTTTCTCTTCGTTACTTTTGTATCCAATCTTTTGGAACTTCCTCTCCTTATACTTCACTTTAGAGCTACTTTTGGACTGAATTCTTTCACTTCCTTGGCTCTACTAGTGAGTTTGCTCAGCAAATTTGCCTACCAACACATTAGCGCTGCTGAATTTATCTTTGTTAAGCTCAACAACTTGCTCCATGTTGCCACTTTGCATTGAGGAAGGTAACAACAATCATGCTAGAGGCCTCACATTGGGTTGTACTACTGAAAGAACACCCAGATCATCCCACTTAACATGCTTCCTTTTCATCTCAGTCCACTTGAATGAGCTTAGCTTGTATCTAGCACATGAACTTGCAGTGGTCTTCAGTCTTGACATCTTATAGCACACTTCTCTGCCTACATCAAACAGCCTTGCATCTGATTCTTGAGTGAACTGAACAGAATGCCTTGCTGCCTTTGTACATGAACTCAGTGCTAGTTTTGGAAGGTGAGGTGCTTCCTTTGATACTTGATCAATGTCCCTTCGTGTCACTTCTACTTGAGGACTTGCTTCCACTTGAGGAATTTCTTCCACTTGAGGAAGAATTGAGGACTCAAACAATCTAGCCTTGGCATATGCTATGGCCAAAGTACTAGGATTAAGGAGCTTCATAAAATGGTTGAATGTGGAAGGGAAGCCATCCAAGAAACAAGTCGCACAGTGTTCTTCACCAAATCTTTGTTGAATAGATAACCTTGTTGTTCTCCATTCTTCAAAATGCATACATATTCTTCTAAAGAGTTCCTTTGCAACATTTCGTCAAACACATGAGGGTGCACAACTTCTGGTGGTCGAACGTCTTGACTAAAATATGAAATAATCTGATTTTAGTGGATAAAAGTTGTCTACTGAGCTGTTCTTGTAAACAATTGGTCTGCAGGTGTATCAGTTGAAGATTTTGATTCATTAACTGAATTTCGGCATGCATCTCTTACACAGGTGGTCTAGATGTGTCAATTACATCCTCAATTGAAATTGATCCTATTCTACTTGACAATCTGTCAGCAGCTTGTTCAATATTAGCTAGATTCCAGCTAAATTGTTCTTGTTTACTCTTAGGCAAAGCAACCTTAACACCAAAATTCCTTATCAATCCACCATAAGTAACTTGATGTACTGATCTTGCATTAAATTGACTTGCATTTGCCACTTTCCGGCTCATAGTGAAACCAATTCCAGCAGAATCTGTGAAGGTGTTTTGAGTTGTTCCTCCTTGTCCAATTCCTTGCTTTTGCATGCGATCGACTGAAGTTCTGCATTCCTATGAATTTGTTCTGAATGTGCTGCTGCCTCTGCACATACTGCTGTTGTGATCGCTGCAAAGTAAGCCTGAAATTCTCAATGAGTTGCTGCTTGTGCTGCTGAACTCGTGCAATCTATTCCTACTGAATCGAACTAACAGCAATGTCTCCTGCCCCAACTGTTAAGCTCGTGCTGCAAATCATGCTTGTTTCAATACAAACTCAACTTAATTGAAGGAAATTCAACTAAATCAAATGCAAATCCTCATGCTTTTTCACAAAAGTTGAGAAAATCAGTTAATAACCGCAAGCTTCTAAATCAAGAATCCAAATACTGAACTCCTAATCAAATGAAATGCGATAAAGAACTTTATATCACTTTAAAGCTTGATCTAATACTTATACAATTAAATTAAACTAAATCAGCTTAATCGAAAGCAAAATTCGAAACTCTGATATTAATTGTCATGATTCAAGATCAATCTTGAACCATAACCTAGGATAGATGTGGAATTAGAGTTGAGATGAGAAGAGAATTAGAAAGTTAAGGTGAGAATTAGAGAATTGAGATGAGGAGTAGAGAGAGTTAGGGTTGAGAGAAGAAGAATTAGATCTTATCATTCATCAATGAGTGATTACAAGAGAATCACCTAATACTTATACAATACTCAAACTAATTGTGGTTAACTAGGTACATTGCACATAGACACCTAAAGCTAAATGACATAGGACCTAGCCGCCAATCTTAACTAGCCTTGACTCCTCTTACTAACAACCACAGTATAAACTAACTAGAGAAGACTAACAATGGCTAGAGAAGATACTAATTATCCTAGACCATAACAACTCAAAGACTTATTAGTACCTAATCCATAAGCCCCTACTTTGTTCATGACAGAAAATAAAAGTCCGGGTTAGAAAAAGTCCACAGCACACCACGCCGCAACGCGCCAGCCAACTCGGCAAGGCGGGGCAGGTGCACGCTTATGTGCTTTAAAAAACCCACTCTAGGCCCCTATAATGCTTTACCAAGTACAATAACAAGGGAATATATAAACTAGACTATTCTCTTCTAGATTTTCTACCGAGGATTGGGGCAAAAATACAAGACTCCAAAATTAAAGCACACTAGCCCCAAAATTCAACAAATCGTGCACCAGAGCTTTATCAATCCTACTCATAAATTTACCCTTCTCCCAATTATATTTTCTCTCAATTATGAGAAGAGCGAATAGTTCGTTTTCGTGAAAAAAACAATTGAACTCCAATATACTTCTTACAGCTCAAACCATGTCTCATCTAACCTTTGTGTCCATCACCTCATTGAAGTCTTCTAGTTGTATTACAGGCACCCACATTGACCAACAAATTCGGATAGAGCATTTCATATCATTCCGAACAAGCGATTAAATGGTGAAAATTACCATTCAAACAACTAAAGTATAAATAGAGAATTGAAAACCGGTAAGAGTTTCACCATTGTTCTACCTCCTCAAGGATGTTAGTCGTTGGACTTCAAATCATTTTATCCATTGTGATTTTTTGAATTTATCTCAGTAGATAAAATGGGGCATTTGTTTATCCAGCAAAGCTAACAAGCTAGGAAAGATGCAAGTTCATTTAATGATGCACATTACTAGTACATGAAATAACTCAAGATGAGTAAGCAATCAAGGTAGTTACTAGGGAGCAATTTTTAAGACTAGTTACGCAAGCCTTAGTCAGGTGCCTAAATGCTAGAAAAACTTGCATCCTAGCTCGAGGACATTTGCTGAGATGCTCAAAGAAAAATGGGCCACAAGGACAACTACAAAAAAGTTGGGAGACATAGAGGAGAAGGTCTACAACCTTAATACATGCGTTTTTTGGAGGAATCCCAATAGATCACGGAAGGCTAGAGAATTAGAGATATGCTTTGGCACTTGTATTCAATCAGGACCAACGATTAGAATACTTAGCCAATGAATAAGGAACCATTAGTTTAATAAAGGGTTCCACAACCATAATACAAACTCTTCAATTTATCATTACACCACATTTGAGCATATATTTCTTTCCCTTTTTCATAGCAGTAGTTGTCATACTTAGTCCTCATTTGAAAATTCAATTAGAGTGTTGAACATAATGTTCAAGAAGGTAGACTCTTTGAAGGAAATGTGGCAGGCCTATGATTTAGCCCGACGCGCTTCAAAAAGAAAAAAACAAGGGAGGGGACTAGCCATTCCCACAATGGCTCTTTTTATTAAAAGAAAATTACATCTATAAATAATACTCAATTTTTCTCATTTCACTACACAACTCAATCAACAATCATCCCCTCTCTCTTCTCTCCTCTTTTCTCTACTTTCTATAATTCCATAATTTTTTGCTTTCAAGTTTGAAGTTTCAATTATGCTCATAGAAGTTTGTTGATGTTCAAATTTTAATTTATGCTTCGGCAAAATTAGTATCTAATTTTTATTTACTTGCATTAATTACTTGTCATTTTTATTTTACATATTTTGTATAACAATAATATCATGACAAATAGATCATCTTCATCTGGAACTCGCCAATCTAGTTCTAGCTCTTCTCGACCACCTAAAGCTCCTATAGTGGTTGGTAGTAGTACCCAATCTTCCGCAGCAAATATTGGAAACAATATTTCCTGAATCTGATAGTGAGGGATGTTATGAATCTGCTCTAGGCATCAATAAAACTGAAACTCCCGATTTCGAGAACACAACTGGTGCCCCGTGTAGACATTCTAGTTGTCATGTATGGCAGTAATTTACATTATATCACACATAAAATAAGGAATATTGTAAACTTTGTAATAATAACAAAGGCTCCAACCATCCGCCTACTTGTGCGACCAGCATTTTAAGACAACACCTAATAAGAGCCCACCCTAACTTAAATGCAGATAAATCACAACAAATTCTCCTACAACAAACATCCAGTGCGCTTCAAAAATTTAGGTTTTCCTGAGAGACTAATAGGTGTGAATTAGTGAAATACGTCATTTCGGCTAGGAAGCCGTTTGCTACCGGCGAAGACCTTAGATTTATCCGTTACTGTAAAAACGCACTAAACCCAACCGTTTAAAGGGTCCCTCGTAATACTTTGAAGCGCGCGTGTTTAAAGAATTTGAAAAAAGAATAACGAGCCAAATGAAATTTTAAATACGAGCACGAGCATTATCGTAGACGTTTAACATATGGAATAAAAAATCCAACATATCTTACATGTGCATAACTGCACATTGGATTGACTCATCATTATATATTTCAAAAAATAATTATCCATTTTCGTCTATTCGAATATCCCTAGAGTGCTCGTGTAATCGCAAATAGCATGGTGGCTGCATGCCGTGAGTGGGGCATTGAAAACAAAATTATGAGCATTACTTTCGACAACGCAACTAACAACACTACATCTATTAACTCGTTAATTAGGTCTTTGAAACCCATGTTAGATGAGAGATATTTTCATTTACGTTGTATTTGTCACAGTTTACATTTAATGATAATGGATGTGATAAAAGTCATAAAGGAGTGTCTTTCAACTTTAAGAGCTATAATTAAAGCAATTAGAACATATGCAAGTAGGCAACAATATTGTAAGGATTTGTGTGCATCAATGGAAATGTTTTAAATTTGATACAAGTACTAAGTGAGGGTCGATGTTTGAAAGATGTATCCCATATAGAGAAATCTTGTTAGATTTTGTACCTATGAATTATGCGAATCTAGGTGTTTTTAATTTCAATAATATAAATTGGGAGTTAATAAATGAAATTTGTAAATTCTTAGTTCTTTTTAAAAATGTTATGATAGTTTTCTCTGGCTCCTACTACCCAATCATTCCAGATGCAATATCTAAACTGGTATATATTCCCGCATGGAAGATAGAAAACTCCTCCAACCCCGCGTCGCTCGTGACCATTGCCGCCATGCAAGAGAAAATTTTAAAATATTATACTAAATTACCCATGTTATATTGTATTGCCCCAATGTTTGATCCATGTTGCAAACTTATAGGTTTTTAATTTTTTGTTCAAATATTTTACAAAAGAATGCTACCAAATTTTGATTACAAACCTATTATAATAACGTTAAACAAACTTTAAATGATCTATTTTCGTTTATTCTCAAAAATTAACAAAAAATTACGAATGTTTCTTCTACATCATCCCGTCCTCTCCTCAAGGACAATCATACATGTAGGATATGTTTAAGCGATTAATGCCTAGACCAGATCCCACACCATATGATGAGCTTTCTTTATACTTGCGTTCACCTCTATTGGATTTCCAATCAACAGAATCTAATGAACCTTTTAATATTTTGCTATGGTGGAAATCATATAAATCCAGTGCTTTCCATCGTGGCACGTGATATACTAAAATGTCTTGTGTCTTTAGTAGCATCAGAATGTGCTTTTAGTGCAGGTGAAAAATTAATAGAAACAAAGAGAGCGAAGCTAGCACCGAAGAGCTTAGAAATATCGATGTGCTTGAAAGATTGAATAGCTGTAGCGGATGGAGAGCAAGGAGATCTTAACTCGAAATCATCAAGCGATGAAAACAAAGACAAAGACACTATCTCTACTACAAGTACTGCCCCAATTGAAGCAAGTCAATATTGGTTTATTTTTATATTGTTATTGTGTAAATATTAAATACAAATTATATTATGTTTATAATTTTCTTAATAGTGTAATTGTCAGTGTACTACAGTAGTATTTTTTTAATATGTTATAATATATTTTATGTTATAAAATGTACTTGTGGCCAACACCATCTTCAGATAGTGCGAGCAACACATCATCACGTACCAAAGCAGCGGGACAAGAACACAGGTTGACTACAAACTATTAAGGAGAAGATTGCAAAGAGACTGGAGGGATTGCAAGGCTACCCCAGGCGAAGACGTGTCTACACAACATAGGGTGTTGTGGACGGATATAAAGGCCAAGACGAGGGCCAAAAGAATCTGCAAACTTGTGCATACGCACACTCATTGGAGGGAGCTCAAGGGGGAGAAGTGTAAGGTATACAAGGAAAGAGTGGAGGCTGAGCTCAGGGAGGACTTCGAGGGAGATGCAAACCAGATGTGGAACCATCTGGCTCAAAAGATGAGAGGACTGGCAAGGGAAGTTCTCGGCAGGTCAAAGGGAAGGGTACCAAGCAACAGAGAATCCCGGTGGTGGGGTGACGAGGTCCAAGAGAAGATTAAGCCGAAACAAGTTTGTTTCAGAGAGTGGGACCATGGCAGGGATGAGGATAAGCGACTGCGGTATATTCTAGCCAGGAGAGAAGCAAAGCGAGCAGTCAGAGAAGCACAATCAAGAGCTTATGAGGACTTCTACAAAAGGTTGGAGACCAAGGAGGGTGCGAGGGACTTATATAGAATCGCCAAAGCTAGAGAAAGGAAGACCAGAGACTTGGACAGAGTTCAATACATAAGAGGGGAAGATGGACATGTACTTATGGACAGGCATCAAATCAAGGCTAGGTGAAAAATATACTTCCAAGAACTGTTCAATGAATAAGGAGGGATAGAGATATCCTTAGGTGATCTTCAGACATCTGAGGTGCATCAAAACCA
Organism: Simmondsia chinensis; assembly: GCA_018398585.1. Taxonomy (NCBI): domain Eukaryota; kingdom Viridiplantae; phylum Streptophyta; class Magnoliopsida; order Caryophyllales; family Simmondsiaceae; genus Simmondsia; species Simmondsia chinensis. Next base: position 22,982,923 of record JAGTTD010000012.1, read on the forward strand.
CAGCGACTGTAGGAAAATTAGCCTCGAAGAAGTCAAGGAATCCCTGAGATCCATGGGAAGGGGTAAAGCAGTTGGCCCAGATGGCATACCCATAGAAGCTTGGAAATGTCTTAGACAAAAGGACGTCAGTTGGCTGACTAAACTATTTAACCAAATCCTCTAGGGGGTCAAGATGCCTGAGGAATGGAGGAAGAGTATATTGGTTCCGATATATAAGAACAAAGGAGGCATTCAGAGTTGCACCGATTATCGGGGTATCAAACTAATGTGCCACACTCTGAAGTTGTGGGAACGGGTCATAGAGAGGAGGTTAAGGCAACTGACTGAGGTGACCGAGAACCAGTTCGAATTTATGCCCGGGAGATCAACAATAGAAGCCACCCACATCCTAAGGCGGACGATAGAGCAATATAGGGAAAGCCAAAAGGACTTTCATATGGTTTTCATTGATTTAGAGAAATCATATGATAGAGTGCCCAGGGAGGTCCTTTGGAGAGTTTTAGACAAGAAAGGCATCCCCGTAACATACATACGAGCCATTAAAAATATGTATGAAGAGGCACAGGCTATGGTGCGCACAGTGGATGGGGAGACAGACACTTTCCTGATAACAGTAGGGGCTCACCAAGGGTCTACTTTGAGCCCCTATTTGTTCATTCTGGTTATGGACAAGCTCACCAGACACATCCAGGGATGTGTACCTTGGTGCATGCTTTTTGCAGATGACATAGTACTAGTGTGGAAGTCGCGGAAAGAGATAAATGAGAAGCTGGAACTGTGGAGAGGAGCTCTAAAGTCGAAGGGTTTACGACTAAGCAGATCCAAGACCGAGCACATGGAACTCAAGTTCGATCCCTCTACCACGCCTTGCCGAGAAGAAGTCAAGATTGGATATGAGGCCATATGGAAGAATGAGAGATTCAGGTACTTGGGGTCCACGATACAGCACAACGGCGAAGTGGATGAGGATGTCAGCTGCAGGATTAAAGTGGGATGGCATAAGTGGAGGATGGCCTCCGCGGTACTTTGTGATAGGAAGTTCCCCTTGAAGCTAAAGGAAAGATACTATAAGATGGTTGTAAGGCCAGCAATGGCGTATGGGATGGAGTGCAGGGCGATGAAACAACATTACACACAGAAGATGAAGGTGGCGGAGATGTGAATGCTGAGGTAGATGTGCGGACACATAAGGAAGGATAGGATCAGAAACGACATCATAAGAGGCAAATTGGGCATAGCCTCCATTGAAGATAAATTAAGGGAGCAACGCCTGAGGTGGTTTGGCCATGTCAGAAGGAGACCTGACAACGCTTCAGTCAGGAGATGCGAATAGCCCCTTACTACATTAGGCAGAAGAGGTAGAGGCAAACCAAAGAAGAGATGGCTTGAGACGATCCGACAAGACCTTACCCCCCTTAACCTCCGGGAGGAGATGGCCTTAGATAGGGCCCTATGGAGGGCTAGCATAGGGGTATTAGATGATCCAGATGGAGTAGGGTAGTCTTGGTCTCTACTTTATCTTTTTCTCTGCCCTATCTATCCCTATCTCTTTAATCTCTTTTTCACTCTTTTTCTTTATCTCTTCTACCTCTATCTCTATCCTCTATCTATAGCCCTTTCTTGAAATCCTTTTCTTTATCTCCTTAACCGTATTCAATGTCTGCGCACACTCTTTGAGGTTTGTCTTTTTTTTTTTTGGCCATACTCATGCACTTTTTGATGCTTCTCCTGATGCCAGGTCTTAGGTTGATTGATGCGGACAAACATTTTAGGCTGGGGGTCCTCAGAAATAACCTCCCTTCAGGGTAGCCCCTTGAAGGGGGAAGGCTGCGTACATCTACCCTCCATAGACCCTGCTTTTGCGGGAGAGCTTGGAGGCACTGGGTTTTTTGTTGTTGTTGTTGTTGTTGCTGTTATAAAATGTACTTGTAAATATACAGTACACAATTATGATTGTATATTATATAATCTATTAATAAAATTATGATTATATTTATCTATATCTATATATATATATATATATATATATAGATTGTTTTTTATGTTATTTATTAATAAAATTATGATTATATTCAAAAAGATTGCTTAAAAAAATATTTTAAAAAAAGGCCCAGCCTAACCCGACCCACCTCGGCTTGCCCTACCCCGCCTCGGACTTGGGCCTCAGGCCAGGCCGGTCCCCGATACCCCAATGACAGGGCCAGGCCTAGACTGACCCAGCCAGGTCTACCCTCCAAGTCGTAGGGTAGGTTGCAGGCCAACCGAACTCAAGCCTTTGGCCACCTCAACTTATACCATTGGTCTAAGGTTTTGAATACTAAGCCTTGAACTTAAATGTGTTGATCTTGTATTGGTGTCCCAAATTAGTTTCTTGTTAAGTTTAATCTCATTCGCGTTATTTTAAGTGACGCTTGATAGGCATAAACCTCATGGAATCAGACAAAAGATAGGCCGCTAATCTCTCAAACTTATCTCCACCATAATTCTCAACTCTTAAGCATTTGAGGTAAGGCGTTTGAAGGGTGTCCTACATTGTTCTGCCTAACTACCTCTAAAGTTGGCTCCATGGCTTTATTTTATTGCATATAAAACATATAAGAATACAAATACAATAAAAGTCCCATTAATTGGAGCATTGGTTGAATATATGCAAAATAGCATACCAAAGTCTAAATCACCAAAAATATCAAAATACACAATAAGTGATTGAGATCAATCACATACGGTTTGAACTAAACCTACCCCAAAGTCCAAGTAAGTCCTTAGGCGTATTTGTTTCCTAAAATTCATAGCGATCATACAAACAAACAAAATAGCAGTACATATGTAAATTTTCAATTTCATAGATTCATTATAGATTTATTTAGAGCAATTTACAAGCTATATACGAGAGTTCCCTTGCTAGACACTCAAACATAAACGCCATTTATCGTCTCTAATTTGAACATGCCTTGAAGGAGTAGAGTTTGAAAAACAAGCACTTAAGATTATTTATGCACCAACTTCATTCACTTCTTGACATGAAGTACTGTTTCGGGGATTTTTGGTTAGGTTCTTTTAGATGAGAGCGGGATTCAACCCTCACTTGAGAAAGCAGCTGCTAGCATTTGTCCCGATATCTCTGGAAAATAAAAGAGGCCGTTAGAGGGACCCACAGGTTTTCCCGCGGGAGACCCCTCCGATGCCTAAGTTAGTAAATGCATAGTAATAATAATAATATATGATAAGTAAATAACGTAAGGTAAACAATAATAAATACTTATCGTATATGGAGAGGGTCCTTGGTTGCTGGTGGCCGGAATCCGTGCCAGCGAGGTGGCCGGAATCCGTAACGGCAAGGTGGCCGACGTAGGGCCTTATGGGCCCGGAGAGAGAGAAACAACAGCCAAAGGGCCGGCGAAGTGGCTGGAGAAGAGAACGACACCGGGGGTCGAAGCCGTAATGACAAGGTGGCCGGCGCATGGCCGGAGGTGTGCCGGCAAGGCGACTGGGGGTTAGCCGAAGTAAGAGGAGAGAGAAAGGTGGGTTGTAGTGTTGTTGGGTTGTTGGGAGAGAGGAAAAGGGTGTCCCTTGTGAGGAGGGGAAATGGGGTATTTATAGAAGAGGAGGGAGGAGGCGGTATTGGTGCCGCGCGGTAGTGGAACCGCGGTGGTCGGGCGGTAGAGGTGAGAGAAAGGCGGTAGGAGAGAGAGGGAGATGGTGGAGGTGTGAGGAGAGAGAGATGACCGAGGAGGAAGAGGGGCGGTAGTGGTGCCGAGGTGGTCAGTGGTACAGAGTGAGAGAGGGAGGCGGCGGTACCGGCCCGGTACCGGTGAGGTCAGGCGGTACCAGTGGTCGGCGGTACTGGCATGGGTACCGGGTCGTGGTGTTCAGAGGAGAGAGAGGGAGATGGTGAGGGATGTCAAGGAGGAGAGAGAGGTACTTGGGGAAGAAGGCAGGCAGGGGCACGTGGGAGAGAGAGAGGAGAGAGAAAATAATATGAAATTATATTAATAATTTTTGTTATTATCTCGTTATTCTATTTTAATATTGACCTACTTATTTTTATCCTCTACAGTTAGCCCCCCATGCCATGGGTGAATGGGACCTGTTCACATTCGGTCATGGAGTGTGCAACATCCAAAGGCTTCGTCCATATGTGGACTATCAAGACTTTGTTCCTAAATGTTATGAGTCATGAGGTATTTTATATGCGTTAACTGTGAGGTCCTTTTAAGTGAACCTTGCTCTAGTTTATCCATCCATGGCTTCTTTACTGCGGTTCTATGCTGGCACTTGGCTCTTATGCTTCTTTGTTGATGAACGCTTTTAGCTTTTGGGATTTGTTTTAGGACTCATAGAACTTGAGCCTTTTAAGGATCAAGTTCGTTGGTTCTTCACATGGCAGGGTGCTGGAAGATCCCTATAATTATTTGTGTGGGTAGTTAATGTGGGAATTGTTTCATTTCATTTGTTAATTCTTAGTATAGCCCTTAGAAATTGTATTCTTGATTGGAGGTGTTGTTCATGATCGAATAATGGTTGTTGGAGACATTCTACTTAATTTCTTAGAGCAGTCATTCTGAGTGGTTAATTTTAAGATTTTTCCAAATGTTGGCCATGGAGCTTAGTTATGAATGACCGCATATTTAGTCTCCAAATTCTTACCGCATATTTAGTCTCCAAATTCTTACTTGTGAGCTGAGATGAAGCATGCCATGAGCATTTTAATCCTCAACCCCCAACCGTAGGCCGGGTCGGAGTGTATTTTAAGGTTGGCTAATGCGTAATTCGCTCACCGGTACCGGCTGGAGGGCAAATCGCCTACCGAGGAGGCGTTTATGCCTCAAATACATTTTCACTGCCCGAGAAGGGCTTAAGTATGTCTCACCTGCCTGAGAAGGGCTTACGGTTATGTCTAAATACTGCTTGCCTGAGAAGGGCTTATAGCGTAAGCGTAGCCTACCAGCCTGAGAAGGGCTTACGGTTATGTTTGAGTATGGCTTGCCTGAGAAGGGTTTATAGCGTAAGTGTATCTTATCTGCCTGAGAAGGGCTTACGACTTGACGGAATATTATCAACGCCGATGTTAGGTGGGGTACACAATAGCGGCTCTCAAACTAGTGAGAGTTCACCGCCCGTCCCAAGTGTTAGATGGAACCACAACAACCGCCACGATGTTAGAGTGGCACATAACTTCAGCTCTCAAATTGGGGAGAGTTTACCGCCCGTCCCAGATGTTAGATGGGACCAAAACAACCGCCACGATGTTAGAGTGGCACACAACAGCGGCTCTCAAACTGGTGAGAGTTTACCGCCCGTCCCAGATGTTAGATGGGACCACAACAACAGCCACGATGTTAGAGTGGCACACAACAGCGGCTCTCAAACTGGTGAGAGTTTATCGCCCGTTCTAGATGTTAGATGGGACCAAAACAACCGCCACGATGTTAGCGTGGCACACAACAGCGGCTCTCAAACTGGTGAGAGTTTACCGCCCGTCCCAGATGTTAGATGGGACCAAAACAACCGCCAAGATGTTAGAGTGGCACACAACAGCGACTCTTAAACTGGTTAGAGTTTACCGCCCGTCCCAGGTGTTAGATGGGACCACAACAACCGCCACGATGTTAGAGTGGCACACAACCAACTGCCTATGCGGCCTCCACATTAGGTGAAGGACAACCGCTCGGCTCTTCTTGCTCCTTCATTTTAACTTAGGCAAGAAGAACCAAGCCCTCATTGTTGAAGGGACTTGGACAACCGAGGTCTTTCACTTTAGGTGAAAGACAACCGCCTGCGGTCCCTTCACATTGGGTGAAGGATAACCGCCTAACACTTCTTGCTCCTTCACTCTAACTAAGCAAGAAGAACCAAGCCCCCATTGTTCAAGGGACTTGGACAACCGAGGTCTTTCACTTTAGGTAAAAGACAACCGCCTGCGGTCCCTTCACGTTGGGTGAAGGATAGCCGCCTAACTCTTCTTGCTCCTTCATTCTAGTTAAGCAAGAAAAGCCAAGCCCCCATTGTTCAAGGGACTTGGACAACCATGGCCTTTTACTTTAGGTGAAAGCCAACCGCCCGCGGGCCCTTCACGGTAGGTGAAGGATGACCGCCTAACTCTTCTTGCTCCTTCACTCTAACTAAGCAAGAAGAACCAAGCCCCCATTGTTCAAGGGACATGGACAATCATGGCCTTTCACTTTAGGTGAAAGCCAACCGCCTGCGGGCCCTTCATGGTAGGTGAAGGATAACCGCTTCACTCTTCTTGCTCCTTCATTCTAGTTAAACAAGAAGAACCAAGCCCTCATTGTTCAAGGGACTTGGAGAACCATGGCCTTTTACTTTAGGTGAAAGCCAGGCGGTACCTTCACTTTAGGTGAAGGGTAATCGCCCCACCTCTTCTTGCTCCCTTACTTCCATTTGAGCAAGAAAGCCAAGCCCCCATTGTTCAAGGGACATAGACAACTGAGGTCTTTCACTTCAGGTGAAAGCCAACTGCCTGCGGGCCCTTCACAGTAGATGAAGGATGAACGCCTAACTCTTCTTGCTCCTTTACTCTAACTAAGCAAGAGGAACCAAGCCCCCATTGTTCAAGGGACTTGGACAACCGAGGTCTTTCACTTTAGGTGAAAGACAGCCTCCTGCCGTCCCTTCACGTTGGGTGAAGGATAACCGCCTCACTCTTCTTGCTCCTTCATTCTAGTTAAGCAAGACGAGCCAAGCCCCATTGTTCAAGGGACTTCGACAACCATGGCCTTTTACTTTAGGTGAAAGCCAACCGCCTGCGGGCCCTTCTTGGTAGGTGAAGGATGACCGCCTAACTCTTCTTGTTCCTTCACTCTAGCTAAGCAAGAAGAACCAAGCCCCCATTGTTCAAGGGACTTGGACAACCATGGCCTTTCACTTTAGGTGAAAGCCAACCGCCTGCGGGCCCTTCACGGTAGGTGAAGGATAACCGCTCGACTCTTCTTGCTCCTTGATTCTAGTTAAGCAAGAAGAACCAAGCCCTCATTGTTCAAGGGACTTGGACAACCATGGCCTTTTACTTTAGGTGAAAGCCAGGCGGTACCTTCAGTTTAAGTGAAGGGTAACCGCCCCACCTCTTCTTGCTCCCTTACTTCCATTTGAGCAAGAAAGCCAAGCCCCAATTGTTCAAGGGACTTAGACAACCGAGGTCTTTCACTTTAGGTGAAAGCCAACCGCCTGCGGGCCCTTCATGGTAGGTGAAGGATGACCGCCTAACTCTTTCTTGCTCCTTCACTCTAACTAAGCTAGAAGAACCAAGCCCCCATTGTTCAAGGGACTTGGACAACCGAGATCTTTCACTTTAAGTGAAAGACAACCGCCTGTGGTCCCTTCACATTGGGTGAAGGATAACCGCCTAACTCTTCTTGCTCCTTCATTCTAGTTAGGCAAGAATAGCCAAGCCCTCATTGTTCAAGGGACTTAGACAACCATGGCCTTTCACTTTAGGTGAAAGCCAGGCGGTACCTTCACTTTAGGTGAAGGGTAACCACCCCACCTCTTCTTGCTCCCTTACTTCCATTTGAGCAAGAAAGCCAAGCCCCCATTGTTCAAGGCACTTAGCATACCGAGGCCTTCACATTAGGTGAAAGCCAGGCGGTACCTTCACTTTAGGTGAAGGGTAACCGCCCCACTCCTCTTGCTCTTTTACTTCCACTTGAGCAAGAGAACCAAGCCCCCATTGTTCAAGGGACTTAGCATACCGAGGCCTTCATATTAGGTAAATGCCAGGCGGTATCTTCACTTTTGGTGAAGGGTAATCGCCCCACACAATGCCTTGCTTCCCTTTTTCAATCAGAGCAAACAACACTGAGCCCCCATTGTTAAAGGGACTCATACTACCGCGGACTTTCGCGTTAAGCGAAAGCTGACCACGACAATTCCAGCTCTCAGTCTCTATTCAGGGCCTGAGTTAACACAATCTACATAAGAAACGTCAAAGCCCTAGCTTGCCATCTAAGAAACATCAAAGCCCTGGCCCCCAACAAGCTGCTAGGTGGAACGTAAGGGACGTCAATCACACAAATCACGTCCAGAATCTAAATCATATTGGGAACATAAAGCCCCCAGCCCCCAGCTAGGGATTGGGTTAAGCATAAATCGCATTAAGAACATAAAAACGTTAAGCTCCCAGCTCCAAGCCCTCAGTTCTGGGACTGGGTTGAGCATAAACTGTATAAGGAGCATTGAATACGTAGATCATATTAGGCACGTAATTCACATAAGTCATAAAAAAGCGTTAAGCCCTCGGTCCACAATGTAGGGGCTAGGTTGCAACACAAGTGGGTCAATAGTCGCCACATGTATACCGTTGCCAATCGTCCTTGGTGAACGGAAAATTTCGTAGTTGCCAAGAGGCAACTCGAGTGGGCTTTCGGTTCGGGTGTATAAAACTGTGAATAAGAATGTAATCATGTGTTTGTTAATAAGCATGCCTTGTATTTTGCGCATGCCTCATCAAACAGTGGTAGACTTCATTAGGCGTCAAGAGGCATCCTGTAAGTCTAAAGAATAACGTGTCCCTTGAGTTGTGAGGATAAGGAGTGTTTTGCGACTTCATCCTTAGCTACAAGAGCATTAGCCTCTTAATTAGAGAATAGATGAACCAAGACGGGTGTCTTGGAGAGTTTACCGTCACCTTTGTGGTGATAACCCCTGGGTAAGGACATTAGTCGTAATACTAAGCCAAATTTTTTGGCGGTATTGCTTGGCCAAGCGTGTTTGAGGCTGCTACTAGCCAGACTTTGTCGGTGATACGGCGTAGCCGTCATGATAGGCGGTACGTAGCTTACCAAACTTATTAATGGCAAGGCTTAGTCAAATGGGCGGATGGTACCATACGGTTGACCTCGCTATTGAGTTTGAAGGATTGTCACCAAGCTTGTTGGTGGTGACCTTTTATGATGATAGTATCCTGTTACCCATTTATGAGGTTGATGAGGTGGTCTAGGCAAGCCCGTTAGCAGTTGCGGCTGGTCAAGCTTGTGGGCGGCTTTGTACAGCTAAGTTATTGGCAGTGGCACCTGACTCTACTAACGACCGCGTGTCTTTTGGGAGACCCTCCACCAATATTGTTGGTGGGTTGTTGGCGGCCTTTTGCAGTTGTCGGCGTTAAATGCTTTCCAGGGTAATTTAAAGCATTGTTGATTTAAAGTGGTGCATGCACTATTGGTTTTTTCGCCTAGTACCCAAAACTTGGCGGTAACACTTCGCATAGAATCCACGCTAGGTTGGCTAGAGGAAGTTCATGTCCCAGTTGTGAAAGTTCGCTGGTTAAAAAAGACACAGGCTGTTGAAGTCAGGTTTGGGGTATCAAGTGTCCTAACCCCAAATAATGGTGCCAAATGATTTACCCTGGTAACGAGGATGGTCCTTAGTGCAACTATGAGGGTGTCATGAGGTCTCCACATGGATAAGATGCTTTGTAGACATTGCGGTGGGCCGAGGGCCGACAGTGTGCGTGATCCGTTCAAGGAAGGCTTGACCCCTCGTTTGCGCTGCGCGACGCAATGTAAAAGCTCTCCAGCTTGTAGGATTCAACCTTCAATTGGCGAGAGCACTTGTGATGCTCGAGCCCCCTTGTGAGTGGCAGTGTGTGCCAATCCTGTTCCGTGGGTTAACAGCGCGGATGGGGCAACACCGTGCATAAAGGTAAAGGTAGGGATTGTCGGTCATATGTCAACGGGTACCCGAGTTCGACGCATGCTACGAGATGGTTGCCATCTCGAGTAAGCAGCATGTTACTTGCGCAATACCGCGTGAGTTCCCCATAAGGATAGCGACTTCGAACACGAGGTGCGCCTAAGGGACTTTACGGTTCCTATGCGTTGCTCTAGAGTAGGACTATATCAGTCTGCTCCTAGGAGCTAGCCGACACTGTGAAGGACTTATGGCATCGAGAATGGCACGAGTAGTCTAGACACAAGGTTAAGACTCAAAGGGGTGTTAGTGGGGTCCAACATAAGTGATGGTGGGTGTTGGCCCACCGAGCGGGGTTCGCATTAAACAAAAGCTAACTGCCCGCGAGACTCCATGTTAGGCGAAGGTTACCCGCCCCACAACTTCATGCTTTCTTTATGCTTTCTTTTTCAGCCGGAACAGAACAACACGACCGCGTACTTCTACATTTTGTGGAAGTTAACCGCCCACCATTTGTAGAACGGCGAACTTTTATGCTAGGTGAAGGTTACTCGCGAATGATGATTCTAATTTCCAGTTCTTATCCTGAAGCTAAGTTAACATTAACTTCGCAAGAAACGTCAAACCCTAGCTCATTACATAGGAAACATCAAACCCCTGGCCCTGAGTAAGGAATGAGGCTAAACATGAATCACATATATCACGTAAATTGCACTAGGAACGTACGTCACATAAAAAATGCAAATCATAAAAAACGCTAAGCCCCTGGTTTATAATCAAGGACCGAGTTGAATGCAAATCCCTTGGGGAATATTAATCACGTAATTTTCCACACAAAAAGACAGATTATGCAAGATTATATGGAGAACGCTGCGTCCCCCACTGTTAAGTAAATACTGTTGTTCTTCGTTATTTCGGAACAGTAAGTTTCATAATTGCCAAGAGGCAATTTGAATAGGCATCCTATTTGGGTGTGTAAAAATATTAATAAAGATGTAATTATACGTATTTGTTAATTGAGCATGGCTGGCGGCCTACTCGCGTCTTGCTAAAAATGCTACACTTATTTTTACATCGTTGTAAGTCTTAAGGAGTAACACGCCCCTTGAATCCTAACGATAAGAGATCTTTTAAGGCTTTATCCTTAATCCCAAGGGTATCAAACTCTCTATTGGCAAGCAGAAGAGCCAAAGCGAGTGTCCTGGTGGATTTATGGCTATCCTTGTGCTGACAACGCCGGGCAAGGGTAATGAGCGTAATACCAGGCCAAGTTCTTTGGCGGTACTGTCTATCCGAGAGTGTTGAGGCTGTTAACAGCCGAGCTCGATCGGTGATATTGCGTAGCCATCTTTGGTTGGTTGTGCGTATTTCTCCGATTTTAGTAACGGTCGGGTTTCGGCCGAGGTGGCGGAGGGCACTGCTTGGTGACCCCACTGTTACCTTTAAAGGATTATACCCAAGGTCGTTAGTGGTTACCCCTTTTAAATTGAGTGGTTGTGTGTTATCCACTAAAGGGGTTAACGAGGCCACCCGGCCAAGTTCGTTGGGGTTAAGATCTAGTCAAGCTTGCTGGCGGTAGCTTCACAGTTTACTCATTTGGATGCTGTCCATGGGTCACCTATGGTAGCCTACGGTACCGTTGGTTGGTGTTGCCCAACTAGTGGTAAATTTTTTCTTTAACTAAGTTGAAAGGTAAGTAGTGAAGCTTTTAAAAGAACGGTCGCCAACGAAGTTGGCGATAGCTCAAATCTTGGGGCGTTGAAGGCAACGTCCCCACTAACAGATCCTCTATCATGCTTGCTGGTGGTGTTTCGGTTAAGTTGGACACCTGAGAGGCAAACTTTGGCAGGTCATCATTGGCGAAGCCCCCAGCTTTAGGCGGCATCGCTAAAGTAAGGATAGGCGATCGTTGCTACACAGCCGACCGGATGGGCGGTTGCATCTTATCAAGGTAAATAGTGCAAAGCCACATTATTAGACGAGGCTTTACCTAGCCTCGTAGTTGGCTTTAACGAGTCGCTCGAGTTTTTTGGCAATGGCTTTTACCTGTAAGCTACTTGTTCAAGGAGTTGGCGAGGCTATTTGGCCAAGCTCAACGACGGTTGTGGCTAATCAAGCTTATGGGTGCGGCCAAACTTGTTAGCATGGCGCCCGGTTGACATTAAGTCCACTTCGTGGTGGTTCAAGCCTGCCATTATCAGCGGTAAAATTCTTATTAATGAGCTTTCACTAATGACGCCAAGCGACATTAGTGGGCTACCGCGACCGTGTTTACCCCTTCCTTTTTTTTTATTTATTTATAGAGACTAGCGTTACTACCATTTTGGGGTTAGCCTAGTTCAAAGACGGCAATGTCATTGTCTAAGGGAACCCTTGAAGGGCGTCACCTCTATGCCAAGCGGCTTGCAGTAATCGTCTACCTGACTCAAATTACACTTTATTTGGGTCTTTTTTGGTTAAGAACTCTGCCGCTTTACACATAACAACATCCTAGCCCAATTTAATCGTTGTTAATGTATGAGTTAGCATATTTTCACATATCATATTTGGCACAAATTTAAGCTATATGAGTAGCAAAAATTAAGAAATGAGCATATTCACACTTAAACACCGTGCAGTGAAGTTTTCTAGGCGATAAAGTTTTTCTTACCCCCAATTAAGAATAGGGGTTACTTGATAAAGGCCCTTATTATAGTGGCTCTTACGGACAATAAATTTAATAAAAGTCCTTTTCTAACTTAATCACATATCTATTCAAGCTTTATGAGTTGGGTTGGACGCAACTTAGAGCAATTTCAGCTAAATAAAAAATTTTGCGAGCAATTTCCGGAAAGCGGGAGTAACACAATTCGTGTATTGCCGTGAATCTAAGACAAGAAATTTGATAAAATAATTTATGTGTAATTTGAAGCGAGAATATTATGAAAAGCACCTATAACATGCTTTAAAGCTCAAGATATACTAGATTAAAAATATTACGGACAATATTATAAAAAATACCCATAATATAATCTAGAGCTCATGATGTGCTAAATTTTCAATTTTACTGATAATTTTTGATGTATTAGCAGGCAAATAAGAGAGAAAAATTGGAAATCAAAGACTTATATGATACTTAAATAGTCACCGGAGCCCCCAATTTTGCAAGGCTCTAAGATGAATTGCATGGGATACCAGGTTAAACGCTAGCAAGCTATCTTCCCACAGACGTCGCCTTTTGTTTCGGGGATTTTTGGTTAGGTTCCTTTAGATGAGAGCGGGACTCAACCCTTACTTGAGAAAGCAGCTGCTAGCGTTTGTCCCGATATCCCTGAAAAATAAAAGAGGCCGTTAGAGGGATCCACAGGTTTGCCCGCAGGAGACCCCTCCGATGCCTAAGTTAGTAAAGGCATAGTAATAATACTAATATATGATAAGTAAATAACGTAAGGTAAACAATAATAAATACTTATCGTATATGGACAGGGTCCTTGGTTGCTGGTGGCCGGAATCCGTACCGGCAAGGTGGCCGACGTAGGGCCTTATGGGCCAGGAGAGAGAGAAACAACAGCCAAAGGGCCGGCGAAGTGGCCGGAGAAGAGAACGACGCCGGGGGTCGAAGCCGTACGGGTTGGGAGGCCGGCGCATGGCCGGAGGTGTGCCGGCAAGGCGACTGGGGGTTAGCCGGAGTAAGAGGAGAGAGAAAGGTGGGTTGTAGTGTTGTTGGGTTGTTGGGAGAGAGGAAAAGGTTGCCCTCGTGAGGAGGGGAAATGGGGTATTTACAGAAGAGGAGGGAGGAGGCGGTATTGATGCCGGGCGGTAGTGGAACCGCGGTGGTTAGGCAGTAGAGGTGAGAGAAAGGCTGTAGGAGAGAGAGGGAGATGGTGGAGGTGTGAGGAGAGATAGATGACCGAGTAGGAAGAGGGGCGGTAGTGGTGCCGAGGTGGTCGGTGGTACCGAGTGAGAGAGGGAGGCATCGGTACCGGCCCGGTACCGGTGAGGTCAGGCGGTACCGGTGGTCGGCGGTACTGGCGTGGGTACCGGGTCGTGGTGCCCGGTTCAGAGGAGAGAGAGGGAGATGGTGAGGGATGTCAAGGACGAGAGAGAGATACTTGGGGAAGAAGGCAAGCAGGGGCACGTGGGAGAGAGAGAGGAGAGAGAAAATAATATAAAATTGTATTTTTACTTTTCGTTATTATCTCGTTATTCTATTTTAATATTGACCTACTTTTTTTTATCCTCTATAAGTACCTACCTCATTTATACAACATAAGAGAAACTTTTTTCCCACACATTATAAAAACCTACTAAAGCATAATCAATTTATAACCCAATAATATTTTACCGTATGGAAAACCATTGGAAACAATTAGTACTTTGGGCTCAAGCACTCGAAATTCCATAGAAAGTATTGTGACGATTGTACGTAAATTACAGCTAATAGATAACTCAGTATTATGTAACGTAGACGGTAAAATGATCACCAAATCAAAGAAAAATTATACTTTTCTATCATATACAATAAACGATAAAAAGATACTTCCTGTATTGGAGGAAAAAATCACAAAATCAAGTACAACAGAAGTGAAAACAACAAAAACAACGAAACAATCAACACTAATATTTACGTGAAAAACTTCTCTCAACTAAAGGGAAAACCAATGGAACCGAAATGGGTGCCTTTTCTGTTATGAAATTTAGGAATTATCATATCTAATTGAAACCCCCAAATATATTATTCCAATCATCATCAACATCATCAATGTGACTACTGCATGGCGAGTCACCAACCTTCTCATAATTTAACTTCTGCATGGCGAGCCACCACCTTCCTACAATGTAACTACTGCACGGCAAATCACCAACCCTCTCCCAATGTAGCTTCGATACGGCGAGCCACCAACCCTTCTTAAGTAGTTTTGGATAGAGGAAGCTAAAAACTCTCTCATTTCTCAACCAAATACCTCTCAAACAAAACATCTCCAAAAACAAATCTCTCTTCCCTTGGGCACCCCTTGACAAATCACTTAAACCCTCATGTTTTCCCTCTCTTTTTCACCACATTCTAACCATCAACCCTCAGTCCCTTTTATAATAGAATTACCTAAATTATAATTACAATCAAATCTTAATTAGATTAGGTAACTATATCATATTAAATATCAGCCAAATCAAATATAAACCATATCAATCAATATTAATTTTTATGAAATATAATAAACAAAAGAAGCAACTCTATAGAATACTCTATGATTGAATGAATCACTACAAAAAAAGTGGCCAATAGCAACAAAGCAGGTTCTGTTGCTATTGGCTATTTTTTTGTTACTATAGCTTTTAGCAACAGATTTTTGTCTGTTGCTATGTTGCTGTTGCCACTGTCACTAAATATTATAGCAACAGAAAATACGAGTTATTGCTATTGCACCTTAATAGCAACAAACTGGTCATTGTTGCTAGATTTGTTACTATTGTCTTTTGCAACAACATGACAACTGTTGCTATTGGTTACAGCAACAAAGTGCTTTCTGTTGCTATTGGTTTTAGCAACAACAAAATGCCTACGTCATTATAGTTTGGTCACTATTGCTATAAATAAAAGCATTTTACTTCGGTTTCTAACTAGCTAAATTTCGTATTTTTCAACCAATTAGAACACATAATTGAACATGATAATGATCACAAGTCGATAAGAACTTCACTCCCTTAAAATAAAAATAACAAAACCAAAAACCCAACATCGTTATCATACCAACCAACAAATTTGTCCTGCATTATATCCAACTACAATCACCATAATTCCAAAAAAAAAAAAAGAAAATTACAATTGAGCAAAACACAACATTCAAAACAATTATTTCCATCATTTGCAGGTTTAGCAAAAACACATAATGTCCTACAAATGGGAGAGTTGGTAGAAGCAGTCCAACATAAGTGTCTTGGCAATTGTGCGGCGGACAATCATTCATTCAGGTCATCTTCCATTGCATCATACGCGTCTTCTAAGCCATCATCCTGATCTTATTCCTCATAATAAACTTCATCATCACAAGATGAACTAGCTTCCTGTAAAACAAAGATAAACAAACCAAAAACGCTTGTAAGGGTGGAGATCACTTGCCTTTAGAGTAGCTAGTCACATGTCAAAACTGAATCGAGTGTTTTAAGTAAAAACATAGTCATGTTGCAACAGCCAACAAGGCAAACGTTTATAAATAAAATTCCTAAAAATGTTCAGCTTTCCAAGTTTAAGTTCTTAACCCAACTTGGTATCAAAAAAAAAAAAAAAAAAAAAAAAAAAAAACCAAAAGTGATGAAAAAGAGAGCAACTCAAAGTTCCAAACAAGGTTAGTATGATTTAGGGTCTTAAGTGCAATCCAAACTATGGATTGAAAATCCAAAGCAATTAACTTCAACATTTAATTCTAACGTAACTGATTAAATTTTGTATTATGTGGAATTCCAAAGCAATGCAAAAGAACACAAACCTTGTTTCCCCTTTTCGTCATAGTTGCCATTAGAAAATCTACCCGCTCACATACAGATTTCAAACTTTGTTTTACATCTTTGAGCTTAGCCTCCAACTTCCTATTTTTCTCTTCTTTTTGTTTCTCCTTGGGATGATATAGGAACATGGCTTTCAGAACCTATATAAATGATAAAATCATCATAACATATCAAAATCCTTTTCATATGAGAAAAACAATAATCACTAGAGAAATCCTACAATTAAAATTTATAAATATCGTTAAAATAGGACATCAAGTTCTTTAAGATGGTAATTGAATAAACGATTGCAATATATAAGCATCAGTAACAAATTACTCAACAATGGAATAAACTGTTCAACTTTTGATAGTGCTTTTAACTTTTTCCTATGAAGTAACAATACCAACACAGATTTAAACAAACACATATGACACAAGTATGAGTTCACACACAAGCAATTTTCTGGTGATTATGATACCAACACGGATTTAAACAAACATATATGATACCAACACAGATTTAAAATCTATGAGTTCTCATTCAGAACTACAAATATGGCTCTTAAACTCGGAAGCGTATGAAGCGGTCACAAATTCAAATTTTCGAGTATTGACATCAGATTGTTAGATAGAGGCATGTAACCTTTAGTTTTAAAATGCTTTATAGCTTCAAGATATTGGTGGCGTGGCCAGTGAAAGATGGTTACCTGGAGTGAACCTGAAGAACAAATTAAAAGTATCACATTTTCAGAGATGCGAATGAAGAGAAGAATAAGAACCGCTAATGAGGCGGTGACAAATCTGCATGAAGATGATCCCAATTGCTATATATATTATTTGAGAAGGTAAGGAGTACAATGTTGCCCTAATAAGGGCCACCAACATCCGGGGGATAGAGGGATACGAGCTTCAAACCCAAAGACCTCACGCTTTGAAGAGGGTAGCCTAACCACTACACAAAACCTAAAAGCTGTAGATTGATAGAAAAACCAATACTTTGTTACCATCAAGCAAGAGAACTACATAATGATTAGGTCCCAAGTACACATGGAAAACAAAAAACTCTCCCTTATGCCCAGTGAGTAGTCTTTTTTTTTTTTTTAGCCAAAGTACTAGCGCTAATTCTCATTAATTTCGACCGGTGAATACTCTTTTTCTAGGGAACTTGCAAAAAAATTCAAGCAACTGACAATTTAGAAAGAATGAAAATGATTGGTCAAGTGACACCACCGAGAAACAAGGTGAATCAATAAATCACTTGCTCCTTGACTGCAAGTGAGAACACTACCAAAATTGAAACTCTATGATAAAAAGTCCTAGGTTTAAGTCATTTCACTCACAACTCAGCCTACCTACCAAAACAAATGTTTTGGATATGGGACATATGAAAATGACTATAGTGCACTTGTTTAGATGTGCTCTCAGCAAAAAGCAATAGTGTGATATCTCCTCGGATTTTTCAAGGACAACATAGAGAACAAAGTTGAGAGCTTAGAAACCCTTGTGTTCTCTAAAACATTTATTAAAAGACCCACAAACAGTGAGGAAAACAGTGACAATTATTCCAACGGGAATGGAAGTTGATAAAATAGGACTTACAGTTCACGCAAGCCATTGATCCCTCCAAGTGATGCAAGTATTGTTCCACTAAACCGGTTGTCTGCCAAATCCCTACAAAGAAAAATAGCAATATCATTAGTTATGTACAATATGTAAGTGCCTTGTTAAAAGCCAAGTCCGTCCATTGTAATATTATATATATTGTTGGTATTTAAGTACCCATAATCAAGAATGTACTTCATGCCATGAGTCCATCTTTTTCAGAATGTGCAAGCTAATGCCCTATAGGCAGTTACTTAAGGATGATGATATCATAACAAAAGAGATGTTAAGTGCTTACAACTTCCGCAGGTAACACCAAGACCAGAAGGTATGGAGGTATGCAACCATATAACTTCTTGTTTCCAAGAACTCTGTCAAAAGCATGGAGGACTAGTCAATCAACAAGTATTCTCCAATAATTTAATCAATAAGGTCATGATCAAATCTGATTACCTGTCAACTTAGCAATGGTAGGAGATACGGATCCCGAAAGACTCATATTCTTGAGGTTACTGGTAACAAGAGGAAAATGTCAGAGCCCTCTGCGGTATATATAGTCAAGCTAATTACGACAAACAACGTTCTCATTACTGGACTTACATAGCGATTATGCGAATCCGATTTCCAATGGAGCAAGTAATCGCAGTCCATGGGTACCGAGCTGACTAACATGGGTCACCCTCCCAATCAGCTGGAGGGTTTTTGAGGCTAATCTTGACATTTTCCAAAGCAACAACTACAGAATGAAAATGGATTTATTGCTGAGACAAGATATCTTCATCAAGCACTAACTCTATCTGCTTGCTGCTATCTTTTGTAGAGGAATATGCAGTATGCCATGAAAGCTAGGGAAAAGGAAAGAAAGGGAGTAGCATAGAACCATTTACTGATCAGTGGACATCACTTTTTTTTCCTAAAAAGTGAGTTGATAAATGAATGTCGACTTAATTTACTCACTCAATGAGAAATGCCATGCCAGGAGTTCAATGAGATAAACTATAGGCGAATCCTTGGCATGGATAAAAGTAGAACATGTTGTTGTATGTTGTATGTAGAGAAAGAAAGAGGGCCCAAGCTATTAGCTTGCAAATTTTTATGATATATAATTTTAGGAGAACCGACGAAGACCTCAATGGAACAATCAATACCGCTCTCTTTTCTCTCTCTCTCTTCTATCTTTCTTGATTCATGAATTTCTATGGTGGCAAGCAATCGGAAAATTAATGAATTTCTATCTCAATTTCTGTTGCAGTTAATTTATACATTTTTATTTACCAAACTAAAACTAAATAAAAACAAGACTAAGAAGAGGAGATGACTAAACCAGTCCCACCACCACTACCCAGACCTCTACTACCCACAACCACCTACCACAGACCTCTACTACCCACAACCGCCCACCACATTCACCACCAGCGACCTCACCCCCAGCCACTATTACCCACCTCTAACCTATCCCCACCAAACACAAACCCACTCAATAGAGATCGATCCGGTAGTAGTTGCCGGGACTCAAAACACAATAGCAACAATCCTACAAAAACTCGACGACCTTCAAGATAGGTTGAAAAATCAGGAAAAATCAGTACAAATTACAATGCCAGTAGTGGCGGTTTCCGGCCGAATTTCACTGAAAACAGATGGTGCTTTTCCGGTAACACCAGAGCCACCACCGAAGACACCCCCAACCACCCAGACCGAGAATACCCACCCACCTGAAGAAGAAGATGAAGGACAAAGGACAAAGATCGAAGATGTACCAGAATTGAGGGACGAAGAGGAAAGGCCACGACCAAGAGGTGGAACCGGGAGAATCAATGGAGAACCAGCCGAAGTGAGGGGTTATGAGCAACGATGAGGCCGAATGAACGGGCTCCTTGATTCGATGAACAGAGAGAGGAAAATGCGAGCAGTAGGTAGTTCGAAGAGGTATGGGAGAGGAACGAGAAGGGGGGGCCGTCCCGCTTGCCGCCGCGGCAAAGCGCCGCCTGACGGCCACCGGAAAGTGACGATGTGGGTGTGGAAGATGGGGAGACGGGATCAGCGGTGCAGAAAGGGGAATTGGTGATTAGGGTTAGGGGTATTTTAAAACAAAATTATAATTCTACCCCTTTACTTATTTATAACTACATAATTACTCTCAACTTAAATATTTTTGAGAAAAAGGTATATTATCTATTAATAATTTTAGACAGTTTAAGTTGGTAAAATTTGTAACTATTGTATTTGATCATGGGGAACAACAGTAGAAAATAGATCTAACAAAAAATTATGACAAAAAAAAAATTATTATTTTTCTAGAAGTACTGAAGTATTATACTAGACCCTTGAGGATAAGGGTCTCTCTAAGGGGAAAGTATTGATACGATCCTAAATTAGGTATTTAGGGCCTATAGTATTAAGGTATTTAGTATTGTAGTAGTCTAATAGTAAGTTAGTGGGCCCCACCTAGAAGAGGGCTTCATTCTATAAATAGGGGCATTGTAATCCATATTCACTCAATCAAATATGATGTCATCTTATGTTTTTCCTTTATGTCTCTTTTAATGCTTTCCTTTAGTTTATAGTATACTTTTACTTAGGTTCGCGACAAAAATTGATACCTTCGCAGCAAAGCCAATGTTGCAACGGAAACCCTTTACACTTTACAAGACCTACACTTGAGACACAAAAAAAGAATTAAAGGCAAACGATGAACGGGAGAGAGAGCGCGAAGAGTCAAGACTGAGAGAGCTAGAGCGAGAGCGAGACTGAGAGAGTGACAGAGCGAGTGAAGAGCGAAGAGGCGAACACTGAGATAGAGAGAGAGACGAGCGAGAGAGAGAGAACATTTAGGGTAAAGTAAATGTTAGCAATTTTTTTTTCCTATTTTTATTAAATATAGAGTAAATAGTGTGGGTCAAATTTTGGCTGGCATTTTTTACCCAAAATTTTATGAATTTGACATAAGATTTTTAATTCTTGTTAATATTAAAGTTTATTAAAATAATATTACTAACAAACCAATGTGTACTGTTGATAATGCTATATACAATACTAACAGATTAGTTTTTCTATTACAAAAGGGGTCAGCCCTACGTGGCTTGTGTATGAGAATTTGCATTTGCAACAAAAGAAAATTTTTGTTGCTATTGGTAAATCAATTGTAACAGAATTTTTTCTAGTTTGTTACTATTGTTCACTTTTTTTGTAGTGAATAAAAGAGTTTTACACGGTTTTCCTTATATCGGGAGAGTAAGGCAATGAAAATACGAGAGTTCCCTTGAGGCATAAAACTAGACTTAGGGGTAAGAAGGGAAATGCACAAACCCTAAAGTGTTTCCTAATCTAGCTATTCTAGTAGGCCCCCTCAAGCTTAAAGGGGGTGTAATGACGTGCAGATTGGATTTGTGATAGTGAAATCAATTGGTGGAGAGCCTTTTTGTGAAGATGTCAGCAACATGTTTTTTTGTTGGAGTGTAGAGAACTTGAAGGTCACCTTTAACCACTTTTTCTCAAACATAATGAAAGTCAATGTCTACATGTTTGCTTCAGTCATTTGAGACGAGATTGATGGCAAGTTATAAAGCAGAGACATTGTCGGAATATAGGGTGACAGGTCTATTGTGTTTAAGTCCAAGATCCCTCTTGAGGTAGCGAATCTAGTCACATTCAAAAATAGGCTTGGCAACAGCGGTATATTCAGATTTGGTGCTTGAGTTCATGGTAGCGGGTTGTTTCTTGGCTTGCCACGAGATGAGGTTGTGACCAAGAAAGAGGGCATAACCAGTGGTGGATCATTGAGTGTTTGGACATCCTCCCAAATCAGTGTCATTGAATATCGTAATGGAGTTGCATGAACATGGGGTAAGCATTAAGCCATGGTCGGGAGAGCTTTTGAGATAACGAAGGATTTGCTTAACAACCTACCAATGGTTAGTCATGGGGGTATGTATAAATTGAGAAACAAGCTTAACAACATAACATATATCAGGACGAGTCATGGTCAGTATTGTAGTGCCCTTGAGGCATAAAACTGGACTTAGGGATAAAAAGGGAAATGCACAAAACCCTAAAGTGTCTTTTCTAGTCTAGTTATTCTAGTATATTCTAATAATTAATTTTGAAATAAATAATATCCTAACATGTACTTAGAAACAAATCACGTTGTGTGAACTTCTGTGGGGACCATGGCAATAATTTGTTCCAATTAAACAATTGGATCCTTTGGATACTTTGGTTATTCAGACAATTTCTGAAGTAGAATTAGGTCTAGTATTCTTCCAAATACCTTCCAGCCACCTTAAAAACATGCAGCTCATTATTTTGTCATATAGACTCTTTATAATGTAGTATAGTCTATACATGACAAATTTTGTCTCCTCCTTTTGTAAGGAAACTGCGCTAATAGATGTTGAGAAAAATCACACATCCAGCACAACAGAAGCAGACAAAAGACATAAAAACAACACATGAAAGATTTGCATGAAACCCGCTCTCAACAGGAGGGGAAAAATCACAGGACCAAAACTGGTGTCTCATCCACTATGAATTATTTTATTACAATCTCTAATCATATTCCAAAACCCCATCTCCCATCTATCATTCCAAATATATCTATTGCATGATAACCACTGATAGGTTCCAGTCTAGAGATGGAACTTATCTACAAAACTTAAGCTAATTTGAAAAAATGGAGACGAAGAGAAGAACTAAGAAAGTATCTAATTATCATGCCTTTTATTACAACATTGATCCCTTATCTAAAAGCCATGGCAAGGAGAAAACATACCACTATACAATGAAAATATCTGACTCAAAACAATTTAGAAAAAAATGGAAGAAGAAGAAGAATTGATTATGCTATGCTTTACCTCTGGCTGAATTAAATGCAAACTCTAGTCATGAGTTGTGCGCATAAAAATGCCTACTAGTCAGATCGGGCCACTACTTTCACTCGATTCTACCCATGAGTTGTCTTCTTAATCTCTCTCTTTCTGTGTGTGTGTGTTTTCGGTTTTTTTTTTTCTTTTTTTTTTCCCACTGGGAGTCTCATTATGCCAAGGATCCCCTTGATCCAATTAGTGATGGGCTTTTGCACCTGCTTTATTTCACCTCTTCCATGTAGGTTTGGACATGGAAAGCTACAAACACTTTTACAATGCAACTTTTGAACGACTCTAATGCAGCTGCCATCTCCGTGTGTGAAGGATCGGCCAAAGAAAAACAAGGTTGGCAAGCACGTGGCTGGAGTGAACAAGAAATCGGGCTTCACGGCAATAAAAGGGGAGACTATCAAGACTTGGCGCCACCATTACTTGGGGTCACCATATCCTGACGCCACCACTGGAATACACGGCTCAAGGGACGCGTTTGAAGTTAGTTATTTTAGATAGAGTTTGATTAGGATTAGAATTAGTTTAAATTCATATTTAAATATTTATTTATTTGTTTTAAATAGAGCACACGGATTGCGATCTCAACAGTTGATTCATATCATGCGGATTACGATCTCGACCGTTGATTAGATTTAAAATTAGAATTAGAGTTAGAGACCCCACTGTATAAGGAGAGGGGTAGCTAGGGTTTAGGGCGCCAATTTCTTAGATTTATCTTATGAATTATTTGTTCGTTCTATTCTTAAGAGTGAGGATGAGAGTCGGATTTATCTTTCCCCTGTAATTTTTATTTGAGGTTAATAAAATAAAAGAGAAGGCCGTCGTTTCCTTCCCGTCCCCCTAAACTTCCGCAGCCGCGTTGCAGTAGTTGGTATCAAAGCTCAGGACGTTTCCTAAGATGGCCGGAATACAGCAACGACGCGCCGCCGTTGAGGACGTTTATGACCGAGATCGCTTACTGGTGGCCAAGCTACAAGAAAAAGGGTCATTAACGACAGTGATTATCGTCGTTAAAAGTCTACTTTACCGTCATTAATACTATTAACGACGGCGGATACTTCCCATCATTTTTCGTCGTTATTGCTTCCGACGTTAATACTATGTGGGATCAACGACAGCTAAAATGAGCCGTCGTTAAAAAGTATCTGCGACGGTATATTATGCCAGTCGTTAAAAGTGAAATCAATAACGACGGCACATGTTGTCGTTAAAAGTCAAGTCATTAATGTCAGGTGACACCGTCGTTAAAGAGTTGATTAATAACGACAATAATTGTTGTTGTTACAAATATTGACCGTCATTTTGGAAAAAGTTTTAACGACGACAAAAACCGTCGTTAAAATTTTTTGCGCTACTAATTGGAAATAGCAACGACAATATAGACCGTTGTTAAAAAATAACAATAATAAATCGTCGTTAAAACATCTTCCATCTATTAATGACATCAAAATACGTCATTAAAAATGCTTCCCCATCAAAGAAAATTTTAACAGAAAAATTTATCGACGTTAAAAATCATGTACATTCATACAATGCAATATATACATTCATAAATACCTATACATTCATGTAATATAAAAATAATTTTGTAATTGTTTGCAACGCCTGTAAATCCATATAAGGACAATTATCAGGTTGTTCATAGTACCTGTACATAAATGTAGTATGGCAATATTTAATTTCAGTACAACACCTATAAAATAGTACAGTATAATCAGAAATAACTCTTACATATCATTCAATGTAACAACAAATTCTAATAAAAAGTAAAGATGTCATTGAAACTTAAATATTCAAATACTTATAAAAGCCAATTTACATACAAAAAACACTAAAAGCGTACATTGTTAAATTTTTCAATTAACAACTTAGCAAAAATTATAAATCCGACAAAAGTTCGTAAATAAAAGTTCCAACAAAACCAAGAATTTCCAATGCAGTCTTCCAACATCTAAAAAAAATAAATATAACACTCGTGTTAGAAAATTCTTGTCATATAAGCAATTGTACAGACACATAACAGACCAAGCAATAAAAAAATAAAACAGATAAAAACTATATTAAAATAATCAGCACAAAATTGACCAAAAAGGAAATTCATTTACTTTTTAATAAACTACAATCACAACTTTAGCATATTCCTAACAGCATCACAAAATGGTCCAGCCGCATTCACCACCACTTTAGCATACATGTCAAACTCTTCACTTGGTAGACTTCAAATAGCAGTTAAGGACCATAACAAGTAAATATTATAGTCTTAGCTATACGATTGTGTGTAATGAAAGAGATGAACACCTAAAATTATTGCCAGAAATATTCAAGTCCCAGAATCTCTGCTATATTAGCTATTGAGAATGCAAGATGGGATTTTCAATACCATGTTTGGCCATTAGCATAAATATTTATCAATGCCATGGTGCTCGTGAGCCAGCCTAGGATTCAATCACAAATCCAATCTCCACATTATAGAACTCAATTAAAGTGTGACAAATTCAAAACAATCTTAAACTCCCGCTAGGATTCAATCACATAGTCCAAACTCATCAACAATTCTAAATAATTCATGGCAATCAACATAAAATCCAAGCTAAACATACAATTCACCCAGAATTTAAGTTAGCCAAATCAATTCATACATTGCATCACAAAACTCCATGATGAACAGCACATCCAAAACTACCCAATATGAGCATACAACATAATAAACCAAAGCTATGCAAATAATTGGGGATACGATGAACAAACTTGCAACAAAAGTGGTGCAGACTGACAGAAGTGGTGAACAAGCTGTTAGTGCTGGATTAAAAGCGAAATTCAATGCTAAGCTTGCTACAAATGGAAACAGTGAAGATCAAGTGAGAAGGATTCACTTAAGGTCTAAACAAGCTGCTGTTGTAGGGCCACTTACAGCAAGTTCAACTTCATTTCAGCAGGAAATTGGTACCTTACAGCCTGAAATTGATTCATTACAGCATGAGATTAAAGGAATTGAACTTGTTGCAAGTGGCCCTACAACTAAATACAAGGAAGTTCAAATACTGGCAACTTCAGTATGTGCAAATTGAACTTTAATCTCTGACTCTTACTGGCAAGTTCAACATTGATTGAATCACATGTGCAAATTAGAAGTGCTACACAAGTAAGAGATTAAAGGCATTGAACTTACTGGCAAGTTAAAATTCACATTGCTACACATGTGCAAATTAGAAGTGCTACACATGTGCAAATTGAGATATTGAAGTTGAGGTTAAGGTTCACATTGCAGCACAATCAAGTATTTAGTTTGGTACTTCACCTCAATCACAAGAAGTGCTACTCAAGTAAGAGATTAAAGGCACGGAAAGGCCAATTTTGATCTACAGTTTTGGTATTCTGCAGTTTTGTTATGTCAATGCAAAAGAAACATTTGTAAAATATGATTGTGCCAATGACTTGGTTTTATCAATCAGTGAAATGGTAAAGCAAGAGGGCTATCAAGTTGATGGCTTTTCTCTTGAAGTCTCCCTGCCACCTGTTGTACTAGAGAATGAGAATGTTGTCAGGTTAGTCACATATCCTCGTTCACCATTCAACTGGTGATGGAGTTATGAAAACTTATTCTCACTGCATTATTGCATTTTTATATTATGAAGTATGGTTAATATGTATTTCTAGGCTACTTTTAGCCAAGAAATTGAACTTGAAGCAGCCCAAGGTGTTATTGATGACAATTGATAGATTTAGAGCATCATTTTGGATCAAGAGAATGATGAAGAAGACACTAAATCACACAGATTTTCAATAAGAACTCATAAGTTCTCTAAGCCTCCCTTTACAATAATCACATATTTCACTTAGGTCACTCAAACATATTCAAGAAACACCAAATCTCACAAACAACATCCAATCCATTGTTAAGCTCAGAACACGCAATGCTCTATCCACACACCGAGTCCAAGATTGTGCAATTAGACATGCCTAACCTAAGAGTTGCCAATTTTAGGTTCAAGGCTCCATTCCATCAAGTTCACAATCACATTCAAGCATTAAACACATGTTAACCACAACAATCACATAAAAAATTGGAAAGGCACATAATCCAATTTCTGAACAACATAATCAGCCACACAATAACAACAGCACCATGTGAAACTACTACCCACACTTCAAAATGCCAAATCAAAAACTCATTCTATACATCACTGACGGCCCATAAAACCCAACACACTAGAGTTTAGCGGCATAAAAACACCCATCACAGGGCCTTAAGCCAAGAGCTTGAAATAGTAGAAACCCACCGCATATCTGTATATTAATGAATACAAAAATATTCCCATATCTCAAACTCGATAGTACACAATCTGATGCATAAATCAACAACATTCTCAAACTCTACATAGAACTCAATCACAAAGTCAAAATCCAAAACAATTCCAAATAACTCAATAATGTATTCTTATGAATATATCGACATACATAAGCGAAAACTAAGGGCAAAATAAGAGAGAGAAAAAAAAGAAGAAGGTTACCACATACCTATTAATATTTAATCAATGTAGTCGTCCATCTCAGTAGATCGGGAGGGAGTACTTGACCTGTTGTTACGACCTCCATCCTCTAGTGCTTTTACTCTAGCTACCAAATCAGCAAACTCCTTATTCTCTTTAAGAAGTGCTCGTTTTTCCTTCTCAGATTGACGAAGTTTTTCAAGAAGTTCGGCCTTAGTAGAAGATAGTCCTCTCAAATCACTAGGCCTTACTCCTCCACAATAACCAAACACATGACCATGAGCTTGACGTTTGTTGAAGACCTTCTCAGCAACTTCAATGTTAGATAAGGTGGGATTCTCTTCAATGACATCAACAATTTTTTTCTACAAAGTAGTATAAACTAAGAATGGAGTAAAGTATACATGACAACAAGTAATTAATTATTTAAATTCTAAATACATATTGTTGACAAAGCTCATGTGTCGCCAGCTTATCACCCTTTGAACGTGTAGCCAGAAACATCTCCCCAAGATTAGGACATTTCCCATTCCGTTGAGTCTTTACAATCAAACAATAGTTAGATTCTGCACTAAAGAAAAAAAATTAAAAACCAAAATATTGAAATTTTCAGTTGCATACCATATCTTTAAAAATCTGCCTATGAGCTCTGCTACCAGTGCGATGAAGTAGTTCATTTGAAAGCCCAGCCCTAGTTTTAGAGTTTCTAGCACTCCTTGCCTATGTTTCGAACATTAAAAAGTTAATATGTCCATGAATAGAAGTACAAATAATAAAATGGAAAAAAAGGAGGGAGAATTTATACTTGGAACTCCTCAGATGCATAATAATTTTTTACAATCCATACCCAATCATCCTTATCCCACCCTTCTGGAGGCGGATCTATTACGGCTTTTTTCAAAGCTTGTTCCACAGTAAAGTTGGGAGGCGGCGAAGGCTGATTTTTTATTTTTGGCCTTTTCAAATCTCAAACCGATACAAGTCCCCTCTCCAATTTTTCCACAAGTACCGCATATGATCTAAGATCTCTTTATGATACTCCTTCAAGTCAAAATTCTCGTCATGAAATTTGTCCTATTCAAATAAGTAAACTCAATTTCTTGTCATGCTAATCAAATTTTGTCATCGTAAATTAAATATCTAACAATCATCGCATAATTATTTGCAAATGAAAATATAAACTACATTATACAGTTAAGTTACCAGGACTACAGCAAACATGTGTTCCTTCTCTCTCGCGTCAATTTCATCCCATGAGTGCTTCCTTCTTGGAACAACATTTCTATCACGTACGATTTTGCCCAAGTGTCGAGAAAATTCATTTGCATTTTGTCCAACACAGCGATTTTGGAAAATTTCAACAGGCAACTTATTTCCAGGTTTTAGAGTTGCCACCTTTTTGCATTTGCCCTTTCCACGTCTTGTTCTCTTCTTTCCATCATTATTTTCAGTAGAATCTACCAATAACAAAAAAGTGATTACATGCTAAAAAGAAATCAAAGCCTTACCATTTTAAAAAAAGAGTAAGAAAAACAATTACCTTGTTTATCAACATCAATTTCATTTTCAATTTCATGATTCTCCAACTCCATTTCAATTTGCAAAGCATTTGTGGAGTTCATATGGTCAGATGTTAGATCAGGAGCTTCAAATGAAGCTTCACGTGATCTAATTGGTGAAGACATCATATTAGCTTCTCTAGCCTGTGTATCATGATTGTTAATTGTAGAAGGGGAAGGCATATGAATAGCTCCAACTGAATTGAGTGTAATAGGCCTATTTCTCTTGTTAATATAAGCCTTTAACCCTTGACTACTTCTGGATAGTGCTCCCGGTGGTAGGAATTGTTTATTAGCTTTTGAAGAAGAAGGCTTATTATTAACTTTACTTTGAAACATCGTCCTATCACATAAAAAGACAAGTCAGTACAACAACAATAATAACAACAACCCAGCAAGTTGGCATACGTCTGATTTCATCACCTTTTATTTTACACTATTATCAAACCGCTTCACTAATGGAAAGAATTCAAGAAAACAAGTCAGCCGATGTGATAGAAACTCAAGACAATAACAACAAAATCGGGAAAATAAGAAAATAAGGTCATGTTCTTTTCTTTTTCTTCCTCTTTCTAGTCTCACTGGTCTCAAACAGATCAACAGCCATTGGCTCTATATCCATCCTCATCCAATTGATTGTATCATCCAAAGTTGAAGCAGTGGATGAGATCAAATTGGGCTTGAAGTGTTCGCCTTGTTGATATGCTTCACAAGGATCTACATTATTGGAATCGTCATTTTGTTCGACCTCATATAAGCCACGCGGCTGAGCCTCAACGACAACATACCATCCTTTCCTCTCGTTGTCTGTGATGTAAAATACCTGTCTTTCCTGATTAGCCAAAACAAATGGCTCGTCTATTTTTAGCTTATACTTAAGATCAATGCTAACAACCCCATATTCATCCTTAACCATTCCCTTTCCATACACATCCCACCATTTACAACGAAATAATACCACTCTATTTCCACCAAGATATTATAACTGGAGCACCTTTGTCAATACCCCATAATATTCCACATTTTCACTTCTATTATCTGTATTACCGACAACAAGCACACCACTATTTTGAGTCTTCAAGCGTTTCTCACAATCTTCTGTATGGAACCGATGTCCATTAACTATATATCCTTGATAGCTTGTAATGTATTGAGTAGGGCCACGAGACAACGCCAACAAGCCTTCCATCTTTTTACTTTTATCATGCTCAGAAAGGCGTGCCACCTACAATATTTAACTTAAATTAGTTGTTTTCATTGATATAAATGACTTAATAAGAAGCCAAATTGTGTGAGAATTTGAAATCCAAAATAGTGTATTTACCTCATATTTGAACCAATGCATAAATTTTGCATTATATTCCTTTCCACGTAAATCAACACCACTGAAAGCAACAGCTTCAGCAAACTGGCTATAAAATCATAAAAAGTGATTAATTTGGCGGCTATGAACAAGAAAAATATGACATATTTGTCATAAGGTTATGGTGTCTTACCCCGCTTCTTCCGTCCTCACCTCCGCCTATACGGGATCAACTGGATTAGCTGCTATCTATTATTGATGAACAGGGAGAGGCACAAGCGCGTCATGCCCGAAAGACTCACCTCGCATTGGGGGGTTAATTCATCGAGTCTTTCAAGAAGTTATAAAAATTTTATTGGCGCCCTAGACCGTTTTGGGTGACTTTTACGTGCTTGTCCTTGGAAATAAGAGTGACAAAAGTGCAGCCCCCTTTTCTAAAAAAGAGATTAAAAAAACGGTCTTCAGGCCTTCCCCACCAAAACCCTTACTCGGCCCTCGGCAAGGTGAGAGTAGTTGGGTCAAAATAAGCGTCTCCTTTGCGAGGAGGTTGCGTTGCTTTCGCGTGAAGATTGAGGACCTGCAGACGGCAGAATTTGAACAGGAAATTGCCACAAGATTGAGATAGATATGTTTGAATTTCAATTAAAAAAAGAAAATCATGCAATAAGACCTCGTCATGTTCATCCTTACTAACATCCCATACAAAAAAGATTTTCTTTTTTGAAGTCTGGATTTTTTCAATCACTTTAACGTGGTTCAACTTCAATGCAATTCCTCAATATGTACATATGAGCTTTATCCAACTCATCATTGTCAATAGTAGGAAATGAGGCAGCTCCTAATGCTCGTCCAGAATGACAAAAAACAGATAAGCCTCCCTCGTAGTTATATTCCTCTTCATTTCTCCCAGGGAAACTCAACTTTGTCTTCATGTCTTCCGAATACCTAGAGCAAAATGTCATACACTCATCTGCTATGTAGCCCTTGGCAATTGAGCCCTCTGGACGAGCTTTGTTCCGAATATGAGACTTTAGATGATATAATTCTTGCTCTATAGGAAACATCCATCTAAATTGAATTGGGCCCCCAATCTTAGCCTCATAAGGTAAATGAATAGGCAAATGCACCATAACATCAAAAAATGACAAGGGAAAGATCCTCTCTAACTTGCAAAGCGTAAATGGAATTTGAGCCTCAATTTGATCCAACTCATCCAAATTTATTGCTTTAGCACACAAGATCTTAAAAAACATTGATAACTCAATTAGTGCCTCATGCTCCACTTTGGTAAGAAGACCGCGTATTGCTAGAGGAAGTAGATGTTCGAGAATAATATGGCAGTCGTGACTCTTCAATCCCAATATCTTACTCTCCTTCATATTCACACATTGAGAAATATTAGACGAAAATCCATCTGGAACCTTTAAATCTTTTAAGAGATGGCAAAATTTACGCTTCTCAGCAGCTTAAAATGTATATGAACCAGCATTTATTTTGGTCTTATTACCCTCCTGATAAGGATGTAAATTCGGCCTTAAGTGCATTGCTTGCAAGTCCAAACGACCTTTAACATGATCCTTTGTTTTCCCTTTGATGTTCAGAAGAGTGCCTAAAATATTGTCACATACATTCTTCTCAATATGCATCATATCCAAATTATGCCGCAACAAAAGTGTCCTCCAATAAGGAAGCTTGAAAAAAATACTCTTCTTTTTCCAATTATCTCCCCTAGTATCATATGTCAGCTTGACCTTTTTGTGTGGAGCTTTACTTAATGTAATGTCCTCGAGATCCTCCACCTAACGAAGGATATCATTACCAGATAATGGCTTTGGTGGAAATCTCTTCTCAATCATCCCATCAAAAGAGTCTTTATCTTTTCACCACTTATGATTACGAGGTAACCAACATCGGTGCCCTATGTAACACTGTTTGGCACTATTCTACAACCTGATAGAGTAAGTATTTGTATTACAAATAGGGCATGCTAACTTACCCTTGGTGCTCCATCCCGATAAGTTTCCATAAGCAGGAAAATCATTAATTGTCCATAACAAAGCTGCCCGTAATATAAAATTTTGTTTTCTCGACGCATCAAATGTTTCAACACCCGATTCCCATAGCTCATTCAACTCCTCAATCAGAGGTTGTAGATATATGTCAATTGCATTACCTGGAGCCTCAGGACCAGGTATAAGCAATGATAAAATCATATTAGACTGCTTCATACACATTTCAGGAGGCTAGTTGTAGGGAATCAATATGACTGGCCAAATGCTATATGGCGTCTTTGAATTTGCAAAGGGTTGAATACCATCACTAGCAAGACCAAGTCTAACATTACGGGGCTCTAGGGCAAATTCATTATGTGACTCATCAAATGATTTCCATGCAAGCGAATCAGCAGGGTGCCTCATTACATCATCTTTGTTTCTTTTATCGTGATGCCATCTGATCAAAGAAGCAGTCTTTGTTGACATATATAATTGTTGCAACCTCGGCTTTAGTGTGAAGTAACGTAGAGTCTTACATGGTATTTTTCTACCATTTGCTTTACATTTTTTCTCTCCATTACGCTTATCATCTTTCCATCTCGAAGCACTGCATATCTTACAGTCATCCAACTCTGCATCCTCCTTCCAAAATAGCATGCAATCATTTACACATGCATCAATTTTAGTGTAAGAAAGGCCAAGGTCCCGAATAAACTTTTTTGCCTCGTAATATGAATCTGGCAAAGTAGAACTCTCAGGTAAAAGCTCTTCCTTTAAGAATTGCAACAACATAGTAAATGATGCATTGCTCCAATGGCCTAGGGTCATTATATGAAGCAATTTCACTAACGCAGACAACTGAGAGATTTTCGACCCCTCGTGTAGTGGTTGTTCAGAACTCTCCAACCACCTATAGAATTTCTTAGCTTTCTCATTTGGCTTCTCTTCATGCACAGCGTGACTTGAGGAATCAATGTCACCAAAGTAAGAAAATTTATCCCTCAAAATATCATTCACAGCACCATCGGCATCAAGTTCAAGATCATCTTCATCATCAAGATCATCATCACTTTCTCATTCAGAATCGGATTCCGTTTCAACTTGACTCTCACCATGGTCATACCAAAAAGTATAACTTGGCACTATCCCATATCTAAGTAAATGACCTTTTACCCATTCGCGATCTCCAAAGTCACGTAGGTTGCATTTAGTACATGGACAAGCAAAAGTTCTTCCTTTTCTTTCCTCTGCATAGTCTAAAAAACTTTGAACTCCATTTTGATATGTTAAACTCACCCGATCATGAACGAAGTGCATCCATTGTTTATTAGGCACCATATTATTATAAGTTATGCCAAGAATATACCTAAAAAGCATAGTTCAATTGAAAAACTTAGGAAAAGGAGGATAGTTGGGAGAGATTCTACTATGTAGATTTTATTTTCTTGCACATACAAAATTTTTTTCCCTATCCTTTAATTTTTTTGACCTTAAATCTGAATCACACAAATTATCTTTGTGTGGTTGAGATTTAAGATTAAAAAAAAAAAAAAAATCAAAGGTAGGGAAAAAAAAATCTGCATGTGCAAAAAAAAAAAAAAAAAAAAAAAAAAAAAAAAGAAAAAGAAATTTTGCACAACAAACACAAATATAATAGAAACAATGGCTAATACCGATCTGTTGCTACTTCACTACCAATCCTTGATGCAGATTCAGAATTCATCACATCCTCAGCTGCAATTTCAGCAATATTTCAGCCTTAATAAGTAATTTTAAAGTCTAATTCTCTTTCATTCTTGAGGACAAGAATGTTTTCAAAGGGAAGGGAATGTTATGATCTGAAAATTCAAGATCTGGCTGGGTTGCATCTTGGTTCTGTTAGGCTATTACTGTGTTCTGTTAGGTTGCTGTTAATTGCTGCCATGTTGTTCAAATGCTGTTAGTTGTTGATTAGTTTAGTAAACGATGTATTAGCTTGGTATTGCTTTCTTAGGTTGCAATGTAATTAGCTGCAAGTTGTAATAAGTGCTTTCAGTTCCTGCATTGAGTTGTAATCCTGCAGTAAGCATGCAGTAGTAGCAGCTGGTTTGGGTGTTGGTGTCTTGGCGACAAAAATAAGCTTTAGAAGTTAATTACTAGATATTTTCTAGATACTTCTAGTTAGTTCCTGAGTCGGTTAAGCCTTAAGTCTAGGTACATTGTATTAGCTTGCTTGTTCTTGCCTATAAGTAGTAGGAGCTGCTGTAATTTCAGATTCATTCCAAGAAATTGAAACAAATATCTCATTTGAGATCAACTTTCTCGCTCTCATCTAACTCTCTCTATTTCTCATCCCTAATTCTCTAATTTCTCATCTTAATTCCCTTCTTTCTCATCTCATACTCTCAATCTATCCTCATTTTACTTAGCTTACGTTCATGATTCAATCACGAGCGTAATAGTTTGATCTTGAATTATAACACAAAGGCTGAAATTTCAAATTTGTTGAATAGAATTTAGATCTATTATTCATTGTTTAAAGGTCGATACTGTTACAATAAGCACCCCTCCAGCTGAAATTTCCGCCACACCAAAGGTTCCGTAAGTCTCAAAGCTCTACTTAGATTCTTGGGACAATAATCTCTTAAATGGGAAGAGAGGAGAGGGGGGGGGGGGGGGGGGGGGGGGGGGGGAGGGAGGGATGGATATTATCATGATCTTAGTATGTTGGAGGGTATATATGAAAATTAGTTAGTTAATTGGTGGTTAATGTCAGTTAATGGTTTTGGCGGGAAAATTCATATATGTCGGTTAAGTCGATTTAGTTGGTTAGTAGTAGTTAAGGTTGATCTGGATTCATTGTTTACTTAGATATTTTTAAGCTCAATCAATTAGTATAAATAGGAAGCCTTGCGTTGTAAGAAGGTACGTTGAATGATAATTGGATTGAATTCTCTTCTCATCTCTATATTTCTCTCTACTTTCTCATCTCTTTACCCTTCTTTCTCATCTCACACTCTCTTATTTCTATCAAACCCTAGGTTATGAATTAAGATTGATCTTGATTCATAACAATTGGCTTATAATAGACACGAACTACCAACTAATTTCTTAATTCGGCAAATATAACAAGAACTACCAACATAAAAGGGACTTGTTCTCTTTAAAGCTTTGACAATCTAGCAAAAAATCATTCAAAATCTGGATACAATATGTCAATATAGCAAAGAACTAAATTAGGGCTGTTAATTACCAACGAACAACAGACATGGGCTTATAACAAGCACGAACTACCAACTAATTTATTAATTCAGCAAAGATAACATGAATTACCAACATAAAAGGGACAAATTCGTTTTGGAACTTTGTCAATCTAACAAAAATCATACAAATTATGGGTATAGTGGGTCAATACAGCGAAGAATAGAATTAAGGCTATTAACTACCAACAAACAATAGACATCGGCTTATAACAAAAATGAATTATCAACTCATTTGCTAATACAACACGAACTAACAAATAACAAGACAAATTCGCTTTAAAGCTTTGTCATTCTAGTATAAAATCATTTGAAATCTTGGTACAATAGGTAAATACTGTAAAAAATGGAATATAGGTTTACGATCGAAGCCTTCGTCTGCTGCCGCCATTGCCAAATCTTTGAAGAAAAGAAATTCACACAGTTTAATGAAGAAATTATTGCATAAAATCTATAGATTAACACCGCAATGTAGTAATAGCCAATTCTAGGGTTACCAAACGACAATGACGCAAAGAAATTTCAGAAAACGCAATCAATCAAACAAAATTAATTACCTAAGGTTGGTTTTCGCTGTTGTGCGGCAGGTTCACGAAGGACTGACGAAGGTAAATGCTGTGCGGTTGGATTTCATGAGTGGGTGTGAAGAGTTAGGGTTTATTGGTGAAGAATCAGGCCTGCGCGTGGGTGTGGAGGGAAGGTCAATGCTACAAATTGCATATCGGGTGTGGGTGTGAAATGTTAGGGTTTATACTGTCAGAGTGAGAGCTGCGTGTGTTGTGGAGGGAAGAAAGGGTGGGAAAATTTTTTTCCCAAAATTAATGTAACGTAATTTTTGTTAAATTATTACATTTATTATATTTTAGTATCTAAAATAAAAAATTATCAAGTATAATAGAAATATACTGAAAGAGTAAAATATCGAATTAAGTATTAATTGGGATATTATTTAATTCTTGAACTTGAATTGCGGTATGAATGGCTGAAACATCAATTAAAAAATTTAAGAGAATAAAAACAATAGACAATAACAAATTTAAAAAAGGGCATAATTTTTAAAAATTAACAAATTTTAACTCCTTTGACCAAAATTTTACCACTTACTTAAGCCTATTAACGATAATTTGTGAGTAGAATTAACGACATTATTTAATGCCCGTCGTTATAAGCTCAACATATATCATCCTTTAACGACGGTGTTTTAATCCCGTCGTAACTAGGCACTACAAACAGACCATTAATGACAAAAAAAAATTCCAGTCGTTATTTTTGGTTGTTAATAACCAGTTTTCTTGTAGTTGGATGAGTTCAAGGAGAGATTCTGACGAATCGAGCATTGCTTGGTTCAACTGGGGGCAAATCCCGATGCACCGGGAACCCAGCCCCAATGCCTATTAACACCGGGTGAAAACAAAAAGGTGAAAGACAAGACCAAGAATCTAGCATCAGTTGCTAATCCACCGGACCCTGAGTCGAGGCAGCATCGGCTCTTTATCAGTACCGCCAACGTTGAAGAACGGAGGGTGAATACCGACCTCAGTGATGAACTTTCGAGGTTTGCAAAAGGAGAACCGATCCTTGAAGACTCTTCGTCTATTGATTGGTCTTCTTCACCCATATTTGACGAGGAGGAGGAATCGGATGAGGTGGGGAGTCAATTAAGGAAGGATTATCCAGAGGCCTTGGCGTCTTATGTACCGCCAACAAGGGGAGAACAATACTGGCTAGATTGGGAACCTAAAGACGCCTTACTTAGAAATAGGATGCTATACCAAACAAACCTTGGGGAACATGAGTAAATCAGATGCCTAATGTGGAAGTTACTTGTAATGATCTACATCCGGGCAAGACAAAAAGGCAGATCAGCTATACTAACGCCAACCAAGGATGGGACTTGGCGGGACTGTGACAACAATGAGACAACACATGTGGCAAGAGTGAGAGAGTTACCGGAAGCTATGACAGAGATAAGGACAAGCCCGCAATGGAAGTGTCAAGTACCAATAGCAAAGTTACACGCTCTACTCCATCGCCGGGTTGAGTTCACGCTATCTATGTCACCTAAACGGAGCAAACCTTAGCAGGAGTATGCTGAGAACAGATTCACCACCGAAATCAATGTACATTGTGAGTATCCTACATCTCTGGCGAGTACCCTAACAATGGCAAGAAGGATACCAATGGTTCCACGGCCAATTCGAGGGCGAATTCTCTCCAACCAGGAAAGGACGATGCAGCCCCGCCTCCTTTGGCGTATTGCTTGGCGGCACTGTGGTTTAGGCATGGTTGACGTTGGCAAGTCAGTGGGGGAAGAGGACACGAGTACAGGGTAAGAAGCGGAGTTGGGTTGGCGAAGCAAGACAAAGGTACCGAGTCCAAATATGGCACATAGCTTGGCTAAGGAAGAAGAATGCGAGGACCTTAGTTAGATCTTTCTTGGCACTACCATATACTTGGCGGTTTACTAGAACCATGTGCTTGACCAATGAAGATTGGAGACTTGGCGTGACTGAAGTAACCGAGAAGAACTAGAGGCAAATTCGAGGACGAATTTTCTCCAACCGGGAGAGGATGATGCAGCCGCCATCTCCGCGTGTGAAGAATTGGCCAAATAAAGACAAGTTTGGCGAGCACGTGGCTGGAGTGAACAAGAAATCGGCCTTAACAACAGTAAAAGGGAGAATATCCAGACTTGGCGCCACCATTACTTGGCGTCACCATATCCCGACGCCACCATTGAAAGGCACGGTTCAAGGGATGCGTTTGAAGTTAGTTATTTTAGATAAAGTTTGATTAGGATTAGAATTAGTTTAAATTCAGATTTAAATTTTTATTTATTTTATTTATTTATTTGTTTTAAATAGAGCATACAGATTGCGATTGCAACTGTTGATTCATATCACATGGATTGCGATCTCGACCGTTGATTAGATTTAATATTTGAATTAGAGTTAGAGCCCTCCTCTATATAAGGAGAGGGGTAGCTAGGGTTTAGGGAACCAAATTCTTAGATTTATTTTATGAATTATTTGTCCGCTCTATTCTCAAGAGTGAGGATGAGAGCCGAATTTATCTTTCCCCTGTAATTTTTATTAGAATTTAATAAAATTAAAGGGAAGGCCGTCATGTCCTTCCCCCCCCCCCCCCCTAATCTTCCGCTGTCGCGCTGCATCAGATTCAAGTTGCAAGCTCTCAATTAAAGCACCCGAGCGGCTTCGTTCATGCTTAGAAGAACCTCACTCAAAATCAAATAAAAAATATCACAAGCAAAAAATACTCAAATAATTTCTCACACTCTCCCCCTACGTGGTGGGCACACAGGCACCCCTTTACAATTCCTCACTCTACCATGCATTTTTCCTCTCATCCTCCTCACTTTCTCTTCTCCCAACTCCACTTATTTGTTAAGAAAAACACAAAATTCGACTTTAGTTTTTTTGCGTAAAAATCTCACCTTAATCTAACCAAAAAAAATCTTAGAGTTTCATGTATTTTCCTCTCTTTTGTGGTTTTTTTCATATTTTTCAAAATTATTCTTTCTTTTTCTTATTTCCTCTCTTAAAATTTTTGATTTCTTCTTCTTTTCTTTTAATTTAGTTCAAAATTTGCACATATTAATTTTTAGGTAAAACTTTTGCGCATTTGTTAATTTAAAAAAAGTGATAACAAATTCGTAATGTCTCAAGTGTATATAGAAAATGGTTTTATTTATATTCGAATTCCTTTATAGCTAGAGCAACAATCACTTTGTGACAAATCATGGCCTCCTTATAATTCATCAATAAGTTCCTAATTCAAAAGAATCGGATACTTGTGCTTGATAGTATTCTAGTTAATTGCCCTATGCTTAGCACACAGATGCTAAGACTTGCCTTTTTTTCTTAAATAAGACGACCGAGGATGCGTATGCACTATTTTTCCCGCAAAACTATATG
This sequence comes from Simmondsia chinensis, assembly GCA_018398585.1. Classification (NCBI taxonomy): domain Eukaryota; kingdom Viridiplantae; phylum Streptophyta; class Magnoliopsida; order Caryophyllales; family Simmondsiaceae; genus Simmondsia; species Simmondsia chinensis. The sequence continues at coordinate 23,022,034 of JAGTTD010000012.1, forward strand.
AGAAATATGAAGTTCTTGGACCGTGGTTGCGATAACATTGTTTTGGGGCAATGAGTACAAATATGGCCATATATTAACTGCTGCCACACCATTCTTTAAGGGGATCCAGTGATCAATGTTTGGACGAGACGATGGTAATTTGGTCGGGTGACGAACAAATCTTCAAATTCCCGAAGCAACTCGGTTAGAACCGATTGTGGTTGTGGTGCCTCCTGATGAACAGTTTATCACCAATGTGGGTGATGACTTGTGGGCCATAATGGTGCATAATGCTGCAATGCATGAAGGATGGCTAAGTGTTCGAGCAATCTGTATAGGGTGGACTTAACGTGTGCTTGTGGTGTGATGCCTCCAAGGGTTTGGGAGGGACCCTAATAGGTGAAAAAGGCAATCAAACTTTTCATGTCAAGGCTCCCTAGTCCAACTAAGACTATGTCATGGCACTTAAGGACTATAAAGACCATGCCCACAATAAAGACTGTATTGTTAAGGGGCCACGAAAATTTGTGACAATTTCATTTATCCACTACATCCCTGCTTCCCTCCTCCCACACGCAATGGATGTCAAGAATGTTATGCGTAGCCGCACAATCAAAAAGGATATGAAGGGCGTGCTTACCATTATATTCAATAACACGTAGAGTTTGATGTGAAAATTTTCCCATAAGAGTATGGATAAAAATGTTGGTTTCATCCAATGTAACAACAACATTATTAAGTTTGGGAATGGGGTTGTCATTGATGTAATCCACGAACTTTACGAGGAACTGTTGACCCCGATTCTTACGGTTAGTACACTAATGTCCCAAAACATATTGCTCGTCACGATAGAAACCTTGTCATTTCGTGAGCTTTTCACCTAATTCCACGCTAGGTAGTGCTCAACACAGATTGTTCCAGGTCTGTTTGGTTCGGAGGTACATGCCCCAAGGGATGGGAGCAAATTCCAAATGGCAGAACGAATTGTTCAGTGGTGGAGGTGCCTGCAAGTCTTGTTGGTCCGTTGAGCATTCAGTACGACTTTCTATAATTTATTCATACACATGGTATCTTGGACGGTCGAAGGTACCAAGGATCAAACAAACATAGCGATATCCTCCCATAATCCGGGGAAGAAACAACTGATCGTGTTGTCCACATGTAAGGAACATAGGCATAAAAGGTGTCAAAAGCTGTCAAGTACCAAACCATCCCGGTTTAACAAAGCTTAAGAAGATAAGGCATGGAATCCTCGTGGCCCTCATCAAAGTGCTTAAGGGCCCTGATTTTATACTACTCCCATTACTATAAAACTTGGATTTAAGAACCAATATTAGTGACAGTTTAAACCGTAAAAAAACCGTAGTAGTGTGACGGTAAAATTGGCCCCAAAAACTTTCACAAACGCGGTCACAAATACGTCATATCCATGGTTTGCAATTCAAAATCAAATATAATTTCAAATTTGTAATGGCTAAAACCATCACAACTACATATAATAATTCTTAAAACAAAAAGGCTGATACATTCTTATAAAATAATATATTTTTTTAAAAATTAATTATACAAAAAAAATTTAAATGAATTGAAACTAAAGTTTTTAAAATATTTAATATAATAATGCAAAACTATTGATAATTACAAAATTATTAGACTATTTTGTAATTAAACAAATCTGGTACTTCCTAAATAATATACTATTTTATAAATAATTTAAATTTATTAAATGTATTAAAAAATAAATGGCACATAAGAACTTAAAATCTTATTTACTGACGGCTACAGCCATCACAGCTTTTGTGACTACTGCAGCCGTCCGAAATTTGGTGTGCAACTTTTCCCACCCTTTTTGAAATTTAAATTTTGTCATAAATTTTGATTCCAACTTTTCCCACCTTGCTTAAATTTAGATTTCATTTTCTTTTTGCAGCTGAAAATGACCTAAATTTTACATGCCATTTTAAAAAATTCACTTCAATTTTCTAATTTTTCAATGTCATACACCTTAACTTTACCTAATGTGACACCATTAAAATTTGTTTATTTTTACTTACTTGACTTTTAAAATTTTTTTTAAATATTAAATTATTTTTATTTTTTACAAGTTTCTAAATTATATAAAATATTTTTTAATATTTAAAATTATTTTAGATGTAAATTTTAATTATTTATAATTACGTTCTTCATCTTATATGTTGATCTGTGTTTGATGTGGCATGCTTTGAGTTTGTTGTTTTGCTTGCCATGTGTTTTGCTCTACTCATGCATCTGATGCTTCTTCTGTTTGCTAAGTCTTTGGCTCATTGCTGCGGACCAGTTTTTCAGGCTGGGGGTCCTAGGAAACAGCCTCCCTTCAGAGTAGCCCCCTAGAGGGGGAAGGCTGCATACATCTACCCCCCGACCCTGCTTATGCGGGTTCCCTTGGAGGCACTGAGATTGTTGTTGTTGTTGTACGTTTTTCAAAAGCCCCGTTCGCAATAAGTAAAGGATATTAACCCCATTAACATTAAGTTGTGACATGAATGAGATTGTCGTAGGAACATGAGTCAACAATATGCATGTCTCGTCTATCATAGTGCCGTAATATTTTTGTCAGATAATGCTAACGTGATGATAAAATATATATTGTCATAGTTTTTCTAATGTGTGGAAATTCTAACAAAAATTTACCAGACTCTTACATAGGGTATACGTAGGTTACAAAATTCATACCTACAAGAGCCATTGCACTTCAGGTAAATTAGGTTGCATGTGTTTAAATTTCAAGTCTATTGATTTGGGTATTTCTAAGCATTCTGAGCTAAATTGGGTATGATGTAAGTTCGGTCAAATCACATTGGATTTGAGTTGCTCAAGTGAGGTCATTTTGAATTTAGGTGAAATTTAGGCTGAGTTAGTGTTTTAATTTTGAGTTATATATATGGAATTACAATCCTAGAATGCTATTGCAATATACTTATTTTAAAAAAATAATATATATAAAAATAGATTTCTTATCATAAAATAGAATGCTAAATTTATGCTCTCAATTGCACAATTCCAAATTAGGCTTTATATAATGTTCAATTCTAAATTAATTCTTATATAAATGTAGAATGCTTTTCTTTTAATATTGAATAGTTAAATATCAAAAAAAATATATATATATTGGAATATTGTTGAATACCTTTTTAATATTTTTTCCTTTAAGAAAATTTAACACATTTATTTCAGTTGTTGTATTTTACACTAAGAAAAATAAATTAATAAAACGATAAATTACATACTAGTACCATTAGATTTATTATATTAATTTTTTTAGCCCGTAAACTTTATAAAATAAAATTTTAACCTTAAAATTTATATGTTTTCAATAAAATAGTCTAAATATCAGAGTATAAGGGTGTAAAATAAGCTCTGCTTTTACTTTTTTAATCCAAATGTAACATTTTAGACTTAAAAATTATTTCACAGAATTTATTGAGTAAAAATTAATACACTAAACCTTGGAATACTAATATATAATTTACCCAAAATAAAATATTAAGTGAAAGGGCTATCATCCCCATACTCTCTCTCGCCAAGTCCACTGCCACCACCTTGGTGTCTCTCTTTCTCTCTTTCTCTTTCTCTCCTAAGGATGACAATTGGAACCGAATTTATTGGATATCCATCCAACCCATATTAGAGATAATTGTATAGCTGGTTAGTTAATTAACTGTGGTTAATTATATCTTAGTTAATTAACTACCTTGGTTAGTTAATTAATTGTGGTTAATTATATCTTAGTTAATTAACTACCTAACTAACTAACTAACTCTAGTTATTGTTAGTTAGCTTCTTTCTATATATTCATCATGTATATAAGGAGAGATAGGCTGTCATTGAGAAATCAAGTTAATATAATACAATTCTTCCTTTTGATTCTTTGTACTTCACAATGTTCTACATGGATTGTTTACAATTCTAACATGGTATCAGAGCACAGTAATTGGCTCATCCTTCTGTCTCTCCTTTGCAGCGCATGAATAAGTCTAGGGTTTGCAAAATCAAGAACCACGGTTGTACTTTGAGTCTTGCGTAGAAGATTTGTTCTCCTTCGACAAATTATGTGCCCTAATTGTTCAAAATTCAGCCATTGCTTCAAATTACAATGGGAGATCAACCCAATGGTGCAAGTTCAAACAATTCAGATGCAACTACTCAAACACAGCAAGATGAGTTTGCTTCTTCGCCTTATTTTTTGAGTAATTATGAAAATCCTGGTGCGATTTTAGTTAATCAAGTGTTAATTGGTCTGGAAAACTTCAATGCATGGTTTAGATCCATGACAGTAGCTTTGCGAATGAAAAACAAGTTAGGTTTTGTCACTGGAAAAATTCCACAGCCACAATCTAGTGACGGTCTTTATGAGAAGTGGTTAAGGTGTGATTCCATGATTTTTTCTTGGATTCTTAATTCAGTCTCCAAAGAAATAGGGTCTACTATTATATATGGTAGAACTTCTAAGGAGTTATGGGATGATATCAAGGAAAGATTCTCCCAAAATAATGATCCAAGGATTTTTGAATTGAAACGAGCTTTGTCCGCCCTCAAACAAAATGGTATGAGTGTTATTGTCTATTTTGGCAAGGTTAAAGCTCTATGGGAAGAGCTAATTGCGCATAATCCTTTACCTGAATGTTCTTATGGACTCTGTCAATGTAACTATACTAAGTCATTACAAGATTTACAACAAAAGGACTTAGTAATGGGTTTCTTGATGGTTTTGAATGATAGTTATGCTTCAATAAGTGAACAAATACTGTCTACTGATCCTTTGACAAGTATAAATCGTGTTTTCTCAAAGATAGTGCAACATGAGAAACAAAGACAAGTCACCATTAAAGGTCCATATTCTATTCCTCCTTTTTCTTCTGATATACTTGCTATGCTTGGTAAAGCTAGTGAAACAAGAAACTAGAATAAATATAACAAGAGGGACAAGCCTATATGCACTCACTTTGGTTATACTAGTCATACTGTGGCAAAATGCTATAAGCTACATTGTTTTCCACCTGGATACGAGGGAAAAACTAAGTCACGGTCTAACGTTCATAAAGCCAACAACATTATTACTGAAACCTCAACGCAACATAATCTTGCTCCACTTGTTTTTACTGCAGAACAATGTCACCAGATGTTGTCCTTGTTGAGTTCTCAGTTGGCAAGAACTTCCCAAGAAGCACCTTCTGGTGTTTCATTACAATCCGCACCAGTACCAACAAATTCGTCCTTTCTTATGACCGGTATATCTTCCCATCTCTGTTTTGTTTCCGCTGGTAGTGCTTCTATTGCATCACATGTTTACATGTCTAATTCCTCTACACAAAGCTCCTGGATCATAGACTCCGGAGCCACTCACCATATATGTGGTTACAAGCATTTGTTTCAAGAACTCAAGTCTTGTACGCAATTTTATATATAGCTGCCAATAGGTGCACAGGCATTTGTGACTCATACAGGCACAGTTAGATTTACATCAGCTTTAACATTGGAAAATGTTCTTTATGCTCCAGTTTTTAAGTACAATCTAATTTCAGTTGCAAAACTTTTAGAGAGCATGCATTATACTTGTATTTTCTCACTTGAGTCTTGTTACATTTAGGACCACACCCAATCGAGAATGATTGGAGTGAGTAAAAGACTAGGAGATTTATACATAATCAATGGAAAAGAGAAGGCCTCTACATGTAACAACCAAATTTTACCAGAAAAGTCAGCACACATGAGCAAGATTAGTAGTTAAGATCTTTGGCATAAATTACTTGGACACCCCGCTGATTACAAACTACAACTTCTTGGTTTTTCTGATTCTTTGTATTGTAAAGACAAATTTCCTTGTATGGTATGTCCTTTAGCTAAACAAAGAAGGTTACCATTTGTGTCTCACAATCATTTAGCACCCACAAATTTTGATTTAGTTCATTGTGGTATATGGGGACCATTCCACATAGAATCACTACAACAACATAGATTCTTCTTGACAATAGTAGATGATTGTAGCCGTACCACCTGGATATACATGACGAAGAACAAATCAGAGGTTTCAAATATAATCCCAAGTTTTTATGCTTTGATATTGAACCAATTTCACACCAGTATTAAAGCCATACAAAGTCCTCACCCTCAGGTTGGGGGCACTAGGAAACAGCCTCTCTTCAGGTTAACCGTGCTTGGGCGAGAGTAGTACCAGGATGGGTGACCTCCTGAGAAGTCCTCACCCTCAGGTTGGGGGCACTGGGAAACAGCCGCTCTTCCAGTTAACACTCTGAAGTGGGAAGGCTGCGTACATCTGCCCCCCCCCCCCCCCCCCCCCCCCCCGCCCCCCAGACCCTGCGTAGGCCGGAGCCCTTGAGGCACTGGTATTTTTCTATTAAAGCCATACAAAGTGATAATGGCCAAGAGTTTGTTTTACCTGAGTTTTATCGAAGCAAAGGCATAATACACCAATTGTCATATGTTGGCACACCCCAACAAAACTCGGTAGTTGAAAGAAAGCATCAACATCTTCTTAATGTTGCTCGAGCTCTACGGTTTCAGGCTAATTTACCTTTGAGTTTTGGGGCTGATTGTGTCATGAGAGCAGCATGCTTAATTAATGGATTTCCTTCTCCTCTGTCAAAGAATCTGTCACCATATGAAGTTCTCTTTAGAACTAAACCAGAATATTCACACTTAAAAGCCTTTGGATGTCTCTATTTTGTTTCTAATATCAATGGTCATAAGCATAAATTTGAGTCTAGAGCTAGACCTGCAACCCTTATGGGATATCCCTTTGGGATAAAGGGATACAAGTTATATGATCTGTACACTAAAACTGAGTTTGTGTCAAGAGATGTCATTTTTCATGAAAACAGTTATCTTTTTAAATAGCAAGCTCCCTATCCGGATCCTTTTGAGCACATTGTCATGCCTATTGTCATTAGTGATTCTTCACTAAATGTTAGTAAAGAGGTACAATTCTAGCCCTCTGCTTCAGGTTTAGTACAACTTGTAAGTTCAGAGGCACTTTCAGGATCAGATCACCCTCCTGCAAAACATAATACTGCTGATGTTGTGTCTAATTCCCTTGGTAACAACTTGTTAGTTCCTTCTAGTTCTTCAAATGATGTAAGAGGGTCTAAGAGACTTCATAAACCACCTAGTTATCTAAAAGACTATCATTGCAACCTAGCTTATGAAAAACATAGTCCTTTCCTGCATCCTAGTAGTGTTCCAACAACTCATGATTTGTCTCAAGTATTAAGCTATGACAAGCTGTCTCAAAACTTCAAAAATCTTGCTTTGTGTATATCAGTAAAGTTACTCGCTTATTATTGAAATGCACCATCAGATTTAGCAGTGATACATTTATGGGTTGGGATAAGTTATCTGCAACCAGTAACATCTCTGACTGAGCAGATGAGCCTCCAAACAGTTCAGGAATACGTTCTTCCTCCATGAGCTGCTGGACTTCAGCATCCTCCCAATCCTCAAGGTCACTGATTATATTGTCTGTTTTCCAGATTTGAAGACTTTGGTTCGGGCCAGGTTGCCACAAGATATCCCCCGATTTTTCTTTCAATATGAATTTGAATTCAATTAACTTGCCAATAGGTATATCCTATACGAAAAGCAAGAGGGAGTGAACACTAGAACATTAAATTATATGCAATCTTCGATCGAAACATGTAAATTTCCAGTCGTTCATAATACCGATATGTTCTCACCAGCTCAGCATTGCATTTTCAGGGTCCCACGAACCCAATACTGGATCATCTCCATCAACAAAGAAGTGCTTACCAAACTAACATTCTTTCTATAACTGGAGTTGGACTTGAACCTTTTGGTTCATTTGTACCATTAAGATACAATTGGCACATAAAAGTGTCATCATCGAAGACACAGATTATTAGGTTTTGTTCATTCTCGACAACTACCATTACTTCATTTTGTATAGTCGACCAAAACTACTGAAATAGAACATTCTAAAATATCTTCACAGATAGTGGCTGCTTACATTGAACTGAAGGAAGCGCAGTTTCTTCATACTCAAGTTCAACCTCTGGCTGAGAAGAAGAAGAAGAAACTGGCAAAACGGGATGGAATGTGAGAGAAAACGAATAAGGAAATGAATCGCAAAGTTTCTGAACTCTGAAGAAACATATTTCTTGTGGATTATCAGTGGCAAGAAACTTAAGCTTGTAGTTGTGCCCTAACAGATGTGAAGACGCCAATGAAGTGGGTATGGATCTCATCACTTCCTCTATTCAATAGAACAATGTGATCTGCAAGTATGAGACAACCTGATCCAATCATTCGAATGAGAATGTGAGAGAGAGAGAGAGAGAGAGAGAGAGAGAGAGAGAGTCAGCAAGAGTAAAGAGAGAGTGTCTTTCAGTGTTCGAAATTGGTGGCTACTATATTAGAGATAACTGCATAGTTGGTTAGTTAATTAACTGTGGTTAATTATATCCTAGTTAATTAAATACCCAACTAACTAACTAACTCAAGTCATAGATAGTTTTCTTCTTTCTATGTATTCATCGTGTATATAAGAAGGGATAGGCTGTCGTTGAGAAATCAAGTTAATACAATACAATTCTTCCTTTTGATTCTTTGTACTTCAAATTGTTCTACATGGATTGTTTCCAATTCCAACATGGTATCAGAGCACAATAATTGGCTCATCCTTCTTTCTCTCCTTCATAGCGCATGAATGAGTCTAGGGTTTGCAAAATCAAGAACCGCGGTTGTTCTTTGAGTCTTGAGTAGAAGATCTGTTCTTTTTCTACAAATTCTGTGCCGTAATTGTTCAAAATACAGCCATTGATGCAAATTACAATGGAAGATCAACACATGGTGCAAGTTCAAACAATTTAGACGCTACTGCTCAAACACAGCAAGATGAGTTTGCTTCTTCACCTTATTTTTTGAGTAATTCTGAAAATCCTGCTACGATTTTAGTTACTCAAGTGTTAATTGGTCCGAAATACTTCAATACATGGTTTAGATCCAGGACAGTAGCATTGCGTGCAAAAAACAAGATAGGTTTTGTCACTGGAAAAATTCCACAGCCATAATCTAGTGATGGTCATTTGGAGAAGTGGTTAAGGTGTGATTCCATGATTTTTTTATTGGATTCCTAATTCTATCTCCAAATAAGTAAGGTCTACTATTATATATGGTAGAACTTCTAAGGAGTTATGGGACGATATCAAGGAAAGATTCTCCCAAAATAATGATCCAAGGATTTTTGAATTGAAACAAGCTTTTTCAACCCTCGAACAAGATAGGATGAGGGTTATTGTCTATTTTGGCAAGGTTAAAGCTCTATGGGAGTAACTAATTGCGTACAATCTGTTAACTTATAAACCTAAATTGATAGCTAACCTTGTGAAAGAGATTGATAAGGTGAGAAGAGAATTGAAAGGGGATGAGAAATTAGAGAAATTAGATGAGAATTAGAGAGATTATCCAAAAGGAAATCCGGTTTTATTTTTTGAATGAAGAGATTACAGGAGTTAGATCTATTTATAATAGATCTAGGTACATTGCACTAGAACACCGAAACCCCCTAACCGACTAACTGAATTTGGCGTCCAAGCACAAGAAGCCGCCACTCTTGACTAACTGCACCTTCAACCCGACTCTTGGCACCAATTGGCCTGCCAACTAACAATTAAAAACAAGACTTAAGCAACTCAAAACAACACATGAGCTACAAAACCAATTACAACCAAAAACTAAAGGATTTATAACACAATCCTTTAATTGAATGTTCTCGTGGACTCTGTCAATGTAACTATACTAAGTCATTACAAGATTTTCAATAAAAGGACTTAGTAATGGGTTTCTTGATGGGTTTGAATGATAGTTATGCTTCAGTAAGTGAACAAATACTGTCTACTGATCCTTTGCCCAGTATAAATCGTGTTTTATAAAAGATAGGGCAACAAGAGAAACAAAGACAAGTCACCATTATAGGTCTTTCAGATTCTGTTCCTTCTGTTTCTACTAATATAATAGCAATACTTGGTAAAGCTAGTGAAATAAGAAACCAAAATAAATATAACAAGAGGGACAAGCCTATATGCACTCACTATGGTTATACTGGTCATACAATGGAAAAATGCTATAAGTTACATGGTTTTCCAGAATGGTCCCCATATATCACAAAGAATTAAATCAAAAATTGTGGGTGCTAAATGATTGTGAGACACAAGTGGTAACCTTCTTTGTTTAGCTAAAGGACATACCATACAAGGAAATTTGTCTTTACTATACAAAGAATCAGAAAAAACAAGAAGTTGAAGTTTGTAGTCAGACGGGTGTCCAAGTCTTTTATGCCAAAGATCTTGACTACTAATCTTGCTCATGTGTGCTGAATTTTCAGGTAAAATTTGGTTGTTACATGTAGAGGCCTTCTCTTCTCCATTGATTATGTATAAACCTCCTAGTCTTTTACCAACTCCAATCATTCTCGATTGGGTGTGGTCCTGATTGTAACAAGACTCAATTGAGAAAATACAAGTATAATGCATGCTCTCTAAACATTTTGCAACTGAAATTATGTTGTACTAAAAAATTGAGCATAAAGAACATTTTCCAATGTAAAAGTTGATGTAACTCTAACTGTGCCTGTATGAGTCACAGATGCTTGTGCACCTATTGGCAGTTGTATATAAAATTGTGTACAAGGCTTGAGTTCTTGAAACAATCGCTTGTAACCACATATATGGTGAGTGGCTCCTGAGTCAATGATCCGGGAGCTTTGTGCAGAGAAATTAGTCTTGTAAACATGTGATGCAATAAAAGCACAATCAGCAGAAATAGAACATAAATGGGAAGATATACTAGTCATAAGAAAGGATGAATTTGCTGCTACTGGTGATGATTCCGATGAAACACCAGAAGGTGCTTCTTGGGAAGTTGTTGCCAACTGAGAACACAACAAGCACAACATCTGGTGACATTGTTCTGCAGTAAAAACAACTGGAGCAAGATTCTGTTGCGTTGAGGTTTCAATAATAATGTTGTTCGCTTTAGGAACATTAGACTGTGACTTAGTTTTTCCCTTGTATCCAGGTGGAAAACCATGTTGCTTATAGCATTTTTCCACAGTATGACCAGTATAACCACAGTGAGTGTATATAGGCTTGTCCCTCTTGTTATATTTATTCTAGTTTCTTGTTTCACTAGCTTTACCAAGCATACCTAGTATATCAGAAGAAACAGAAGGAATAGAATATGGACCTTTAATGGTGACTTGTCATTGTTTCTCATGTTGCACTATCTTTGAGAAAACATGATTTATACTTGTCAAAGGATCAGTAGACAGTATTTGTTCACTTATTGAAGCATAACTATCATTCAAACCCATCAAGAAACCCATTACTAAGTCCTTTTGTTGTAAATCTTGTAATGACTTAGTATAGTTACATTGACAGAGTCCACAAGAACATTCAGGTAAAGGATTATACGCAATTAGTTCCTCCTATGGAGCTTTAGCCTTGCCAAAATAGTAAATAACCCTCATACCATCTTGTTTGAGGGTGGACAAAGCTCTTTCAATTCAAAAATCCTTGGATCATTATTTTGGGAGAATCTTTCCTTGATATCATCCCATAACTCCTTAGAAGTTCTACCATATTAATAGTAGACGCTATTTCTTTGGAGACAGAATTAAGAATCCAAGAAAAAATCTTGGAATCACACCTTAACCACTTCTCATAAAGACCTTCACTAGATTATGGCTATGGAATTTTTCCAGTGACAAAACCTAACTTGTTTTTTGCTCGCAATGCTATTGTCATGGATCCAAAGCATGTGCTGAAGTTGTCCAGACCAATTAGCACTTGAGTAACTAAAATAGCACTAGGATTTTCAGAATTACTCTAAAAATAAGGTTAAGAAGCAAACTCATCTTGCTGTGTTTGGGCAGTAGAGTCTGAATTGTTTGAACTTGCACCACTGTGTTGATCTCCCATTGTAATTTGCAGCAATGGCTGAATTTCGAACAATTAGGGCATAGAATTTGTTGAAGGAGAACAGATCTTCTACGCAAGACTCAAAGAACAACCGTGGTTATTGATTTTGCGAACCCTACACTCATTCATGTGTTGCAAAGAAGAGAAAGAAGGATGAGCCAATTATTGTGCTCTAATACCATGTTGGAATTGGAAACAATCCACATAGAACAATGTGAAGTACAAAGAATCAAAAGGACGAATTGTATTGTATTAACTTGATTTCTTAATGACAGCCTATCTCTCCTTATATACATGATGAATACATAGAAAGAAGCTAACTAACAATGACTTGAGTTAGTTAGTTAGTTAGGTAGTTAATTAACTAGGATATAATTAACCATAGTTAATTAACTAACCAGCGATATAATTTTCTCTAATGTCTATTTGAGTTGGATTTGGATGCAAAAAATGGGTTTCAAATGGATTTGGATTTCGATGTTGATAAATGGGTTTTGGGTCAGGTCAGATTTGGATGACATCAAACCCAACCTAAAACTGATCCAAACCCTGTCCAAAATTATGTTTTATGCATGATAAAATTTTAAAATTACTAAATTGTAAAACTTTAACTTGTCAAGCCATATTCCAACTATTTTTTTATTGTGCCAACTTCTTGATGTTTGTTTTCACACCATAATGTTTTTTATATACAAATCCATGCATAAAGGGTTACCTGTTAATAGATATTTGAATGATTGTCTAATATTGCGTTATAATTACATTTACATATATGAAATGAAAAATGGAAAAGATATATCGATTTGTCCAAATATTAGCTTTTGAGGTATTATTATTGCATTATTATTATATAAGTTAATATTATGTTGTAATATTTTTGATGGCACCTAAATCAAAGCAGGGCAGGCCAAAGTAGTTGGGGCCAGGTGCTGAGATGAGCTTGATGGCTAAGGGCTCAAAAAGGCTGACCGGGAAGCTCTGCATAACAAGGCTAATTGAAAAGGCCCTGCTCAAAATTCAAGGACGAATTCTCTCCTTGCCAGAGAGGATGATGTAGCGGACATTACACTTTTGGCGACTCAGCACCAACGAGGAGATGTTGTCATGGCGGGGGATTATTAGAGGAGAAGGTACGTGGGAATCAGCGGAGAAGAGCATCCTAGCTCCACTAGGAATTGGCGCAAGATAGACTTTGCATCACCCTAGGTCAAGGCGGTATAAGGCTGTGCGTGATTCACGAGCGAGATCTGTGGGCGGTTGAGCTGATTTCCATCCAAAAGTTTATCCCTTTCCTTATTTTGAGATGTAACCATTTATTTTTGATTTGTCCCCTTAATTAGTTAGATTAAGATTTGATTTTCAAATTATTAACCCCCTCTATAAATAAGGGCTGATTCTAGGCAAAAGGCGGAGTTGATTTTCAGAAAATTGTTATTACTATTAAGAACATCGATTTCTCAGGTTGTGAGAAATGAGATATCTATTTCCCTTTTTGTAATTTTATCAGTAATAAAATTCAAAGGTAAAGATGTGAACCTTCCCGTACCTCCTATTTCTTATCATGCGTTGCATCAGTTGGTATCATAGTGCAGAACGCTTCCTAAACGATGGCCCCTATACATAAGAGGAATGCCATCGTTGAAGACGCTACTGACCATGACCAACATCAATAGCACAAGAGGAGGTTCGAGGCTCTAGAAGACAAATTCCGGCAACTTGATTCAACTCGGGGCAAATCCAAATCTTACACCGGGATTATCCAAGAAGAAATGGAGGAAGGCGTACAAGATTCATTCTTGGACGAGTATATACCAGGTCTTCGACCTAGGAAAAGGAGCGTCAATACCGGCTACATTGACAATCAGGACGATCGGAGGTGGGAGTCTTGACTTTGGGTGGAGATACCATAGTTTGATGGCGATAAGAACCTGGATAAAGTTTGGGAATAGTTGGTGGTAGTAGAGGAGATCCTCGATTTCAGGGGGGTCTCAGAGAAGAACCAGGCCCCACTAGCAACTACAAGGTTTTGGGGAAGAGCAGTCGCTTGGTGGTAGTAGTTGAAGCACTCATGGTTTTGACAAGGGTAGTCAAAAATCGAGACTTAGGAGAAGTTGAAGAAATATTTGAGAGGCGCCTTCTTGCCTCATAACCATACAAGATTATGTACCAACGACTTCAGAGCTTGCGCCATGGGTCACAAACTATGGGAGACTACACAGCTGACTTCTATGCTTTGATCACCATAAACGACTTGGCGGAATCCCAAGAACAATTGGTAGACAAGTACATCAGTGAGTTAACCGATTCCATACAAGATTTACTAAACATGTTTGACATCTTTACCGAGGCGGAGGCAAGTCAAAGAGCCTTGATGGTAGAGAAACAGCAGAGACAACACAATGTTGGTGGCACCATGATCAATACTTAGACTAGGCGTGACCAAGTTCAACCGCAACCCAACCGAACTCCGCAGGAAAAATCAGCTATCGCAACCAATGAAACAAACTTGGGGAAGTTCCCGCACCCGTTGCTTCAAATGTGGGGAGATGGGACACCAAGCTACTAAATGCCATAAGGGAGACAGAGTGGGTAAAAGTCTTTACATTGAGGGAGCCCATGAAGAAGATGGCTAGACCCTCGAGGAAGAGGTTGGTGAAGAATTGGCACCAATGAACAAGGATCCCCTTGCAGGGGATGAAGGCCGTTTACTTGTGGTAAGGCTTACTTGTTTAGCGCTAAGAAAGGACTAAGGTGATGAATGGCTCCAGAGTAGTATATTTCAGGCAACATGAACCATTGGCGGGAGAGTGTGCCGAATAGTGATTGACTCGAGAAGCTGTGAAAACACAATGTCCAAAGAGGCTATGCCGAAACTTGGCTTAGGGACGGAAGACCGTCCATACCCTTCTAAGTTATCTTGGCTCATGGAAAGAAAATCATGTGACTGTCTTGAAGCGTTGCCTCGTTCACTTTTCAATTGGGGAAAAATACAAGGATGACGTCTGGTGCGATATGATAGCTATGGACACATGTCATCTACTATTGGGCCAACCTTGACGAGAAACGGGACACCTACAGCTTCACGTTCGAGAAGCGGTATGAGAGTCTTTTCAAGAAGAATCAAAAGCTAGGCGAAGTGTTACTGAGGGGGACTCAAGGTGAACATGTGGCCTGCATGTTGGCAGCACTACAAAGCTCAGGGATACACACGCTAAGTCACAGGCGGTTCTAACTGTTGAGTTGACAATTCGAGGGTGAATGCTGCCTCATTCAGGGCGGATGATGGTGCCAACATCAAAGCTGGGTAAGCCAAAGCTGGTGGGGCAAAGCATCGAGATGAGCTTGACGGCTAAGTGCTCAAAGAGGCTGAAGGGAAGCTCCGCGTAACAAGGCCAATCAAGAAAGCTCCGCTCAGAATTCGAGGATGAATTCTGTCCTGGCCGGAAAGAATGATGCAGCGGGCATTATGCCATTAGTGGCTCAGCACTAGTGGGGAGATGTTGTCATGACGGGGGATCATTGGAGGAAGAGGTACGTGGGAATCAGAGGAGAAAAGCATCCTTGCACCACCTAGAGTTGGTGCAAGACAGACTTGGCGTCACCCTGGGTTAACGTGGTATAAGGCTATGCGTGATTCATGGGCGAGATCTGCGGCCCGTTGAGCTGATTCCTGTCCAAAAGTTTATCCCTTTCTAATTTTGAGATTTACCTCTTTATCTCCTGAATTAGTTAGATCTAGATTTGATTTTCAAATTATAAACCCCCTCTATAAATGGGGCCGGTTCTAGTTAGAAGGCGGAGTTGATTTTCAGAAAATTGTTATTGTTATTGAGAACCTTGATTTTTCGAGTTATGAGCAACGAGCTATCATTTTCCCTCTTTGTTATTTTATCAGTAATAAAATTCAAAAGGAAGGCTATAATTATTCCCGTACCCCATATTTCCTATCACGTGCTAACATCAATTATTATTTGTTCATAACTTAAATGGATTATGGATTTGAGTCGGATATCTCTTCCACCCGATAGATTTTAATTTTGATTGAATTTTTGTGGAATAAATGGATTATTTTCAAATTTGGGTTAGGTCCATTTTTTTAGGTTCGATCTAGATGAAAGCAAACCTAATCTAAACCCGACCCATTGCCATTCCTACTACCCCCTCAGGCTTCGTGTGCTGCTGTCCTCCACCTTCACCGCCGCTGTCGTGTCCCCCTTCGTCCCCTCCCCCACATCCTCTGCCGTGACTTTTGCACTAAGTATTGTTTTCTAGAATTTTTTTTCATGTTACTAAATTTTTTTGAAATTTCTTAAATTTTATTAGTGTAGGATGTGTATGTCTGTAGATATATATCACTGTTACGCATTTGGGATGTATTGGTAAATGGTCGTTATATTTTGAGTAATTCTTGATAACTAAGTTGTGATTTTGAATACGTGGGTGATTTTAACTAAGAATATGATAATTTTGAGTCATTGACAAGTAATTTCGAATGATTGAGGGAAATTGATGTTGAAGTTGGTCGTATTTAGTAACTTGGTGAATAATTTGTTCAATTAGAGTATTTTGGGTGAATATTTGGAATTTTATCAGATAGTTTCGCACAAGTAAATGGGTGATTTTGAGTATGTGAGTGGTTTTGGTTAATTGGATGGTTTTGAGTAAAGGTATATGTTAATTTTGAGTAACTGATAAGTAATTTTGAGTAATTAAGTGATATCAAGCATGTTGTTGGTGATTTTTAGCAATCGAGTGGATATTTTGACTAATTAGGTTGTTTTGAGTAAAAGATTAGGATCTTTTTTTTTTTTTTTTTTTTTGGTGATTTTGATTTATTAGGTTGTTTTCAATAAATGGCTGATTCTGAATAAGTTGGTGGTCATTTTGAGCAATTTGGCTGTTTTCGTTTAGCGAGCTGTGACTCTTAGTTAGCATTAGGTTTTTGATAATTTATCATATGTTTGAATATATATTAGTTTACATTTCATTTATTGTGATAATGCTATTATTTTATTTTGTGACTCCTAATATATTTGGTGACTGTTTTTTGCTAATTTCTTTTAATAGCTTTGGACTATTATTAATTTCATTAAAAATTTATAAATATACATCTTATATTATTTTCACTATATATTTGTAATTTATATCTACTCTAATTTTTTTTTTCCAAAGCAAATATGAGCAAATGTGATAAAGATATGAATAAGGCCCCCACGATTAGATTTTGACACAAATGCTTAAACGACTGTCACATGATCTCGCCCTTCGAGAGATAATATCTGTAGCCTCACTTAAAAGATGAGGGATTCTTAGAAGGGACATTCAGAGTCCTATTCCCGATCTAGCTCGTCAAACTTTGATTGGAAAGTGGTTGATTCTAAACAAGAATATCTACCACTAGACGTTCCCAATACTCAACCACCGACCCCTCCTAATTTTGATGATCATGCTTCTAATAAGTAGTTCATTTTAGTGTTTGTACATTTATATGTTTGCATGAGCACTGTTATTCAGAGTCATGTTGGTCAGTGCATATGCGGAAGTGTCGATCCATCAAACACTGATTCCATTTGCCAACAGCATGTCAACATCTCTAATGTTTGCAAATGGATTTGTTTGGATGTTACAGAAATAAAGTTTTGCTAAAGTAAGTGATCACCTACATCAATTTCACTATTAAAAATTAGGTAAAATGTGGACGAGTGACATGGTTAAAGTCGCTCTAAGGAGGTAAAAGGCAATTGATGTCATCGTCGTCCAATAACATGAGTAATTTTCAAATAAATTCATAGGAGTTTGAGCGATCTATTGTTTCTCAAACCACCTGCAATAACCGGTTAAGCCCAAAAAGCCACGCAACAAGGTTCGGGCCTAAACCAAATGACTTGAGTTTTAGAACGATTGGTTACTATCCGGCTTGCGCGAATAACATGACTGAAATATTTGACCTCTAACATACCAAATGAGCATTTACTCATATAGTAAGTTGTCCACAAGAATTAGAAAGATAATATGCACATGTTGCAGGTGGGTAGTCCAATCGGCACTGATGTGCCTTATATTTACATATTTTACTCTTCATTTTCGCAATATATTTGGCCTTGACATATGTATTTTGCTGTAATATAGGTACATTTTGGTTTAGACTGCAGCGAAGCAAACAAAGGTTGAAAAGTGGCAGAATCAAACGTAATCGAGGCATAATTGAAGACTACTTTGAGAAACCCGACCACATGTGGAAAAGAATAACCAATCGGGTTATAATTCGGTAACCCAAATAGGCATCGTAGATAGTTAATATATATATATGTGTGTGTGTGTGTGTGTGTGTGTGTGTGTATGTGTGTGTGTGTGTGTGTGGATGGGGAAAAAGAGGGCGGCAAAACACGCCGCCGCCGTCGCGCGATTTAAATATCGAATACCTAATTATTTGAGGGGATCTTTTGCCACGCCTCCTCACCTCCTCTCCTTCTCGAAGTTGCTACATGATCCAATGGATTCTCAAATGCCGAAGCACAGGTGGTCGGAGTACTAGGGAATCAAAGCAAGGATCAACGTCAACATCAATTGAGGGAGTTTATTCTTCTATTTATTTTTACGCAATGGGTCGTCCTTTCTTTGAGTTTTAGGATGTGTAAAACTCCCATGGAGGAGTAAACATTCTTAGTTTAGGGATGAATTTATATTATACTTTTGACGATTGGTTTAGTTATATTCTATTCGCACACCTATGAGGAGTTCTTCACGATTGTTGGATATTTTTGTATGTGTCCTTGTAGCCATGACTAGATCTCCAACTTTGCAATGATTAATCTTGTGCTTGTAGCCTAGACCATAACATAACAAGATTTCACACATAGTCAGGGTTGAGGTTGTACCCAACCTTGAACACAATCTTTTAATTAATATTGACTTAGGAGTAACAAAGGAATTAAGTAGTGCTAATGAGATGACCTATGCTACACTTAGGATGCTAAGATAGGTTATGCCCTTAGATTAATTTATTACCCTAAGCCCCAATTTATATATTAACCCAGGCTTCGAGTTTGTAGCCAAAGTCCTTCAAATCATCGTCCTAAGTAAATTATAACGACCGGATATGTGTTAAGCTACCTTAAATTCACTTCCTAAATTAACTTCAATTGAATTGACACTTTTAATTTATATTTAGTTTTACTATTTTAGTTAACAAATTATTCAAACAAGAAAAACCTTTTTTTTTTTTTTTGATAAGTCAGCAAAACATATAGATGAAAGAAAAATAGTACTCAAACAAACACAACAAACAAGCACAATCAAACATGAAAAACCCCGAATTCAAACCGCTTGTTAATCACTATGTCTAACTTAACATGATTCCTTGTGGCTACGATCTGTATACCCGATAAAGCTACGACGATCTCGTATGCTTGCGAGTAGACAGTTTTAAAAACACACATTTAAAACACACCAAGTTTTTGGCCCCGTTGCCAGGGAATTGGTAAGCTAAGTTGATTTTGAAATTAACAGGTTATTTTATTTTATTTATTTAATTTTTTTTTTTAAGAAAAAGTTCTAAATAAATAAAAAATTTTACTTCACTTTTTTTTCTTTTATTTTTCGTTTATTTTTAGTTATTTTATTTTACTATTTTTATTTTTTCAAATTTTAATTTTAATTTTTTTCTTTATTTAAAAAAAAATAATTTTTCATTGGTTTACTTTTCTGTTTCACTTTTCGTTGTTCATTTAATTTTACTTATTTATTTATTTTTTTTGGTTATATTTTCTTAGAAAGGCTAACTTTGCACCGCGTACATTGGGGACCACTGCATTCCCCACACATACGTCACACCCGCCGGAATGCAAACTTCGAAATTAAGCCTGAGATCATCAACATGCTTCACACTTTCTATGGGAAATCGATAGAGAGCCCATATGAGCACCATGATGCATTTATAAAAATTTGCGAAACTTGTTATTTTCAAGGTGTCTCAACTGATGCTGTTCGACTACGCCTTTTTCCATTCTCGCTAAAGGATGTAGCCAAAAGATGGTTTCGGTCTCTCCCGAGAGGTGAAATCACCACTCGGGATGACCTCCAGCAAAAGTTCCTGATCAAGTTTTATCCTAAAGCCAGAACTATGACCGTTAGACGTGCAATCAACAGTTTAGAAAAAAAGGATCAGGATCAATTTCATGAGAGTTGGGACAGATTTAAGGAGCTCCTTAGAAGCTGTCCCCACCATGGTTCACCCAAGTGGGCTCTTGTGCAGAATTTCTATGATGGTCTTACGGCTTCCAACAAGCAAATGGTTAATGCTTCATGCGGGGGAGCATTTAACCCACAAGATGAGGACGAGGCATGGACGCTATATGAGTGCCTCAGTGAACACTCTCTAGACCAAGCCTCTTCTATGAGGGTGATTAGAGGGCATACACATGGTGTCTACGAAGTAGCACCCAACAATAAGATCAACCGTAGACTAGACGCCCTTCGTAAGAAGATAGATCAGATAATGAACTTGCATGTGAATCCTAATAGTGTGCGCATGGTCAATACAGTTGAGTCATCAAGTGATATTACTCTGTGTGACATTTGTTCGAGTGAGGACCATTCTATGTTTAATTTTTTATATGCGTCACAATTCCCCTAATACATGCAAGAACAGGTCCAGGCAGCTTAAGAATATTCGGGAAATAGAGACCCGTTCTCAAACACCTACAATTTTGGGTGATGTGATCATCCGAACTTCTTGTAGAAGCAAGACGCCAATCAATATCAACCCACGAAACAACAAGATCCCTGCTTTGTAGGTAACATGCACCCTCTCGTTTTTTCAGTGAAGGCATAGGTATGATGTTCGACCTCACTCCAGGTTTGCTTATAATGACCCTCCTCCTCCACGTCTAGGATTTATGTCACAGTTCGAGGAGCGTTTGCTCCACTTTATGGAGGAAATCACACAACTGGTTCAATCTCACTCGCAATCTATCGCCAAATTAGAGACCCGGATAGGACAGTTGACCCACACACTAAATAGGATAAAGGAAGGGATGTTACGCTCCCAACAATTCACAAACCCCACAGGATCAACTAGTTCTAAATGAGCAAGCTTAGATTGTGTCGGTTTCAAGAGAGAAGAACCTTAGGGAAGTTGAGATTGAAACTAAGAAGGATGTGACTCCCCCTCCCACTTCTGATAGGGAGGGATCACAAAAAAAGGTTTTTGAACCTGTTGTCCCTTTTCCTTCAGCCCTTATAGGACCGAAGAAGAAGGATGAAGAGGGCTGAGCTCATAGATATGTTTAAGGATGTGAAGATTAACTTACCGTTGATTGAAGCCATTAAACACATTCCTATGTATGCCAAGTTCCTCAAGGACCTTTGCACCAAAAAGAAGCGCGCATAAGCACATATCCCGAAGAAGGTTCGGCTCAACGAGAAGGTGAGCAGTATTCTTGTATCAGGCACCCCACTCAAGTTTCGAGACCCCGGGGCTTTTACAGTTCCATGCGTCTTAGGAGAGCGTTACACTAGCAAAGCCTTGCTAGATCTAGGAGCGAGTGTAAACCTCATCCCTTACTCAATTTTTTGGGAATTGGGTATAGGAGACCTTAAGCTAACGAATGTTACACTTTAGTTGGCTGATAGAACAGAGCGAGTACCTCGTGGGGTAGTGGAAGATGTACTTGTCAAGGTTGGCAAGTTTGTCTTCCCTGTTGATTTTCTCGTCTTAGATATAGAACCTACTCTTAGGCAAAAGCACAACAGTCCCATTTTTCTAGGTCGATCGTTCCTAGCAATGGCCAACGCTGTGATTCACTGTTGGACGGGAGTGTTGGAGGTTTCTTTTGGAAATCTCAAGGGCAAATTGAAGCTCTCGAACTTTGTTCGACGCCCTGAGACTAAGGACAAGTTGGAATGCTACAGGTTTGATGATATTAACCCTTTGGTAGAGCAAGGTAAGCCCGATTCTACTAAAAGTAATTATTGTAATAGTGTCCCTGTCTGTGTCGATGGCTGTGATTCATCACGTAGACCCAGTAGGCTAGAGATTTGTGACCTCGATGCCGGTAATGTTTTCCTCCTTGCAAGTCATGGACCTAGAAATGCGATTGGGTTTGGGGATCGTCCCTACTGGGTCAACCTGAATTCTATGGCAGACACTGCCTCGGATTTTGGTTGACATTGTGCTATAAACTGCGTCCAGCCAAAGATGTTAAACGTAGCGCTCTTGGGAGCTAACCCAACCTACTTTTAATTTTGTTAATTTGTTTTTTAACATGAACTCTCCCAATTGCAGGTTCTTTTATTATCCCTACCATGCTAACTTGGTTTCTCTTTTACTAAATACTTGTATAATCCCTATTTCTAACACTACTACCAAGTCCGTTTAGTATTTTGTCTTCTATGTCTTCGATTGCAGCTCGCTAATTCTGTCTTCCCGTTTTGGATTTGCTCGCCACGCATAGCTGAATATGCCATGCCTCAAGTCGTCTCTTTCCTTTCCCTGCTTTTATTTACTTTTGTTGATTTGCATTGAGGACAATGCAAGGTTTGGGTTTGGAGATAGCGGATGAGAGTCAAATTTGTTTGTCCTTTAGGCTTGATTTGGCATAAATTAGCTACACTTTTGAAGACATAAATGAGTATCAGGTTGTTTGTGACCCTTATTGTAGACTAATTTTGAGATGTACTTTGATGATTAGAATGTTTATGAGACGAGATTATTGCAGGATCAGACTTTTGAATCCGTATTTTTGTCTTTTAACTAGTTAGTGAGATTATTACTTTTCACCTTTAATCTTGAGACATATCTTACTGTTGGGTCAAAATAACGGTAATAACTTTAGGAATATGAATCCACTATTCTACTTCTAACAATGTTGAAATTAATTGTACATTTCTTTATCTTATGTAACCCCTTCAGAAAAAGTGATTGGTTGGTTCTTGTAGTCCCTGTGTCTCGAGCAAGGAAGCCTGTAGGGGTATCTTGAAACCTGGTACCTTGAGCCAACTGGGTCAGGAGCTGCTAGTCGAAACCTCGCTACAGGGGCCACATGGAAAGTTTAAGAAGAATCAACTTTGTAGTTACTAAAATAAGCACTAATACCTAAAAAAGGGGCGTGTGCTAACAGATTAGGTTGTGGATCCTAAAGACTGGAGCCATTAGATTCGTAGGGGTCTCTTAAAACCTGGTAACTTGAGCCTATTGGATCAGGAGCTGCCATGGGTTTGAGGGAGATACGTCTAACCGAATGAAAAAAAAATTACAAAAAAGGGAAAGAGGGGAAAACAAGAGAGAAAAGAGAAGCCTTTTAATTTCACTATTGAATAGCAGTGAAGGGATATGATAACTTGTTTCTTTACTTATTACCTTTATGTCTTCTTAAAGTCGGAGGGTTTTTCAAGTAAGACGAAGGGGAGAGAAGTTCTAAGAGCACTCACTAGTAAAAAGACCTTAATGACAAAGACTTCTTTTAGAACTAGTGCTATAATAATGTTACATAAGGATTCGCTACTCTCAAGTACACTCTCGAATATGATAGAACAATAATTTTTACATGTGACCTTTGCAGTTAAATGCCTGACTAAACTTCCCATCTTGAGCTAGTTTAAGCCGAATCTTGCTTGAGGACAAGCAAGGAGTGGGTTTGGGGATGCTGATGTGCCTTATATTTACATATTTTATTCTTCATTCCCACAATATAATTGGCATTTACATGTTTGTTTAGTTGTAATATAGGTACATTTTGGCTTAGAGTGCAATGGAGCAAACAAACCTTGAAAAGTAGCAGAATCAAGCGTAATCAAGGCATAATTGAACACTACTTTGAGAAATCCGACTACATGAGGAAAAGAATAATCATTCGGGTTGTAATTTGGTAACCCAAATAAGCCTCGTGGATAGTTAATATATATTTTACAATATTATATATTATATTATATTATATTATATATGTATATATATATATATGGACGGGAAAAAGAGAGCGGCACAACAAGCCGCCGCCACTACGCGATTTAAATATCAAATACCTTATTATTTGAGGGGATCTTTTTCCACGCCTCCTCTCCTCCTCTCCTTCCCGAAGTCGCTACGAGATCCAACAGATTTTCAAACGCCGAAGCGCAGGTGGTCGAAATACTGGGGAATCACAGCAAGCATCAACGTCAACATCAATTGAGGGAGTTTATTTTTCTATTTATTTTTACGCATTGTGTCTTCCTTTCTTTGAGTTTTATGATGTGTAAAACTCCTATGGAAGTGTAAACATTCTTAGTTTAGGGATAAAGGGCGGGTAGCTTCCCGTATCCCAGATTTATATTATACTTTTGATGATTGGTTTAGTTATGTTCTATTCGCATCCCTGTGAGGCATTCTTCATGATTGCTGGATATTTTTGTATATATGCTTGTAGCCATGACTAGATCTCCAGCTTTGCAGTGATTAGTCTTGTGCTTGTAGCCTAGACAATAACATAATAGGATTTGACCAGTGGTCAGGGTTGAGGTTATACCTAACCTTGAACACAATCTTTTATGTAAATTAGTATTGAATTAGGAGTAACAAAGAAATTAAGTAGTGCTAATGAGATAACCTATACTACACTTAGGATGCTAATATAGATTATGTCTTTAGACTAGTTCATTACCCTGAACCCTAATTTATATATTGACCCATGCTTAGAGCTTGTAGCCTAAGTCCTTCAAATCATCATCCTAAGTAAATTATAACGACGGGGTATGTGTTAAGCTATCTTAAATGCACTCCCTAAACTAACTTCAGTTGAATTGACACCTTTAATTTATATTTAGTTTTACTATTTTAGTTAACAAATTATTCAAACCACAAAAAACCCGAATTCAAACCGCTCGTTAATCACTAAGTCTAACTTAACACGATTCCTTGTGGATATGACCCGTATACCCAACAATGGTACGACGATCTCGTACGCTTGCGAGTAGACGATTTTAAAACACACATTTAAAACACATCAGGCACTATAAATCGTCACATAAAATGTGGACAAGTTTGCGTAATTTTAGGTGAAAAATCTTGTTTATCAAAGATCCAAAAGTTGACGAGGCATTTTTTAATCCAAATAGCATAACAACAAATTCATAATATCCCAAGTGTGTACTAAAATGGGTTTTTTGTGTCGTCGAGGTGCTTTCAAATTTAGTGAAAGCCAGAATGGAGATAAATTTTTGAAAAAATCAAGGCCCTGTGTAATTTATTAAAAGAGTTCCTCAATCAAAGTAATTAGGTTTTGTCCTCCATGGTATTTTGGTTAAAAGCAATTTAGTCAACACACAGATGCTAAGACCCGTCTTTTTCTTAACTAAGACAACCGGAGATGCATATGGACTATTACTCTTGCAAACCGTATGACAATCAAGTAGCTCTTGGACCATAGTTTTGATAACATGTTTTTAGGCCAATAAGTGTTGATATGGCCATTCCCTGTGTATGCGGGAGCTCTTGGAGGCATTGGGTTCGTTGTTGTTGTATGGCCATTCATTAAGCGACACAACACCATCCTTCACAAGTGGATCCGATCATCCAAGTTCCAGACAAGATGAAGGCAATTTGGTTGAAGTGGCAACCAGAACCTTAAATTCTTGAAGTAACTCGGTTAGACCCAATGGTGGTTGTGGTGCTTCTTGATGAACACTCAGTGTAAAGAATGTGGGTAATGACATTTAGGCCATGATGATACATAATATGGCGCCAAATGAAGGATAGCTATTTCGAGCGATCAATCACGAGTGGACTTCATGTGTACATCGTGGAGTCTTGCCCGCAAGTAGGGGTGTGCAAAATACGGTTTAAACCGTAATCCAACCGGACCAAACCGTAATTTATGGTTTGGTTTGGTTAATTTGGTTTATAGTTTGAAAAATTATGGTTTGATTTAAGAAACTTTGGTTATTAGGATTTACGGTTTAGGTTTGGTTTAAAACCAAACTTAAACCATAAAACCATAAAAATCATAAACTAAAGAATCCAATGATTATTTATGTCATCAAAATCGTAACAAGTTATATTAGTGGTAAAATTTACTTGATAACTCGATAAAAATAATTAGGATTATTTACACTAAAGGCCTTTGTACTTTTCTGATCTTGTCAACTTAAGCCTTATACTTTTAATTATTTCAATTTAGTCCCTTTATAATTTAGATTAGGTCAATTTAGTCATTTGGTCAAATCTAACTTAAGGTAATAATGTAATTTTTAACGACAGAATCATATTAGATGCAAGTAATATTTACTCGTTGATTTAATTTAGCCCAATCTATGACTAAACTATTAAATATTTCATTAACAACTTAACAAAAATTTAACAGACCCAATGTTACTGCTGAATTTTCCAAAAAACGTTACTACTGAATTTAACAAACTAATTTTATGTGTTGTTTGTAGTTTTTGTTTATGTAGTATGTAGTATAAACATATATTATACTATGAATTAGAAAAAGAAGTAAAGTTTTCCTATTTTTGTATGTTTTTGTAGTTAATGATGATTTTAATATTGATCAAATTATGTTTATATTAATGTTAATAACAATTTTTATATTATAATTGTTAAAACCATAAACCGGACCGGACCGGACTAGAATTACGGTTTGGTCCGGTTTGGTTTGTGAGATAAAAAGGTTTGGTTTTGGCTTAGAAAAATTTCAAACCGTATTTTTACGGTTTGGTCCAGTTTGGTAACCATAAACCTCCAAACCGGACCTTGTGCACCCCTACCCGCAAGGGTTTGGGAGTGCTCATGTTTGGTGATAATGAATAATGTGGCGACGAAAGAAGGATCACTAAGTGTTCAAGCGATCAATTGTGGGTGGACTTCGCATGTGCGTCGCAAAGTGATGCCTGAAAGGTTTGGGCGCGACCCTTATAAGTGAATGATGCAGCCCCCAACGACACCCTAAGACCATGCCACGGCCACCAGGATTATAAAGACCATGTTTGCAACATAAGTTTTGATGTTAACGTGCCACAAAAGTTTGCGATAACTTAATGTCAACCACATTCTCCCCCATCTACAATGGCCATAAAGAGGGGTCTCGTTTCAATAATGAGACAACCCAATTTCCAAGCAATGCCGATGTCAAGAAAGTTATGTGTAGCTCCACAATCAATAAGGATTTGAAGGGCGTGCTTCCCGTGATATCCGATAACATGTAGAGTTTGGTGCGATATTTCTTTAATAAAGATTTGGATAGAAATGTATGCTGTGTTCACATGGCCGATTCGAGGGCTTGTTGCGAGTTGTCAAGGGTTTCACAGTCCTTTGTTGAGTATGATGACGCATGAACGGTTTCAAAGAAGCAGTTTCAACATCTCATTTCTCTTCCAAGACTAGGCTCGAGTGCACTCTTGTTTCTTTCGGATTTAAGGATCTTCATTGTTGTTTTTAAACTTTGGTTTTCCTTTGTTTAGAGGCTTGTACTCAGGAGTTTCCATTGATGTTCCTTTGTATTTCCTCTTTGTTGCTTTTGCGTGTTGTGCTTTCTTTTTTACTGCATTTGTAGGCTTCGGCCAACTTGGGGTATGCCCCTCGTACTCATGTATGAACGTACATCGGTGCGGTTTTTTTGATATACACATACTGACTTATCAAAAAAAAAAAAGTGTTCAGAGTAACATCACGGACGAGTTAGCTTTGGGATGATCCCCTCCAGCCTGCCCGGTGGAAAACGAAATAGAGTTTAGGAACAGGGTCGTCGTTGACTTCGTTAACAACTTCCATACGGGAACATTGACCTCGTTTCTCATAGCTAGTACACTAATGACAAAAAACATGTTCATTATTCGTCCACTTTTCATCTAATTCTACATTAAACTATGTTGGATGCAGTTGGCGCTAGGTCTATTTGGTTGGGAGGGACATGCCCAAGGAGTGGGAGCAAATTCTGAATGGCAGAACAAACTACTCCTTGAGGTGCCTACATTTTGCGTTGATCCAGGTCATTAATTATTTAATACGGCTTCCTATAACTTAGCCATATACATTGCTTCTTAAGGCTCGAAGGTTTATAGGATCATACGGACATAGCAATGTCCTCCCGTAATCTGGTGAGGAAACAGGTGATCGCCTGGTCCTCATGTAAAGGAACTTGGGAATATAAGGTGTCAAAAATTGCAAGGTACTCCTCAATCGTCCTAGTTTGAGGGATTTTAAGCAGATCAGATTTGTGATCCTTGTAGAACTTGCCAAAATGGTCGTGGACCCTTATTTTATGTTGTTCAAACGAAATACATAGGGTTCATATTTCCGCATAATAGGGTTCATATTTCTGCATAAAGCGTCGAAGCAATATCAATCTTTTCATGATTTGGGGCTTGATTGATTCAAAAAATTGTTCGCATTTACATATCCAAGTTTTAATATCATCATTCAAGAATTTTGGAAACTCGAGTTTAGTTAGGCGCGTCGCTATATTATAACCAATGTGGATTTAAGTTAAGCTAGGCTTCACAAGTGCTTCATTCTTCCCATAGGGTGGAATGCCAATAAGTCATGGCACATGGTTTAGGCCATTACCCAAAGATAGGGGAGATGGAATCAAGTCGTTAACAAAGATGGTGGTGGGAATATCCGGTCTATTCCCCCTATTAGAGTCATTGTCATCCCATACCTAGAGCCAGGAACATTAATCAGTGGGACTGCCAATGCATTATATGATCTGAAGGCTATTACCCTGGTCCACGATGTTAGATGCGAAAGCATTACCTATGGCGACAAATCTAAGGTCTAAGTCGTGGCTCATGTCATCAAGGCATCACTATTCTAGTTGCCCATCCAAGGCTCCACTTGAGCTAGTACTGTCATCTTTTCTCTGGAAAATTAAATCTATAAGGTGCTCCAACAACAAGGGATAAGGAAAACAATGTCTCCTGCGTAGCAATCCCATTGACCATATTCTACAGCTCATCGATATCCTGCTGCGATTAAAGCTCAAAATGACGAGTCCTTTAAGTTTCTTGCACGAGAACCTCTATGAGCGTTCCTTCCTTTATTGGGACCAGTACTTCTAGTATGCTATGACGAGGAGTGATAAGTACCAAAGTGGTTCACAGAGATGGCGGTAGGTCTACTGCAAGAGTCAGACCGCTTGCTTTATTCCGCCCATATCCTACCGCCCACATTCACCCGTACCGCCCACAACCCCCCCCCCCCCCCCCCCCCCCCCCCTCCTGCGGGGATACTTGGCCCCCAAGCACTCCAAAACTCCTCCCACCCCCTATAAATACCAAAAAAACCATGAGATCAAGGCAAGGAACTTAAGTCGGTTCCCCCTCCTTGAACCTAACCAGAAAACCCCTTAACAATATCATACTGCAGAAGGAACTTGAGTCCAGTTCCCTCTCCTAGAACCCAACAAAAAAAACCCCGAAATAATTGGCGCCGTCTGTGGAAAGGGCGAAAAGTTTTTTTCTCCAATGACCAACACCAGTCAATCCACCACCCCAAATGGGGAACATAATAACCCAAAATATGTAGCCCAAGGACAATCCAACCAGCTCCAGCAGCAAATACGCCAACTCTTTATGCAGGCACCCCATGACGACACGGAACGCATACCGGACCCAAGTCGATTCACGGCCACAAGGGAAGCGTCGCAGCACACCTAAACCCATAATCCCAACATGACTACCGCCTCCACGGCAAGCACATATCAGAATCAGGCAAAAAGGAGTGACAAAAAGACTCTTAAAGCGACCACAGCATATTCAGTGCTAGGAACTCATTCACTGTTTACACCCCGGATCATTCCCGCCCCGTCAGGAAAGGTAAAAATCCCAAACATTTAACCCTTTGACAGGAGTCAAGACCCAGAAGATCGTCTAGCCAGGTTTATGGCCCAAACGTATCTACAGGATGTGGTGGAAGACGTATGGTGCAAGTGTTTCCCGGCCACCCTGAAAGGAGTGGCCCAGAGCTGGTTTGCGTCTCTGTACAATTCATCAATGGATAGCTTCTCCGATCTCTAAGAACGGTTTGTCCGTCACTTCGTCAGCAATAAACGGAGGAAGAGGACGGAAGCTCACCTCTTTAAGCTGCAGCAGCACGAACTGGAGCCACTGAGGAGTTATGTGTGGCGGTTCGCACGTGCACTGATTGATGTTGCAACCCTATCTGACAAGACAACCGTTACTACCTTTGTTATGGGGTTACAAAATTCCAGTTTTAAATTTGCACTTGCAAAGGTGCCGCCATCAACTATTGATGACCAATGGAAAAAAGCTAACAAGTATATCTTAGCTGAGGGCATTATGCAGGGAACCCCAAGCCCAGAACAGGCATGAACAAGGATGTCTCTAGAACCAAAAGATAGCATCAAGTCACCACAAGATAACAACCGCCCAACGAGGAGGCCTGCGCCCGTTTTTAGTACACAAAGCCTGCAACAAGTTTCTCGACCACTACTGGAGGTAAAGACAGTCGAACCATGCAAAGATTTTGATACCGCACCACCCTGAGATAACCACTCAAAGCGATGTGACTACCATCAAACGTCAACCCATAACACGGCGTAATGCCGTACCCTGGAGTACCGCCCAAAAGAGGCCAAGTGAACTCGGCAATGGGAGGAATATGCGAGCTTGAAGAAAATAAAGACAGGAAAGTCTCATAAACCAGATGACAGCGGTAACAACCCTGAAGGCTCAGCGCCCAAGATAATAGCCACCGTCATGGGAGAACCGCACCCCTCTCCAAATGAGAGGAGAGTAGAGGGGAAAGGGGGAGAACCATACGCTATGCATGAGAAACCCAGATGCATAGGGTTCACCGAGGAGGATGCTCAAGGAAGGGATATGCGCCAGGAGGACCCTCATGTCATCACCGCTAACATCTGCCTACGTACCGTGAACAAAATCTTGGTTGACTAAGGCAGTTCTGCAGATATACTCTTTTTTGCAATGTTACACCAGGATGAGAATAACGATAGTTGGTCTTAACCCCGTGCCACATCTTGTTGTGGGATTTGTAGGGACTCCCATCACCTAGTAAGGAAAGATAATGCTAACCACGATTTTCCGAAATGCTAAAGAGTATCGAATGTTAAAATTGGGTTTTTGGTGATAAACGCACCTTTCGCTTATAACGTGATTCTGGGAAGACCTTCCTTTAACCGCCTTAAAGCAGTAGTTTCAACCTATTATCTGGCCATGAAGTTTGAGGCCAACACGGAAGACATAATGACGGTACGAGGAAGCCAAGGTTTGACCTCTGAATATTACCATACTTTCCCTAATTCGGCAATCATGGCCGCTGAGTCAGCTGAATCAGGAATCTCTCCAAATCCGCATACGGCTCCACCCCTGCTACAAAGATATGAATTGGAGCCGGGGTGTTATACCCATCTGGGCACTTCACTTCCTCTGCACTTGAGGGAGGAAATCGGAGAGCTTCTAAGATAGTACCGCGATGTTTTTGGGTTCGCTACCGAGGAAATGCAGGGAATATCGCCGGAGGTAATCGCCCATTAGCTTAACGTACGCCCAAACAAGGCACCCATTAAGCAACGAAAATGCAATTTCTGCACGAAATGCAATAAGGCTATTAAAGCAGAGGCACAGAAGTTAACCCGGGCTGGATTCATACGGGTGGTATTATACCCTGAGTGGCTCGCTAACGTAGTGCTGGTCAAAAAGTCGAACGAAAGCTGGAGAATATGCGTAGATTTTATGGTTCTTAACGATGCCAGTCCGAAGGATTCATATCCATTACCCAAGATCGATAGACTGGTGGATTCTATGGCAGGATGCGAGCTATTTAGCTTTATGGATGCTTTTTTAGGATACCATCAAATTCAAATGCATTCGCACGACGAAGAAAAAATGGCTTTCATAACCGCGGCAGGCACCTACTAATACAAGGTGATGCCATTCGGACTTAAGAACGCTAGAGCTACTTATCAACATCTGATTAATAAAGTCTTTGCTCCTCAAATTGGACGCAACATGGAAGTATATGTTGATGATATGATAGTCAAGTCAAGGAAGAAACGGGAGCATGTCTCCAATCTAAAAGAAGCCCTAGAGGCACTCCGGCACTATTGCATGAAATTAAACCAAGGGGTAGTGCTCGTTCGCCATGCCAGACGGCAAGTTTTTGGGATTTATAGTTAGTTCACAAGGAATTGAGGCAAACCCCAAAAAAGTTTGTGCTATCCTAGAAATGAGATCCCCGCGTTCCTCTAAGGATGTCCAGAAATTGGCCAGCTGTATGGCCTCCCTCAATTGATTTATCAGTCGTTCTGCTAAAAAGCTCTACCGTTCCTCAAGACGTTGCGAAAGAAGAAATAATTTCTCTGGAATGAAGAATGTGCACGCACCTTTGACCAATTGAAGCAGCACTTGGCACATCTCCCCACCATTACCTCTCCTACACCAAACGAGGATCTAAGTGTTTATTTGGCGGTGTCCGAGAATACTAAAAGTGCTGTATTGATAACTGATCATCAGGGACAACAACTATAGGTATACTTCGTAAGTCAGACTCTTAAAGACCATGAAAGGAGGTATCCTGCAATCAAGAAAACAGCCCTAGCCCTACTTTCTGTCCCACACCATAATCGTACTCATCAACCTTCCGTTTAAAAAGCTGCTTTCCAAGTTAGATTGTTCAGGAAGGATGTTGGGATGGGCGGTCGAACTCTCAAAGTATGACATATGCTACCAACCTCGACAAGCTATTAAGGCCCAGGCCTTAGCAGACTTCCTGGTGGAATGTGACTCTAATGCTAAATGACTGGAATCGCCCGTACTTCATGAGGAAAAACCCGCCTGGAAGATATTCGTAGACGGGTCTGCAAACCAGGAGGGCCGTGGTGTAGGGATAGTGCTGATAAATCCAGAAGGAAGGTGTGCAGAATATGCGATAAGGCTAAATTTTAAAGCCACCAACAATGAAACTAAGTACGAAGTGTTGTTGTTTGGGATTGATTACGCTAAGGCTGCAGGAGCTACGTGTATAGAAGTTCTAAGTGACTCAGAGTTAATTGTAAATCAGATAACCAAAAAATATGGGGCTAAAGAACCCCACCTGTCCCAATACCTTGAACTAGTCAAGCCGAGGATTTCTGATTCAGAAAGGTTTAACATGCAGGGGATCTCATGAGAAGATATGAACGGAGCCGTCTGGCTAGTACTAGGTACACTCCAGAAGCACGAAAAGGGCATGTGCAAGTGTAAGAGGCAAATATTAAATATGCAAACAAATGCACACCCGTGAATGTAATGCAAGTACGAAAGTGGGGCTGATTGGATGCGTCCAATCTTAGATTTCATCCTTCAAGGAAAAGAACCCCTGAAGAAGAATGAAGCACGGATGTTGTGTAGACAGGCGGCACGTTTTGTAATAATTGATCACCAGTTATACAAAAGATCGTTCACACATCTGCTGTTGAAATGTTTAACCTTGGAGGAGGGAAACTATGTGTTGAAAGAAATCCATGAAGGAATTTGTGGGGCTCATGTGGGAAGACCAACATTGGTAGGAATAACGTTAAACGCGGGATATTTTTGGCCAACAATGAAAAAAGAGGCGGATACATTGGTGCAAAAATGTGACAAATGCCAAAGGTTTGCGCCACTCATCCACGCTCCAGCAGTACCGCTACACCCTATTGTTGATCCCATACCCTTTGATTAGTGGGGAATGGATATCCTAGGACCATTCCCGCTCGCTAGTGGGCAAAGGAAGTTCCTAATAATAGCGGTAGACTACTTCAACAAATGGGTAGAAGCTGAAGCGGTAGCCAAAATCACTAATAATGGCACCTGGCAGTTCCTATGGAAGAGCATTTTTACACGCTTTGGAATTCCTCGAGCCATTATAACTGACAATGGGACATAGTTCGACTCACCACGATTCCGTAAATACTGCCAGAATATGAAAATCACCCTGCACTTCACTTACGTGGTCTACCCTCAAAGTAACAGGCAAGCGGAAGCAAAAAATTGACAAATACTCCACGGACTCCAGCAAAGGCTAGATGGGGCCAAAGGAAAATGGGTGGAAGAATTGCCTAGCATCCTGTGGGCCTATCGCACTATTTATCGAGTGGCCGCAGGTGAAACCCCTTTCATGTTGACTTATGCCGCAGAGGCAATAATCCCTGTGGAAATAGAAGAGCCTAGCTACCGCGTACGTCACTACCATACCACGGAGAATGAGCATTAACGAAGGCACTCTTTGGATCTAATAGATGAATTTAGGGAAGACGCCCTTCTCCGCATAGTGACCTAAAAACAATGAATATCTCAAGACTACAATCAACACGTGAACCTAAGGAGTGTAGAGCCAGGAGACCTTGTCCTTCGCCGAGCAAGTGTAACCCAGCAAGGCATGGGAGTCGGTAAGGTGACAGCTAACTAGGAAGGGCCTTACCGCATAGCTAAAAAGCTAGGGGACAGAGCTTATAAGCTGGAACGAATTGATGGTACCAAAGATTCCGCGGGCTTGGAACATGAAGAACCTTAAAAGGTATTACGTACAGTAATGTACACCTCAGACTGCGTGTAAAAATAGGATATAGGGGAGGCATGCATTCCAGATAGGATAATCACCTATGTGAGCAAACCGTATGAAGGATGATGTACACGTTTTTGCTATAATATAAGTACCACTTTGCAACAGGCGTATTGGAAAAGGAAAAAGTCAAGTATAAAGTATATTCATTAATACAGCCATTACAAGGGTAGCAGAGCAACATGACGACAATGAATCCCTACGAGTACAAAAAGGAGGGAACTCACATATCTCTAACTCTTTAACAAAAATGATGGGAATAACTCCTGTCAAAAACAAAAAAAAGATGGAAGCGGCTAAGATTGACCGCTCCCGGAAGTCCCAGGCACACCAGACGTTCCCCGTGAGCGTACTAGATCCTGATGAAACTAATCCACCACCTGCTGAAGTAGATCACGAATGAGACTAGGGATGTGACGAACTAAATGGCGAGCAAAGCCTGAGAGACCAGAAGTAACACCACGCCAGTAGAAAGAGCTCATCAGATCGTGGAATTCACAACTGGACCTAAACCACGAGATAGGTTCTGCAGTACTCTCAGCAACTCCAGGCCTTCCGGCCTAAGCCTCAGTGCAAAATTCTTCCACCCGTGCCTGGCTAACCTGCAGCTCCTTTCTAATCCTTTGAGCTTCTGCCATCATCCGCTCTTTCTTTTCTCTCAACCTTTGGGCTTCTGCTGCCATCTCCTCTTTCTCTTCCCTCAACCTTTGGGCTTCTGCCACCATCCTCTCTTTATCTTCCCTCAGCCGCCATCCCCTCTTTCCCTTCCCTTACTAACTGGGCTTTAGCCATGGCCATCCTTCTCCCTTCCTCTGCAACCGTGCCTCCATTACTTCCCTGCCTTTCTCTTTCGTCATCAACCAGGCTTCTTCTACCACAGCCTCTTTTTCTCCTGCAAGCTGCCGCACGGCCCAATTCTTCTCATCTCTTTCCATTCTTGCTTCCTGAGTTTCCTCAGCTAGCTTTCTCCTCTCTTCCCTTAAGTAAGTCAACTCCTGTACAGTCGCTTCTCATTCACAAAACCACTCCAAAGCCATGGTAGTAGTCCAAGAGCTGATATGAAATAGTAATAGAGACGTATAAATTCGAGATGACAGGACACTAGTATAATCAATGAAAAAAGATACCTTCAGAATGTAAGTAGAAACCGTGTCCTCGGTAAGCAGCTGCGAGCCCTTTGAAGGGAATTCCGCCAAGCTAGCTGGACGAATGGCGTCAACACTCTCTCGAAGGGAGGAGGAGCACGAGCCTAAGTCTGCAAGTTGAGAAGGAACCTCGAAAGGGGTCTCTCCTGCTGAAGGTACCATGCTTTGTAAAGACAAGAGCGGTAGCCCCAGAGAAGGGGATCCTCGGGAGCAGATAGATCAATTAAAAAAGAAGGGGGAAGTCTACCTGAATCCCCACTATATCCCACACTCTCACCCCCCTCAAAAGGCGATCCCAGAGCCGATACTGGAGTTCCCATGAGGGGCTTGTTCCTCAAAGACGTACAAGAAACCGACAGAGTCTCTGAAGGAAAAGAGGTTCCCTCTGGTGGAGTCAAGGGCAGGTCCGGAAGCGTTCCTCCTTCATTTAGTCCACCCTGAGCTGCTCTTGCTTCTTCACTGGGTGGTTGAACCTCCATCAAAGTTGGCTGGGTACCCGATTGGGCAGAAGAAACTGAGGGCGGTTCTTCTGTTGTCACCTCTGGTAAGGGGGTCGAAACCTCAACAGTGGCCTCCAGTCCTTCCTCAACTAAGGGTTTATCCATTACTACCCTCTGAGGTTCGACTTGAGGGACACATCGTTCTAACCGTGGTGGCAAGGTGTCCCCTCTTTGTTCACCATGAGTCGAAGACGACCCCTCCATGGCCGAAGAAGCCCAGACAATAGGCACATGAAGGGCTTTCGCTAGAGTGGAAGCTACTGCAGAACTATCTATAGTAACCTGAGCCTTTCTCTTGGCCTTCTCAGGCTATGCAGCCTTTTTAGGAGACTCTTCCCTACCCCTTATGGCAGCCCTTTTTCCTTTTCTGGTGGTCTTCTTGCCCACAACCTCACCTCTCTTTTTTCGCCTTAATTCTTCATGGTAGGCCTTAGTAAGCCCTACCACATCTATCTCAACCTCTTGTCCTGAACAAAAAAAAGAGCCAGGAGAAGAATAAAGAGAAAATCAAAATAGAGGAACTTTACCGGCCTAGGAAATGCCACTCACCACTAACCGGCCGGGCACACGACCCTGCCTTAATTAAAACCTTCTCCTGAGACAATACCACCTTCGTGGCCAAGTACCGCGAGTTTATGTCCCTTTTGAAATATTGAACTACCTCCCTATCGTGGGAAGACATGCCATCCTCTAAGGGGATACCACATTTATTTAGTGTAGATCAATAGGTAGGGATATTAAGAGGCTAAGGAGGCCTCACCCAGACAAATTTATTCTGCCAAAAATTTAATTTAGAAGGATTAAGCTCCGCGAATTTAATTTCTGGCTTACCCTCAAAAGTGACCACTCCCCTAACTTGCTTACACCTAAAAGATAACCAAAGCTACGGGTGGAAGAAGCTAAACCTACTACGAAACAAGTGAGTAGGTAGCCGTAGATATTACAAAAACCGCTAGGACTAATCTGGCTAAGACACAAGGAATATTGCCTAAAGACCCACTCAAGAATGTTTGACAAAGGGAAGCGAAAGCCTGCTTCTAGAGAATCAATGGTAACAGAAAAAAAAATCCAGGAGAACGAGGATACAAGAGGTTATCATTCTCCGCAGGGTCTATAATTTCGTAATCATCCGGAAAATAATACTTCTCACGAAACTTCTTTATCCCCTCTGCTGTGGCCATGGAGGACACAAGTGACCCTAAAGGAAGAGCTGAAGCTATCTTAGGGTATTGAGCACGCACAGTCGCTTCATCAGGGGCCCTGTGAAGGAAGGAGCCAACCATGACAGTGGCTCAACAGCCAGTCCTTCCTCAGCAGATTTTCCCCTAGGTCGACCCTGGGATTTGCCTCCCCTTTGCACATGCTTTGGTTCCATCTTGATAAGACAAAAAAAAAAAAGAGAAACAAAAGGAAAGTTAGAAAGGGAACCTTACACTTGATAAACATTAGACGGCTTAGCCCTATCCCCTCCAGGCAAGATAGTGTGTCCTACGCCAACAAATAGAGGGAGAAAATGCCCCATCAGAAAGCACCCCCACCTCCACGGAATTAGAAAAGGGGCAACTAACCAAATAGGGCATAAAATCCCCCACTGCTTGGGCATCAACATTAGGCTCTTCCACGGGAACACCAAGTTCATCCATAGAAGCCCCAGTGTGATGATTTAAGTCGAAAAGAAACAAAAGCTACGAAAAACAAAATCCAACCTCGTTTCCAGCCAAAAGGGTGTAAAAGTCAATAATTTCCTTAAAATCAGTTCGAAAATAAGGATGAAAAAAGAACAGATGAAGAAATTCACGAGGAGAGTAATATTGCACAAGGAAGAAGGGGTGGAATTGATTTAGGGCACTCATGAACAACAACGGGTCTTCAAGACCTAAAAAGAGAGGGAAAATGAATGGAAGAGGGAAAACAAGGCACGTGGCAATATGTCTTGGAGTTCGAAACGCAAATCCCCTCAAACACTGGGGGCTAGCTATCATGTTTGGCTCCATCTGAATTGGAAGCCCGGAGTTATTGGACGCGGTAACCTTCATATAACTTGAGGGCCCACAGTTATTTGAGTCCCATCAAATGCTGGGGGCTGGCGGTCGTATTTTGCTCCAACTGAAATGGGAGTGCAGAGTTATTGGGTGCGGTAACCTTCTTATAATGTGAGGACTAGTGGTTATTTGAGTCCCCTCAAACACTGGGCGTTGGCGGTCATGTTTGGCTCCATCTGAAATGGGAGCACGGAGTTAGTGGGCGTGGTAACCTTCATATAACGTGAGGGCCAGCGGTTATTTAAGTCCCCTCAAACACTAGGGGCTGGCGGTCATGTTTGGCTCCAACTAAAATGGGAGCTCGGAGTTATTGGACGTGGTAACCTTCATACAATGTGAGGGCCCGCGGTTATTTGAGTCCTCTCAAACACTGGGGGCTGGAGGTCATGTTTGGCTCCAACTAAAATGGGAGCCTGGAGTTATTGGACGCAGCAACCTTCACATAACGTGAGGGCTAGCGGTTATTTGAGTCCCCTCAAACACTAGGGGCTGGCGGTCATGTTTGGCTCCAACTAAAATGGAAGCCCGTCCCCCCAAACACTGGGGGCTGGCGGTCATGTTTGGCTCCAACTGAAATGGGAGCCCGGAGTTACTAGACGTGGTAACCTTCATATAACGTGAGGGCCTGCTGTTATTTGAGTCCCCTCAAGCACTGGGGGTTGGCGGTCATGTTTGGCTCCAACTGAAATGGGAGCCTGGAGTTATTGGACGCAGTAACCTTCACATAACGTGAGGGCCCGCGGTTATTTGAGTCCCCTCAAACTTTGGGGGCTCGTGGTCACGTTTGGCTCCAACTGAAATAGGAGTGCAGAGTTATTGGATGCAGTAACCTTCATATAACATGAGGGCCCACGGTTATTTGAGTCCCCTCAAACACTGGGGCTGGCGGTCTATTATGACCCGGGAATCCAAGGCTTGAGGGGGTTTAATGTTGGTTCGGAATGCCGCTTATAACTTCTGCTGGGAGCTGTTATGTTGATGATTTAGAGGCTGCTATGTGCTGATTAGTAGTATATTGCAATGTTGTAATAGCTTAGTTCAGTTAATGCATTCCATAAGCTACTGCATTGTCCTGCTATGTTGCTGAAATAACGATTGTTAGCTTTCTTAAATCTGCATTGTAATAAATCTGCAGTAGCAGGGGGACGTTAGCAGCAGGGTTCAGAGCATGTGTTCTGTTAGGGCTGTTAGTTGTGGTGCTTGGCGCCAAAATACCATTTAAATGTTAGTTAGCTATATTCTAGATGCTTCCTAGCTGAGTTGGTTAGTGGTATAAGTCTAGGTTCATGTATTAGAATTGCTATAAATAAGTAATGGATGTAATGTTCAGAAATCATTAAATCAAAATATCAAACACAAGTCTCAATTTGAGATCAACTTTCTCTCTCTCATCTAACTCTCTCTATTTCTCATCTCCTTTCCCTTCTTATCTCATCTAAGTCTAATTTCTCTACTATCTCATCTCAATTGCACTTCTTTCTCATCTCATACCCTCAACCTATCCTCATTTTACTTAGTTTACGCTTGTGATCCAATCCCGAGCGTAACAATTGGTATCAGAACCTTGTTTGGCTTCCAATCGAGTGCGTAATCAATAGAAAAAAAAATCAGAAAATTCAAATTCTGTGCTGAATTTAGTTCAGTTAAATCAATTGAAGTTCAATGGCGGCAATCAGATCATCTTGATCAAGTTCAGTTCAACATTGTTCAAATTGTAGAAAAATCTGTTAAGGACAATTTGATCTAGACTTGATCTGTTGGTTTAAATCGAGAGTGTGCTTGTGTTGTTCTAAATTTCAGTTAGGATTTGGATCAGGAATTCAGAGCAGCAAGTGATGGAATCAAATTTCAATGACAGAATCAAATCACCAGTGCAAATTACAAATGATCTGCTGATCAATCAGATGAAGGCATTGTTAGATCATTTTCATCAATCTCAGTTGGAAAGGCAACAAAGAATGGATGATCGATTGCGTAAATTGTTGCAAGAACAGGATCAGAGGTTTAATGAGAAATTTGGCCTGAACTTCCAGCGTGTTGATGTGAATAATGAAGATCAATTAAATCGACAAAAACAACAGCATGAGGTGACGTTGGCTCAAGAAACACCTCAAATGCAGCAACTTGATGAGAGACACCTCCAAACAAGAGTTAAGCAAGTGCAATCTGTAGCTGAGAAGGATGTTCCTTTGCTGATCACTCAAGTGTTGACGCAAGATAAAGACAGAATCACTTCCAGGCAATGCACGCAAGAAGTCTTAGCTGAAGAATCACAGATTCCAGGGGAGAAAGCACATGTTGCTGCTGCTGAGTTACAATCGTGTGTTCCTAATGTGACTGTGGGACCTGCATTGGCTGAAGGAATGACTCATGATGGACCTCAAGTTGTTAATGTGTCGGCTAAACCTCAAGTTCAACCTCAAACAGCTGGTGTTAATCCTCAAGATCCAATTCCAGTAGCTAATATGCACTACCGGCATGCCGATCGGCAAGTTCGGGATGATATAATTCCTTTTTTGAATGGAGTTTTGATCAATAGGGTCTCTATCATAAAGCTATGCTATTGGGAGGATATTTGTGAGTTGTTCACCAACTTATACTGCAGCAACAAGTTCTCATCAGCTGCATTACATAGTTCCAGCTACAAGGTCACTGCAATCAGAGAATTTCTTTCAGTTTCTTTCAGTCGCAATTTCAGTTGGAAGTCATCACCTTCAACTTCAATTCCTACATCAACAAATGTTCTTCAAAGTCTCAACTCTCTTCCATTCTTGAGGACAAGAATGTTTTCAAGGGGAAGGGAATGTTATGACCCGGGAATCCAAGGCTTGAGGGGGTTCAATGTTGGTTCGGAATGCCGCTGATAGCTTCTGCTGGGAGCTATTATGTTGATGATTTAGAGGCTGCTATGTGCTGATTAGTAGTATATTGCAATGTTGTAATAGCTTAGTTCAGTTAATGCATTCCATAAGCTGCTGCATTGTCCTGCTATGTTGCTGAAATAACGATTGTTAGCTTTCTTAAATCTGCATTGTAATAAATCTGCAGCAGCAGGGGGACGTTAGCAGCAGGGTTTAGGGCATGTGTTCTATTAGGGCTGTTAGTTGTGGTGCTTGGCGCCAAAATACCATTTAAATGTTAGTTAGCTATATTCTAGATGCTTCCTAGCTGAGTTGGTTAGTGGTATAAGTCTAGGTTCATGTATTGGAATTGCTATAAATAAGTAATGGATATAATGTTCAGAAATCATTAAATCAAAATATCAAACACAAGTCTCAATTTGAGATCAACTTTCTCTCTCTCATCTAACTCGCTCTATTTCTCATCTCCTTTCCCTGCTTATCTTATCTAAGTCTAATTTCTCTACTTTCTCATCTCAATTTCACTTCTTTCTCATCTCATACTCTCAACCTATCATCATTTTACTTAGTTTACGCTTGTGATCCAATCCCGAGCGTAACATGGTCATATTTGGCTCCAACTGAAATGGGAGCACAGAGTTATTTTGCACGGTAACTCTGGCATAATGTGGGGGCACGTGGTGATTTGAGTCCCTTCTAACACTAGGGGCTATTTGGCAGCAGTAACTCTAACATAATGTAAGGACCCGT
The DNA here is from genome assembly GCA_018398585.1 of Simmondsia chinensis. Classification (NCBI taxonomy): domain Eukaryota; kingdom Viridiplantae; phylum Streptophyta; class Magnoliopsida; order Caryophyllales; family Simmondsiaceae; genus Simmondsia; species Simmondsia chinensis. The sequence goes on from JAGTTD010000012.1 coordinate 23,063,838, forward strand.
GGTTACCATCATCCTGCACAACGTCAGGAATCAACAACCACAATTCACTTTAAGAAAATAAAACCGCGCAGTTGTAGAAATCCATTCAAAACCAAACACTCTAAACACTCATGGAAAAATTCGGAAATTCATACAAACACTTAACACCAATATAACCTACAAAATAATTCAAGCCGATAACTACACAACAAAAATCTAGAAGGAGTTTTGCGTCATAAACATAGTAATACACCACCAAGAGTCAATGAAACTACCAAAATTCTTTTCACAAAAACCTACTCAAAAGCCTCAAAGGGCACCATAGGATCACCTTCGCAATGGAACAACGAGCTTGAGTATGAGAACAACTGGTTCTGAAAGTTGCCCCCGTAGCTCCCCAGGAAAGATACACAGCCGTAAAGATCGCCCCGAATATCACAACTAAACACTTGGTTACAGGCTGTAAATGCTAAGCACTCCCAAGACACCGCAAAACTTGTAACAACGGGATCCCACCTACCGCCAGACCAAGGCAGGCAGATAAATAGCTAATGCCGCCGTACCCAGGAAGAAGGGTCTTCTACACTAGTCAAAGTCCAAACGATAAACACGAGATTGTGGAGGGTGACCAAGCACAAAATAGGTATATTCGTTGACACCTCCCACCATTTGGAAATCTTAGCATCTCGACAAGAAATTAAATCATCACAGACTATAGGGGGAAGGACCATTCTACATGAAACCCTTGTCTAAGTATTCCAGCGAACCAAGTAAGGGCGATTGTCAATACCTTCCAGATAATGAGCCCCAGTCAGACAAAAAGAAAAGTTCCCCATTCAGACAAACATGATCCACAAGTAAAATATTCATGGGACCCACATCAAAAGTTCCCCAAAAATTCTACTCACCCTCCCAGAAATGCACCTAGTATTCGCTAGACCATGGACCGTAATAAGAATGAGTCAGATCCATCACCATCAGAAACAGAAAAAATCCAATAAAGTCGAGCAGTATCAAAGCAAGCAAAAACTAAGTTTAAAGGAGAATCCAAATGAGTCCTAGAAATATCTTCAGTTAACACCACCGGATGGCGTACACTTAAGACAGGATTACAAACAAATAACCAGGAAACATTGTAGTCCCGGCATAGCACCAATCCAACCTGCACGCCAATCACACGAACATTGTCAGTCTGCACTTCTAACACCTCAGGCGGCATAACAGGAGAAAAATCCCCCAAAGATGAGAATACCTCTAAGTTATCACGAAAGAAATCACTTTCTGACTGTAACAGAAACCCATCCGCACAGTGCGAAAAGATTGTGTTTCAACAAAATTATCATTTGAAATTAAATCACGAAATTGAGAAGACGTACAAGAAAACCTCAAAAGAGATTTGGCTAGAAGCCAAGACATGATCTCACAAGTAACATCATCCATTTAAAACCTCAAAAAGTATAAGATAAAAGTTGATATCTTGGTAAAGGAAATGGCAAGATCACGAGAGGTATTTATAGTCTTATGCTTTGAGGCCAAAGACACTTCGGCCCCAAAGCAGGGGCCTAGTTGATAAGTACCAAAATGGTTCACAGAGATGGCGGTAAGTCTACCGCCAGATTCAGACCGCTTGCTTTATACCGCCCACATTCGTAACGCCCACATTCATCCATACCGCCCACACACACCCATACCGCCCACCCCTGTACCGCCCATCTCCATCTATACTCCCCCCCCCCCCCCCCCCCCCCCCCCGAAGGGGGTACTTGGCCCCCAAGCACTCCAAAACTCCTCCCACCCCCTATAAATACGAAATAAACCATGAGATCAAGGCAAGCAACTTGAGTCCGGTTCCCCCTCCTCGAACCCAACCAAAAAACCCCGGAACAATATCATACTGCCGAAGGAAATTGAGTCCGGTTCTCCCTCCTCAAACCCAACCAAAAAACCCCGAAACAAGGAGGGATATCAAAAATGGACCTATGATCGTCCACTTGTATACCAAATATCAAGAGATAGAACTTCTCATAAAGACATAAGTTAATTTGTAAAAATGGATAAGGAAAGAAGAACCAATTCAAAATTATGCCTTTCATTAGAATATTCATCCCTTAATAAAAGGTATGGCAAAGAGCAAATATGCCAAAATACAAGCCTCTGTGGGTCGTGTTCCTCATCTCTCTCTTTATGTTTTCTTTTGCAGGGCCTATGAGTCACATTGGGCTAAGGATCCCCAATTAGCGATGGGTTGCTGCAGCTACTTTACTTCTAGTTCAATCCAATTGGGGCATGCAATAGCCAACGACCCTACTCACTAGACAAATAAAAATACAAACCTCTCTAATTATGTAACTATTAGACGACTTAAGTTGCAAGCTTTCAATAAAAGCATCCTAGCTCGACTTCTTTTATGCTCAATTGAACATCACTCAAAACCAAATACAAAATTATGACAAGCAAAAAATACTCAAACAATTTCTCACACTCTCCCTCGACCCGGTTGCCCCACGAGCGCCCATTTAGAGCACCTCACCCTTCCTTAGACTTTTTCTCTCTACCACATTTCCTCTTCTCCCAACTTAACCTACAACAACAGCAATAAACCTAGTGCGTGCAAGGCTCCCACCATGGCAGAGTCTTGAGGATTAAATGTACGCAGGCTTACTCCTACAGGGTGCTACCCTAAACAGCGACCATTTCAGACGGCCCCTAACCCTAAAAGGTAAAATAGAAAAATAATTATAAAATCAAGTTCAAAATTAGAGTCAAGTCAAATAAAGTAGTACTTGACATAGAAGCATGTAAGCAACAATGAAGCACCGACAATAGCGAACACGGAAGCCTAAGGGCATTTGTGAACTGACATTGTTGTCCTACTGACTCATAACACAAGTTAAAAATTGAACTTTAATTATTTAGGTAAACATTCTCACCACATTCTCATCAAAAAAAAAAAAAAAGAAAAGAAAAGAAAAACAAACAAATCTTACCATTTCTTGGACTTTTTTAGCAAACTATCACAAATTTTAAAAAAATTTAGCAAATTGTCACATTTTTTAAAATATTTAGCAAACTATCACAGTTTACTTTTCACAGGTGGGTGCACGTCATTTCGGGTGGGGGATAAGAAAACACGGGTTGTTGCACTCCATCAGGGAAGTCGTGCACTGTTGCACCCATCCCAATGATCGTGCAACTTGTTGCACGACCTTTGGGAAGGCGTGCAACAGTGCACGACTTCCCCGATGGCGTGCACAACCCCCTGCCACCGGGAATCCCTCTTGCACTGACACCGAAAATCTTGCTTTCGCTTTCTAACCCGTGACCCCCTGTCGTGCACCCGTGACTCAGTTCCCTTCTTCAACCTTAGTTCCCTTCCCTCATTTCTCTTCTTCAACCTCATTTCCCTCAACATCTATATATACATCTCTCATTTTTATAATTTTTACAACACTCACTTACTTACATATTTTAATCTACCCGGGTTTCATCTAAGAATTTCACTCTTCCTTTCATTTTCACTACTATGTAAGTTGTTATTATCGTTAATTTTTTAGTTCTAGTTTTATTTTTATATCTTGACATCGTGTTTCTTTATTGATAATTATTATTTTTGTGCTTTTATTAGATTAGTTTTATAAATATTGTAAATTTAATATATGAAATAGTATATTATAATATATGTTTGTTAATATATACTGAAATATATTGTTAGAAAAATATTATGTTATTTGTTCTATTGTTATTTGATTAAAGTTAGTATATATGTAATCATATTTGTTTTTATGTTATTTTGAAAAGACCTAAACTATGCAACCATAAATTATCGACAAATAACTTGATAGTTTTATATTTGAATGTTTTAATATTATTGTGACAATGTTAACCATGTCTTTGTATTTTAAAAAAAGTACAACCTTGTATTATTGTTTATGTACATTAAATTTAGTTTAAAGTGAGAAACGAATTTTATAAGATAAATTCATAGATTTGATAGATATGTAAATATATTGGAGCAAAAACTAACAGAAGTTAACATTGTTAATATGAAATTATAATATTGTTACATAATTTATTATAGAATTATTTATTATTTAATTAATTAATACATCATTAGGTAATAGGTTTTAAATTTTTATTGTGAAATATATTTTTTAGATAACTTATTACGTGATTATATTAATATTATATGTAATAAGTGTAGTTCAAATTCTATGTATGTTAGTGAACTAATTTTTTAAATATATAATTATCTTTTAAATATTTATAATATGTTTGCATATTTAAAATTTTTTTTAAGTATCCTATATATTAATTTGAGGCTGTTAATCTCTCTAAAATTAAGCAAACTCTCATCCCTTAATTTTAGAGAATTCAATTTTTAAACATAAAAAAAAGAATTAAAATTCTTATATAACTTTCAATCTATATACTTAATCACAATTTTTTTCTTTTCCTACAACTTTACCTCTCTATTCCCTAATTTTCTAAGCCTTTTGTTTTAAAATATTTAAAAAAATCTAGCTATCTTATCTATTAATTAAAAGTTTTCTCCAATCCTAAAATTCAGAAAATCTTACATTTTATGATTTTAATAATCTATATATTATTTAGCTTTAGAGAGAAGGGGGGGGGGGGGGGGGGGGGGGGGGGGGCGGGGGGGGGGGGAACACAATTCCAACACCCGTCCCACTACCCCTGAATGTCACTTTTACAACCACAACAACAAACCCAATGCCTTCAAGGGCTCCCGCCTAAGCAAGGTTTGGGGGGTAGATGTACGCAGCATTTCCCCTTCAGGGAACAACCCTGAATATAGGCTGTTTTCGAGGACCCCTAACCTGAGAAGCAGGTCGACCGCATAGAGCAAATGACCTGGCAGCAGGAGAGTAACAGATGAGTAGGGCCCTTAATGTCACTTTTAATAAGTAATAACTACCTATTAGTATCCATTAATAAGAAAGAGATATTTTCAAAAACTAGAAAATCTTTTTATTGTAACTTACAACCAAGCTACTGTTGTTTTCATTTTTTATTGTGATGCTTTGCATTCTTTCCCCTCCATTTTGCTTTATCTCACAAATAACCCATTGGTCAAAGTTTGGGTCGAAGTCCCATATCGCACAGGTGCGTAACACATTATTAAAATTATAATGACTTTAGAGTATGCATATCAATTATATGCAGTACATAATCTATCTATTTTATATATTAAATAGGAGTACTAGAAAATAATATAACCATCCATGTTCATTAGCTTGGATAGAGGGTTAACACTCCTCTTACAGGTCCACATTTCACAATATTTTCATCGTTCTATATTGAAATAAAATATCACCTAATTCTACTGATGCTTGGGATCACACGTTTTATCTTAGTGATTGGTCCACTCCAAAATTGTTTAATTTATTTTGTTTATTTTAGTGATACACGTTTTATTTTTATCAGCTCTTTAAGTGTTGTGCAATCAAAGTTATGGCTTATAGTACAAAATTTAGTAAAAGCACCAAAATTTTCAAAAAACACGTGGCAAGGTAAGTCTAATTAAAATGGGTTTTTTAAGAAATCACACCTAAACTTTTAAAATTTTTTTTAACTCACATCTTAATATTAACAGCGTTAATATCCGGTTGGCTTTTGAAAAAAATGAAGAAGATAACTTTAAAAAAATTGAATCCACATCTAAAATAATATTAAAATATTTCAAAAATATTTCAAATATCTAAAAAAAATTAAAAATATTTAAAAGGTTATTTTTACGTGCAAAGAATTATTTTAAAATACCACATAAGCAAAAGCTAACATATGCTAATGGTGTTATACTAAGTGTGACATTTAAAAATTTTGAAATGTTTATCTGTGACTTTTAAAAAATAAAAAGATCTAAGTGGTTTTAAATAGGGCCTAAAATATGCGTAATTTTTAGTAAAGAAATCCTTTAAAATATTCTTGCATCTAATGTGGTATGACATTTTTTTTCTCCAAAAAAAAACACATATCAAGGTTAGTCTATCTATTTGCGATGACATTTATGTAATCGTATTTATTTTTTAATATTGTATGTAATAAGTGTAGTTAATATTTTGGGTAATTAAATTACTGATTTCCTTAATTTTGTTATTGGGTAATCACACTAGAAATTATGGCGTGCAACGTAGTCACATTGTTGTGTCATTATGATGGAAATATGGTGCACAATGTTGATAGTGTTGATTACATAGGTGGAGGATAGTTTGTACTCACGGCACGGTCTGGAATTTCTCTACCGGAGTCGAAAGGAATGATGCATGAACATACTGAGTGGGATAGTAACATAATTGACATTCTGATCACATGGAAAATGTTGTTGTCTCAAAATCCTGTGCGATATACAACTGTTGAGATCACTTTCTCAGGGGCTTTGAGGTCCATGTTCGAACTTGTTTTAGGAACGAGGGTGACATTCGTAGAACTATACGTAAATGCTGTGAATGTTGTAGGTAGCTCTCAACAGCATGTATCACATTTTCAATTCGAAACTGCTGGCCCCATGGTGGATGTTTCATTGGTACAAGGGATGGTTGCAAGTGAGGATATAAGTATATTTGATAGGGCGTATGCCAACAATGATTCCGAGGCATCGGATGACGATGCAGATGTTGGTATCAACGATTGTGAGAACGAACCAGATAATATGGACGGGCCTAGAGTATTCCAACCCCCTGTTCCCTAGTTTGAAGATGTTTCCTGGGCAGATGAGGCAGTCTGTTCTGGTTGGGAAGAATGTAGAAGACATGGGTCAACAAGATCTGGTTTGGAAGAGGGACAACTTTTTCAAACGAAGGAGGACTTAGTCAGTGCTGTGAATTTGTGGCATATTAAGAAGGAGCTGTAATATGTGGTGCACAGGTCGTGTCCTGAATACGTAACCCTAAAGTGTATACAAGAACCACAATGTAAATGGTATCTGCGTGGGGCGCTAAAACAGAGCATAGGACAATTAGAGATATCAGTTTTGAAGGGGCCACATACATGTTCCACCACTATATTAGCAGAAGACCACCGTCAACTGACCTCAAAGTTTGTTGCAGATATGGTGCTTCCTATTGTGTCTGCTGATCTGAAGATCAACATTGCATCAATTCGAGCAACAGTGAAAGAGCAGCATGGGTACAATATTTCGTATTTTAAAGCATGGAAAGCTAAGCAACAAGTGTTTGATCGGTTGTTTGGCTCACACGAGGAAGCATTTTCGATGCTCCCGAAGCAGCTGAATGTGTTGTAACAGTCAAACCGTGGCGCTACTGTCGAATTATAGTTTAAGAGCGAAGAAGCCGGGGAAGGACTGTTTCACGGAGCTTTTTAGGCATTCGGGCCATCCATAGAGGGTTTCAAGTGTTGCCGTCCATTGATTAGTTTGGATGGTACCCATTTGTACAGGAAATACATTGGGAAGTTACTGGTAGCTATCGCATTTGACACTAACAACAGTCTGTATCTATTGTGTTTTGCTTTGGTGGATGAGGAGAATGGATGGAATTGGACTTGGCTTCTGTTATGTCTGCGGACCTATGTGACAGGCGATCGCTTCCCAATGTGTATAATATCTGATCGACATGCTGGAATCAAGCGTGGGATGTCACTCATTTGGCCGGAACCTGAAGGCTAGCATCGGTACTGCACTCACCATCAAGTGAGTAATTCAACCACATATTCAAAAATCCTAGACTGAAGAATAGGTCGAGTGCGATGGCAAGGGAACCTTCTAGGAGAAGGTTCGATGCTATGTACGACCATTTGATCCACGTCAATGATGAGGTCAGAGAGTGGATAAAGAGAGAGCCAAAAGAACGATGGGCACTTTCGTACGATGGTGGCTATCGTTATGGTAACTTGACCACTAATATATTGGAAGTGTTCAACAGTATGCTCAAGGGGGGACAAGCACTCCCGGTAACGGCCCTTGTGGAACTGACATTTTTTTCAATGCAACAAATACTTCATCAGTTGTAGGGATCTTGCCGATGAGTATTTTTCATGGGGTTTGCTATGGCCACCCATAGTTCTCGCTGAAGTATAGCACGCTACCATGAAATCAAGGATTTATATGGTGACGTTGTTTGATCGAAACACCTTGCAGTTCCAAGTAACAACTCCTAGCTGTCAGACTGAATCGGGGGTTAGAAGGGCGATTAACAACACGGTAACGCTGACTGAATGGAGCTACACTTGGGGTGCACGGCAACTATTTCTTCGTCCATGCTCACATGTCATGGCGTGTTGTACGGCATGTAAGATCGACTTCAGACAGTATGTTGATCCGCTGTACAGCCTTACCATGTACGCAAACACTTATTCTCCATTGTTTCACCCCCTTCCTTATCAGTCTTTATGGCCAAAGTACGCTGAGCGGGAGGTGGTTCCAGATCCTAGTAGGTCGAGAATGGGTAGTGGACGGCCGAGATCAACCAGGATAAATAATGAAATGGACGCCAGGGAGGGCACATCCGAGAATAAGTGTAGCATATGTGGTCAGAGAGGACATAATAAAATAACATGTCTGAATAGACAGCGGTAGTTTTGTAATTAGGTTCATAGATGTATCCCTTTCATTTTTATAAGCAACACATGTAATATGTACTACTACCAATTGTAAATAGATGTAATACATGTAATCTTATTATTGTGTTGCGATCGATTGAATATTATACTGTTTTTAATTATATTTTTAGTTCATGTATTCTGGTAACTATTTTTAATTTTTGTACAGATATGGCAAGAGGACGAGGACATGTTTCTAGAAGTCGATATGCTAAGCAGAATTCGAGTCCAGATGATGACTCAGCGTTGCATCTTCAGGCCAACCATCGGTTGGAAGACATTTGGAATGGAGCGGTATGTTAATAAATAATGGTTAGCAGTAAAAGATAATGTTTAAATTTTTTGAATAGTTGATTGACAGGCTTGATGTTTCATGTTACAGGCCGACAATGAGATCAGGGGGAGGATACACTGTCCCATAGCGCCTCATGAATTAGTACGACCTCATATCGTAGAGGCTGGCTTAATTAGAGTGACCCAAATAGGTCATATCCAAGTTGATAACGCCTTGATTACTGCTTTGGTGGAGAGGTGGAGGCGAGAAACTCATACATTCCATTTACGTATTGGTGAGATGACACCAACACTGCAAGATGTAACCGTCTTACTAGGTCTACGTGTAAATGGTGGGGCAGTCATTGGTGGCATGGACTACGATTAGAGGAACCTCTGCCATGTTTTACTGGGTGTAGATCCTATGAACCACTTGCGTGGCAGCATGATCAGGACGACATGGTTGAATGCAGTGGTAGAACAGGGACCCCCAGCTGACGCTGATGAGTAAGTGCTGTTGCAGCACGCAAGATTGTACATCCTCCATTTGATCGATTGTGTGTTGTTTAGCAACAGTACTGGTAGTTGGGCATCGCTCGTCTACCTACCATTACTTAAAACAATAGAGGGCTGTAGTTAGTACAGTTGGGGGTCAGCAGTGCTCGCCAACCTATATAGACAATTGTGCCGATGTTGCATGCGGGGCGGCAGGCAACTAGGCGGATGTGTTTTATTGCTCCAGTTACAGATTGCAATTCATGTTTAATTTCCTAATGTGTAGCATGATCCCAAATCGATCAATTTATCATGTGCGGTTTTGGTCGTGGGAGCACTTACACATCGATCGACCACTTATCACTGCCCACTGTCACAATCAAGGTGCAGCAGGTGATCCTCCACCGCCATTGGGTGCTCAGTAAGATCAAATAGTTCATTACTATGTTGCTTTGATGTACACATAATATTATGTATCTATCTTAATATAATTCACTGCATATTTCATCAGCTGGAGTGCCGCCTTGACATTCCGCCAGTCTCCAAGGCGCAGTCACTCCTTATACCGAGACCAACTCGATGTCCAAGAGCCTCATCAAGTATATACATGATGAATACATATTTCTTTGTCGATTAATATTTACTGTAATGACCAAGTCATTTTATATGGTCGTAGGTTAATTGGACGCCGCACATGCAATCCAGGTTGAACGCCTTGCCTGCGATTTGTGTCGAGGGTCGTCACATCCAGCGATATGAAGGACCTTTGATATTCATTGGCATAGTAGAATTACACCGCGCCAATAGAGTGCTGCGTCAGTTTGGATTGACGCAGCATATCCCAGATCCTATCGACACTCTCGACACGTTACATCATTTGTCTCGTCATGGCAAGCACGACAAGAACTGGGTTGTCTATCATGAGAACTGGATCGAGTTGTGGGACTCACGGGAGCATCGTATCGCCGACGTGCAAGATCCACCGACATCGCCTAAAGTGTACATAGAATGGTACTTATCTATAACTAGGCGTGTCATCGCACAGCGTGAAGTGCAAGTTCTACGCCACCCCCGGCTTGTTTATGAACCAAGAGGAACCGTATTCAACGATTAGTAAATACTTTGAAAACATTTGTCCTGTTACTTATTATACATTTTATTTTATTAACATGTAAAGTACTACGTGCTAGGTCGATATTTTTAAACAATATGCTAGAAAGTGTGCTCAGGTGCTATGTAATAATGCTTGCCACACTATAGAGTCTCTCTCCACATATATTCTTACTCGTTGGAGTAGCACAACGGATGCTGTTGGTGAGGGACATAATTTCAGACATATTCTGCAAGATGAAGGTATCGACTATCATAATCTACATGTTGCGCGAAGAAGTGGACATGAACTTCCTCAACGGCACAGTTTTTCGTTTCAAATGGAGTCCACACTCTCAAGACATCGTGGTGAACTCAGTCGTAGATCCATGTCAAATTTTGATTTTTAAAATGTACATTACTTTAAATTTAGTACTTAAATATCTTACAGTTTATTAAATTTTTGTAATTTGTACCCTTTTAGCAAAGTTTAATACATTTTTATTAAAAATACAAAAGTGAAACATAATTATGTCAATGTAGGTATTTTAGCTAGAATCTAATAATTTTGTTGCCAAAAAGAGTTGATATAGATTTCAACAATATGCAACTAACTTACATCAAATTTCGGTAATATTTATTTTATTTTAATTTAGTGAATATTTGCTCAAGATGTTAAAATGAAACATGTACCATATCGAAGCCACCACAAGCACTAAATACAATTAAAGCGAATTACATCAAAGACTTTATTGGGAGGACTATACAATCATTAATGATCACATATCTTGTAAAAATTAAACCTAAATGCTAACATAGAAGATGGTATATATAGAGGTTGTAGGAAAAGATTGAAGAAGAAAAAATGGAGTTTTTAGGATTGGAATGGGGGAAGTGAAATAGAGGAAGAAGAAATTAGGTTTAGGGTGAAAGAGGAAAGAGAAAAAAAAGGGGGGTCACGGGCCAGACTCCCACTGGCAGGGAGGGGTGGCCGGGGGGGTCGTGCACTGTTGCACGCCTTTCCAAAGGTCGTGCAGGGAAGGCATGCAACAACCCGTGTTTTCTTATCCTCCACCCGAAATGGCGTGCACCCACCTGTAAATAATAAACTGTGATAGTTTGCTAAATATTTCCAAAAATGTGATATTTTACTAAATTTTTCATACTTTGCTAAAAAAAGTCCCATTTCATGTATTTTCAATCTCTTTTCTGATATTTCCAAATTTATTTCCTTTTTTACTTTTCTCTTTCTCTCTCTTTTTCTTTCCTTTTTTTATTTTTCTCTGTTCGTTTATTTCAAATTTTGGCACATTATTTTTTAGGTAAAAATTACACAACTGCAAAGCAATTTCAAGTATATGAATTCCTCCGATAATAGATGCAACAGTATTTAGGCAACGAAATTGTCACTGTACAGTTTTTACTCTATTTATGCCACATAAGTAACGTTAAAAAGGTGGTACCTATAGGCAACTACCCAAACCGTGACAAATTACCTGACACATAATCGTGAAAGCCAAGTTATGAGAAGTTAGTCATGGGAAATTTCTTTGCTTTGCTAGACCAACTACCATGTCATCTATTTCTATGCTCATGTAAATAAACATATTTACTTTGCAACGACTTAAATACTCATGACTTTCCTCTAGGAAAATATTTGAAGTACCAATATTTTGAGTGCCCATCTCAGTACAAAATATATCTGACATAAAATAATTAGATTCAACAAAGACGGTGATAGATTTCACCCCAAATACATATAGCATTGCTCTATTTGCTACTTCAAAGAGCATAAACAGATGTCGCCTGGGGGCTAGTCATTGGCCCTAACTTCTTGGAGTCCTCATACTTGCCAGCAAAGGAGTCAAAAAGGAAACCAGCTCCAATCCCGATAGCAAGGTCAATGGTGTAGTGGCCTCGAGTGCCCAGTAACCGCAAGACCTGGAGGAAGTTGAGCACATCGAACATCCATGCAAGCTCGGTCCTCCGCATCCGCCTCATGTCAAGGGATGCAATCACGGAGCTAGCGACATGGCCAGAAAAGAACAGAAAGAATGACACATTACCTACTGGAAAGTCAGCGCCAGAACTTAAGAAATCCTGGCATTAGCCCACAAAAATTCACCATGTCAAGAGAATGTCAATTTGATAAACTTTAGAAAAGAAATGTGGCAGAAAAGAACATTCAAGAGATTAGGCACGGCAATTCAACCAATTCTAATTGAGCTTTAAACGGAAATAATAAAAAAAAAAAACATTAATATGACCCAATAACAAACTTGTTTTGGGTTAGGTGAGATGCAACTCAAATCTTGCATCTAAATTATATCCATCCTATATGAGAACAAGGTTTCATTTAAATCTCAACTCCTGAATTTTAAATTCGGCTTGTTTTAGCACTGAAGTCATAGAATTTTACTCTCTACCAGTTTCATAAACCTCTTATCCAAGTTAGTCGTATGCCCAGTTCCAGCCCACATCTAGCATTATCTGGGTAATTTTAATTTATTATTATGATGGCCTTCTTAATACTAGTACAAGATACGGGCCAAACAATTTTAAATTGTCAAGAGAAAAAAAATAATAATAATAAGTACAAGCATTAGAGTGGGGATATGGCTGGAAAATTATCAAATGTGTTGAATTTTGGTGAAAGAGAAGTGAGAAATTGGGTGCGATTTGATACTTAATGGTACAAAAAATCATGTTAAACGACTGCTCATTAGGGACTTAGTGTCAGTTAGAAGATTGTATGGGTCCATTTCTTACCCATTCCCCATATTTCAAATTTCCTTTTTCTTTTGGTTTCTTTATTTGTTTGAATGGCAATATGGGCACTTTTGCCAACTTGGCTTGTCTTATTAGCAAGGGTGTAATCCACTCAAGTCAAGTTCACTATTCCAGAACCCCACTCGAACTTCATTGACTACTTGAGTACTCATTTATTATGTACATTATCCGCACTATTATAATATTATTCCTTATATTCGACCATTATCTATAATAAACTTGGTTAATTAATTATTTCTTACACTACATTTTAATCAAAAAACTATAAATCACAGATATTTTAATACACAATCCCTCTTTAATTAATACAAATTATACTTGAGTACATATAATTATCAAGATTAACTCGAGTATACTAAACAAAACCACATATCAAGTTGAGTACCAGTTCGATTATCGAGTCGAGTAAATGATCGAGTATTGAACTACACAATTCGTACTCATTTATTAATTGTTCTTGTATTTATAATCATTGTGACGAAGTCGAACTCAAGTCGAGTTCTTTTCTTGGCTGAGCTCGAGACTGCAGCTCAAGCCAAGGACTTGTTTTTTAAGCAGTTACTCCGAGTCCGAGGTCGAGGTTGCAAGCTGACAGCCAAGATACATGTGTTGATCGTTTCAACGTGCCACTCCTTCCATGTATGTGCTTTCCCTATTTGAGCTGAATTCTTAGCTCCTCCAAATTCATCGACTTTCCATATTGAGAATGAAATTTTCACCATCTCTTTGTAATTGGAAGTTCTCCTAAGAAGTATACTTGTGCCGATAAATTCAGCGCAATTGGGAGTCTTTTGATATGCAGAAACAATGAGTTATTTCCATCTCTTGTTTCCTCTTCTTGAGTTTCTCTTTTACTCTTATTACTAATTGAGTTGGGGCGTACTCCAACCCCTCATCTGAGAGTACACTCTTATGTTGGATGTTGTGTTAACCCTAAGGGTTGAGGTGCCTGACAATCCCTTTTGTACCCATGCGGGGACATTAACAACTTAGGGCAATGGTAAACTCCACAGCGTGGCACCTTCCTTTAGTTTGATCTTTCCCCTCTAAATCTCTTTTTGTTCAGTGGTTTGATTATCATGTCTCAGGCAAGTTTGTTATAATCGGCTACCTACTTAGGATCATTAGAAGCTTGCAGAATCGAAATTGTTGAATCAAAAATCGTAAGATTCTACTAAATATAGAGTATAATTATTTTCTTTAAAGTAGTTACATTACATGATTCACAAAGTTATATATAAGACCTCAACTTATAAGGGTATACACTATAAGAAACATAATCAAATATGATAACACGTTATCATATAACATTGATGCGTCACTATATGCCCAAATGATCACGAGAGCTTTCAAGATCTATGTTGCTAATCAAACTTTAAGGTTACAATTTAAAATTAAGCTTAAGTATCGTAACAGTACATAAGACTTAATTAACTTTCTCTTACTTCCTAGCAAGAAAGTACGTTCATGTATAATATATATATTTAAATTTTTTTTACCTCTTAACTTTTTATTAGTACACATTAATAGGATCGAGGTAAGATCGGTAAAATTGAAAAATCATAGTATGATCCTATCTGTTAGTTTCATTTGAAATCAATGAATTGTACGATTCAATAAAATTAAGCTTCATTGGATCTAGATCGATCATCGATAATGGGATCGTAGAATTGTAAGATTCTAAGATCTGGATCGAGAGTGTAATAACCATGGTCTCAAATTTGTTATACCTAAGATTGATGTATATAGTATTCAATTAAAGGTCTTCCTATTAGAAGGCCCTCTATCAATCGGTTTGAGTTTTGTTTTGTCCCTCATCATAAACTAGCCTCTATTGTCTCAAGATTGCTTTTCTAGCTACGCAATTGAGCAATTTTTACAGCAAGAGTCACTATTTTTTTCCCTGTAACTCTCCTTAGATCCTGCCTTGGCAGGAGTTTCTTTAAGACACTAGATTGTTTGTTTATGTTATTTGTTTAATTTAAAAAAAAAAAAAACCTAAAATAACTAAGGCTTTGTTTAATTTGAATGGAGATATCTTCATTCCTACAACTTTATTAAGTAGTTAAGTTTAGTTCAGTGGTTAAGCAACCCACCCTTTAAGTATAAGGTCTTAGATTCGAAGTGCATATCTCCCATCCTCCGAATGTTGGTGTCTCTTACTAAAACATATCGTACCTCCTTAATATGTACAAAAATGGTTTTTTCAATTGTATATTGTTAGCTAGTTGTGACAACATAAGGGTGAAATATATTCCTTCAAACGGAAGAAAATAAATCATTGTTTAAAAAAAAATAGAAAAGATTTTCTCTCTACAAGACGAAAAATGCTTTCCATTCTTTTCTTACATCCTAACCTCATATCGACTTCAAATAGAATGTATCATGTATAAATTTTTCTTAAGAAATTTATTTTCTAACTTGATTTAAAAGAACTTTCTAAAAGGATTATTTTATTAAAAGAATATTTAAGGACAAGTTTTTTTCCTATCTAACCAATGCTTAGAATAGGGTTGGGGTTCCTTCGGAAACAACCTTTTTGCAGAGTAACATCCTGTAGAAATAAAGCTACATACATTTTACCTTCCGTAGACCCTGCCTCATTGGACGCCTTTTGATACACTGGATTTTTTGTTGTCGTAACCGGTGCTCAAAAACCATCAAATCAACAAGATAACGGAGATCTTTCATCTAAAAAAAAGCTCTGTTCTCTCTCCTCCCCCAATGGCTAAATCCTTCACCCACGCGCCACCCCAACCGGCGCGTCCGGGTGCGTGGACGCTCGCCCACAGGCTGGAGCACCAGTACCGATGTCGACAGAGACCGATCTTTTAGGTCATACAACTTCTGAGGGCATTCGCTGACCTCCTGAGGGACCACCATTTGTACCAGTCGTCCCCTTCGTCCTCCTCCAAAATCTCCAGCACCGGTCGTCCCCTACCACCACCGGCCCTCCACCCGCACACCATCGCCCATCGGCCCAAATCATCAGATTCCCCTACCATCTTCCTCCTCCAATCTCAACCACCATCTCCAGCACCGACCTCCACCATCTCTCTCCACCTCCAATTTCCACCATCAGATCCACCCACCCACCAACGCAGCATCGACTTCCACCATCGCCCACCACCACCTCTACCAGAGCTCAATTTTCACCAGCAAACACCACCATCACCATCTACAACATCAGAGTTCACCACCAACCACCACCATATTCACCAGACCTCTTCTTCCTCTGTTGAGTTTTAGAGGGGACAGGCAATTTTGGTGCTGCTCTCAAGATCCATCTTCAACCACCGAAAATGTCACACAGCGGTACAGGGGTATCCATCTTCGTTGATGGTCTGCCTGTAAGAACGACAGATTCGTGGCTTAGGGCTGTTTTCCACGTTTTCAGGTCAATATATGACACATTCGCCCCTGTGAAAAGAAGACTGAGAACTACATGGTCCTATGGTTTTGTTCGGTTTCATGACTTGAATGAAGCTACACGGGCTGTCAATTCTATGAACGGAAGATGGGTTGCGGGAGTAAAGCTCAGGGTGCAATGGGCAAATCCAGTCATAAGTGCACGTCCTACATCCACTCGAGGCCAACCACAGCAAAGCACGGCACAGCAGATCAGCACGGCATATAGGACTCAGGACTTGGGGAACGCATCAACTAATCGGAGTGAGGCACAAGTTAACACATATAATCCGAGGACTGCAATGTCAAATTCTAACAAGAGTGTTGAGGCATGGCTTAAGCATTCAATAATTGCCCATTCATCTGGTGAGGTCAGTCTTGATGATGTTCGTACATTTATCACCGACAATGACCTTGACGGGCTTACACCTAAAGGCTTAAGCAACAACTCCTTTATTCTGGTCTGTGATTCGATTGACACTATGGATGCCTACCTCGGCCCCCCTAAAGAGATTCTCCTACGAATGTTCAGAGAAGTATATAAGTACTCTGGAGAGATGCTTGGATTCCTTAACAGAAGGGTTTGGCTCGAAATCCATGGACTGCCAGTCCAGTGTTGGTCAAATGAATGCTTTACCGATTTCGCCAAAATCTGGGGGAACTTCAATAAGGTGGACCCCAGAACATCTACTATGAGGTGCGTTGACGTTGCAAGGATTCTGATTGACACTTGCCACACAACATGTATCCATTAGATGGTCCAGGTTCACCTCAGTGGGGGAATCCATTTGATCTTCGTTAAAAGAAGGGAACTTTGTTTTGATACCAGGCTACTCTTCCAGCGCTGTTTCCAAAGCCGCATCTGTTAGATTGGCTAGAGAGCAGGCCTATTTCCCATCACATTCCCCCAAATGAAATGAATGCATTACTGTGGCCAGACATTCTCCACAGGTTCAACCTTCTATGCATCTGGTTCAAGAATGCTCGTTTATTAGTGAGGAGGTTAGAAATCCTACCCCGTGGTTGGCAAATGAAGGGATGGGAATTGCTTGGCAGCCGTCTGGACATGTTTCCCTACACCTCAACATCCTAATCATTAGGAGATGGGCTCTACAGCGATCGCTCCTGCATGCCGTGCCTTACGATCCACAACAGGTGGTACATCCTCCCCGACTATTACCATGGGCTGAGAATGGTGAAGCACCAGCTGATCAACATCATGCTCAGATAACCACACATGATACCGATACTCGGAACAGTAACAGTGATAATGAGTCAACAACATCTGAGCCTAAATTCCCTCCAGGATTCAAGCCTATAACAGCAATCAGTAACTCTCAAGCTGAGGATAGTTTGCCGCAGAATCTGCAAGTTTCAGCTCCATCCATAGGGACGCTTGTCATTTGCTTTTGGGGCGCCCATGGCAGTATGATAGGAGTGCCGTTCATGATGGAAGAGACAACACATATAGCTTCTTCTTCGAGGGGATCAAGACTACCTTGTTACCTAAGAAGGAGGAAGCACCGCGAGCTGCCAAAGCTCAACACCCAAAAATACAGGAACGCGCCATGTTTGCCAAGGAGGTTGGCAAAACACGGGTTGTGCTTGTGTTGATTGGGAAGGAGAACAAGGTCAGCTTGGGGGAAATACCGAGTGGGGTTACCGCCTTGTTGGAGGAATACGCAGAACTGTTCCCGAAGGAGTTACCTGCTACACTACCTCATTAAGGAACATTTAGCACTGCATTGACTTGGTGCCGAGTGCCTCCTTGCCGAATAGGCGTCACTATCGCATGAGTCCCACTGAACATGAAGAGTTGAGGTGCCAGGTGGAGGAGCTACTCGCCAAGGATTATATCAAGCAGAGCTTGAGACCTTGTGCCGTACCAGCTCTGTTAACGCCCAAGAAAGATGGGACTTGGCGAATGTGCTTTGATAGCAGGGCTATCAACAAAATCATTGTACGTTACCGTTTCGCTATTTCGAGGTTGGATGACTTGCTAGATTAATTGCGGAGTTCAAAAGTATTCACGAAGTTGGATCTCAAAAGTGGGCATCATCATATTCAGATCGCACCGGGGGATGAGTGGAAGACTGCCTTCAAGACAAGAGAAGGGCTTTACGAGTGGTTGGTCATGCCATTTGGATTGTCCAATGCACCAAGCACGTTCATGAGATTTATGAATCAGGTTTTACGTCCTTTTATCGGGAAGTTCATTGTTGTGTATTTTGATGATATCCTGATTTATAGCCGTGATCCTGAAGAGCATATGAAGCACTTGGAGGAAGTACTTCGCAGTCTAAAGGCGTAGAACTTGTTCGCCGCCTTATAGAAGTGTGAATTCATGAGAGATAAGGTTACCTTCCTTGGTTTTGTTCTATCTAAGGACGGTATTGCTGCTGATGATGGGAAGATTACCGCTATACGTGATTGGCCTCAGCCAAAGACAATAAGAGAAGTCCAGAGTTTCCATGGGTTAGCATCCTTTTACAGGCGCTATGTGCCCAACTTCAGTACTATCGTGGCACTAATCACAGATTGCTTAAAGAAGAATAGGTCGTTTGTGTGGAGTCCTTAGGCCGCTGCCACCTTTAAGGAGGTCAAGAAAAGCCTAATCACGGCCCCTATTCTGGTGCTTCCCGATTTTCAGAAGACGTTTGAGTTACACACAGATGCTTCCAAAACCGGCATTGGAGCTGTCCTCAGCCAAGACGGGAGGCCCATTGCATATTTTAGTGAGAAGCTTCATGGGAGTAAGTTGAACTACTCAACTTACGATCTAGAGTTTTATGCGCTAGTAAGGGCACTAAGGCATTGGAAGTCGTACTTAGCCAACAGGGAGTTCATCTTATATTCTGACAACGTGGCCCTCAAATACATCAATAGCCAAGACAAGGACTCGGACAGGCACGCCAAGTGGGCTAGCTTTGTGTAACTCTTCCACTTCGTCATCAAACACAAATCAGGCGTGATGAACCAAGTGGCGGATGCACTCAACAGAAGGAGCCTCAGCATGGAGGAGAGTCGGGTGGATGTTACCGGGTTTGATCATATGGCAAAACAGTGCCCAGACGATCCTACGTTTGGGGAGATCTAGCGTAATGTACATACTAGTTCTGCTCCCAGTTTCTTAATTCATGGTGGGTTTTTTGTTTAAGGGAAACCAACTTTGCATCCCAAACTCTAGCTAGCGGCTCAAAATTATTGAAGAGAAGCATAATGCGGGGCATGTCAGGAGAGATAAAACGCTACAGCTTATTACTGCCAAGTACTATTGGCCTACGATACGTAAAGAAGTAGAGAGGTTTGTTCAACGTTGTCATATTTGTCAGATTTCAAAAGGCAGAATGACGAATGCAGGCCTTTATTTACCATTGCCGATACCAAGTCAACCATGGACGGAGGTCAGCATGGACTTTGTGCTAGGCTTACCGAGAACCACTGGCGGTATTGACTTCATCTTTGTCGTGGTAGATCGCTTCTCCAAGATGGCACATTTTATTGGTTGTAAGAGAGCTGCAAACGCTGTGTATGTTGCGGGTCTTTACTTCCAGGAAGTGTACAAACTGCATGGACCACCGTCTAGTATTGTCTTGGATCGTGATGTCCGGTTTGTGAATCACTCTTGGAGGACACTTTGGAAGATGGCGAATACCTCTCTTGCCTTTAGCACCGTCCATCATCCTAAAACGGATGGACAAACGGAGGTCACTAACCAGCCATTAGGGAACATGTTGCGTTGCCTTGTTTCTGACAACACCAAGGGGTGGGAAACGAAGTTGCATCAGGCCGAGTTCGCCTACAATAGCTCCATCAACCAGAGTACAGGGATCGTACCATTCACAGTGGTATACGGGTTTGTCCCTCGATCGCCGATGGATTTGGCGCAAGTGCCTAATCTCACACGCCCACACAGGAAAGCAGGTGACTTCATCTCTTCGCTTAAAGAAATCCATGAGCAAACACAGGTTTGATCACTGGAAGCTACGGCCAAATACAAGACAGATAAAGACAAATGAAGAAGGTCAGTACAGTTTCAGGTTGGTAAGAAGGTCTGGGCAGTCTTGACACGCGAACGATTTCCCACTTGGGAGTACAACAAGCTCACGGCTTGCAAGATAGGCCCATTGGCAGTATTAGAGAAGATCAATGACAATGCTTATCAAGTTCAACTTCCACCCGGTATGAGGACTTCAGACGTGTTCAACGTCAAGCATCTCGTCCCTTATTTCGGTGACAACTATTGTGCTAACCCTCAGGCAAATTCTCTCCAACCCGGGGAGGATGATGCAGCCCGTTAAGGGGCTTGGTGGGATGGTCTTAGTGTGAGCGAGACCTTTGGCGATAACGGAGCAGCGGGGTGTGGAGCTGGGTTTATGAATTAGAGTTTGATTAGGAGTTTTGTTTTAAATTTCAAATTTAGTTAGTTTTGTTTAAAATTTCAAATTTAGTTTTGAATTTTAAATTAATTAGACTAGCAATCTAATTACTCACCCATTTATATACTAGAAGAGAATTAGGGTTTTAGTTAGATAACATAAATTTTTAGATTATTTTCTATTTTGAGCCTCAATTCTCGGGTTGTGAGAATTAGGCTTTATTTTTCTCTTTAAGTTTTGTTAATTCATTAATAAAGTTAAAGGGAAGGCCTTTGATTTCTTCTTGTTCCCCCAAAATCCCATTACGTGCTGCATGACAACATGAATGGAATAGCCGTGAACGGAGCCGGTTGGGCCTCCCACTAAATCTCACCAAAGGGCAAATCATCTTCGTACTGCCCCGCCAACTGCTCAAATCTGGTCACAAAAATTCTGCTTTGAGATAAGATGAGACTGCGCCTACTCAATGCATCTTCCACCTTATTCAAGACGCCTAACTTGTGCTTGATTATGAAGTGGAAGAGCTAAATGTCGCTCGCCCACTTGGCATGCCGATCTAAGAGCTTGTCTTGATTGTTGATGTACTTCAAGGCCACATTATCTGAGTACAAAACAAACTCCCTATTGGCTAGATAGGACTTCCACTACCTTGGCGCCCTCACCACTTCATAGAACCCAACGTTACAAGTAGAGTAATTCAACTGACTCCCATCAAGTTTCTCGCTAAAGTATGCAATAGGTCGTCCCTCCTGACTCAAGAGAGTGCCAATGCCAATCTTTGAGGCGTCTGTGTGAAGCTTAAAAGTCCTCTAGAAATTCGGTAAGGCCAATACCGGTGCTGTTGTCAGCCTTCTCTTAATCTCCTCGAAGGCGTTAGCTGCCTCTAGAGTCCAAGCAAAAGAAGTCCCTCTCATGCTCCGTGATTGGCGCCATCATTGCGCTGAAATTAAGCAAGGGCCTCTAGAAAGACGCCAATCCGTGAATGCTCCTCACTTCGCCAATCGACTTCAGCTATGGCTAGTCGCGTATTGTCGCAATCTTTCCTTCGTCGGCTAATATGCCGTCCTTGGACACGACAAACCCACGTTACTCGGTCCCTCATAAACTCACACTTCTTCAAAGCAGTAAACAGGTATTATGTCCTCATGGTGCTCAACACATCTTTGAGATGCTCCAAGTGTTTTGCCCGGTTCTGACTGTAAATCAAGATATTGTCAATGTAGACGATGACAAACTTCCCAAGCAACGGATGTAGTACCTAGTTCATAAATCGCATGAAGGTACTTGGCGCGTCCAAAAATTCGAATGACATGACGAGCCACTTGTATAATCCTTCTCAAGTCTTGAAGGCAGTCTTCCACTCATCTCTAGGCGAGATGAGCATCTGATGATATCCGCTCTTCATATCTAGCTTGATGAACACTTTCGAGTTCCATAGTTGATCGAGTAGGTCATCCAATCTCGGAATAGGGAATCAGTAGCGCACCATGATTTTGTTAATGGCTCTACGGTTCATGCACATCCACCAACTACAATCTTTCTTTGGCGTCAACAAAGCCGACACTGCACAAGGACTCAAGCTCACCCAGATAAACCCCATGGCCAGCAACTCCTTCACTTGGCGTCTCAACTCCTCAAGCTCAGATGGACTCATACGGTAGTGCAGCCTAATCAGTAAAGCAATCCTCGGTATTAGATCAATTCGGTGTTGAACGTCTCTCAA
This sequence comes from Simmondsia chinensis, assembly GCA_018398585.1. NCBI lineage: Eukaryota > Viridiplantae > Streptophyta > Magnoliopsida > Caryophyllales > Simmondsiaceae > Simmondsia > Simmondsia chinensis. Next base: position 23,086,551 of record JAGTTD010000012.1, read on the forward strand.
TGGTGGTAATGTGTCTGGTAACTCCTCTAGAAGGACATCCGCGAACTTCCTCAACAAGGCAGCAACCTCACTCGATATCTTCCCTAGATTCACCTTGCTGTCCTTCCTAATCAACATGAAAACGATCTTGGTTTCACCAACCTCCTTGGCAAACATAGCTTTACCCTGTAAGCTCGAGCATTGAGCTGTTAAAGCTCGTGGCGCCTCATCCTTCTTAGGGAACAAGATAATCTTAGTTCCCTCAAAGATAAAGTTATATGTGTTCTTCTGTCCATTATGGATGGCACTCCTATCGTATTGCCATGGGCGGCCCAACAATAGATGGCAAGCGTCCATTATGACCTCATCACACCACACTCCATCTTTATGCTTCGACCCAATTGAGAAATTAACTAAGCGTTGTTTAGAAACAGTTGCCTGGTTTCGCTTCTTGACCCATGAGAGCTTGTATGGGCTTGGATGTGCTTCCATCTTCAAGCCTAAAATGGCAACAGCCTCTTTAGAAATCCCATTCTCGCAGCTGCCTGAGTTGATCACCATGCAGCATACCTTACCGCCAATGGTGCAAGTAGTCTGGAAGATAATGTTCCTCAGCCATCCATCTCCCACTTCTTCTCTTGGTGCAAAGCAAGAGCGCCTAATCACAAGTAGGCAACCTTCATCACCCACAACGACGTCTTTTTCCAGTGGCGTCAACTCGGTCTAGGTGTCATCTTCAATCACTCCGCCATCTTTGTCATGGAGCTCTTCAATGTATAGATCCTTGCCTGGTCTATCACCCTTTCGACACTCAGCAACATTGTGTCCCATCTTTCCATACTTGAAGCATCGGGTTCTTGAACTACCTGCCAGATCCTGAGTTATCGACTTATCGGCATTAGCGACTACTGGCCTAATCTGTATGCCTTGGTTTGACGGTGCTCGCCCACGGTCACGCCCACTAGCCTGTGTTACCTAAGCCCCACCAACTTGGCGACGCCTCTGTTGCCTCTCAATGTTCATAGCTCTCTGGCTTGCCTCCAACACGGAAAAGATGTTGAACATGTTCAACACCTCCTGTATTGATTCCTTCACTCCGCCAATGTAGCGATCCGCCAATTGCTCCCCTGTCTCCCCCAAGTCATTCCTGGCTACTAACGAATAGAACTCCGATGTGTACTCCTCCACAGATCTAGAGCCTTGATGCAACCCTTATAGACGCTGGTACATCACCTTGTCGTGATTATGAGGCAGTAAGGTGCCTCTCATGTATTCTTCATCTTCTTCCATGTCTTCCTCTTCGCCTTCCCCTGATGAAGCTGTGTGTGCTTCAGCTGTGGCCACCAGGAGGCAGCTTTACCCCATAACCAGGTAGCAACCAATGGCGCCTGCTTCCTCTTCGAAACCTCCTTGAACTCAAAGACCTCCTCCACCGCAGCCAGTCAATCCCCAAAATCCTTTGGGCATCCTCCTGCATTGAACTCTGGAATCTCAATCCGGAGACCAGACTCCCACCTTCGATCTTCCACTTCGGTGTTCCCGGTATTAGGCCAATTCCTCCCCAAGCACCAATCCGGTAAGTCAACCTCCGGAAATGAGTTGCGGAAGCTTTTGTCCATCTCTATCTCACCACCCTCACTGGTGGGTTTTGAGGGTGTTTGTCGGGTTCTTGATCGGGATATTCACCCAATTGAATCAAGCATTGTTCGATATGTTGGAATTTCTCCTCCAAATCCTCAATTCTCCTCCCATACTGTCACTAGTCATCACATTGATAAACATCTCCGATGGCGGCATATCTCTATCACCGACGAGTCATCTCAAAAGTTATTCTGAGCTCTGATATTAATTGATAATGCGTAAAGTGAAATTTTTGGAAACGAAAGGTTCACAGCCTCCTTTAAATTTTTATTACAAAAATAATAAAAACAAAGGGGAAAAAGTTACTCAAATTCTCACACCCGAAAAAGAAAGAGAACTCTAGAAAAATATGAAAATAAATCTCAAAAATATGAATGAATGCCAAAACCCTAGGTTTATTTTTCCTTAATTAGAAGTGCTATTTGACTAAAAACAAAAGATTAAAAAATAAATACAAAATAAAAATACTAATCCTAATATATCGAGATTTCAATCACTCATTTCCAACCACCCATCCTTACTCGCCAACTTGTACTTGCCTACTCGCTAATGTCATCAGCCGGTAACCAAAATTTCAGCCAACCAAATTTAAACCGGCGCAATAATTATTGAATTTTTATAAATTTATTAAACAATTATCGAAACGAATAGATAAACGGTATAGTTAACGGGGAATTAACACTGGATGACGTGAGGATAATGATGGAAGACAATGGGGTAAGCGCAGACACGTTAATTGAAACGAGACAATGTCAAAGGAAATAAATAAAGAGAGAACGTGGCCACGTGTGAAGTTAATGGCATAGATGTAGACCTACCAGCACCACTCCTATATCACGTAAAGGCCACCAAACTTGTTCAACTAACTTCTAACTACTATCTCTTTAAAGGAAATGCCTTACCCAATTTTACCCCCTATTAAATGCCCACAAAACAAAAACAAAAACAAAAACAAAAAAAAAAAAACCAAAAAAAATCATAAGAATAATGTGATCAAAAAATCATAACAATAAGATTCTCCCCGCAATAAGACAAACAGCTGGGTTATTTATTTAATTTAATTATTATAAAATAGTTCTTAACTTTTAGATTTTGTAATAATTTTAATCTTTTTATTGGTTTTCAATAAGTGGCAAAGTTACTATACTATTATTAGTTTTAAAAAAAAAAAGATAATATTACACTCGATAACTTCTATGAATTTTCTCCAAGATGATAAAATATGTAAAGATGTTTTGTATAAATTGTACTGAAAATAATTTTTTATGTATCCAAATTTTATAGTATTTTCTTATATCAATATATTTTAATACTTTTTTTTTTGTTATTTTTTAGTAGATATCTATTTTTTCTTAATGTAAATTTGGCTATTATTTTTTTATCCATAATTTAAAAGAAAAGTCTCGATACAATGTAAATTTGGCTATAATATATTGTATGTCCTTAATATCAACACCCCCCCCCCCAAAAAAAAAAAAAAATCTAAATCCACCCACTATTAATTCCAATTAACAAGCTAACTTACAAGTAAAAGTAACTAATCTTTGCACTGGAATATTTGATTAGATGACCCTTGTACAACAACAACAATAATTGAACATCTCAAAAAGGCTCCCACCATAAGAAGTTCTACAGAGGGTAAGATATACACAGTGTTATCCTTGCAGAGTGCTACTCTTAGAAACGTTATTTTCGAAATTATTTTTCAAAGTAAATGGATTAAAAAGTGATTTAATTATAATAACTAGTTTAAACAAAAAGAAAAAAAATAAAAGGTGCTGTTATTATCAAGGCAAACATAATATTGCCAGAGCAATTTTGTAACTTACCAACAATAAGAGTTATAAAATTGCGTTGAAAACTAAAATTATTATGTGACAATAACAAGTTTAGCATTACCAAAAATAAAAGGAGGAAGAGAAATGAAACCTGAGGCAAGGGGAGTTGGGTGGAATAACCAAGAATACCCCTACATGTGAACATGAACAATGCCGCTATGCCCGGCCTCGCCCTCCCTTCTATCGCAAACACCCACACTATGTATGTCGTTTGCATTCCCACAAACACCTATACATTTCAAAGTTATTACCAATTAAAATTGTTATCATCAGGACTATTTGGTTAGCAAATTAGCATAACTTTACCCAAAAAAATTAGCAAAATGGCACATTTGAAAAACTATTTAGCAAAATGGCACAGTTTACTGTTTACTTGTCGTTACGCGCCGTTTCAAACATCTTACAAAAACTTAAACGCCGTTGCACGACATTAGAAATATTGTGCAACAGCGTTCACTAAACGGCGTGCAACAGTGAACAATAATTTTTTTTATAGTATTATATCTTTAAAATTAAAAAAAAATTTAATAAAATAACTTTTTAATTTCTAATTTTATAATTTTATAGTTTGAATCACTAAATACATATATATTTTGAATTAAAAGATATATGTATATTATTATTTGAACTATTAATAAGAAAGATATAAATAAGGGATATATTTAAATAAGGAGATGGTGAAATTTATATTATTATTTGAACTATCTCATACAGGAACTATGATATTATAATGCTATTATTAAGAAAGATATAAATGAGGAACACATTTAAATAAGAGATGGTGGTATTTTCAAGAAAAAATCACGAGTTTACATATTTGTATATTATTATTTGAACTATTTTATTAGATACATATAACTCAAAAACTAAAAACTCATTTCATATAGTTTATAAACGAATATATAATTAAAAAAAAACCATTAAAAATACCCAACTAGTCTTGACTACTGAGTAACACTCTACTTCAACACTCTATTTTTTCTCTCCCTTTCTCTCTCCCTCTTCACTTCTCTCTCTCTTTCTCTCTCAAAGCTCTCTTTAATGGCGGTCTTCAATCCTTTTACCCTTTTCCTCCTCTCTTTCTTCACACTTTCTCTCTCTTATTTCCCCACTTTTAATGTTGAACTTGTGCTCTTCAATATCAAAGCCTTCTTTACAAGGAAATGAGCAAAATTTACTCTTATCTTAATGGAATACTATCTCCCTGTTACTATGTTCATCTCATACATGAACTATGATATTATTAACAAGTACGATATAAACGAGGGACACATTTTACATCGTTACTCATTATAATTTAGATTATTGTATAAAATAACTTTTAATTTAAAAGATATATGTATTTAGTGATTGAAATTACAAAATTATAAATTAATTAAATTAAAAAGTTATTTAATTAATTTTTTTAATTTCAAAGATATAATACGAAAATTAAAAAAAAATTCATGTTCACTGTTGCACGCCGTTATAAACAGCATGCAACAGTGAACCCTCGTTGCACGACGTCTGAAACGGCGAATGATAAGTGAATAGTAAACTGTGCCATTTTGTTAAATATTTTTCTATTTTACTAATTTTTTTGTAAAATTGTCCTAGTTTTCTAATTAAAAAAAAAAAGTATGGCTAATTATAAGTCATATCACTGTTATAATAATAACAACTCCCTCAAAATAATCAATTAAGTACAAATAAACTTGTTAGAGCATGAAAAATAATATTAAATAATGGATAAAATATCCTAAAAGGACTATACAATTGAGAAAATGATTAAAGTAGAGTAAAAAAGGAAAAGGGTAACATGCTCGACGAAAGAATGTTTATTATGTTGAGATCAAGCATAAACATGGACAAGGGTGACTCGAGAACTAAACAAAACCCAAGATGGAGCTTTTTGAACTCATGGAGCACAGAGACAAGCTAGAGTTCAGTAAAATGTTACCAACCTCGAGTTTGGACTAAGTTGTGCTCATATCGCTAGGAAACACAACAACCAAGCGCATGTTGTTTATCATTTTGTGTTTGTAATTTTTTACTGTTTGAAATTAGAAATAATATTTTTCTTATTTTAGTTTTTAAAAGATTATTACAAAATTTTAAAAATATAAATTCAGAAAAAAAAAAAGAACTTTTCTTTTTAAATTCAACTTTGAGTTTTTTTTAGTATTCAAAACTGACAATAAAGAATAATAGTCAAAATTGCTCCTTCTGGAAATTAATTAAGAACCTAGACGATTTCTCGGTTTGCGTGAAATGTGAATCATACTAATGTTTTGTGTTAGTCCCCATTTTAATTAGTTAAAGTGTTTAAAGAGACTTAACATTAATTAGAATATTGACCAATCAATTAATAATTTGCTCTTTCAGGCGGATCTTCTAAAAATGTAACTCTCAAACTTCATCCAATCATAAATGGGACAAAAGAGTTAATTAAAAAATGATATTCGTTGCATATGTAGGTCATTTTATGTACAATAAACTAAACTATTAACTAGCAATAAATTCCAATCGTATAATAGTAATAACCTTGTCCGTTGTTCCAAATAGAAGAAAAGGCCTATTCCGTTTGCGAATGAATTATACCAAATTTCCTTGTACGTAACAGGACAAGTTGAGACATTTACATCTAATTAACAAGATTACGACTCAATATGTCTTATCAGTTAAGCAATTCCTCAAAATGAATATTTTATTTATGAGACCTTATCAAATTAATCCTCATAAGAAACTAGCCCTTGAACTAAATTGCGTACCCAATTAAGCCAAGAGGTCAACATATTATTGGGCAAGACGACATGAACAATGACATGCACCACATTTTGGAGCAGAGATGACAATGAGACAAATATACACTCCGGTTGAGATGTTACTGGTAATGTTCGATCGGATAATAAGTATGAATCTAATACATATAGTAATGCCCACCATAGGTATAGGGGCTAGTATGAGTACAATTGTTCACGTGTATTATACTTTTCTACCCCGTATTCGACCCAGCCCACACCATGTGCCCCATAGCAGCTCCACGCCCGACCGCCTGCCCGCCCTTCCCATAAATCTTGGAAATAAAAGAAGTTACTTTGTTTCACCCTTTGTTAAATTGGTCGATCATGTTCTTTATGTATTTATTTATTTTGTTTTATAATCAAATTAGTCATCTCTCTTTGAATATTTACCCAATTTCAATGGAAATGAGAAACTAATTTCATTCTATAATAAAAATCAAATAACTATTATAAATAAATAAAAAGTTAAATTATAAAAACTCTCTCATTTTCTTCAAAAATAACCCAATTTCAATGGAAATGAGAAACTAATTTCATTCTATAATAAAAATCAAATAACTATTATAAATAAATAAAAAGTTAATTTATAGAAACTCTCTCATTTTCTTCGCAAATAAAAAACTTCCACGCAAATAGATGCAGTCACAAAACCTCTCACTTTTAAAATTTTATTACTTAACACCATGAAATTTTTTTTAACCATTTTACCCCTCAAAAGTAAGAGAGTTAAATATTTAATTATATTTTTTTAAAAAAATTTTATATTACTAGATAAAAATTAGAAAAATTTTATATTTTCGCGATAGAATTAAAAATTCTGAGAATTTGTCCTTTCAAAATTCTATATTTGTGTACTCCTACTCATTCTTGTTAAGGATTCCGTGTGAGAGTTAAAATAGAGTTGTAAAAGAAAAGAAATCAATATATAAATTTAGTGTTAGTCCATGCAGTACTAGTATCAATTTTAGAATAAAAACCTATTTGAATTTATACGTGAACCAATCCACTGGCCAGATTAATGGCCCAGTGAAATGTAACAAATTTTTATACTTTATCGATTTCACTCTGTTTGTTGATAACTTACCGTATTGAGCCCGGCAAGGAGAGTATTGAGAGAAGGCCGAGAAGCAAGCACCCGATTAAGCCAGCGCGTAGCTTCAAACCCCAAATCGTACGGCTGAGAACTCGCCGGCACCATCCGGAGCGTGTACTCCACGCCCATAAAGAACAGCAACGACACCGCAAACGCGCACGGCAACGGGTGGTACCTCAAAACACCCACCACGTCATCCCATCCCCATCCCCAAAACGACGCCGTTTCCACCCACCCCGCCTTCTTCTTCGTCATCGTAACCTCGCCGTTAATGTGGCCGTTAAAGAGGAGGGGTTTAGTGTGGCGTTTCCTGATGGAAATGGGGTTGGGGGAGTCCATTAACGGTGACAGAGAGATGCATTGTGGGGAGGAGAGAGAGAGAGAGAGAATGGCATATAAATGGGGGTGGGAAACGAAAAGTAGTTAAGAGGAAAGAGAAAATGGGAAGAGAGATGTGGTGTGGTATGTGATTGGTTGTGGGGAGAGGGGTGGGGAAGGTGGCGGAGAAATTAATTTTACCGGGGAATTGATGGATTCATTGGTCAAAGATTGTATAGGGATTAAAGCTCTATTGGTTACCCGAGGTCAAGGGAGGAAATCAAAAATTAAAGCTCTTTTGGTTACCCGAGGTAAAGTTAGGAAATCAAAATTTGTAAGGGGTTGGTTTTGGTCAGTATTTTTTGGTTGCTATAAAATTGGTAGTATATGAAAGGTCTAAATTGTTTGTCAATATTTGTCCCAAAAAAAAAAATTGTTTGACAATAAGTTTTAATTTTTTTGGTTAGGGCTCTAATATTGTCAAAATTTCAAATGAAATAATTTAGAATATTGAAATTTACGTGATTTAGTCAGAATTTATATATTTACGGAGGGGATGACAATAAATCTACGATACTGCTGAAAGATTAAGTGAAATGTCACAATTCTTAGTCGCCCTAAACACCTAATTTCAACATACACAATCCTAATGTCTATATAAAGCCAGTGTGTCTCATGGGCCTAGATTGGATTAAACCTAATCCTCTGCTTTATGAATAAGACCTAATTTAAACCTCGTCAACTCAACCTGTTGAAATGAAAAAACCCTAGCATAACTTTGAGCAAAACCCAGTGCCTCCTCAAACCCGCTTTTTGCAAACCCTGGTGATACCAAGCACAACTATCGCTGCCTTTTGCATGTCGGGCACCTCCTCGGCTACTCGATCGCCATTCGCTGAGACCGTGAACCACCAGTCTCCCAACAAACCACCAACACCATCGTCGGGTCACGCTACGTCCATCGAACGACCCTTGGTGTCATCACAGTCTTTGTTGTCTCGCTCTGGCCACCGTGTTGTTCACTTAAGCCACCACCAAGATCTTTAACGCCACTCCCGTCAGTTGATCACATAGCCTTTCTCCGACGCCTCGGACCGGTCTTCTCGAAACCCTTAGTGGCGGCGTTCCTATCTTAGGCACGTCTTTCTATGTTCGCTATTAACCTGCTACACCTAACTGCCACACTCACATCGTTTCACAAGCCACCACCACCGGATAACACATCTAGCTCAAGAGTGTACCACCATTGGGCTTCGCTACCGACTACGCCACGTAGAGTTTGGCTACCTCTGTCACCACCTCTTCCCATAGCTGCCTCCGTGACGCACGACAATGCTGCTTTTCTTCATTCGGGTCCTCCAAATGATATGCCACTACCAAAAATCTCCCACCTGCATTCGGATATGCCTTGATCGATGCCGATTTGAACCAGGACCACTAGATCTACCACTCAGGTACACCAATTTGGTCTATCGCTCCTCCACTCAGACCAAATCACCATCACAAATGCTCAGCCACAGCCTCTTTCACTGAGGCACAACCATCACTCACCCCAACTGGCACCGCCATAGTTTACACCTTTGGTTTACCGATCAAACACAACATTTAACCGAATCAACCACCATTGTGCCCTTGACCATTAAGATCTGGTCGCCACCAGAACTCCCATCTGATATTATCACCATTGACATTGGCAGTCGATTCTCATCTCCCCTAGCTACTAAACCTCTAATTTTGGTTCAACTGAGGCTCTAAACCTGGCTTTGATATCAATGGCCAGGCTTTGATACCATTTTATTGGGGTCTAGACTCCTGAACCCAATTCAATCAATCACTCGACCCCTCAAGCCAACAACAATGGTAGATAAAATCACATGGCACACCAATATCACCAAATATCAATGAGGAAAAATAAAGCAGAAACAAATTAATACCAAATATAACAAGGAAATCCCTCCAGGGTAGAGGTTCACGAGGCAAACTGACAGCGAAATTCACTATAAAAAATAGCAAGTACAATGCCATGGTTTCACAATATTTGCATTAACTTGAAACCTACAAGCAATTGCACCTATACAAGGTTTGGCTCCCAAGGCTTGAGAATAATTGATTCTGCTTATTAATTTATTGCAAATAATGGCTAAAAAAACCCGCTCCAAATTGCTCCAAGATTGTTGCAATCCAGCTTCAATTACAAAAATTCAACCAAACAAATTCAACCAACAATCAAACGAATCAAATAAAAGTAAAAGTGTATTGTTTATTTCACTATAGATGTAAGGCATTTACAAGTATAAAATGTGAAGGCCCAAAAGGCAACCTAAGAGGAGGGTGAATTAGGTTCTTTCACGGTTAAATGAAAATTTAAACTTCACAAACCAAAAATTAAATTAAAAGCTAAAACAATGAATATGAAGTGCAAAAATTAAAGGCAAGAAAAATAATGTACAAGAATTTTTATAGTGGTTCACTTCCAACCTGAAAGCTAGTCCATTTTTCAAGTGACTAGTCTTCATCACTTGAGCCTTTAAATAAGCTTAATGATCCTGTCTAAAACCAGGCACATAATCCAACCTTTACAACCAGTCTTTTTTTGGTTAGGCTCACGACCAACATTTACAACCAATCTTTTTTATACGTAGGCTCAAGATCCAACCTTTACAGCCAATCATTTTGTATATAGGCTCAAGATCTAACCTTACAATAAGAGATTGAAATAATGCAATTGAAAAATTAACGCAATGAGACTCTTCATTCTTTCAAGAGTGAATTGATACTAGATCAAGCTTAGCCAAAGCTAAGGATATGCCAATTAAACTCAATGATCAATAATGAAGAGAACTAGTGATGCTCAAGAAAAACTTTAAATAAGAGTTCAAAATCAAAGCGTAAAAGAGCAAGATAGTAAGAGCCTTTTATCAAAGAATGCTTAGAGAGTGTTTATTCATTTGTTCCTTGAAAAACCAAAGCATTCAAACTCTATTTATAGACCAAGAAGGCCTAGGAGCCACTGGGGTCTTTTCCCAAAAAAGGGAAAGAAATCGGGTCCATAATGTAGCCGTTAGAGCCTGTTGCGGACTGAGTGTCAACACACAACCTCTGTGTGTCAACACACAGCAGCTCCAGAGGGCTACTGCATGTCTGTGTGTCAACACATGCCTTCTATGTGTCGACACTCAACATACCTGGGTGGATTTAAAATTCAAAAGGTTGGAATAAAAAATTAGAAAAGAAAGCAAGCCAAAAGTAGCTGTTAGGAGCCTTTGTCAGGCTGTGTGTCGACACACAGTAGCTCCAAGGGGCTACTGCATGTCCGTGTGTCATCACATGCCTTATGTGTATTGACACTCAGCATGCCTAGGTGGATTTGAACGTTTTTGACCATTTAGCTTGATTCGTTGACTGATTACCATATTACGTAAATTAATGAAACTCATTCAAATATTGATTAATTCAATCAAGTTGAGAACTCACCCATTTAGAATTTGAACTTGTTTGATTTTATCATGTTCTTCAAAATACTAATCTTGAAAAATATTTGATTGGCTTGAATTTTGACTTAAATATTTTTTAAATAAAATTTGAAAATCAAATTTTAAAAATATTTTTGTTAGAGCATCACATATCAATGTTGAGGTCAAGGTAGGAAATCGAAATTTGTAAAAGGTTTTTGGTCATTATTTTTTGGTTGCTATAAAATTAGTAGCATATGAAAGGTGAAAATTGTTTGACAATTTTTAATTTTTTTTGTTAGGGCTCTAATATTATCAAATTTTCAAATGAAATAATTTAAAATATTAAAATTTATGTGATTTAGTCAAAACTTATATATTTATGGAGGGGATCACAATAAATCTACTATACCACTGAAAGTTTAAGTGAAATGTCTCAACTCTTAGTCACCCTCAACACCTAATTTCAACATCTACAATCCTAATCTACACTATTTATTAATCCTAAGTCCCCTATTCCTTTTATCCAAACAAAAAAAAAAAAAAAAAAAAAATCCCCTATTCCCTCCAAATCCTCTAAAAAGCTTTCCTCTGCCATTTCAAGTAAGATACGTGCTACTAAACTACCCCAAAAAATAAAAAAATAAAAAATATAACTAACTCCCAACCTATTAATCCCAAAAAGTGCACTGCTGAAACCATCTATTAACTCCCAACCCCACTATCCCAAAAAATGCACTGCTGAAACCACCAATGGCAGTTTAAATTTGTTCAAAATAAAATTCTGACACTTTAACCCATATAGTACAAAACAAAATACAATTAAAACACAATTCTTAAACCACCTACGGCAGCTTTGTAGTTTCCAAATTGCAATCACATACATTAAACCATATAGTACAAAACAAAATTCTCATTGCGGCTCTTGCTGTAAATCGAAATTGTTCAAATTCGCCATTGTCGGCTCTTACTGTCACGATATGCTAGCACTTGGAGGGACTATCCAGAGTGATGTTTACATTTGAAGTGAATGGCTTATATAATGCACTGCGGGACGCAATTCCATGCTTGAAGGTTATGCTTCCAGCCCCGTGTTGATCTAAATTTACATTGTGTTAAGGTAACATTCACCTTTATGTTATCCCAATTTTTTAGTTCCATCATATTTTTTTTCTTTAAGTTCCTCAATAAGCTAAGATTTCAAATGATCCTAGAAACAAAAAAAGAAACATTACACGCAAATGTATTGAAATAGAAAGTAGATTGAACATAATACATATATATATAAAAGCATGTTTCATACATTGTAATTCTATGTAAAGGAAGCAAAAAAAAAAAAAAAATGCATAGGAGGAAAAAGAAGATCAAGTTATATACTCTAAAATATCGAACTCAAATCCTTTTAATTTTATATATGTATTTCTAAATATATACACGAAAAATAAATAAAATCCGATATGCACACTATTTTTTACTTTTGGGGAAATGTATGTGAGTGTGTAGCATCGATAAAAAATTTTAAATATGTGTGTAGGATAAATGAAAACATTATATATTCGTATATAAATATACACAATGTGGAAAAAAAAGGGAAGACAAAAATAAACAAATAATTTTAAGGGAAAAAAGGGAATAGTTCTGTACAATAATTTATAGCTTTAAAAAATATGAAAAGCGCACTCAAAAAAGTATTTCCTTCTACAACTTTTTATTTCCTTCTCTAAAATTATTCGTATGATCTTTGTCGCTATTATGAGCCGATGGTGGTCGTTTGAATCGGTGAGGAACTGAGAGAGGAGCAGTTACTGTTCCAATGGACGTGCTATTTAATTTACTTTTTGTAAGCGCATGTTAGCCAGATGAATGCAGCTCTGCTAAAATGTGCTAGAATAATAAAAAAAGGTAGGACAAGTCATTAAACTATTCAATTATTGCTAAAAATAAGAATGATGCATACAAAAGTGGCAGTTAGGGTAGTTTCCACCATCGTCCGCTTTTACTTTTTCATGTTTCGACTGCATTTGGTCATAGCTAAAAATATATATATATATATATTTACACTATATTTGATTTAAATATTCAGTATTATTTTATATTTAATGTAATATGTTAATATATATAATAAATAACATGGCTCTTCAATTGATTACAAAACTTCACAATTGAATAGACATCAAAGAGAGGGAGGAGAGAGAAAGAGACAAAAAGCAAAAAAATTTCAGATCAAGTTATCTACTAGCGATTCCCAGTGTGATGCACGGTTCATTCATTTTTTTTTAAATTAGCAAAATAAGTAAAATATTAAAACTAAATACATACAATACATTAATTAATTTAAAATTCAAAAGTGTCAAAAAAAAAAAGAAATAATAGATCCTGAAAGAGAAAAAAGTGCACTACGATAAATAAATAAAAAAAAAAAGAACATCGAGATGTAATTTTAAAGTAAAACAAAAAATTGAATCAACTAAAATAACTTTTGTTTCATATAACATGTTCATAAAAAGAAGTGACATATACATAATAAATGCTTTTGTTTAGTACACACAAATTGATCCGCATATTGTAATAAAACAGTAACTTTTCAAACACATTTACAATACAAAAATCATATACTGCAATCTTAATATGTAGCTAAACAACAGAGCCTAAGATGGAGAATGTCGCGAGCCCATATGAACAGAAACTACGGTTTCGGTCAGCTCGACTACAACGTCGTTTGAGGCTCCTAATTTCATGGGCAAATGGTGCCCTTACAGTACAAGGACACATACAACGGCCAACACTCCAAAGGCAAATCCGCATTGTTAGAATGGAAATATTACGCCGAAAGAGAAATAGACAACCATTACATAGGAGGCCAATGCAAGACCGCACACGTCAACCCATCGTCAACAGAAGTAAGAGCACAACCCACAGAACTTAACAACCTTCAAATGAAGATGAAGATATGGTACCTTCAACAAGTAGCGCGCAACAAACACATCAATTGGATAGTGTGACTACTGAAATTCTAAATGGTATGCTTTTCTCAAGCCTGATATAGTATATAAATTTACTAATCCATGAAATATCTTCTAACATAACATGAACAATGTCACTCAGATCGTACCATGGTGGGACAAAGACTACATGTAGTTGAAGTACAAGCAACAATACAACAACTTCAGCTACACAATAATGCCGATAGCCACCTAGCACCAATGGCGGTACTACAAGCATACTGAACACAGAGAACTACCACACTGAAGGCAACAACCTGAATCATCCAGCGAGACAACAAATACAAGAAGTTGATAGAGGGACCACTGCACACAACAACGACATAGAGGGGACGTTACCGGGGGTTGATAGCGTCGTCGTAACCATTTCTTCAAATGTACATGAGGGTGAATCCAAATACTTTAAATAGTTGAGCATAGCAAACAATGAAAGTTAATTATCTTGAATAACATCCAATCCATCATTCTCAATTTTGCAGGACAAACACTCGATGTTATTCCAATACAAGAAGCAATTGAATCCATTCAAGAGGACTGCAATGCCATCAGCCACCCTACAATGAACTTAGAGAACAATAACAAGGAAGGCAACAGCCAAGATCAACGAATTGGACAATTTCAAGCACTCGAGACTAATGGTATATATACATACATACATACATACATACATATATATATATATACACACACACACACACACTTTATGCATTGTTATGTAACAAAGATAGGTTTACTAAAACATTCAAACGAACATATGTTCAAAATCATAAATATCTCCTAGACCAAGCTAGGGATGGACAAATACACGATGCAGTTCATGTACAACAACTAATGGAGCAGCTTGCAGAAAGTTACAATGCCATAGGCCACCGACCAATCATATCAGAAAACAATCAAAACAACAGCAACAACCACAATCATTCAATCGGTCACACCCAAGCACGTTCGACTAATGGTATGTAGAATGACAAACAAACAATTTCATGCAATACGATGTGAACATTATTGATTTATTCAAATAAATACATGTTTAGGACAATGCAAAAATAGAACAAGGATATCGGATCGTTGGACCTTCGGCCCAAGACAGTCCAAATGTCGACATTGCCAAGCAATTATGTGGGTGGAGGAAAGAACAAGCGATAGTACCCTAAGAAATCCCAAGTTCAACCTTTGTTATAGTAGTGGTCGAGTACAACTATCAACACTACCACCAACACCAACATACCTACAATATCTCATGCAAGATGCATCATTCATGAAGATGATAAGAACATACAATTCCATTTTATCCTTCACATCAATGGGTGGAAAAATTGGTAAAACTGTACAAGATGGGCGTGGACCATACTGCTTTTGAATCAGTGGGGCTAATTACCACAAAAGTGGATCATTACTCCCGCAACCGGGTGCACATCCACAATATGCGCAACTATACATATATGACACGGAGAATGAAGCAACAAACATATGCAACATGGTAAGGACTCACAATGACACCTCACGATTGAATTCAACATGGGTACAAGGGTTGCAAGAAATGCTGGACAATATCAACCCTTACATAAGTGTATTTAGAAATGCTAGAGATATTCTACGCAACCACACTGTCCATGACCTCAGAATTCGAATATTTGAGGCAAGAAATGGTAAACAATATGCAAGGCCTACTGCTAATGAAGTGGCAGCGCTGATAGTAGGAGACGGTGAAACTTCAGAGGGAAATCGTGATATTGTGCTCCATAAAATGGGAGGTGGTTTACAAAGAATAGATGAGACTCATCCTTCATTGATGCCGTTACAATATCCTTGACTACTACCCTCTGGTACAGATGGATGGGGTACAGACATTCCAACATTGAATAATATGAACCGAAGTAATGATGAGGTCACAAAAAGACAATTTTATGCCTTCCAGATAAACCTACTACAAGGAGGTCGCCTCTTCCAACAATTCGTCGTTGACAGTTATGCTGCAATTGAAAATAATCTCTTGAAATATTTGCAACGACACCAACGTCGACTACGAGCAGAGCTATATAATGGCATTGAAGAGGCAATAAATGCAGGAGAAATACAGGGAAAAACTATTGGCCATAGAATCATACTTCCTTCAAGTTTTCATGGAGGACCGCGACATATGATACAACGATACCAAGATGCAATGGCGTTGTGTCGGGTTATGGGATCCCCTGATTATTTCATAACATTCACGTGCAATCCCAAGTGGCCAAAGATTACCCAACAACTACTCGTGATACCTCAACAACAACCAGCGGACCACTCAGACACAGTAGCACGTGTATTTAAGATCAAATTGAAGGAGATTCTACGCGATCTTAAGGATAAACAATTCTTCAGCAACGTAATAGCAGGTACAACACATTATTTTCCTTGCAAAATTTATCCACAAAATACAACCAAAGTAACTTCTAATTACTACCAATTTTATACATGCAGATATTCATGTAATTGAATTCCAGAAGCGTGGATTACCACATGCACACATCTTGCTAACAGTGGCAAACGAACACAAGCCTTCCTCTGCTAACGACATTGATCAATATATTTGTGCGGAAATTCCAGATATAACGCATGATCCACTAGCATACGAAACAGTAAAGAAATTCACAATACATGGACCTTGTGGTGTATACAATACCAATTCACCATTTATGGATCAAAATAGGAAATGCACAAAACACTACCCCAAAAAGTTCAATACAGTGACCACAATGGATACCAATGGATTTGTTAATTATCGCAGACGCAACAATGGTCGCACAATTGAAATTAGTGGGGAATCTTTCGGAAATAATTGGGTGGTACCATACAATCGAGACTTTGTGTGAAATATGACTGTCACATTAACGTCGAGCGATGCGCTCACACAAAACTTATAAAATACTTATACAAATACATACACAAAGGCCCAAATCGTGCAACGTTTATCATTGAAGAAGACGGCATGGCTACAGAGAAAAGCACATATCGACAACAAAACCAAATAGATGAGATTAAACATTACCTAGATTGTCGATACTTATCACCAATTGAGTCATGTTGGCGAATTTTTGAGTTCGAATTGCAACATCAACACCCAGCTGTAGAGAGATTACAATTCCACTTACCTGGGGAGCAGAACATAATATTCGATGAGAATGCAAATCTAATCAGTGTCGCAAATGACAAAAGAGACAAACATACGATGCTAACTGCATGGTTTAGACCAAATTGAGAAAATACTGCTGCATTACAGCATACATATGCAGAATTCCCGATGTACTGGGTTTGGAATAAAACAACAAGAAGGTGGATAGTCAGAAAACAGTGCATATGCATTGGAAGGCTGATGCATGCACATCCAAATTCAGGTGAAAGGTTTTACCTAAGAATGTTGTTAAACACTGTGCGTGGAGCAAAGTGTTTTGAGGATGTAAGAACAATACAGGGGATAACATACCCAACATTCAAAACAACATGTCTAGCTCTTGGATTACTAGAAGATGACAATGAATGGAACACACTAACTGAGGCATCCACATGGGCAACTGGCTCACACCTCCGAAACATGTTCTGCTCAATACTGATGTTTTCAAGGGTAGGACACCCCGACGTGTTGTGGGACAATCACTGGACCGATTTGACAGATGATTACGAGGAAAGGGTACAACGGCAATTAAACAATCCTAATATCCACACCACAGACGAGGAGCGAAAACAATGGGGGTTGCAAGAGATTGAATATATACTCAACAAAAATGGCCGCTCACTCAAAGATTACCCACCAATGCCAATACCAACTTCCTTGACAATAAGGAATTTTTCAAGTAGATTATATGCTAAGTATTTACACTTTGATACCGAACTAGAAAGTCAGCAATTTGAACAACTAATCAGAACCTTGAATATGGATCAAAAACAGGCTTTTGACAACATCATGACCGCACATGATAGGGGACAAGAAGGCATCTTCTTTGTGAATAGAAGTGGCGGAACAGGAAAGACACATTTGTGGCAAACAATAATATCTAAATTCATGTCCGAAAGACTGATAGTATTGGCAGTTGCTTCATCTGGTATAGCCTCATTGTTGCTTCCAATGGGGAAAACTGCCCATTCTTTGTTCAAAATTCCACTGCAAACAGATCATACATCATTTTGTGCAATCTCGAAAAGGTCCAACCATGCAATAGTTATAAAAGAAGCAGCATTGATCATATGGGATGAGGCACCAATGACTCACAAAAATGCATTGGAGGCTGTTGATCGTACATTTCGAGACATTGGTGATAAAAATGTTGCTTTTGGAGGGAAATTGGTAGTTCTTGGAGGAGATTTTAGGCAAATCCTACCTGTGGTGCACAAAGGATCACGTGCAGACATAGTAGCAGCAACATTGCAACGAGCATCATTCTGGGAACACACCCATATCTTACAACTCAAATTGAACATGCTCTTGCTTAGAAATAATGACACCCATGACAACACAAACAACTTAACAAATTTTGTAGATTGGATTATACGACTAGGAGAGGGGCGATTAGAGGGAAGAGCATTCTCAGTTGGATGTGAACCAGATTGGATTAACATCCCAGAACCACTCAGGTTACAGAATACATGCCATGTTTTAATGAACTTAATTGATTTTGTATACCCAGACTTGCCTAGAAACTACATGAACACCAACTACCTAAAGGACTGCGCTATTTTAGCTCCTAAGAACATTAATGTAGATGAATTAAATTCTATATGCCTAAGTCGACTACCTGGGAACTTAAGAACATATCTAAGTGCAGATAATGTCAACCAAGTCGATCACATGGCCAATCATGATCTAATGCATCCACCAGAACTTCTACATTCTTTAAAAATCTCAGGTATCCCAAATCACCATCTTGAGCTAAAAGTTGGGGCACCAGTAATGTTGTTGCGCAATCTTGTTCCATCATTGGGATTATGCAATGGAACGAGATTAACGATTGAAAAGATGGGTGATAAAGTAATTGAAGCAAAAATCATAACCGGGAGAAATGTGGGGGACACAGTATTGATACCAAGGATTGATATGACGCCAACACTACGACAGAGCCCGGTGCCATTTAAAAGAAGACAGTTCCCACTGAGATTGGCCTTTGCAATGACAATAAATAAGAGTCAAGGACAAACTTTAAAAAGGGTTGGAGTCTACCTTCCACAACCAGTATTTACTCATGGACAACTATACGTAGCAGTATCACGTGTTACAACGCCCACAGGATTGAAGATACTAATCCACAACAATGAAGAAGTACCTCAAAATTGGACAAAAAATGTGGTCTACAAAGAAATTTTGAACATCTTACAATAAATGTAAGAAAATATTATGCAATTATTGACACTATCATCACATAAAGTTCAAGCTTATTTATAGTGAAATTCAAACTTCAAAAATATACTTCAATTTTACACTCAATTAATAAATGAATTTCAAAACCATTTCATTTATAGTGTTGCAAATCAACTACATACCTTTACGATACATTGGACTGGCAACAATAACAGCAAATGTGGAGGGACGTTTAATGCGAGACTTTGGGGTCCAACACCATAAAAGACAACATGGAGTACACCATCAATGGAAGCTGGTACTCATGGATAACCCGGTATGAGCATTTATTTTCACAACTACATACACCCAAATATATGACATACACTCAAACTCCCTTTTTCTTTTTGCAGCATGATGCAATAAATTTCATTGTTGTAGATAACGAGATTGAGAGATGGCAAACAATGTTCACAATAGGAATGGCGTATTCCATCCAAAAAGTCCGCGTACATCCACAAACATTTGGAATCAATACATTGGGGCATAACTTTCATTTGAGATGCATGCCATAGACAAACATATTTGAACTCACAGAAGAAAACAACATTACCATTCCTTTTCACAAGGGTGACATTACTAAACTTGGAGATGTGCCTCATCAAATATGCCCACCCCCAGTATACATAGGTACGTGACAATAAATTCAGAAAATTTTCCTGTTAAATATGAAATTATAAAAACAGATCTATGTCATAAACACACTGCAGATGTCATTGGTATGGTCATTTCCGTTTCCTTTATGTATTCCATTCCGGGGACAAATTCCAACAGGCGTGAGATACTTTTGTGTGACAAAAGGTAATAATTATTATTATCATTTATAACAATAGTATTAACACTGCATGTACTTGAAACCTCATGAATATCTAACGGTTTTTAAAAAAATTGCACACAGAATGAAAATAGTACGATTGACATTATGGAATGAATTTACATCCAATGAGGGAACTTATTTGCTTACCAATTTGGAGAAAGACAATGTATTGCTCACATCACAAGTCAAAATCAAACAATACCAAGGTGTGATTTATGGGCTACGTAATAAAGCACATTAAATTGACCTACATAACAAAAAAAAAACTAATAATTTTCTTTTTCCTAAAACAACGCAGGAACAACATTGTCAACAAATGCCAAAACATGGCTCTTGATAAATCTGGAACATCCAGAGATAGAAGAACTTGAATCACGGTGAGCAAAGTTGTTAAAATTTAAAAATTATTATGTTAAAACTTAATAATTTTCTAAGTACGTGCAATTGCAGGTACGCAAAAACTGAGGAAGCAAAAACAAAAATCAATTGGCTCCAACGAAAAATTTTATCAGTGAAACATGCTGAGATATATTTTCAAGCAAAGAATATACAATTCAAAGATTTCACAATGACACCAAACGTAAGTCACAGCTTCATTTCAACACATCTTATTATTGAACTTAGTACAACAAGTAACATAAAGTTTATTAAATATTTCATGCATGTAACCTATTTCAGAGTGTATGCAACAATAAAGGATTTTGACCTAACTGAGGGTTACAAATACATGGCCTGCAAAATACGTAAAAACCAATTGAAAATTGAGAATAGCAATTTCTTATGCAGAGGGTGAAAGAACAATAATGCAATAACGATATATAGGTACAAAATTAAAAAAAAAAAAAAAAAAAAACACTATATAAGTTCCATGTGTAACAAATGCTTAAATTTTTTACCACAAATACAACAGGTACCGATTCAAGGTCAAACTGCAAGATATATGCGGTACCCAAATGGTTGTCAAAGTTTTCGGTGCACAAGGGGAGATTGTAACGGGAACAAAAGTTAAAAACCTAATGAACTACGAAAGAAAGGTATGATTATTCATGTGTTGTATAAGAACACACCACAACACGCATACATACATTTCAAAACTTTCTCCAATGCTAAAATTACGTTTTCCTCTCCAGGAAAAATACTTGAAGAACTATATAGATAAGCCATGGATTATTCATGTGTCACCCACTAAACCCAGACCCAATTGCAGACCTAATAACAAGTGCAGCGTGGGAAGAGGAATACCATCTGAACAAATACATAACTACAAAGGTAATACAACATTAATCAAATTAGGCAAGAAAACTAGAACTTCATTACCACTAACAAATTCTTTTCATTACAAATAGTGAAGAATAGTGATGGCACAATAGTCACAGTTGCAAAGGAATCTACAAGCAACAGAGGAACATTGAACATATCATGACAATTTCATTAATCATGCATTTCTTACATATTTTCGACATTTTGTACTAGACTCTTTAAGTAGACACATGAACACTCCGTGCATCGCACGGGGTTTTGCTAGTGTCTATATAAAGCCAATGTGTCTTATGGGTCTAGATTGGATTACCCCAATCCTCTAATTTATGAATAAGACCTAATTTAAACCCCATTAACTCAACCTGTTGAAATGAAAAACCCTAGCATAACTTTGAGCAAAACCCAGTACCTCCTCGAACCTGCTTTTTGCAAACCCTAGAGATACCAAGCACATCTATCACCGCCTTTTGCATGTCGGGCACCTCCTCGGCCACTCCATCACCGTTCGCTGAGACCGTGAACCACCAGTCTCCCGACAAACCACCAACACCATCGTCGGGTCACGCTACGTTCATCGAATGACCCTTGGTGTCATCACAGTCTTTGTTGTCTCGCTCTGGCCGCCGTGTTGTTCACTTAAGCCACCACCAAGACCTTTAATGCCACTCCCGTCAGTTGATCACATAGCCTTTCTCCGACGACTCGCGTCACCTCGGACCGGTCTTCTTGAAACACTTAGTGGCGGCTCTCCTATCTTAGGCACGTCTTTCTATATTCGCTATTAACCAACTACACCTAACTGCCACACACATGTCGTTTTGTAAGCCACCACCACCGGCTAACACATCCAGCTCAAGAGCAGACCACCATTGAGCTTTGCTACCAACTACGCCACGTAGCATTTGGCTACCTCTATCACCACCTCTACACACAGCTGCCTCCGTGACGCACGACGACGCTACTTTGCTTCATTTGGGTGCTCCAAATGATATGCCACTACCAAAAATCTCCCACCTGCATTCGGATATGCCTTGATCAATGTCGATTTGAACCGTGACCACTAGATCTACCACTCAGGTACACCAATTTGGTATATTGCTCCTCCACTCATACCAAATCACCATCACTAATGCTCAACCACAGCCTCCGTTACTAAGGAACAACAGCCACTCACCCCAACTGGCACCACCATAGTTTACATCTTTGGTTTACCGATAAAACATAACATTTAACATAATCAACCACCATTGTGCCCTTAACCATTAAGATCTGGTAGCCACCTGAACTCCCATCTGATATTATCACCATCGACATTAGCAGTCGATTCTCATCTTCCCGAGCTGCTAAACCTCTAATTTTGGTTCAACCTATGCTCTAAACCTGGCTTTGATATCAATGGCAAGGCTTTGAAACCATTTTATTGGGGTCTAGACACTTGAACCCAATTCAATCAATCAATCGACCCCTCAAGCCAACAACAATGGTAGATAAAATCACAGGGCACACCAATATCAACGAGGCAAAATAAAGCGAAAACAAATTAAAACCAAATATAACAAGAAAATCCCTCCAGGGTAGAGGTTCACGAGGCAAACTTACAGCGAAATTCGCTATAAAAAATAGCAAGTACAATGCCATGGTTTCAAGATATTTGCATTAACTTGAAACCTACAACCAATTGCACCTATACAAGGTTTGGCTCCGAGGGCTCAAGAACAATTGATTCTGCTTATCAATTCACTGCAAACAATGCCTAAAAAAATCCACTCCAAATTGCTCCGAGATTGTTACAATCCAACTTCAATTACAAAAATTCAACCAAACAAATTCAACCAACAATCAAACGAATCAAATAAAAGTATAAGTGTACTGTTTATTTCACTACGGATGTAAGGCATTTACAGGTCTAAAATGTGAAGGCCCAAAGAGCAACCTAAGAGGAGGGTGAATTAGGTTCTTTCGTGGTTAAATGAAAATTTAAACTTCACGTACCAAAAATTAAATTAAAAGCTAAAACAATGAATATGAAATGCAAAAATTAAAGGCAAGAAAAATAATGTACAAGGATTTTTATAGTGGTTCACTTCCAACCCGAAAGCTAGTCCACTCTCCAAGTGACTACTCTTCATCACTTGAGCCTTTAACTAAGCTTGATGATCCTTTCTAAAACCAAGCTCATGATCCAACCTTTACAACCAGTCTTTTTTTGGTTAGGCTCAAGACCAACATTTACAGCCAATCTTTTTTATACGTAGGCTCAAGATCCAACCTTTACAGCCAATCATTTTGCATATAGGCTCAAGATCTAACCTTACAATAAGCGATTGAAATAATGCAATTGAAAAATTAACGCAACGAGACTCTTCATTCTTTCAAGAGTGAATTGATACTAGATCAAGCTTAGCCAAAGCTAAGGATATGCCAATTAAACTCAATGATCAACAATAAAGAGAACTAGTGATGCTCAAGAAAAACTTTAAATAAGAATTCAAAATCAAAGCGTAAAAGCGCAAGAGAGTAAGAGCCTTTTATCAAAGAATGCTTAGAGAGTGTTTATTCATTTGTTCCTTGAAAAACCAAAGCATTCAAACTTTATTTATAGGCCAAGAAGGCCTAGGAGCCGTTGGGGTCTTTTCCCAAAAAAAAGGGAAAGAAATCGAGTCCATAATGTAGTCGTTAGAGCCTGTCGCGGGCTGAGTGTCAACACACAACCTCTGTGTGTCAACACACAGCAGCTCCAGAGGGCTACTGCATGTCTGTGTGTCAAAACATGCCTTCTGTGTGTCGACACTCAACATACCTGGGTGGATTTAAAATTCAAAAGGTTGGAATAAAAAAATTAGAAAAGAAAGCAAGTCAAAAGTAGTCGCTAGGAGCCTTTGTCAGGCCGTGTGTCGACACACAGTAGCTCCAAGGGGCTACTGCATGTCCGTGTGTCATCACATGCCTTATGTGTGTTGACACTCAGCATGCCTGGATGGATTTGAACGTTTTTGACCATTTAGCTTGATTCGTTGATTGATTACCATATTACTTAAATTAATGAAACTCATTCAAATATTGATTAATTCAATCAAGTTAAGAACTCACCCATTTAGAATTTGAACTTGTTTGATTTGATCATGCTCTTTAAAATACCAATCTTGAAAATATATTTTTATTCACAAACTAGATTGGCTTAAATTTTGACTTAAATTTTTTTTAAATAAAATTTGGAAATCAAATTTCAAAAATATTTTTGTTAAAGCATCACATATCAATGTTGAGATTTTTGCTCAATTGATATATCACGATCCTAAGTCCTAGGACATAAAAATAAATGACTTTAAGGTGCTTGGACTTAGATCACATTTTTTTTTTTTTTTTAATTTGGATGAATCTACTCTTCAACTTTGATCTCTTTTCCTCTTAATTCATCATCTTAGAAAACTTAGTATCAATATGATTAGTCTTAAATTTTCCTCGCTTTCTTGCGAGTCAATTAGAAACAAGATTAGAATAATTTGAATACAATGACTCACTAAATGATTGTTATCATCAAAATTACAATATAAATGGCTTCAGGGCCAACGATCTCCCCTTTTTTGATGATGACAAACATTTAATGTTTTCTCTTGGAAGAATGAAAGTTGAATTATAGAATTCACCATACATCAATCAATTGTCTCCCCCTATGTTGTTACATTGTAAGGATCGTACATTCAATTGGTTAACATCATCATCATTTTTAACATTTCTCAATCAAGTACAAACTTCATGCTATGATAGATATATTCTAGGGGTTAGATGTTCAATTAACTTGCACCTAGCATTATTTTTATAACGGGGCACACAACTAAGCATAAATCACAATACACCTACACACCAATTTTTCTCCCCCTTTGTCATCAATAAAAAGGCACAAGACAAGGGGTAGAGAAAGCGACAACTCCCCCTATTAAAAGCAATAAAAGCATACATAAACACAAAGAAATGATACACATTCTCAAATAGTCATAACATTTCATTCAAATAAAAGAACGTACAACAAAAGAAAAATGTAGCTCCAAGTTTTTTCAAAGAAAAACAAAAAGTTAATCTAAGGAGTTGAGGGTCTTTGTCTACACGATAAGAAGTCTAAAATCTTTAGGAGTTTGAATCATGCTTCATGTCGAAACTCTAAAAGATTTGAGTGTAAGTTGGAACGTTGTTCTTGTAAGGAATACATTTGGCCTTCCAAAGAAGAAAGGCGTTCACTTACACTCCTCGTTTTCGGAGGTCCTTGTTCAGATTCTTCCTTGTTAACCCCATCCCTTCCATCAAAATTTTCCTCTTCCTCGTCTTCATCTAATTCTCCTAACTCCTTTTTGTATCTTTACCCATTCATTATTTTTAAGTTCAAAAACCATCTTTTTCAAGGATGTCTCCAAAGAGTCATCTTGATACAGAATGGGGTTTGAAAAAGATGGCCTATTTAAAGTGAGTTGGAAAACAAGGATAAGAAGCATGCCACAAGCGGGATCGGTCTTTTGAGAATGGATATGAAACATGAATTTTTAGACTAAATAGCCAAGATTAATTTTTTGGTCATTTAGGAGTCGAGATAACAGGAATAGATGCAGGTTTGAGACCGAGTTGAAGCCACCCGATCTGGAAGTGATGTTCATACAAATTCATTTATGTGCTAATTTAAGAACCACTCCTAAATCATTTGAATTTGGCTTCTTTGGGTTAGAAAGTGGTACTTCACTCCAAACTTGTTGAAGAAAGGAGTTACGGTGAGATTCCGGTAGTAGGAATTGGTGGAGTTCTTGGGGAAAAAAAAAATCATCCTCTTCATCAAAATCAAAACCAAGTAATTCTCTTATTGAAGATGCAACAATTGCAATTACTTGTCCTAAACCTTTTGAGGATAATTCAAGAAGAGCAGTTCTACAATTTTTAAGGTTGAAGCAAAATTCGTATGCTAAATTCAGGTATACCGATTCCCTTATACAACAAATTTTAATCCAACCTACTCCTTCAAACAAAGTAAATAATTCCCCTGAGTTGTTTCTCCTAACCCAAGTCCAATCTACGAATCAACCAAATAATACTTTCTTTTTGAGGAAGGTGTTAGAGGAATTTATCGAGCTAGGACCTCGGGAAGAAGAAGCACCTTCATTGTTTCCGAATCTCTTCTTGGAAGTATTTTCTGACCTCTTTGTGCGACCCATGACTTAAAGCTTGAAGAGTTTTAAAGAAAAGAGTTTCGTGGTAAGGGTTAGGGTTTCATATCAAGGAGTGAAATTTTGAGATTTGCCTAAAAAAATTATTCAAGAAAATAAAATAATTGTAAAAGTAGATGATTTTTGACTTAGAAAAGCAAGAAAAGTGAAGAAAAAAAAAGCGAATTTTAGAAAATTTTTGGATGGTTCGTCCTTGAGTTAAGGTTTGTGAAAAACATGAATTTTGACAAAAAAAATCGAAGGTTTTGATGTTACAATTTTGATAGAAACTTGATTTTTAGGAAAAAAAAAATTAAAAGAAATTTGAGAGAAATTGATGAGTTTGGAGAGAAAAGAGCTTAGGATTTGAGAGAGAGAGAGAAGGATGAAGGAGGGTAGATGTGAAGATGGGGAAGAAAGTGGGAAAAAAAAGGGGAAAAAGAGGAAGTCAGCAGCAGCAAGTGACTTGCCTTTGTGTGTCGACACACAGGAACATGTCATGATTCTAGATATAGGGATATGTAAATAATGCAATGGATGTAAATAGGAAGTAATTGTCATTACTATGAGTCATTCTACCATTAGTCTTAGCATATGTTAGTTAGCTGGTCTTGGTCAACAGTTAGTTAAGAATAAGTCAATAGTGGCGGCTTGCAAGTGTAATGTCGGTTAAGGCATTTGTCTAGGTGGATCGTATCTTGTTTAGTGAAGATTAATATATGTAGGATGATCTTAATTATAATCTTCATATGTTGATGAATGATATTGATCTTTTCCCCTCAATTCTCTCTAGATTCTCTCTATCTCTTATCTCTTTTCTTACTTCTCATCTCTAGTCTCTTCTATCACTCATCTAATCCTATCTTCCTCCCATCTAATTCTTCTAATTCTCACCTCAATTCGCCTGTTATCTCAATTTAAACTCTTAAAACCCTAGTTTATGATTCAAGATTAGCTTGAATCATAACAATTGGTATTAGAGCTTGAATTCAGCTTCGAACTGATTAGAATCTTGTTCTCTTTGGCTATGAGCTACGATCAGGTTCATTTCTCCAGCAATTCAAGTTCAGACTGAACACGATTTGAATTTTTAGCTTGTGTTAAGCTGTTTGTGACAGCGAGCCGCAAAATTACATATGATCTGGAATCGAATTACGTGAATCTTTGATTCAAGCCATCTATTAAGAGGTTGAGCTAAGATCGGTTTAATTGTTGCTGCGATTGCTTGCTCCAGCACAAAGCAACTTGAATTTAATCCTTGAGAGTTGATCATTAAATCGAGAGTCATGACTTGAATACTGAAATTGTGTGCCATTTGCTGATCCTAAATCAAGCCAGCTACCTCACTCTCACTTGGCTCCTTTGTCCATTGCGTGGATCAAGATTTTAAAGTGCATTTGCTGAATTTTCTTCAGATCGAGCCACATTCTTGAGATCTTGCAAGCTGAAGCTGAAGTGCTACTCTTTACAATTGCAGTACACACACGCACTTGGTTCCTATGGTCTATCAAGCTAAAACTGCAATCCTATCAGCTAATTCCAAGTGAACTTGTTAAATTAGCATCGAACAAGTCTCACTACTATAAATTTGGTATAAGTGCATTCAGTTATTGGATTTTATTCAGGTCACGTATTGAAAATTGATGAATGAACAACAAAACAAGTTGCTAAACTTCATAAGCCAGCATCCGCACTTATTCTTGATCAGAATTTTGCTGCTAGTGTGGTTAGTTGCT
Organism: Simmondsia chinensis; assembly: GCA_018398585.1. Classification (NCBI taxonomy): domain Eukaryota; kingdom Viridiplantae; phylum Streptophyta; class Magnoliopsida; order Caryophyllales; family Simmondsiaceae; genus Simmondsia; species Simmondsia chinensis. Next base: position 23,115,024 of record JAGTTD010000012.1, read on the forward strand.
GAAAAAGAGTGCTCAATTCTGTTGAAGTGTAACTCGATCTACTTGAATCACATTCAAGTACAACTTGTACTTTGAATATTGCACCAGAGTTGTGCAGAATTTGAGAATCTCTAGCCAGAAGAAAGGAACCAAATACAATGGCTGGAGGTGTTGCTACTTGATCCTAAGCTGCAACTTATGCTAAAGTGGTAGTTGGAACTACCTCTAGAACTGCTGTTAATATGGTATTGATGCGGGAATTGGTGCTGGAAAAAAACAGCACTGTGGCATCAGCAACTTCAGTAGATGTTTATAGCATCTGAACAAAGATTTCAAACTAGACAAGAACAATTTCAGCACAAACTTGAACAGCGATTGGGTGGGATGCAAGAACAACTCAATAGACAAGCTCTTCCTCTAGGTGTTGGAATCCTACCTACGGTACAGCAGCAAGAAAGAGCTCCAGTTCATGATGTGGCTGCTGGGACTGAAAATGCACAGTTGAAGAGAAAGGAGAAATAGTGGCAATGGTGAGAAGAGCTGAGTTTAGATAGCCAAAAGTTGCATTTGATGCTTTCAATGGTACTCAACCACAATCTTGGCGATGAAGATGTGAAAGATACTTTAGGTTCTATGCTATGCCGGAGATAGAGAAGGTTGAATTGGCCACGATTTATTTACAAGGAGATAAAGAAGTTTGGTATCATAGTTTATTCCTTAGAAATCCAAATATAACGTGGCAAGAATTTGTGGATGAATTGTGTGAAAGATACGGGGATGAAGATCCGGGAGACATAGTGGACAATTTCAACAAGTTAGCTTAAGTGAGCAGTGTCAAGAAGTACATGACTCGGTTCGAAAATTTGAAGGCAAGAATGATGCCCATTAATCCGGGAGCAAGGGAGGCCTATTATGTTTCTAGCTTCAATAGTGGCTGTAATCCTAAGATCAAGAATCTAGTCAAAGCACTTAGTCCTGCAGCACTGTCTAGAGTTTATTCGAAGGCAAGATTGTATGAATCTATGATACTTAACCAACTTTGAAGAGGGTCAAAGTAGCAAGTCAAGAGCTCCCTTGCCACAAGTTACAACTAATGGGACTAAAGCATTGAGTTTAGAAGAGAAAAAGGCTCAAAAGCTATGCTTCAAGTGTAATCAAAGGTACTACTGTGGTCACAAATGCAATCCTCAACATTTAATGGCTCTAATGGGAAATGAAGCTGAAGAGCATCAAAGGGGCGGCTTCAAGCAATGCAATTCAGTTATGGATAATGCCTAAGACTTGGAAGCCATAGGATGTGGATGAACTTGCAGCACAATGGTTCGAAAATTTGTGCCAAGGAACAAAAGGCTCATCTGGCTGCACCACTGCAACACTAACAGCATACTTGTGCAAATGTGCTCACTTCCAGCTACAAATTCAGCATTTTTCAGCATCAATAAAAAGTTATTTAAGTCAATGCTCTCTATGAAGATTCTTGAGGACAAGAATCTCTAAAGGGGGGAGTATTGTCATGATTCTAGATATAAGAAGATATTAATAATGCAATGGATGTAAATAGGAAGTAATTGTCATTACTATGAGTCATTTTATCATTAGTCTTAGCACATGTTAGTTAGTTAGTTGGTCTTAGTCGACAGTTAGTTAGGAATAAGCCAATAGTGGCAGCTTGCAAGTGTAATGTCAGTTAAGGCATTTGTCTAGGTGCATTGTATCTTGTTTAGTGAAGATTAGTATATGTAGGATGATCTTGATTGTAATCTTCAGATGCTGATGAATGATATTGATCTTTCCCTCTCAATTCTCCCTAGATTCTCTCTATCTCTGACCTTTTTTTCTTACTTCTCATCCCTAATCTCTTCTATCTTTCATCTAATCCTATCTTCTTCTCATCTAATCCTCGCCTCAATTCACCTCTTATCTCAACTTAAACTCTTAAAACCCTATTTTATGATTTAAGATTAGCTTAAATCATAACAGAATAAAGTTGAGCTTACTGCAACTCTGTGTGTCGACACACAGATCTTGTGTGTCGATGCACAAAAGACAGAGCATGACTATGTTTTTCTATGTGTGCATGACCTTTTTTTTTGAAAAAATAGTCCAAGTTCTTGTATCCATCAGTTGGATAAGAATACTTGCTTCACTGGAGCTCTTTAATATTGAGTATCAAAACTCAATGTTGAATACATGCAAACAAAATGAAGTAGTCAAATTGCGCATGCCAATTCTAGTTCTAATATCACAAAAAGATTTCTTCACCTGCAGGTTTAGTAAAAATGTCTGCAAACTGATTGTCTGTCGAGACAAATTTCACAATGACATCCCCTTTAAGCACATGATCACGAATGAAACGATGTCTAACTTCAATATGCTTTGTTTGAGAAAGTTGAGCTGGATTTTTAGTTAAGCATATAGCGCTAGTGCTATCGCACATTATGGGAGCATAGTCAATATGAATTCCATAGCCATTTAATTGATGCATTAACCACAATATTAGAATACAACAATTTTCACATGCAACATATTCGGCCTCGGTGATGGATAAAGCAATGAAATTTTGCTTTGTGCTAAACCATGACACCAAAGCATGACCAAGAAATTGACAGGTACTAGTAATTGATTTCCGGGCCACTTTAGACCTGGTAAAACCCGCATCACTATATCCAATTAAATCAAAGAAATCACATTTAGGGTAGAATAAGCCTAGGGTAGGAGTATCAACTAAGTATCGAAAAATTCTTTTTACGGCCCATAAATGAGATTTCTTAGGACATGCTTGAAATCTAACACATAAGCATTATCAGGCCTACTAGTAGTAAGGTAAAGAAGGGATTCGATCATACTTCTAAATAACTTTTGATCTACTTATTTACCCTTTTGTCCATGTCTAACTTAAGAGTTGAGCTCATTTGGGTTGTGATAGTGTTGGAATTTTCCATGCCAACGGGAGAAAAGGTTTTCTCATAATCTAGACCTTCCTCTTGATTATAGTCTTTAGCTACTAACCTTGCCTTGTTTCTTACCACGTTGCCATCCTCATGTTTCTTGTTATAGTAGACCCACTTCATACCGATGACTTGATGATCTTGAGGTCTATCCACAATTCCCCACACATCATTTCTCTTGAATTGATTTAGCTCTTCCTCGATTGTCAGTATCCAATTTGCATAATCAAGAGCTTCTTTTATGTTCTTAGGTTCTTCAAGAGAGATGAATGCAGCTAGATGGCAATATTCGGTCAATGCATGCCTCGTTCTTACACCTTGGGAGGGATCACCAATGATTTGACTAGTTGGGTGATCCTTCAAGAATTTCAAATCTCGTGGCAAGTCTTCCTCTTTTGACTCTATATTTTGGTTATCTCCCTTCGGTTCATCCATTAGAGCTTTGAGTTTATCTTTTTCTTGCTCCTCGAATAAGGGTGTGATGTTTATTGGTTTGATTACGATATTATCATTATCACAAGGAGTTCTCAAGGACGAGACATTATTTTCATTAAAAACCACATGTCTAGACTTCTACAACCTTTGTCTTTTTATTACACAATCTATATGCTTTGCTAGATAGGGAATATCCAATAAAAATATCTTCGTCTACTCGTGGATCAAATTTGCCAAGATTTGTTTTTTGCCATTGTAGTAAATGAAGCATTTGCACCCAAAAAGTTTAAAATATGCAATATTTGATTTTTTTTACCTTCATAAATTTCATAGGGTGCTTTCTTCAAAATAAGCCTTACGAAGGCTCGATTTAAGATGTAGCAAGCATCGATGGCTTCGGCCCAAAATGATTTTGGCAAATTATTTTCACAAAGCATGGTTCTTGCCATCTCTTCAAGAGTTCTATTTTTCCTTTCAACCACTTCATTTCGTTGAGGAGTCCTAGGTGCCGAAAAATTATGGTCAATTCCAAAGTAATCACAATAATTCTCAAAATTGTCATTTTCAAATCCGCTTCCATAATCACTTCTAACCAAAATAATTTTCAAATCGTTTTCGTTTTTCACTTTTTTGCAAAACTTTTCAAATTTATCAAATGCATCACTCTTATGAGAAAGAAACAGGCAACAAGCAAAATCGGTGTAATCATCAACAATTACAAGTCCATATCGCCAAGCCTTAAATGATGAGTAGGACCAAACAAATCTATATGTAAGAGTTCAAGATTCCTTGATGTCGAAACTACATTATTGGGTTTGAATGAAGTTCTAGTTTGTTTGTCATATTCACATGCATTACAAATATGATCTTTTTTAAAATTTAATCTTTAGTAATCCTCTAACAAAATCATTTTTTGAAAGTTTTGAAATCAAGTCCATACTAGCATGTCCAAATCTTCTATGCCAAATCCAAGGATCGTTTTCATCCAAGACACTAAAGCACTTTAATGAATCTACACAAGATCAATCATATAGACATTTTCACATCGTAGACCAACAAGCAAAATTTCATTTGTTTTAACATGTTTAACTATGCATCTAGATGACTCAAAGTTCATACAATATCCTTTATCACATAATTGACTAATGCTTAAAAGATTATGCTCAAGACCTTAAACAAGTAAGACATCTTCAATGTAAAGAGAAGAGTTAGAAGCAACGTTACCAATGCTGATGATTTTCCCTTTGTTGTTGTCACCAAAAGTGACATTTCCTTTTCTTGACATTAGTGAAGTAAACTTAGATTTGTCTTTAGTCATGTGTCTTGAGCAACCACTATTCAAGTACCACTTTTGGTTTTTGGTTTAGATTTTCATACACACCTATCACAATTCAAATGCTTTTAGATACCCAAATTTTCTTGGATCCTTTGTTGTTAACCTATACATTAGGTGGTCGAGATCCTTTTGGGACCCAAACCATCTTTGTCTTTCTTACATTCCTTTCAAAATGACATTGGTACACGATATGCCTATGGTCACCACAATAGTCGCATCTTATATAGTTTGTTGGAGGTGAAGAGGCTTTAACAAAAAGAACATTCAAAATTTTCTTTTGAACATTTCCATTATAACCAATTCCTTCTTTGTTATATATTGGTTTTTGAGATGAGAGAATTTTTACAAGTGTTTCTTGCCCTTTAAAAAAATTTGTTTGAGATTTTCGAAAGTTCTTCCACTCTTTCTTTTAAAGACTCAGTTTCCTTCAAGAGTAATTCATCTTTCTTGGATTTTCCTTTTTTACTTTCCTTTAAAATGTGGAGTGTGTCTTCCAAGGATTGTTTTTCATTAGTTAGTTTTACGATTTTATCCCTCAAAGATTCGTCCTTTTTTTTAGTGATTCATTTTCAAGTTCAAGCAATAAATGTTGTTTTGAATCTTTTTCTAAACACATCTTTTCAAGACTTTTTATGAAAGTGTTGTGTCGTTTTTTCAATTTTTTATATTTCTCATACGAATCATGAAAACCAACAACAAGTTCACTATAGGATAGATCGGTTACCTCATCTTCTTCAATGTTATCATCGTCAATGGCCATGAGACAAAAGTTGGCTACTCCGTCTTCACTTTCTTCATTGGAATCATCGTTGCTATCTCCCCAAGCCGCAAATGCTTTCTTCCAATCTTTCTTTTTGTCCTTCTTTTTGAATTTGTTGAAGGACTTTTTATTTTTTGGCTTAGGACAATCCCTTTTGAGATGTCCGATTTCTCCACACTCATAGCAAGTTGGTTCATCATTGGAGGAAGATGATCCTTTTTTAAAATTTTTCCTAAACCTTTTCTTTTCAAGACGTTTTTAAAACTTTTTAGCCAATATAACAACTTCATCATTATCACTTTAATCACTTTCGTCACTGAGAGATAAATTAAAAGCTATGTCTTGACTCTTCTTTTGTATTTCTTCTTCTTTAAATTCTTCCATGTCAATCTTATATGTCATGAGATTTCCAATTATTTGATCAAGTTTATAAGTGGAGAGGTTATGAGCTTCTCGAATAGCGGTAATCTTGCCTTGCCATGAAGTAGGAAGATATTTAAGAATTTTACTAACTTGCTCCTTATTTGAATACATTTTTCCAAAAGTTTGGAGTGTGTTAGTAATGTCGGAAAATCTAGTATACATTTCCTTTATAGATTCCTCCAGTTCCATTTAAAAAAATTCTTAGGATCTTACCAATATTTTTATTTTTGAAAACTTTATTTGATCCATACCTTCATAGGTGACCTCTTGCTTGTCCCATATCTCTTTTATCAATTGACAACCTGACACATCATTAAAGACGTTTGGGGTAGTAGCACAGAGTAATTGATAATGAGCTTTTGTATTTTTTGCAAGTTTATCTTTATCATCTTGCATAAGCTCATTTTCCTCTTTTTCAATAGTTTCCTCACCTTATTTCTTTGAAGGTATATAATCACCATTTTTTGTTATAAGCACTAAATCAAAATTAACGGATGTAATATAAAGTCTCATTCTAAGCTTCCAATAGGGGAAATTTTTCCCATAAAAAAGAGAAGACTTATTGGTCGATTGACCCTCGGCAAATATAGGAGGGGATGCTGCCACAAGATCACTCTAAGGTTGTTAAACCCTAAAAAAGGAAAAAAAGAGTACTAGATCTGATATCAATTGAAGGCCCAAAGAACAACCTAAGAGGGGAGTGAATTACGTTCTTTCGCGGTTAA